>JAWNPJ010000079.1:4800000-6000000 GCA_035047585.1 Drosophila monieri | reverse complement strand
AGTAGGATATTACCTCGTAAAGAAATTATTATACAATCCAAAATGACTGAAAGTCAACTTTATTAGACTGTTAGATATCTAAAATATATAATGTTTATAGCATCCATTATCGCGTACTTAAACACTAATTTGTCATGTGATAGTTACTCATAGAAATGCAACAATCTTGTCACAGAGTTGAAGAACCAAGAATGCATTTGGAAGGCCATCAAGGCCAATGTCACGTATACGCCCTGTGGTAGTTCTTCTGGGCATACAATGTGGATGGCCATAAACCGGCATACTTTTAGGCCATCTATGCTAAGTAAATTTACGCAAGACAAACAGTAAAAGGCCAACAAACCTAAAAACAGACCAAATGAAAATCAAACACACAGCAACAGCAATTACCAATCGATTAGATAAGATTCAGAATATAATTTTTTGGGAAACTTGGCACTACTACATAGAATAAGTATGCGGCCAGGCCGTAAATCGTACGAATTTTTTTATGGCCCTACTAATAAATACCATTTATAATTTTTTGCTTAATGGCAATCGCTTTTGACTTTCCGGTACTTAACGATTTTCTAAAAAAGAACCATATCGTTTAAAGTCCATAGACTTTAATTATAAGCCAATCTAGATGTCAGTCAGATACGATATCTTTTCTTTTCATTCAGCTATTAAAGAAATTTATTTATTGGGCAATATAGATTTTAATAATGTGAACTGTATTACACTCTTTATGGTCACTTGGTTTAGATTTCTTGGTTTATGGGGAAACCATTTAATACTTTCGTCATAGATTAGCTTAACTTATCAGGTGTAAGGTCCTATTACCAGACGAAAGTACATATTTCAAAAATTATTGCGCAGGTCATTGGCTTTAAGAAAGTCTAAGAACTTTCAAACGCTTTAGAGATTATTTAATAATAATACATTTCTAAGATTCCTTAGAAAAGGGGCTTTTTTTGCATGTGACCTTGAAGGTTCAGTTTTCTTTATCTTCTTTATCTGAAAAACTGATTAAATAATACAGGTATTTAGTTGTTGATTGATTTATGGCTCTAATGTCGTTTTATGAATTGGCAGTTGCATTTATTTATTTATTTTTTCATGTTACCGAAAGGAAAATTTTTGCCAACTGTCGAAAAGTATGAATCATTAAAAATATATTTTTGCTACTCGTTATTCAAGTCAACTGATATTGCCAGTTTTTTTTATCGGAATTTGGAACTCAATGGTCAACTAAAAGCAGGAGACAATACTATATATATTTTTTTTCCAGAAATTGCTCATACATACCATATTTGTTTAGTTATTAGTCAGCAAAACCTATGAAGCCAGGTACGGAATTAAATACCTTTAAAATCGATTCGTCTGATTAGATTCCTTTAGCTAGGAATTACGTATTTATAATCCTTGGGTGGGTTCAAGACCCCCCCATTACGCCAATGGGTCTACTTAAATATAATAAAAATGCACATTTGTCATGGGATTGTCCCGACCCCATAAAACAAGAAAAGCTGTGACCAGACTTTACGGGATATTCACATCAATCAATATCTTATCGAATAGAAATTCTCGGAACCAAAACAAATCGCCAATCAATTTTATTGAAGGGTCCCATAAAAATGAAAATAGCAAAAAAAGAAAGTAACGCATCCTGAGGAAGTGGTACTATTACCTCCGATGGATCCCTTATCGTTTACGATCGGGGTTATATAGGCTTATATAGGGGACGGCCTTATCGCCAGGAAGACGGCCTAAAACAATGCCAGCATGCTTTACTGCGTTTTTCGCTGCTTTCCCGCTTATCAGCCGATGTGAATGATAAAAAAGCCATGTTAACATTATATTTAATTGTTAGTTCCCATTCGGGCGTCGTGCGGTTCGCTTCTATTGTTTCGCCTCCGTTTCTCCGTGATCTCGACAATATCCTTGTTATCCTTTCGGTTAAAAACAATTGCAAAGTAAAAAAGGACCATGCGTTTGATCACGGTTTCCTTTTTCCTGCTGGCACTTTGTGCCTCATCGTCTAACATTTGGCCAGGTTGGATCTTTGTTAACTTAACATGAACGCCGCTGAAAATAATATCAGATCTAAGAACTTCATGTCTTAAATTTATTGACTGATTTATCGTGGCATTTACCAACTA
Organism: Drosophila monieri; assembly: GCA_035047585.1. Classification (NCBI taxonomy): domain Eukaryota; kingdom Metazoa; phylum Arthropoda; class Insecta; order Diptera; family Drosophilidae; genus Drosophila; species Drosophila monieri. The sequence continues at coordinate 5,997,859 of JAWNPJ010000079.1, read as the reverse complement.
ATTGGTTGGGTAATACAAAAATAAAACGAGGTCTCTTATCAAAGGTCTTTGGCGCCGAATTCATGTGAAAAAATACAGCCATAGCTTGTGCCATTATTGTAATTAGTTTTGTTGCCGGGAACCGTTTTTAAAACGAACAGAAACTATAATGATAAAAAATATGTTTGCTTTCTCTAATGTCTATAAGTGCAAGGCGAGGACGATTTATATCTTTTTCGTTTTCAAGTTTTTAAGCAGTTTATAGTTCTAGTAGGGAAGGATATTAATATTTCGAAATTAGACATGAGAGCGAAAAAAGAAAGTATAAAAAATTTAATAAGCGATAAAAATATTCGTATGATAAACAGGGTATATGAATTTTAAAAAAATCTAAGGCGTATTTCATCCTCGGATCCTTTCTCGTAATCCTCGGATATCCATGTGCTTGGATGCCCCAACGCACTTTTTAGTTTTTTATATATTGAAGAGGGGCTTCACATTTTTAATACTTCAAGCAATTCCTAATATTCCCCCAAATAATAAAATTGAATAATAACTCTTGAAAGATAAGTGGTGTTTGTTCATATATCCAAAAAGGGGCTTTTGCAATCTGCACTTGATTTAAGGAATGAAAACTCTGCAAACAACACTTAATCATTATCAAACATGGCCCAAATAAAACCGTCAGCTGACTTATGAGTTGAAAGGTTATCCGATAAAGGTGGTTCACAATTGTTTTAACCTAAAATTAACAAAAAAAAAAATACAAAAAATGAAATAAAAACGAGGTTGTGAATGTAGAAAGTCGGTGGTGTAAGAATGGCGATGTTATCTCGTATTTGATTTATCAATCAGAGTTATTGGCTGCTCGACACCCCGCCGACCGACGAAACGCAATCTAGTTCGACCCTCGTGCACCCACCTCGCCCACCCATTGCCCATCGCCACGCCTCCCTCCGCCCACTCTTTCACTGTGACTCACCTTTTTAATATATATATTTATTTTTGGTTCCAGCAAGTGCCCTTGAGTGCTATGTATGCCAGGGATCCGACTGCGACGACTGGGATAAAGTTCCTTTGGTTTCATGCAATGCGGATGATACATCCACTACAGTAGGATCTTAAGATCAGAATTGGATTCATCTGGGGCACATTTTAATAATTATATTCGATTTTTTTAGGTGTCCACTACAGATTCTACAACTGATTCTACGACTCAGTCTACATCAGAGTCTACCACGGAATCTACAACGGAATCCACCTCGCAATCTACCTCGGAATCTACTACGGAATCTACTACGGAATCCACTACGGAGTCTACTACGGAGTCTACAACAGGCTCTACAACAGAGTCTATAACAGACTCTACAACAGAGTCCACTACGGAATCTACTACGGAGTCTACTACGGAGTCTACAACAGAGTCCACTACGGAATCTACTACTACGGAATCTACTACGGAGCCTACAACAGAGTCTACAACGGAGTCTACAACGGAGCCTACAACAGAGTCTACAACGGTATCTACAACGCTGTCCACTACGGAATCTACTACCGACTCTACAACACAGTCTACAACGACGTCTACAACGGAGTCTACAACTGAGCCTACAACTTCAGCAGCAACTACTACACAGTCTACTTCGGAGTCTACAACTGAGCCCACAACAACTTCTTCGTCTACAGAGGGGTCTACATCACCAGCTGCTACAGAGCCTACAACAACGGCGTCTACACCAACGGAGTCTACACCAACGGAGTCCACCACAACGGAGTCGACAACTGCCCCCCCGGCCGCACCCAGTACAGTAAATCGCCGTCGTCGATCCTTAGCCGCCCAGGCCGCTGATATGCTTCTGCGAAATTACCGCAACCTGGACCGGGATTTGGATATCACATATAAGACTGCCGCCTGTTACAGCATCAACAAGAATGGAGGTGAGGTTTTCAAATAATCTAAACATGAAACTATTCTATAGTCGTCCTTATTCCGATACAGAAACCCACCGCGGCTGCATTAGGGTGCCTGTAGGAGAATCCGGCTGCCAGGCTGTCCGGACGGAGCTCGAGCTGCCCGAGAATACCGATGCCAATGATGGATGTGACCTCTGCCTGACGGACAAGTGCAACGGCAGCGCCGGCCTGAAGGTTTCCCTCGGAGCGATGGTCCTGCTTGGGGTCCTGGGAGTGAAGAACCTTCTGTAAACTAATTATTTCCTGCTACCCGAACAGTTGTATTATAATTCTATGTGTATATTTGTACTGGCTAGATGGTTTTCATTCTTATTTAAGAAATAAAAATTAACAAAACAAAATGGCATCTTTCGATTTTTTAAAATCAAAATTGAAAACTTATTTTTTAATAATAAAAGAATTATTATTTTATGACTTTAAATTGGAATCTACATTAAATAAGTCCAAAAAAATATCAGAAGTATTTTAAGTGATTTATGAATAATGTATTTTGGACATTCCTTTTTTTAACCATCTTGATAAAGAGCGGTTTTTTTTAACCTACTACTCATCTAACCAAAAGTTTTCACAAAATGTAAAGTATAATTAATAGGAGTAGTAATATTTTTAAGATCGGTTTTAACTACAAATGAAAGCTTTTTCATAAACTATAGTGAGTACTCGAACCAAATACAAGCGTTGAAATAACTTTCTTCTTGGCCAAAAAAGGGTAAAAGCTCAAACACAAAAAGGTAAATAAATTAGTTTAATACATTCAATAAATTAAAGGTCCTGCACTAAATAATATAAATAATTATATTATAAATAATATATATATTTTTTATATATACAAAATATATATATTGGTTTTGCAAAATCAGTAAGTTTGGCCTAAAGCATTTCTAAAAAGCTTGAAAAATTATAAACTCGGCCTGACTTACCCTGCCATGTTTGCACACAGTTGTATATTTTATCTCACATACTTATTGAAGTTATCAGCTAAAAGAGAAACATATATAAAAATATTAAAAAAAGAACGGAGATAAGCATTGAACAGGGAGAACTTTGCCAGGTGAGCAGTGTGTTCAGGTGAAATTGATTAGGTTATGGTGGGTAAAAAAATATTAGCAAACCACTGGGCCAGTTAGTTTACCAAAGGTGGTCGTGCCAAGCAGTCGGAAAATTGAATTTCACAAAAATAATATATTTAAAAAAAGCTAATAACCATGAGGGGCTATAATTTTGTTGCCATTGTGATAACAGCTGTCGTTTTAAGCCAACTGAACGGCGCGTTAGCCATACGTAAGTTTCGGCCAAAATTTCATTTTCAAAACAATAAGTTTTTCTCCATTAAATGTAGATTGCTACAGTTGCACATCGGATAATGCCACTTGCCTGACAGATGTAGCCAAAGCTGATTCTGTGGACTGCGGTACTGGGGAATGCGCTATAACTACTACTGGTAAGTTTTTTTATATGACTCATTTGGCCGACTATTTCGAAATCTTAGATTATAATGGAGACAAAGCAAATGCAGGGCCTCCCCTTATCGATTATGGCTTGCGGGCGATAAGCGATTATCTGGTTTCTACGTATTGATATAACTCTAATATATAATTTAATGGAAAATAAGCCCATTCCCTAAGGAAGAGTTTAATATATTTTATAATTTTTATACACATTCGATTCAAATTTATTTCAGATACTGGCCTCATAACACGTGGATGCAATAATGCCACAGCTGATAATCCCTGTAAAAGTCCCAGCTGCATTGGATGCAACACAGAAAAGTGCAACAGTAACTTAGTGTGCTACAGTTGCACCGGAGAATCATGCAACACAGTGTCGGATGCCATGCTCCTGGGCTGTCCTTTGAATGATAAGTGCTTTAGTTTTGGAACGAGTGCCACCAGCATGACCCGGGGCTGCACCTCAAATACCACCGTTGCCGATTGTAGCGTAAGTACCAAGGAGGGATGCCAGGTCTGTGAAACCGGAAAGTGCAATAGCAGTCCGTACGAGGCACCGACCACCGACCCTACTCCCACAGTTATCGATTGCTGGTCGTGCTCCTCCACTCTGAATAGTGCCTGTTTGGAAGGGAAGGACACCTCTAAATACGACACTGTTGCATGCCCAAATGGCACCTGTTTCAGTGGACTTTGGAGTAAGTTAATGTGGCTTAAAAACATGGATTGTTTTTGACACTAATCCTAATTTATTTAGATCGCCAATTTGTTCGGGACTGCTTCGGATCTGCCAGCTCTCTGATGCAATATCAGTGCTCCCAGAATTTGACAGGACATCAGTGCCAAAAGTGCGACACTTCCAAGTGCAACACATTCGCATACAACGGTGTATCCTCGCTAAGTCATGTGGGCGCGTTTGGTGTTCTGGTTGTGGCATTCATCACCCTTCGCAATTCCTTGTAGTCCCCCAGCCAAATGATCCAAATTTTTTAAATATAATTAGTCTCATTGATAATCACCAAATAAAAACACAACTCTTTAATAATTACATGCTTTTTTTTATTATGAATTCAGTTTTTTTCCGATCAAAAGTATGGAAAATCCTTTAAGAACTATATCAGATAACCAAGATAAAACACAGTAATTTTATAAAGTTATTTTTATTTTGGTTAAGTTTAGCGTAGAATAAATTCCTCCTCCATTAATTATTAAAAAAATATGCCGTTTATCCTTTTAGTTTGCTAATTTTATCTTCTGTGCTAATCAGTGTTAGTCTTATCTACTGTTTACGGTGCAAAGTCGGGTAGTTTTCTGATTTGCAGGTGACTCATTTGTATATTGATGGTTAATTTTCGCACCTCATACACTCATTACACGCCAGGTGGCAAGTAAAGCCAACAAAACGGCACATGACTTGATTAAAGTGGAACCCCCATTGGGACGATCCTCCCATTTATCGAGCGCATTGCAGTAGTCTTCAGCGTAGCACTTTCGACACATTGCCTCATTATCCAAACAGTATCCAAGCGTTTCATTCAGCATTTCGGATATGCAACCTTTTATCACAAAAATATCATATCCTAAGTCGGGGGTTGCTACCTTTAGGAATACTGTTATGCATCCATCCAGTTGTCCCCGCCTTATGGGGCACACAGATTTCCCTATTTTGGTATAATTACGCTCACAATATACACAACTAGTGCAGATCCAATTCAGACTGGAGTACGATTTATTGGAGTTTTTATTAATGGTCTTTATTTCGAAATTGGGAGTCGTCTCCTCAGCTTCAATTTTCTTCAGTATTACTATGAAACTAATCCATATAATCAAAAGTTTAATCATTTTAAAGTCTATTTTAAAAGGATTCAGTTTATTTCGGTTTTTATTACTTTTACTCTGATCTCTGAAATCTGAATGTGTTTATTTCCCATTAAACCTTATTTATGTACAAATTTTTTCATAAAAAGTTTGCGTGATTTCTAACAATCCAGACTCTTAAATGAAAGCCTTTTTGAGCCCCAAGTGACTCATAATCCCTTACACCCTGAATAATTTATGCAATTAGCATATAGTTTAAAGCCAATACTTGATATGAAGTTTTGCTTAGTTTTATTGAAATAATTTTATTTTAATTTCAAAATATTTACAGTATGTATTGTATTAATATTTGTGTAATATATGTAATGTATTAATATTTAATACATTAAATATTTACAAAAATATACACGCCAGGTGGCAAGTAAAGCCAACAAAACGGCACATGACTTGATTAAAGTGGAACCTCCATTGGGACGATCCTCCCATTTATCGAGCTCATTGCAGTCGTCTACACCGTAGCACTTTCGACACATTGCCTCATTATCCAAACAGTATCCAAGCGTTTCATTCAGCATTTCGGATATGCAACCTTTTATTACAAAAATATCATATCCTAAGTCGGCGGCTGTACGCTTTAGAAATACTGTTATGCATCCATCCAGTTTTCCACGCCTTATGGGGCACACAGATTTCTCTTTTTTGGCATAATTATCTTCACAATTTACACAACTAGTGCAGGTCCAAGTCAGACTGGAGTACGATTTATCGGAGGATTTATTAATGGTATTTATTTCGAATAAAGTCGTCTCCTGAGCTTCAATTTTCTTCAGTATTACCATGAAACTAATCCATATAATCAAAAGTTTAATCATTTTTAAAGTATATTTTAAAAGGATTCAGTTTATTTCGGTTTTTATTACTTTTACTCTGATCTCTGAAATCTGAATGTGTTTATTTCCCCTTAAACCTTATTTAAGTACAAATTTTTTCATAAAAAGTTTGCGTGATTTCTAACAATCCAGACTCTTAAATGAAAGCCTTTTTGAGCCCCAAGCGACTCATAATCCCTTACACCCTGAATAATTTATGCAATTAGCATATAGTTTAAAGCCAATACTTGATATGAAGTTTTGCTTAGTTTTATTGAAATAATTTTATTTAAATTTCAAAATATTTACAGATATTATATGAAATAATTGTGACTGTTTTAACTTCGGTGCTTTAATAATCAAGAGATGTTATTTCTAGAGTAACTTTGTTTGACATTTTTTTTTAAAGAAATGTTTTGGAATAATCTGAAAAGTATGGTCCTAAAGCAGCATTTGGTAGTTAATCAAGATCCAACCCAAGCTTCCGACAATCAAAGTAATCGAAAGATACACAATATGAGGGCCGGCTCCTGCCATCGCAACTTCGTATGTGGATATATCCTGGCTGTTGCAATCGTGATCATAACATTTCGAGCACAACCGAGGGTTCTTTCCACAATATTCCAGTACGGACTCTTCAAAATCGGCTATGCAACCCCGTGCCAAGTACTTATCCTTGCCGGGAGTTATTTTTCCATCCCGAACAAAAACGGTGAAGCATCCATTCCTTTGATTCTTTTTCGGAGGACAATTGGTCTTTGGTTGATTTTTCACAGAGCCATCGCAGAACATGCAGTTGTAGCAACTGATGTTCATAAAAACGGGTGGAAGTACTGGTGGAGGTACGGGACGATGGCTAATTGGGATGCTGGGCTTAACCGTGGTGATGTCCTGGGGGGCATCATTTGGGTAATCAGCTCCGTCCGTTGATGTCTTTGGATTTTCGAATTCGGGTGTTTTTCCAACGGATATTTGTGGTTGTGGTTCTTCCGAAGCATCCTTTCCCACTTCTGAGGAGGATTCTTCTGGTGGTGCCTGATCTGTTGTAGGATTTTTTTCCTGGCTCGATTCGGATACTTCGATTGGGGGTTCAGGAGCCTTTGAGGGTTCTTTCAAGTCCTCCCCAGCATTCTCATTGGTTTCTGGCTTAGTCTCCTCCGAGTGCGGAGGTTCTGGCTTAGTCTCCTCCGAGTGCGGAGGTTCAGGCTTAGTTTCCTCCGAGTGCTGATCCATCGTAGCACTCATTTCCGAGGGAGGCTGCGTGATTTCTGGCATTCTTTCAGGCATCTCTGTGGTAGCCATGGACGCTGCTCCATCAGGAGGAGCGTCAGAAACTTCCTGAACCACCGCTGGATCCCCATCATCTTTGTCATCGACTTCACCTCCGTTTCCGCCTAAGCCCACCTCATGAATATTATCCTCCTCGGCGTGCGACCATTGCAGGAGAGCTGTGAAGGTAATCCACATAAAGAGTAGCCTCATCCGCATTGTGATCACTGATCGGTTGAAAGCTTGCCAACTGTCTGACAGGAATGGGGGAATAATTCTTCCACTTGATCCCGGCAAACTGATGGAATTATCAGATTCGTATCTGTATTTGTATCTTATGTTATCGTTTTATCCGCCAGCACTTTCTGAAGAGTTCTGCAAATAGCAATATTTGCTCTATTCCGGACACCGATGATGATACCTTGTTGTTATTCCCGGCCGACCTGTTCCGTGGCTGGCTTCCCAGACAACTGATGTGTCCGTGTCCGCCATTAAATCGCCGGTCATACGATACGTGTACTAAAATCCGCTGATTGTCACGCAATTATCCGGTCTCTAAATTAAATCGATACCAAGGAGGGGCGGGCAAGAAGCCAACGGAGGAGGAGAGTATGGTTCAAGTGACCCTCCACGCTTATGAGTCGCTCCCCGGTATCCTGCAACAAATGGGAGTCCCTGAATTATTGATGATGTGAACCTTTCGATGCGGTCTGCGATGGGTTCACCCAGATAATGGGGTCAAGGCATATGACCACATTATGGTTATGACTTTTTTTTCGGCCATATGCACAACGACTGGGATTGACTGTGGACAAATGGCATATTATTGGGAAAGGTTCATGCACGGAAAAAAAAAGTCTATAAAAATAAAGGGTTTATATATAATTTTTATTAATTCAAATAGAAGGCAAAGGCAAATGGTATTTGTAGCTCCATCTTGAAAATACAAGTATGGACTATTAAGCTTTGAAAATCTATATGCTTAATAGTCTTAAAAAATAACTATATGTAAATATTTCCTTTTGCAATGAAATAATTATTAAATGTCAATCAGACACAAAAAAAATGGACATTTAAACCTTATCCTTATCATTTCAAAAACCTGTATCAATACTCTTTGTTTTATAGCCTGATAAGTCATAAAAAGATTATAGATTCAATGGCCACAGAAAAGTGCAATTCGTTGGCAGACTTTCAAAATGCTTGGACTGAGGGCGTCCTCCCACCTGCTGGTTCTCCTCCTAACGCTCTACTGGCCAGGTGAAATACTTGCAAATCCTCCCAGAAATAGTGCGTTGTACAACGGTATTCATTTATAGACTGCAGTTGGGCAATTGTTTGCTACCATTGCGATTCAATTGCCTTGCCGGAATGTTCCCAGACCCTCGGAGAAGTGGGTGTTCTACCCTACATCGAATGCCCCACCGAACTGACGTGTGCCATGTCCATTGGTATGTTTACCTTACCCGTATCTTAATCATTCTTTAGCCAAGAAACTATTTTTAAACTTGCCATTAGCTTAAATAGTTTATATGAAACGCATTTCCATTCAAAAGGGTTTCTATTAAATTACCTTTTTTTTAGATACTATTTTAATGACATTTTTTATTAATTTCCCAGTGGACTCCATTACGTATCGTGGTTGTGCAGCCAATACTCCCATAACCGGAGCCACCTACTCCAAGAGCTGCTCCTCGAACCTCTGCAACACTGGTGTCTATCCACCAGGACGTCTCAAGTGTCACCATTGCGCGGGATCGGATTGTGTTGCAGCTCCCGTTGGAAAACCCAAGCCATGTCGCTACCATCTGGAAGAGGATCACTGCTATACGGATGTCATTACTTCCTCTGAAGCCTACAGGGGATGTGTTTCCGAGCAGAATCACACGCTCTCCAGTGCCGCAAAGCTCTGCGAGATCAATGGTTGCAATGAGGAGCAAGGCGCCCGGACACAGATCTGTGCCACTTGTGACTCAGAGTCTGGAAGGGGCTGCAAAATTGATCTCTTCCAGGTGAACACCGGCAAGTGCAATGTGAGCCTGTACGAAGAGTGCCAGCAGGAGGTGCTTTTGGGTGAGCCGGATGACAAGTACTGCTTTAGCTATCGGAAGCTGAACCGAGTGGTGCGAGGCTGTTCCACACAGCTGCCGGTAGACCTGCAGCCGCATGTGGAAGAGCTGGATAAGTGCCGGGACAGTGACAATTGCAATGCAGGATGCATTACCCAGCAACGATGTTTCACTTGCAACTCTGTGGATCAGACTCTGTGCAGGACGAATGTTACGGCGATTAGCAACAGCACCTGCGGCTCCGCTGAAGCCTCCTCCTGCTTTTCCTGCGAGTACGACGACTGGAGTATCCAGCGGGGATGCGGAGCACCTCCTAGTAATCCCGGCATTCTCAACTGCTACGAATGCGATGGGACTGGTTGTAACAGAAAAGATTTCACCCGCTGCTATCGCTGCAACACCGATCAGACGGGAGCAGGATGCGCCAATTGGGAAGTACCAGGAGGCATCTACATTGAGGAGTGCAACGAGCCAGGAGCCTCTTGTCTAATGGCTGCATTCGTCAACGCCACCACTTCAAGAGGCTGCCAGCGGGAGGATTTCTCCTGCAACTCCGAGAACATTGCCGATTGCAAGGCCTGCGTGGGCAGTTTCTGCAATAAAGGAGCCTTTCCGGAGGAGCGACTGTGGTGTCATCAGTGCAGTGGGCAGGCTTGCGAGGAAATCTCCAGGGGACAAACAGCGTTGCCTTGCTCCCTGCCGGCCAACGAGCCCGAGGATCAAAAAATGGCCTGCCTGGAGTACTTCGATACCCAAAGTCAGAAGATTGTAAGGGGATGTCGTTCCAATTCGGAGCTCTACTACGAATGCCTTCTTAGGAGCAACAACCACATGTGTCGCTCGTGCCACACCTCTGCGTGCAACAATAGTCCTGGCAGAGATTTAAGAGCTAGTTACGAGGTGGAAACCAAGGCCCTGACTCTGTTACAGGGCAAGAGCTCCGCCAATACCCTAAAATACAATGGGTTTTGGTTGTTCTTTAGCGTTATTTATCTTATGACTGGCTCACACTAAAAATATAATAAAATCAGCACTAAAAACCAATTAAACATATATCTCCATTAATCCTGAGGCTCGTAGCCAGGATTCAAGGCACGACCGCGATGATTGAAGGAGTAAAACGACGGGAAGTTGCCCAGAGTGTCCCATGTCTTCTGCTGCATGTCCACAGTGGCGCGGATCTCCTTGAAGTTGCCCACAACCTCAATAATGTTGTAAATAACGATCACCAAGCTGATGACGGTTTGCAGTATGATCTAAAGGGATATAGGGGTAGTTAATTGTATACATAAGAGGATTATATTAATCAAGTTTACATCCAAAGGCAAAGTAGTCCACTCCTGCTCCGTCAGTCTCAAATAAGTGCGATCTGTGGAATCAATTAAGGCCATTAGGTCCAAAGATTACCCTCATGCATGCCCATTACTTACGGTGAGCAGCGGAAAAGGCTGCGTGTGCCAGGCTGGCAAATCCGGCAATCAGCAAAAGTTTATTCAATAACTTGCTACCCATTTTTTATTGAATAATTACAATTTACAATTTTTTTATAATACAATATTTGCACTTAGTGATGGCAGTTTTAGCCGACAAAGTTATCGAACCAAAGTCTGGCAACGCTGGCCAGAGTGTGGTCAGAGTTCAAAAGTTACAAAATCTGGTGGCACTCAATAAAGGGGAAAAACACCGATGTAGCCCTGAAAACATTTTTTTGAAAACAAACAAAACCCCACTGTTCCACCGTTGGACCGTTCAATTCGAGGTAGCGCGCATTCCACGAAACAGCGAAAAACAAGTGCACAATAAGACAACCGGCTTTCGAAGCGACCCAAACGCAAAAACGCAGTTTTTCGAGCATTTTTCGGCTAAAACAGGACTCGAGGCAACGCCCGCGCATCAGCTATCGCGAGCTCCCCCCTTTTGTGTGTGATTTTCTGGCGCATCCCGTTGGCGTTGTGTGTGTATCCCGACATCTCCTCTTTGAGCTGCTGTCCTTGTATTAGGGTGTGCCAAAAAAAAAACAAAAAAAAAAAAAACAGTGACATTCCAGCACAGCTCCACCTTCGCAAAACTCGCCGAAATGTCAGTTTCCTCGAACGCCTCCTCGGCATCGCGTAATGGCAGTGTGGACGACAGCACCACCGCCAGCACCACCAACACGGACAGCTCCGAGCTGACGCACATTCTGAACCGGCGGCAGGAGATCATGGACTCGCAGGAGGCGGGCATCGAGGTGCCGCGCACCTTCAAGGTGGTTAATGTCTACACCGAGTTCCACGAGTTCTCCAGGAAGCAGATCAAGGACTACCAGAAGACCTTCAATACGTAAGTGAAGGCCATAGCAGTGGAATGCCATCTTCATCTGGCATTTGTGGCAATAATATCACTTTCCTCCTCCTTTCACCTGCCACTGCCACTGCCACTTTCCCAGGCGTCTCATTAGCCGGCAACATAAAACTCATGCGCCTAATGGGCATTTAAATTGCATTTACTGAGCAGAGCTGAGCTCCTGCCTCCACCGCTGCTCCCAAGTGCAATGGGGCATGACTCACAGGTTGGGTGGAAAAGTGGTGTCACAGTCGCAAGCAGCAAGGCCCCAGGTCGAGCTCCCGCCACGCGGATCATGACTCAAAAGTGGCTTTCTGCCTTAACACTTTCAAGCGAATTAAATTATTACCCTACAGGTCAACCTGCCTATAACAGATTCTTAACAAAATTCATTTTCAAAGAATTTCAACTATTAATCTTATTTTTTTCTTTAATTTTTTTAAACATTTTTGAAAACAATGTCTTGGATTTCAGTTAGTGGGTCTCATCTGTATTTGGGGCGTAGTTGTGAACGGTTTTCGATTACCATCCGACAACGTCAACAAAGTGCCAGCAAAGGTTGGATTCTTAACCACATTTTCCTGGTCTTGGGGCGCAGACTCGCAGCTATGATAGTCCGGATCGGATGTCGTCCAATCAACCGCAGCCGGACTACTATTGCGCAATGTTATGCTAGATTACACCTAGCTGGAAATTGTTATTTAAATTCCCGCACTTGTCACGTAGACGACGACGACGACTCTCTGGCCTGATAAGCTATCTGAGGCTCATCTGAATAATCTGGAGAATTCGCAAAAAAGAAGCACCTGTCGCAGTTTAAACTCATTTCTTGACTGATTCATCTCATCCAGGTTCTATAGCAGCCCCTTCCTTACCATCTTCTGGGCCTCCTCGGCATCTGGGTCATCGTAATCTGGCAGATTGTCAAAAAAAACGAAAACTGCCTGCATTATGGCATTATGGCTCTGCGAACGTGTTCTGCAATTGTAAGCCAAAAGTGGAGGCTGTCTGGGAAATACTTTGTGTTCGAGCCACAAATGGTAGATGGCCAAGAGCTGGAGTGAGTTTTGGTCTGCGATTAGCTAATGCCATCATCCAATATGGGTAATGAGAGTGGATATGGCCAGAGGAAACTCTAGTTGCCATTTTGGAAATCATTTTAAAAAAATAGAATATTACAAAGACTTACTCAGGTAATTGAATAATTTTTAAACAATTTAGTTGACTTTTTATTCCCTTTAAAATGTCAAGTTTTAAGGTTCATCTTCTTGTTTTTTTTTAGAGAAAAAATCAAAACAAAAACCGGCTAAGGCTTTGTGGTGCGGTTGTTGGCATTTCCAGTCACGTTGGCTCGTCCGGCAGGCAGGCAGCCCAACCACTCGCCGATGTGCTAAACTTGCAAATCCAAAGCTAAAAAAATATAAAAAACCTGAAAACCTTTAATTAATGCACGCGATCCACTCAAGAATCGAAAGCAAATCGCTGCCTGAGTCACGCACTGGATTTGTTTCTCAAAGCGATTTGTTTAAACAAATTGCAACTGATTCAGCCCAGTGAGTGAGCTTCCTCCGAATCGCTGTCAGATAAACAAATAATATTATTAACATATATGTGTGTTAAGACGTCATAGCACTTTTCGAGCAGAAGGCAGAGAGACTTCCCAAAAAGATAAGTCGCCCCGGGAAGATGGCCGGACGGAGCCTATGGGCTGGGCGATTAAACGAATAAAATATTAAAAATTATATATATAGTTACATCCCACGCCCGACTTGACTTTATCAGCGCTCACGCAATGGGTTTTATGGCGTCTTTGGGTTTTCGTTTGTTAGTTTCCTGCAACAATGCTGCCTCCTCCCCGCATAATGCGCCATTTTCCGCACGGATGTCTGCTGACTTCCGGCTGGCGATAATAATCCAAAGAACTGTATCGATCATGCCCTCTAATGGCGCCTTCAATGCAAACAAATTAATCATCCAAAGCAGTGTCATCTGCATGTGTGGGATATCTGCTTAAGGAAGATAAGCTGGAGCTGAAATCCCTGGCCAAACTTGGGAGAAACCCACCACCACCACCACCGCAGACTTCGTCATGGCGGTATCATAAATAAAGGCTTGCACATTGTGGTTCAATTTTTGCATAAAGTGAAGTGGAGAGTACAGTGGAGACTCTGTAGCTCTGGTTGTTGCAAGTTTTTATGAGAGAGTACAGTGGAGACACTGTAACACCTAACACCCCTCTTCCACAATATCTTCCACAATTTTTATCCGATCTGTGAAAGGAAATCTTAAACGATTTCTAGATCGATTTCCTATAATTTTTCATCAAAATCTGGAAATAAAATTTACGATAAATATTTTTTAAAATTTTTTAAACAGAACCCCTTGAAGGCCAACAAACTCTTGGCTTGATTGAAGCTCAAAAATAGACTGAATTGCTGCGTCCATTTATGGAGGGACCACTGTGGGCGTAAAGCTTCTTTGTAAGTACGCCTGGCCTGGTCTTGTCAAGGGGTGCTACTAGTATCGTTGGCTGTCGTCGCTCTGGTTACAATCCGAGTTCATGGACAACGCAGGCACGCACTTTACAATGGGGGAGGAATTGTGTTTTGTGAGTCCGGATGGGCTTTTTATTGCGGCCACAATGGCCACGAGGAGAACTTTTAATTAAGTTGCCATAGGCAAGCCATAGCCAAGCCATAGCCACCACCCATTAGAAGGGTTGATTTCGTTGCACATTTCGGGACGAATGCATGTGGCATGTGTGGGTCCTTCAGGGCGCTCCCTCCCACCAGCTATGCCGGCACTGTTGGCCTTGTTTTCCCCTGTACTGGGCCCTAGGTTCATTGACACTAATCTCTTTTTTATTCGCAATTGTTGTTTGCATGAAGCTTTGAGTGGGTTGGAGGTAAAGCAAGTTTTTTATTTCGGACGATCGATAGCTAATTTCCGGCTGCAGCCTCCGATGGTAATTACCCGCCGGAGATCATGTATTTCCGCGCACATGTCCACGACCTTTATGCATTTGGCCGAAAAATCGCAGAGCTGTGCAGCTGTGGCGACGGGCAGTCTGGCATGTCCACAAAACACGCCACGAGGAAAATAAAATAAAGTAATGGCAATGGTACAGTAAACTATCTGACAAAGGAAAGCGAATGAGGGGCGAGTTGCAATGACACATGGGGGCAAGGAAATAGGGATACGTTTATTATCATTTTTTTAAATAAATGATTCATAACTAAGTAATGAATAATTATTCATTAACTTTATTTTTATAAAAAAAAACCCTAATCCATATACCGCAACTGCATGACACTTGTCAGTGGCGAGTGGCCAGTGGCCAGTGTCCACTCAATTGAGGAAATATCAAATTATGGTCCAGCATCGTCATCATCACTCACCATCCCGGGGCCATTGTGGCCACAACTTGTGGCAATTAGTCATTGCATTAATTCATTGTTCCCCCATATAGTGGTGGTTCTTATGGTGTGGCTGCTGCTGGTCGGTCTCTGGTTCATGCAACAACTAAAAATAATCAAACAAGACCCGACGACCCACGCAACGATTTCTCACTTCTGGTGTTTGCTCCAATTTCGAAATGTCAGCAAAAGTATAGAGAGTTTATTTTTGGTGGCCCAACCATGGATATTTTATTAGAAGTTCTAACCAGAAGACCTCCTTTAAGGCTTCAAGGCACTGAGGTGAGGCCCCTGGAGTCTTGCCTTTTATTGATTTACCTTTTTTTTACCATACCCCCTTACTTGTTAGCTATATGTCTGTTTGTCTAGGCAGCCGGCACAGGTGCATGTTTGGTTGTGAAACGGAAAACAGTCAGGTGAGTGAGACGATCCAGACGATCGAAATAAACAAGCCATTGCGTATGCAAGACATTGCTTTAAAACATTTTGTTGTTATTGGCAAGATGGGAGGGTATGGGGTATGTACACCTGATACCTTCATATTCCCCACATCAATACAATGATGAAACTTGCCCCACCAAGACCCGCTCTGAATTTAAATCGCTTTTGCGGCAAACAATGAAAACCGTTACCATAAAGTTCAAGAACTTGACTCTTTTTTTTCGTTTTACTCCGGAATTAGACTCCCTTTGGCATTAACCCGCTTGAACATCGGGGGCAGACACAAAAAGTGGCAGGTTGCAGGTTGCAAGTTGCATTGGCATTATGTTGCTAATAGAGAGAAGACTTACAGACACTATGAGGTAGAAGATTAGGAGATTTATGATGAAGTTTTTAATAAAATAAATAAAAATTTAGAATTTTATGAAACAAATCTTATAGTCTGCTTCCTTGGGAGGTATCTATTAATTCCACCGCACTTGTTTGCCTCTTAGGGTACTACTAGTGGCACATAGATACATTTACGATGCAAATTGCGGCATGTAGCATAAACAACAATGCCCAGCTGACCCCGTTAGTTGTTGAACTGTACACGAAAAACGATAAAGAAAATGAAAATGGCATGCATATATGTGCACCTATGGGTCTATGGATCTATAGAGTCATGTGGCATATAGCATATGGCCCTGCCGCAACAACAAGCGGCATGCAATGGGCCAGAAAAGTGTTCAAACACCCCCCGAAATGCCAAATGCCTGGCGTGTGAAGTTTTTTTTTCAAAATCATTGAAATGAAAAAAAATAATCAATACAGAATTAGGCTAGATCCGGTGGGGTAGCAGCAGGTGTATGCTTAAAGTTTAATAATAAGCTGGATGAGGTTTTATAATCTTAATAGATATTTAAAGTAAAGTCTATAGTAAAGTGAATAATATATATTTTATTTTATGATTAATAATCAAATAATTGAACTGAACAGCTGAACTCTCTTATGGAATCAAACTCCGAACCACAACACCTCAATCAATTGAAAAATAGCTGAAAGTGCCACCGATTGTCGCATTGACGCAACTTGGATAAAAAAAAGAAAGAAACAAAATTAAGAGTGCAATTGTTGGTTAATTAAAAAGGCGGCGATAGCGTAACAGTGGCCACAATTAATTGCCCAACTGGGATGATGGCCGGAGTGGGCAGGTGACACCTAGACACGCTACAGAGATGACGATGATGAGGATGATGATTCCCTCGCGCCTAATTACTTTCACTCTTTAATTACCCATTTTTTATGAGCTTTTGTAAGAAAATCACTTTTTGTCAATAAATTCAATTATGAAAGAAATGAAAGCGAAACTACTTGTTGTAATCTAATAGATGTTTCGTCATTGTAGAGCGGCTTCTAGGCGAACGAGAAATCGAAAACTTTCAGTTTCAATTATTGGATAACCAGAGAGTGTCTCTGTATCTGTATCTCATTGGTTGTCATAGGTGTATCTGTGAAGTAGTTGCTGCTTCCTTAGCTGGCTGTTGGCTGTTGGAGTTGCGTATTTTTAGACAGAAAGATAGCCAACTAGTTGAACAAGTTTCCGAGTAACCAACATCCTTCGCCTAACCGGCAAGGTCGATTTTGGAAGCCTGTTTGCGAATAATGTTGCTGCTGCTACTGCTGCCATGTTGCAAGTTGCTCATCTGCCGCCGACAGCAACACGCGACTGGCGCTTCTGCCATTTTCTCTTTTATAATATATTACACAATTAGATGGTAAATGGGTTTTATTTACATTTTCATCGTGATTTCCTGCCCCCCACTATACATATTTTTTTTTTTTTTGGCGGAAGTGTCGCCGTTTGAACTCTTGACTTGCCGATTTCGGTCGTCGAACCCGCGAATGGATTGGGATTTCAGTGGAATGGGTTAAGTGGGAATCATGATTGTCCCACAGTTGTTGGAAAATGATTAGGTTTTAAGTATTTCAAATTCTTATATAACATTTTCAAACAATTTTCATTCAAAAGTTTGCTTTTTAAATAATTCTTTTAAAATGCAAATTCAAAAATTAAACCATCACCACTCTCATTATAATTTCCTTTTGTTTTTTTTATTTAAACAAAAGTATAATTTATGTATATTTTGGGTGCTACAGTCTTGGCTGCCTCTGTTGTTTGGCAATTTAGCATGAAATTGGGTTGACTTGCCAATCCACGACCACGACGAGCTCTGGTCTCCACCCACACACACACACGCTGGGCAGCCGGCAGGAGGGTGCCACGCGACCTCTGACGCCACTGCACCCACGTTTGCATTATCGATTGCTAATCCCCCGACATTGGCGGCCTCGCCAGTCTCGTGGTTCTCGCTTGGTCAATGACCACCAACCTAGACGCTGGAGGATTAGGTTACCACCAGCTTTGCTTAGAGCTTTAAAAAAAAAGTAATCAAACCATATCCCTTTGATTCTTCCAGCTATGACACTGCTCGGGATGGATTCTTGGATCTGCAGGAGCTCAAGTTCATGATGGAGAAGCTGGGAGCTCCCCAGACGCATCTGGGCCTCAAGAAGATGATCGCCGAGGTGGACGAGGACCATGATGGCAAGATCTCGTTCAGGGAATTCCTACTCATCTACCGCAAGGCCGGAGCCGGAGAACTCGACTCGGATTCGGGGCTCAATCAGCTGGCCCGGCTGACCGAGATCGATGTGGAGCAGGTGGGCGTGAGCGGAGCAAAGAACTTCTTCGAGGCGAAAATCGAACAGCAGCTGCGGACGAACAAGTTCCACGACGAGATCCGGGCAGAGCAGGAGGAGCGCCGGCGCGAGGAGGAGGAGCGGGCTCAGAGGCGCCAGCAGTTCCAGCAGCGGGCGGCTATCTTCCAGTAGACCTGGATCCCGCCACCATTATCCTGGTAGTCTAGCGCGTAATTATCTGGCGTAGGTTAATCGAATGTGGACCCAGAGATCCCGGCGGAAGGATTAGGGAACCCGGAGACGCTTCGTACAAGCTGCAGGCATTTTTCAAGCATCACATTAAATAATTGATATCCATACTAATCGTCTCATATATACACCTACTAGGGTGGCCCGATTCGGTTTTGATTGCAAGGATTAGGACTTGGAAGTATGGTTACTCGAGAGAGGACACCGAATCGGACCACTCCTGGCCACTCATACGTACACATAGATAACGATCATACCAAAAGCGTAATTTATAATTAACCTTTAGTTAAGTGAAAAATGTTTTAAGCTTAAGAACTCTTTTTTTGGAACAAAACTCTGGTGTTGCGTAATCTTCTTTTGTTTAAATTTTACTATTTTTTAATTTCTTCTTACTGGTAGTGCCATTTTTTATTTCTTGATTATGATTTTAATTATTGTTTAAACTTTAAAGCAAACGGATAGTTAAGTTAAGTGAAAAATTCAACCTAATTTGTACATATGAGAACCTGTGTTGGCAGTTCAACTTTGTTTCAGTATTTCATGTTTAAACTCTAAAGTTTTTAGTAGCAATTAAAGCAATACTAAAGCATTAAACACACATACTTTTAGAGAGCGTTTAATACAACAACTTATACTGCAATTTAAACAAATAAATGTATATAATACAAAGTCATTCAAGAGGCGTTGAAGTTTCATTTGGGAATCAAAGTGGAGTGGCATCCCGCTGCGAGCGCTTCAGCACTTTGGATTACTTGGCATCCAGCGCCCTGCGGGAGAAAGACAGTGTTTAGGAGCCATTACGAAATGGTGTAGATTATTTCCACACCTACCGCAAATATCACAGTTTGTGTGGCATGTCTGGGCCTCCCTCATTCCCCAGCCACTGGGCCTCGGCGCAGCGAGTGCTTGCATCGGAGCATATCACATTTCAGGGCGTAGCGATGCTGGCACACAGGACACTCGTGCGGCTTGAGCTGCAGGTGGTAGCCCTTGATGTGCTGCGACAGACCGTTGCGCCGCTTGAAGACCCTGTCGCAGATGCCGCACTTGTGCTGCCGCTCCGTCGAATGGGTGATGACGTGCTGGCGCAGACCGTTGACCGAACCGAACGATTTCTTGCACAGATCACAAATGAAATTTTGGACGGACGTCGCTTTCTTTTTCCGGCTGGGCGGCATCTGCACCTTCGGCTTGGACTTCCTCGGCCGGCACTTGAGTTCGTGGCGGCGATAGAGGCGCCAGTGGGCGAACGCAATGGCCTGGCAGTGGCGGCACTTGAAGCTCTGCAGGCGGCGGTTGTTCCTCAAGGACAGCGACTGGCAGATGTAGCGCATATGCTGGCGCAGAGCCAGCCGGGAGAGGAATAGCTTCAAACAGCCACAGCAGCGTCCGAAGAACCTGGCCCTCCTCTTCACGTAGTGGCCCTTCAGGCGACGATGGTGGAACAGTTTGGCCAAGCTGGGGAATCTTCGCCGGCACATCCTGCAGCCGTGCGACTTGCGTTTCCGTTTTCTGGGTGCTTTCAGCCTTTTGCACTTGAGGATTAGCTTTTGGTATCTGGCGGCCAGCTTAGCATAGTTGGCCGTCACAGCAATCAGTTCAGGATCAGGGGCAGGAACTTGTAGTTGCGTAGCTGCTGGTATGAGATCCTTGTGGTGCAGGAAACTGCTTTGCATGTCCAGGATGTCGATCTTCTTCTTTGGCTGGATGGCCACGTGACTGTTCTGCCACTCTGGCTGCCAGTACTCCAGCTGCTCCGCCAACACCAGTGCTCTGTTGCCCTCCAATTTCATGGGAGGAGTGGCTGCCAAGTTGGGCAGTCCGATGTTCAGCGGCGGTACACTGACCATGGGCATGGGATTGCCATGATTGCTGTTGTAGTGCTGATTCAGGCTGTCCAAGGTGATGAACTTGGCGGTGCACAGAGTACAATTGTGGAGGCGGAAGGCGGCGGAGGACTTCACCACGCTGTCGTTCAAGACAACAATGTTGGGCTTGGTGCTTGGAGGAGCGGCAGGTGGCGGGAGCAGTTCGCAGAGCAGGGGATTCGGTATCTGGCTGACGTTTGTAACTATGGGCTTGCAGGAACGAGTATCAGAAGGCGGAAGGTCGTCCGACAAGGAGAGGGGAACCGCTGGCGGAGCTGAGGGAGGAGGAGCTGGAGGTGGTGGAGCGGGCTCCGGTGCCGCATCTGCGCTCTCCAACTTCTCCTTTTTGTACTGACCCGGCGGAAACGGCCAATCCTCCTTGGCGTAGTTGTGCTCCTCCGTTAGCATCTCAGATTGCAGCATTTCGTTCGCCGATCGCAACGGTTGAGATCTCTCCGAGAGCCCCACGTCTGCATCATCGGGTATGTTGATGAATGGGTCGTCCAGATTAATAATCTCCATGATATCACAGTTGTTGATGATGTCTTGGGTGTTCAGAACAGGGAAATCGCAGAACTGGAACTTCTGCTCGGTTTCCTCGTGATCACAGCCCTCGTCCTGCTCCAAGCCCATGTCCAGTTCGTCCGGAAACAGGTTGTCCAGGTTGTCGCTGGCCTCCTGCTTGACCCGCACCAAGGGCTCCTGCTTGATCTTCAGTTGACGGCGATACTTTCTCTGCAGATCGCTCTGCGTTTGCATCACCACATCGATGAACTTCGAGAAGCGTTCCAATTGCCGGCAGCAATCTGCACAAATGTCCTTGGGCAAGGTGTCATCCTGCAGAATCTGCAAAGTCGGAAAGCACTTTTGGATCATGCCGAACAGCTCGAAGCTTTTCTCAAAGGAGGAACAGTTCGTGGCGGACGACCCGCAGAAACGGCAAGTGCATTTGGAGCTCGACGAAGGCGGTGGTTCTGCGGCACTTGACAGTGTTGGTTTGGCCAGCGTTCTGTTGCTCGTTGGCACCTGCTCCACCATAACATTCAGGCCATCCTCTTCTGGGACCCGAACCGTGGGCACGGCATTCTTTTTAAGAGTTTTCCGGTTGTTGCAGCAATTAAAGTCGGCATCTACAAAATGACGGCTGCACACAGCACTCCACTTCGAGGGCATCCATTGGCCATTCCTTTGGGTAAAGTCCTTCCATTTCTGCAGTAGATCCTTCCGCTTGAAAGGGAATCTTGGGAGGAATGCATTAATTGCCGGAACATTTCAGAAAGTAGTATTTTGATTACCTGTGGAAAGATATGCTGCCGGAATGTACATATTTGTCGCTGCAATTAACCACCGCACAGTGGGCGGGCATTGCATGGAGTTCTTATTGATTATTTTAGTTAATAATGGGTTTGTTTATTAAAACAGACGGCTTTGCGAATTCTTCTAAAATTTGTTGTGAAAATCAGCTGTTTTTCTGTTGATGTTTTGACTGACACAGTGTTGGAAAGCGTCGAGACTTTACAGGGATGGATACTCTGATTCATTCCCATTTTCGAAATAAACTTGTAAGCTAAATTTTAAATATTTTTTTAAGTAGAGATTTATTATAATTTTTATCAATGGCTGGCTTCTTTAATGTAATTTCATATCGCTGTTAAAAATCTATTATTTTCCAATATCCCCCATTGGGGGACACCCCATTTTGGAAGACCACTTGAGGATACCGCCAGCTGGTCACTCCGTCGGCTTATCAACAAATCGAACAGCTGACTCCACAGCCGCCCCAACGCCTCCCACATCCCCCTGACCCACTTCACCCCCCGAAACGCTTATCAATTAGCGACTTCATGAGTTTACTTTAGATGCTCAGCCCGTGCCCGCGAGCATATTTATTTTCTCTCGCGGCACGGAAAAGTTCCACGGATTGACGAATCCAAAAATCAGTCAGTCGATTCGCAGGGCGACGAGCTGTACGCACAATTTGTCCGGGGCGGCGACAAGGTCAAGCAAGGTCTTTGTTGGCAACCGAATTCCACAAGCGTGCGGGCGGTGAAAGGAGAAGGAGAAAGCAAGAGAAATGGCCCAGGTGCGACAGCTGGTGCAGGGAGCGAGGAGAGGA
Organism: Drosophila monieri; assembly: GCA_035047585.1. Classification (NCBI taxonomy): domain Eukaryota; kingdom Metazoa; phylum Arthropoda; class Insecta; order Diptera; family Drosophilidae; genus Drosophila; species Drosophila monieri. The sequence continues at coordinate 5,975,336 of JAWNPJ010000079.1, read as the reverse complement.
CTCCTCAACGTGGGCGGTGTTGCCCAGGTGGTGACCCAAAATCGCTTCCAACACTTCGGGGCCAACAGCGGGTGAGTTGGTTGTGGGACTCAGATAAGAATCTTGCTCTCTCCTTTGAGAATTTTCTTGTGGTCTTGGTGGTTTAAAGATTGGGATACTGTGAGGTGTTTCAGATACTTTTCGGCGGTTTACAACGCGGATAAGATACAGATACATGTTCTGACGGATGCTCGTTAAATACTTTTTTTCAAAACAGAGTTATATAAGTAATGAATTATTTAATTAATATACTACTTAATCTTTAATCTTAAAACCAGAATCTGCCCTTCCGCCTTGGTGATAATTTCTTTGTCTCTTCTTCGCAGAGATTATGATTTGGTTGTGGTTGGCGGTGGAATTGTGGGCACCGCCTCTGCCCGCGAGATCCTCCTGCGCCACCCCAACCTCAAGGTGGCTGTTCTCGAAAAGGAACCGAAGCTGGCCACCCACCAGAGCGGCCACAACTCCGGAGTTATCCATGCGGGCATCTACTACAAGCCCGGCACCCTGAAAGCCAAGCTCTGCGTGGAGGGGATGCATCTGGCGTATGCCTACCTGGATGAGCGGAAGATCCCGTACAAGAAGAGCGGCAAGCTGATCGTGGCCACCGACGAAAAGGAGGTGAAGCTCCTGGGTGATCTGGAGAAGCGTGGCATTGCCAACAACGTCCCGGATCTGCGGATGATTGAGGGCCGTGAGATTCAGGAGATCGAGCCCTATTGCCAGGGTCTCAAGGCGCTCCACAGTCCGCACACCGGCATCGTAGACTGGGGCCTGGTGACCCAATACTACGGCGAGGATATCAAGAAGTCCGGCGGACATATACACTTGGACTACAATGTCAGCAAGTTCAGCGAAACCAAAGAGGGCACCGACTACCCAGTGACCATCCATGGCGCTAAGCCAGGTCAGACGGTGCGAACCAAGAACGTCCTGACCTGCGGAGGACTGCAGTCAGATCTGCTGGCCGAGAAGACCGGTTGTCCCCGGGATCCCCGCATTGTTCCCTTCCGTGGGGAGTACCTACTGCTCTCGAAGGAGAAACAGCACATGGTCAAGGGTAATATTTATCCAGTACCCGATCCGCGATTCCCCTTCCTCGGGGTTCATTTTACGCCGCGCATGGATGGTTCCATCTGGCTGGGACCCAATGCGGTGCTTGCCCTGAAACGAGAGGGATACACGTGAGTCTTTATGGAAAGATATATGCAAGGATTTTTAACAAAATACCTTTTCCCCCCATCCAGTTGGGGCGACATCAATATCCTGGAACTACTCGACGCTTTGAGGTATCCTGGCTTCGTCAAAATGGCCAGCAAGTACATTGGCTTCGGCCTGAGCGAGATGTCCAAGTCGTGGTTCATCAACCTGCAGATGAAAGCCCTGCAGAAGTACATCCCCGACATCACCGAGTACGATATCCAGCGTGGTCCAGCCGGTGTTCGGGCCCAGGCCATGGACCTGGACGGCAACCTGGTGGATGACTTTGTCTTCGATCGCGGAGAGGGTTCGGGAGCATTGGCCAAGCGGGTGCTCCATTGCCGGAATGCTCCGTCGCCAGGTGCCACCAGCAGCTTGGCCATTGCCAAGATGATTGCCGACAAGATCGAGAATGAGTTCGCGATTGGAAAGAAGTAAACGCTAGTCCAGACCCCAATTGTCCTTAAAAATGCCATCGATTATATGAATAATTCGCATTTCTCTTTGTAAGTCAGAAAGGATATTTTTTCATAAAAAAAATAGACAAATAAAACTGTTTTTAAAAATCTATTCTAAAATCACATTAGGATTGTCTTGAAACTTATTCTACCTTAGTTTAGTTCCAGGATGTGGCGACTCTTTCTAGGATTATTGTCCTTGATGCCCAGCACCTTGATCTGCTTCTGCAGGGATCGTTCTTCCCAGCTCGATTGAATCAGTTCCTGGCACTTTTCATTCAATATTTTCAAGCCATTGGCGGCATGCTGGCGCATTTGAGGATCGCAGGACTCACTGGCTTCAATTGTTTTCAATAAGCGATAAACAGGCAATAGCATATCCTGGTAGTCCAACAGATTCTCCATGCCATTCAGTAGTTCAGCCAAAACCAGGACAGCGGCACGTTTGGAGGGAACATAGCCCCCGGAGGTTAGTTCATTGTTCACCAGTTGGAGCAACTCCTCGAAGAAGTTGTGGACTTGGAAGGCCAACAGGCGACAGAGCTGGGCGAGATTGGCGAAGGCGGACATGCGAAACCCATGAACCGGAGAGCGGGCACCATGCATGAAGCAGTTTAGGAGCACTCCCTTGTATCGATAGCACAGGGGTCCTGAAAAAGGAACAAGATTTAAATACTTAAACGATTTACAAAAGAAAACTATACCCACCTAGCTCCTGGGAAACCTTGAGAATAGCTTCACCCACGACCAGGCGGTAGTCCAACTCGGCCGTCTCGGACAGGTACTCGTCGCTCAGCTTCTCCAGCACTTCAGACTCCATCACATGCACCAAGGCCACAAAGAGGCGCACGCAGTTCAGGAAGGTGTACGACTCCTTATCCTTCAGAGTGGTGAGGGCCAGAGCTATGACCAGGTGACTTTGGGCCATGGTGGTTGGATCCTTTTTGTGAAGCAGATCCATCATTAGCTGGATGCCATAGACCTGCAGATGCGACTCCTTTTTCTCAATGAGAGAGCGCGCTTTTTGAAAGGACTGAGTTTTCAGGGAATCACTTGGACGCCAAGCTCCTTGCAGGAGATTCAGAAGAGTTTCAACGGATTGCTGGATGAGGGGATTACGAGATTCCGATTTCAACAGCAGGAGTTGCTCCTTCAGGTCTCTACTCGTCTCAGAAAGCTGAAGATCTTCACTGTTCTCGATGAGTTCGTGCAGGAGATTGAGAATCAGGAGCAGAATATGAACAGCCGTTTCCTCCTCCTCAAACCGTTGATGGAGCAGGTCCTTCAGGACTACCACAAACTCCTTCGTGTGCATGGCCAACTGAGCCCTTAATGGCTGGTGGGCAACCAACTGGTTAAGGGCTATCAGCAGATCCAGCCTCAGCTGGTACTTGGAGTGCAAGAAGTCCTTCAGTTCGGACTCTGTGGAAATGAAATCCACGCTGGAGGAGGATTTCTCTTTCAAAAGCTTCGCCATAAAACACAAGAGTGCCAGGAACACATTACAGATGAGAGAGTTGTGGGAAGTGGAGGTGAGTAGGCCAGGCAGTATCCTGGCCATGTCGTGGTCCACTTGATAGTCACTGGGGGCCACCTTGATTTGAATTTCATTTGTTTCTGACGACGGGAGGAGAAGCACACGCGGGTGGAGGCATTTCCAAGCAGGTTCCTCATCTATTTCCCAGCTGAATAATCTCTGAAGTACAACCGGGAGTTCCTTTTCGCGTTCCCTATTATCCAAACACCTGGAAACTAGTCCTGAAATCTGATCTCTAGCAGGGTGTTCCAAAGGCAGACCATCGTACAGCTGGAGTAGCAGGGGTAGGTAGTCTATCAAAAGGTTGCTGGGCAAACAAGCAACAGAGGAGCTGCAAAATAGGTGTTGCCAGAACAGGACTCGATTGCAGAGCTCCTGATGATCCATTAGAATAAGACCCGCTATCAAGTCCTCCGGCTCAATCAAGGTCTTCCAATGGCTGGACAGAACTTCCTCTATTAGCTTTCGATTCCTCTCACTCAGGCCGTAAAACCTTCTCAGGGCAAGGATGCCAACACACAGTTTGTCCGCATCCTGGAGATAGACTCTGCAATACTCCAACACTTGCTGGATCATCTTTTCCTGGGCCGACTGAGTGAATCCCTTCCTAGCCACTATTCCCGCAACAATTTCTGCATTTCTGGAGGGACTCACATTGGGAGTCTGTTGCAGGGCTTCCACAAAGCTGGCAAAGCCTTGCGGGGAGTGGAGCTTCTCCAGAAGCTGCTGGTGGAGGAGTTTAGCCAATGAAGCACACAGTGGAGTGGCTTTTAGTAGAAGCACATGTCGAAAGAAATCCGACTTGGATTCGTGTTCCCAAAGATAGGATATTGCTGATGCAAAGTCGGGATAGTCTTCCAGGATGCGTAGACTGAGGATGGCCGCCAGGAGATCCCGCTGCACTAGCTCCATAGAGTTGGCTATATGAAACTGCCGAATTGGTAGGACATTCACAAAGATCTTAATGCTGAGGAGTAACAGGGCGGGATTCCCGGGAACCTTTCCCTCCGCTTCATTGAAAATTGGTGATTTATAGAAGTCCTCATGGAGCTGACGCCTTAACGCGTAGTAGGATAGCTCCTGGGTGGCTTGAATGCAAAGTTTAAGATGGGCCACCGAAATTAGATCCTCCTTGGCATCGCTCTGGAAATTTATGTTTTTGGTCAGCAAGTGGATGACATGCTGCAATCGGACAATGTAGGAGACTGCAGGATCTGCCGCTGGATCTATCCCAGATTCCTGTTCAGGATTAAGCCCGTAGTTCGTACATAATTCATGCAGCTGCTCTTGCAAATTTAATTTCGCATATTTTTGTAAAATAACCAAGTTTGCTTCCAAGTAGCCGGTTGCTTTGGAGCTGGTTGCCTGTTTGGCTGTTGGAGGTCCTGATTAGTGAATGTTTCATTGAAAACTCGTCGCCTAGCTTACCCAGTGCCTTTTCAAAGCTAAGACTCTCCAGCAAAGCAAAGTATTTAGCCGTATTTACCATTTTTAAGGCCACCTCGCAAATCGGTTTGTTATTGTTTACAAATAGCTCCGGCCAAAACACCTTTTCGAACACTGGTTGCTGGCAGTGGCTGGCAGAATCGCCAACCCCGGCTCTGGTCACACCGTCCTCAACGAACAACTTGAAGAGCTGCAGGAAAATCGAAAAACTTTCTTTTTCGCTGCAGTGTGTGTGTGCCTGTGCATTCAAAATAGCTTAATTAAGCTAACGCAACCCCAACGCGAACGCGGATCAATTGGCAAGCGGCACCGCCACCCGCTATTGCGAAAAAACAAAAAATATTGCCAAAAACACCTACGCGCAGGCAATTAAGACCGTGCGATTGTCTGTGTTTGGAGTGTGTGTGTGTGCGGGTTGTGTGTGTGTGTGTGTGGGAGTGTGTGTATGTGTGTGTGTGCTGCTTTCGAAGCAGTAAACATTTGCGAGAAAATCGAGGAAAATGAAGAAAATCCTTTCCAAGTTCGAGCGCAATGAGAACTCGCGACTGGAGAATCCGCACAACAGCAGCTCGTCCTCGTCCTCGAACGAGAAGAACTCCTTTGTGGGCAAGGTCTTTACAGTGGGACGCGTCGCCGTCACCGTGGAAGATGTCCTGGCGGAGGGTGAGTGGGTGGTTATGTGGGTCTCTCCTATCTCTACATATCTCTCCTGTGTCCTTATCGACTAATAGCACGTAGCCCCAGCACCGATTATGCTTATCAAGTGCTCGACTTACAGGTGGGCTGCCCCCTTTTTTTGTAGATTAGATAAAACCGAAGCGGTTCCCAAATCTGGGGCGTATAAACACAGAACGCAGACAGAAAACCGCATAAAAAACAGCTGCGTATCCCCGTAATTAGGGGCGCCACTTGTCGCATTTCCGATTGCAGATTGCTGGGCACCCAGAACAGTGACTAAGGCTGACGCAACGTTTATGGAAAATGCATGAAATTCCAGCAACTTAGTATAAGTTTTAATGTTTTAATATTTTATAAGTTTTATAATTTTAAATAAAAATAAAAAAAACTGAAAACCTCGACCCTTAAACTTCAAAATAATGGCCCTGCCACTAAATTGAATTTTTAGTTGGAATAACTATGTACTACAATATATACTCTCAAGTATATAGTATCTCTATACATAGCCACAAATCAATTGAATCAATTATGTTAATTCAGCCAATGAAGCGGCAAGTCCGCCACTCCAAGTCTCTTGAATGGAAAAACTATCCAATGTCCCACCTTTTGCCGCAACTGTGAAATGGCAAAGTTCGCAATTCCTTGGAGGAAGTCGCCCTGGCTTTTGTCCTTGTCCTTGAAAACCGGAGTGCACATATCCTGCACACTTTGTAGTCTCTGCGAGTATGTGTGTGTGCCTGTTTGGAAAAGCACTCCTTCCAACATTTGATCCTCTAACGATTGCCCATACAATGGCTTCCCATCTCGCACCTTTCCCTCTGGCTTGTGTCTCTCTTTTATTTTTTTTTTATTTCTTTTGGCACAAAAACTCGATTCGTAATATTGTTGTGCGCTGCGCTGGCGCCGCTGTCAGCCCCGCCACCCAGTCAGCTGTTGTCGGGGATACCCTGTAATTTTTGGCCGAAGGACAAGGTCGACTGAGAGAAAGCTTGTTTACCGTTAGGGTACTGTAGGGTATCTAGAGATGGCATTCGCTCAACTTAATCTGTTACCCGTGAGCACCCAAGACTGCAAAAAAAAAAAAAAAAAAGTGACTATGCGATAAACGGTTAACTGCGAAGACTCTCCTCCTGCCCTTCCTCTCTCCATTGCTCCGCCCACTTTGCATTTCCCCCGTCTTCCTCTTCCCCCTCAAGACTTTTCGTTACAATTGTTCATTGTTTTTGTGGCTTTTCGTGTAGTATTATTACTGTAATATTTTTTTTTTTTGCCAAACTTGATTTGTTGCTGTGGGTTGCCAACCTTCGCCATTGATTAACATTTGACGCCGTAATTTCGCAAAGTCGAGAAAAAAATTAATTTTTGTCCATTTCACATTTTTTTTTAACAATAAAAAATAAATATATATAAAAAATATTATTTTAAATAATTATTTTAAATCTTCTTAGAAAAGCTTATAATTTCCTTCTTTACTCCCTTTTTTTTCCTCTGTACTGTCTTCCTTCTCTCTTCCCTCGCTCCCCCTCCCACTGTCACTACCCATCTCTCCTCCACTCGATCTCAGAACTATTGTTATTGTCGCATGTTATTGTTGTTATTTCTGTACGTGACCTTCAATAGTTTAGTTTCTGTATTGCGTTGCCTTTTTATCGTACATTTTGAAGTGGCGCAGAGCGACAGGTGCCGTTGGGGGGAGGGAGGCGACGGTAGGTGCTGAAATTCAAGGGGGGGCTCTACTTGAATTCTATGTGCAATAAAATGAAATAAAACTCAATTTGCATGAGTCTGACGGGCAGAACATGTATAAATCGTTCCATGGCCAGAGAGTAACTGCTATCGCTTAAACTGGAATGATACCCAGTACTATGGGTGGCATGAGAGGCATATCTGCACTAGGCGAGTTATGTGACAGTTGGGTAATCTTTGCCAGATATTTTGAAATAGTTTTTATATTAAAGGATATGCTATAGTCGATTTATTTAGTTTTTAGTCCCCCTATCCCCCTATAGTTTGTTTACCATTTACAGCTGACAGATGTTTCGGCTGTCTAGACCGTCAACTCCTCCCCTACTAATACTATTTTTTGTTGTTATCTCCCCTCACCGATTTCACGCAGGTGGCTTCGCCATGGTCTTCCTCGCCAGGGGCAATGGGGGTGGCAGTTCCGCGGCCACCAAGTACGCCCTGAAGCGCATGTACGTCAACAATGAGCACGATCTGAATGTGGCCAAGCGGGAGATCCAGATTGCGGTAGGTAGCCCAGATAGGGCCATCCAAACAAACCGAAACTAACAAGATACTTCCTTTGGGACTCCCAACAGAGCAACCTCAGCGGGCACAAGAACATAATCGGCTATGTGGACTCCAGCATCACGCCCACGGGCAATGGGGTGTGCGAGGTGCTCCTCCTAATGCCCTACTGCAAGCATCACATGCTGGCCATGATGAATGCAAGGTAAGAACATTATTCTCCAAAGAGATCCCTTCTAAAGTGCATGTCTTTCAGATTACAAGTCGGCTTTACGGAGCCCGAGGTGCTGACCATCTTCTGTGATATTGCCGAGGCTGTCTCGCGGCTCCACTACTGCCAGACACCCATCATCCACCGGGACTTGAAGGTGGAGAACATCCTGCAGACGGACGCCGGCAACTTTGTGCTCTGCGACTTTGGTTCGGCGACAGCCAAGACGCTGAATCCGCAGCAGCATGGCGTCACTGTGGTGGAGGAGGAGATCCAGAAGTACACGACCCTGTCGTACCGAGCACCCGAGATGATTGATCTGTATGGAGGAAAGAGTATAACCACGAAGGCGGACATCTGGGCACTGGGCTGCATGTTGTACAAACTGTGCTTCTTCTCGTTGCCCTTCGGCGAGAGCACCCTGGCCATCCAAAACGGCCAGTTCTCCATTCCGGACAACTCCAAGTACTCGAAGGGGATGCACCAGCTGATCAAGTACATGCTGGACACGGATATGGAGCGGAGGCCAAATATTTGGCAGGTGTGCGAGGTGGCCTTCCGACTGGCCGGCAAGGATAATCCTGTTCAGAATCTGCATGTAAGTGGAGATCACTTTTAAGTGGTTTTTTCCTGTTAAATAGCTTTCGTTTCCTTTGCAGAAGACACCCATTCCAAACTTCGACCTGCTCCAGGTGCCGCCCTTCGAATCGGAGGCCAAACGAATCAGTGCTGCCGCCGCCAAGGCTGCCAAGCCCCAAAACGTGTCGATTGTGGAGGCGGGCACCAGTGTGGCCCCACGCTCCCGCCCCAAAGGATCATCCTCGGTGCACGGCGGCAACGCCCTGGGTCTTGGCCTGCCGCCCAGTCCCTCGCCCAGGCAGAATATCACCTCCCCACAGCCCCAGCCGCAGGCTCAGCTCCCACAGCCCGTAGTCGAGCAGTTCCAGGCCAACTTTCCAGCCATGCCGGCGGCAGTTGCTCCTCTTCCAGCTCCGCAGGCCCAGGCAGCTGTTCCGCCAGCTCCTGTGGCCGCTGCCAGCAACCTGTTTGAATCTAGTGGCTATCCGGATCCCTTCAATGAGCCAGCGACGGCTGCAGTTCCGGCAGCAAACATCCCAGCAACCGAGGACCTCAACAAGGAAGAGGCGCCTCAGGATTTGGCCGTACCTGGTGGCACGCCCACGAAGAACATGCTGACACCTCCGAAGCCCAGCGGAGGTGGAGGTCACAGGCGCAATGTCAGCGACACGTCGGCCTTCAATAAGTAAGTGTGAAGTTCAATATCCTTGAACTGAAGTCAAGGATGTCTTTGATGAAAGTTGCTACCTTTTGCAATGCTTATCCTGCACTGTCTGTATGTGTTATGTGTTCTGCTCTTTTCTTGCTCTCTCACTCACTCTCTGCTTGTCTCTTTTTCTCTGTCCTTTTGTGGTTGTGTCCTTAAGAGCTACAAGTGACCAGGACGAGGCCGATGAGCCGCAGAGCCAATAGAAACTATGTAGCCTTAAGATCTGTATTAGCTTCTCTGTTAATTTTTCCACATTGCTTGCTCTTCCTCCTCGAACTTTCTTTATTTTTTTGTTCGCCGATCACTCAATCACTCAATCATCATTGATATCTGTTGTGCGCTTTAGAACGTTTGCCAATGAAACGAGTCAGTTTCTGGCCCCGTTCAACAATAATTTGGCTGCCATGGGCGATGGACCGCAAACCCTGGCCAGTGCCGCCTCGAATCCCGGGATCTATGCAGCTGCCAATACTCAGGCAGCTGTTTCCATCAGCGAACTCATCAGGTCCGGGCAGGGGGCGGCGGTGGAGAAGCGAGTGGAGGCCTGGAACCCGTTTGAGGAGGAACAGCCATTCAGTCAGATGACCGAAGACCACATCTTCGAGGCGGAGTTTGACAAAATCAGGCAACGGGGCAGCCAAGGCAGTGAGTATACTAATTATTATAATTTTTTTTTTATAATTAATATTATTTATTTTTTTTTTAAGGCATTACAGCCAAGTCAGCTTCCACAACTTCCACGCTGACGCCCACGGAACAGAATGCTAGTAATGTTGCCATCACCACAATTCCGGTTGCTGTCGCTGCTGCACCTCCTCCGCCACCGCCGATCACGGCCGCTGTGTCGCCACATCCCAACCAGGTGGCGGAGGACCCGTTCGGATCGGCGCCGTTCAGTTTGCCACCCGGACTGCGCGAAAAGGCCACCTCGCTGCGCAAAACCGGAGGTAAAGCATGAAATTCCACCTTAACCGTTTGCAATGCCAGAATACGTTTAGTTTTCCGATTGTTGCTTTTGTTCGCTCTCTCAATCTCTCGATGCAGAAAGTGAAAGTGATTTGAACGTAGACGTAGACGTAGTCTAAAATCTTCCTAGTAACGATCAACTCAGCAGGGATTCTCGATATCCTCCATCCGGTTAACCATGTATCCACGAGGTCCCAGCTCCCAGACGGAAGATCCGCTCGATCCGCTCCAGCTCTATATAGTTAATCCGTATCGATCGCGATACTTAGCGTGCCATATTGTGTAGAAAGGATCGCGACCTAGCCACCCTTTCCAACTCTTTCTTCTGGTTCTGTAGCCTACTTAAGTCCAATCAAATAATTTGTAAATATCCCAAAGCACCCACTAACCCCGACTCCCACGAGTTAAGGACAATAGTTGGTTTGAAATATTTATTTGTAAATAAATTTAATGAAGAATCCAACACTTAAAATATTTTGCCAAGAAATTAAATAACATCTATTGTCCTTTCTGCACAAGCTCTCTTCCCTTAACAAACTCCAATCTTAGGCGCTTCTAACAAAGTAAATCTTGGTGCTGGTCCAAATGCTAAAAAAAAATTATAAAAAAAAAAGAAAACTATAAGCATATGTAATAATAATCTTAGTCCTTAACAGTAAAGAATTAGTGGTTGTGGTTCGTGGACTAACCAGAAATCAAAAGAACAAAATTTCAATTATTTTATTGTGAAACTCATTGGATTCTGAAAATGTAAATGTATCTCCATGTGTGTGTTTTTGTAAATTAGCTAACTAAGCGATCAAGTACTATAAATATTTATTCATGTTGTTGGCGTACAATTAGCGAATACATTTTGGCAATAATTTGCATATCAAAGTTAAAAGTTTACAAACCATGTGTTATCATCGTGCAATTCTAAAGATTAATGCTAAAGAGATTATTAATATTATTGCTGCTCAAAATCGACTAAGATCTATTCTCTTTAATTTCATATTTATTTATTTTTTAATTATATCGATAAAGTACGCCTCAAGCTGCGTTCCCTGCGGATGTGGCAGCAGCAGACAAACAAATAAAGTAACCAAACCAATCAATTGTTAATCAATCATCACCAGACAGAGAGAGAGTCCAATCAAGAAGGTCCACAATTGTTGCTTCTCACACACACACACCACACACCCCACACACACGTAATTGAAATGTTCACTTAGCTATAACTACTACTCCTGTTACCCTTTGTATATAAGATAATCGGGGGAAGAAAGATAAAGATAAAGCCTTGAAGCGTTAATCCAAAGAGCTAAAAAATGAATAAAAGTCTAGTGTTTAGTAGAAAGCGCAATGAAAGCAACAAAAGTCAGGTAACCAAGACACATACAAGCAAATTATCAGAAGGAAACTAATACAGATTATATATATATATATATATATACAGATATATACATAAATCACTATATATTTATATACAAGGCCAGTTAAGAAGGAGGGGCGCTAGCTTAAGTTCAGCCACAAGAATTGTATGAGAATTAAACCAAAACTGAAGCAAAAATGCAATAAATTCAAATTATGTTCCAAAAAACCCAAAACTCAAATGTAAACCAAAACTAACTAAATGTGTGGGTTAATTAATAAGTCAAGGCATGCACAGGCATAATTAAAATTCATTTAAATCATCATTTAATGAGACTGTTTTACAAGCAAGTATTGAAAACATTTTTAAAATTATTATTTTTCATTTTTTAAACTACTTTCGTTGTTGAAATAATTTGTTAAAATTATTTAAAATCTGTGGACTGTGCATGCCTTAAGATCAAATCCATAAATCACCGACTTAACTTTTGGGGTCCAACTAAAAAATAAATCCATCGAGTTCCAGCTTTTGCCTTCGCATTTGTCATTCAACTAACAAAAAAAAAAAAAAATTATAGTACATAGTGAAAGCATATTTCCCCTGCGATCCATCCAGATGCCATCCATCCAGACACTTCCCACCTCACTCGCATTCTTAGTTGTAGAACAAAATGCCGCTAATCCGTAAATCCGTAAATTCGTAAACCCGTAATCTCATTACCTTACTGCATAAAAGTCCTTCGCTCTCGTCCACAGCGAAATTCATCGGCACCTCATCCGGCGTAGGCGTAGGTGGATTGGTCACGCCCATCAGCTCGATAGCCAGCGCCGCAACCCATTCATCCAACTCGTCCAAGTGGCTGCTCTCCCCCACCCTGGAGGTGTCCAGCGAGGAGAAGACCTCTCTGATCAGCAAACTGAAAACGGACTCGGAGTGCGGCCTGCCGGGTGGCGGAGCTGGCGGCGATGCCGCTGGGTATGTCAAGCTACCACTCGACGATCGCAACAAGTACGAGAAGCTGCGCAGCAAGGACCAGCCCACCACTGACGACTCCGATGATTCCGAGGGCTCTGGCTTCTTCCAGCAAGACAGCGATGAGGCCGGCGGCGGCGGTGGTGGCGCCGGCGGCATCTTCAAGCAGATGCAACTGGTGACCAGCACTCTGCCCGAGACCATACACAAGATCCAACAGGTGGCCTATCACAAGGTGGACAAAACATCCGCCCACCTGCCGATCGTCAAGAAGCTGCGCCAAACGACCAAGAAGCCTACAACTGCCGCCCACCAGGCGGCCCAGCAACTGAATCTCATGGCCGCCGCCGTTGCTGCCCAGGCCGAGGAGGCGGCAAAGGCGGCGGAGTCCGATGGCGATTCCATTGGATCGGCCAGTGATCTGCGGGCGGAGGATGACGACCTGTTCGACGAGAATCCCCGCCAGACTCAGGCCAAACTGCGGCGCCCCTTGCCCGCTGAGATGGACGGAATCAGCGAGTCCGTCAAGACCTGCAGCAGTTCCGCTTACCATGCCGAGTGCGAGAGCGTGACCACCCACGAGGACGATGTACGCAGCCGGGTGGTGGTCAAGGTGCGAATGCGGAAGAAGGACCGCAGTCTGGTGGCTGCTGGAAATGGCGGGGATCCGAGTGTCCCTTCGGAGGAACTGAGTCCCACTTCCAGTGATCTGATTCACAAATTTGGCGATCGCCCTCTGCTACTTGACGACGAACTGGACTACGGTTCTGGGGAGAGCAAGAGCAGCGCGGAGTCACCCCTAGCAGCTCCACTGCCACTGCATTCGGAGATCCCCGGAGACGAAGAGAAGGATGTGTTCGCCTTGGCGCCGTTCAAGCTGCCCGTAGGAGTTCCTTTGAAGAGGAAGAGCAAACCGAAAACTAAACCCAAACCAGTTGAGCCGGAAATGTGGACCTCAACGCCTGTAAAGGCTTCTGCACTCGGCGGTGACTCCTCCGCCGCAAACTTTGCCAACTTTCCGGCGCAGTTGACGCCCACAAATCAGACGGCGGAGTCACCGCAGTTGGACGAGTTCAATGAGCCCATTTTCAATCCCTTCCAGGACTCTCAACAGAAGGAGGAGGATCTGTTTGGCTCGGAGCCATTTCCGCAGGTAATTCGCACCATCGAACAGAACCCGATGCACCACTTTCCCCCCAGCCACAATAACAATAACAACAATGTGATCAAAGTGCCCGCCACCGGCACTGTCTCCGCCTCCGTTTGTGTTAACGTTCCTGCTCCCGTTACTGCACCCGTATCCGTGTCCGTGGCTGCGCCACAACTGGTGACCATAAATCACTCGATTATTATCAACAAAACGCCGGAGCCGCTGATGAACCATCATCCAACCATCATGCTCCACAATAACAATAACAATAGTAACCAGAAGTCGAGTGTTGGCGGCACCAGCAGTGTCTATGTGAATGTGCCGTCATCCTATTCCGCCTCCTCCTCCAGCCAGCCGCAGTCCACGCCGGCTGCTCCGCCCGTTTCTGTACCAGCTCCTGTACCTCCATCTACCCATCTCCGACCCCTGCTGCCCATTGCCGATAATACGTTTGTGCAAATCTCCCAAGATCGCTGCTCAGATTTCACGCCCGACGACGAGGAGGAGCCCGTGGTGCTGCGTGGTGCCGATGTGGTGGCCGACGGAATGGGAGTACCCGCCAGCGGCAAGCCGAAGAAGGAGAAGTCCCATTTGGCTGTGAGAGTGCTGCCGGGAAAGCTCACCCAAAAGGTCAAGGGTCACTCGTACAAGAAAGTAAGTGCAGCCGCTTTGGGATCCACGTCGTCTCTCTCATCCGGCAGCAAGCAGAAACATCAACGATTGCAGTACCAGTCGCAGGACGACGACGACGATGACGACGTTAGGCAGGATCAGGATGAGAACCGAGGAGCCACCAGTCGCAATTTCCAATCAAATACCATTCAAAATTCAGCCAAAACCGGATTCAGTAACATGAGTTTCGAGGACTTCCCCTCGGACCAGGAGATGGACCGCCTCTCCCGGACCATTCCCTTCGAGGTGGTCCGAAACGAGAAGATGCTGCTGGAGGCGGAGAAGAAGTTCGGATCCCTCAAGAGGCGGAACAACCTGTTCTCCTGAATGCAACAAGGACCAGAAAGGACTACCTATGGAGACCTGAGACTGAGTGTTTCAAATTATTTTTTTGGCATTTCGTTTAAGCTTTTCTCCATTTCGGTTCAGCGTTTTCGTATCGTTCCAATATCAGATATAGAAGTCTGTATTTTTTGAGCCTAGCAATGTTACACATATTACTATATAGTATATACAACAACAATAACAATATAGCCAGAACAATACCAATAACTGTTATTTATTGAAAAAAAACAAAAATAAGAAAAAGTGAAGCAAAAAGTATGTAAAATAGTTTTAGAAGTGAAATGTTTTAGAATTTATACACTGCGTAAGTTTACCAAAGTTACATTTATTGTTTGTGGCATTTTTTCAGCTTTTTTGAATTAATCCCCTGAATAATTTATACACAAAAAAAAAAACTATGTGATTATATACCCAATATACGCCCCCTAAAAACAATTGTCACCCAACAAACAAAAAAAAAGAATAACCAATTGCATTCACTAAAATGTATTTAAGGACTTGTATTTCTTTTAACATAATCATCTATGTTATTACACCGTTTGTTTTTCCTATGTATTATCTCGTATATATATAAAATATGCGTATTATATTTATATTTTAAAAATGCGTTTTATTTGGATTCTGGGATAACGAAAAATTATTCTAATTTCTATTCAAAAAATACAATATACATTTTTTTGGCAACAGCTATGGCTATTTTATTTAATTATTTTAAACAATATTTAGGGATATATTTATTTTTGTCTTCAACTTGTTGCTATTTTAGTACTTTTGTCGCAGTATTTACATATTTACAGTAATCACTTAAGTTATTAAGTATACAATTTGTATATATTTTAAATATTAATATAATCTTTAATGTAATTTCTTAAATATTTTATAAAGTGCTTAAAGAAATTTCAGATAAAATAAGTCTATTTATTTTAAAAAGCCATTTTATGTTCCATTATTTTTTGTATAGTCTTGAAAAAAGGTATATTTCTCATTTTCGAGGCCCCACTGTAGCCCCCAACGGGTAAACAAAGAACAGCTGAGGCCCAAGCATGTGTGGGTGAGCTTTCGTGTTGTGAAAATTGCGACAAAAGTAGATAAGCGGAAAAAGTTGCCAACGCAAGCTAAAAAACCAGAAAAATAAAGACCTCATAGAATTCCAAGTCGGGAGGGAAAACAAGCAGCAGACGACAAATCTCACAATCTCACGTATCTGCCAGATACAAAACACATCGCACTATCTTTGAGGTTTGTAGCTGTTCGAGAAGCCAACCATTCCGCCAAGAAGTCACCTGTAGTTACACGCATCAGGAGAAAGTAGTTACCGAAGAGAAAACATGGAAGTGAGCAACAGCAACAGGAACCCCAAGCCAATACTGGTCAAGTGCGGTGGCTTCTCCTCCCAGCTGGCCAAGAATGTAAGCGAAAAAGTGGACGGAGATCCGTTGTGGGGTTCCCGGTTCGATGCCACCAATCCGGAGGCAGTCATTAAAACACACCTGGACTTCCTGCACAGCGGAGCGGATATCATTCTGACGAACACGTATCAGTCGAGTGTAGATGGCTTCATGAAGTACCTGGGTGTCAGCAAGGAACGTGGCGAGGAGCTCATCCGCAAGAGTGTCCAACTGGCGCAGGAGGCCAAGGCACAGTACCTCAAGGAAACCGCTTCCGACTCAACATTACCTCTTATTTTGGCCTCTATTGGACCATACGGAGCCTGCCTGCACGACGGATCTGAGTATTCCGGCAGCTACGCGGACAAGATAACCAAGAAACAGCTCCAGGAATGGCACAGGACCAGGATAGAGATCTGCCTGGCAGCAGGAGTGAGTGGTCTGGCCCTGGAGACATTGCCCTGCCAGCTAGAGGCAGAGGCAGTTGCCGAACTTGTACTGGATTCCTACAAGGATGTCAAGTTCTGGGTGTCCTTTCAGTGTCAGGTGAGTGTGGAAGACTAGCGGTATTGAGGAAAAAACTTACAAACTCCTTTTCCAGGACAAAGCCCGCCTTGCTAGTGGGGAACCCTATGCCCAGGCAGCTCTCTCCGTGTGGCGTCTAGTCCAACAACGACAGGCTCAGCATCGGCTCCTGGGAATCGGTGTCAATTGTGTGAATCCACAATTTGTTACACCTTTGCTGACGTCCTTTTTGGAGGTCGCCGGTTCGCATGAAAAAATTCCACTGGTGGTTTATAGTAATCGTGGGGAGATTTACGATGCCGATCAGGGAGAGTGGACCGGTACGGGTGAGCAGGTGGTCAAGTTTGTCCCAGAATGGATCCAGCTGGGAGCCGGCATCGTCGGCGGCTGTTGCCGTGTGTATCCATCCGATGTGCTGGAGATTCGTCGGTACGTGGATGGCCTCAGCATAGACGCGTAATCGGTCGCGCACTCCGGCCACTGATTAGACGAAAGCCATTCCGTGTGACTAGCCTAGACCTATTTAGTGTGCAAATACACACACACACACTACTCTATACTATATGTACAAAATGTACCCACATCAGATGGCCGGCTAATCAGTAGACGGAGTCCGGACGATCTGCGATCGACGGACGCTGCCGAAAGGTAAACAGGCGTCGGGCGGGACGACTGGACGGGTGGGGCTATGGACGTGTCCGGCACCCAGCGACAATTTTTATGTTTTTTTTTTGCAATTTGCAAGCCAAGCTCAACTCGGATTGGAATCGCAGCAATCTCTGATTCAACTCTAGAGTTCCAAAGTGCATTTTTTGTTACCAAAATTTCAGAATAATATTTAGTAATTACGGTTTAAGTTGAAGTTATTTTTGTTAAATTGTTTTGAATTTATTATCAATATTTTAAGTGAATTCTTGTTTTAATTTCTAAAACTTTTGACTGAAAATGTACATCTTGTTTAATTGGAAAAGTCTTTTGAAATGAGATCCATCTTTAACTTTTTTGTTTACTTATTTGGTTAATTTTGTTTTTCTTTCATTAAAATTAGGAAAGCTTGCTTGTTTTTAAAAACAAAATAGGAATTTGTTATTTTGGACTGAACACCTTTTTGAAATCATAATGAGATAAGACTACAGCGCATAAACAAACAAATTAGCAACCTTTTCTATGTACCTTTCTTAAATAAGCTCAGAACCTGATTAAAAAATAAATAAAAAAAACTATTAACTAAGAATGCAATTTAAAATAAAACATATTTTTGACCCAATTGCTTTGAAATTGTGTTCCAGTTTGGTCATTGACTCGCCTTGAAAAAAATAACATTATCCGTAATTTCTTAGACCATTATCCCCTGTTGCTGGGACCACCCGCTGGTACCCTCTGGCTATGTCTGGCAGCTCGTGTCCAAGGGGCAGAGTCAACAACCAAGTACGTCTCCGAGTGGTCGCACTCCCGGAGGTTATCAGTGACGATTAAGCCACGATCCTGAGTCTCCAGACAGGGGAATAGAATCCACGCACCCTGACGAACCAACAACGATTTCATCAGCCTTGTGGAGGAGTCGCACTCAACCCGGACGACCTGAATCCGAATCGGATTCCGAGTCCGATTCCGATTCCGAACTCAATCCGAGCGGCACCGTCTGACAGCTGTGCACCCGGCTTATCACCGGAGGAGTATCACTTGGTGGGGGCATTATTATGTTGATGTGTGTTTGCCGTTTTTATTTTGTTTTGTTATAAAATTTATTTATTAATTTCGCCGAGATAAGCCCCATCCATCCATGGCAGACCAGCTGAGCGATCTGTCCACCGCAAAGTATAAAAGCCCCTGGCCGCCTTTGTAAAACACTTAAACGTTTGCCGAGCATTCAGCACGACAGTTCACATATCCCAGACTATTTCTATCACAAAAATAAAAATAAACAAAAACAGTACAAACCACAAATAAAAAAAAAATAAATTAATCAGCCAGCCTGATAGTCAGCCAGACCGTCTATCACTCAATAAAGTTGTTATTGAATCGAGCCATTTACAAGATCTATAAATAATCTTTCAAGGTGAGTGCGGGACAAATTTTTGTTTATTTTATTATACCCAGTTAAGAGGTAGTTGGAATGTGTGGTATTCATAATTAAATTAGTTATTCTATAAAATTTTATGAGATAATTTCCAACAAAAAACATAATTATTCAAAAACACAAAGTTCTAAGCGGTTAGAGTTTTCATTAAACGAAAATGTTGAAATTTCATAAACTTTTCTTTCTAAAACCGAGATAATTAAATGTATATAATTTTATAATTTAAACTATTATTCTTATTATTTCTTGTATTTCTTTAAAAACAAAGTTTTAAGACAATATTTAGACTCAATATTTAAAATTTAAGTTGTTTTTCAAACAGTATAGCATTGAAGGCGGGTGAACCTAAATATTTAGATATAAAATATATCCACTCAAAAAACCGCAAAATTTTATTTAATTTTTATTAGATTGAGGGTTAATGACCTGGAATATATGTATATAATTTAATGATTTAATGAAACATGTATTTTTAAAAAATGCCTTAAAACAAAGGGTTCTATTTTCGCATTCAGAAATCTTATGAATATAAAGTCCAATATTATGTCCAACTGATAGACACAAATATATCAAAGTACCCTTAAGCATAGGGTATGTAGTAATTCCATATAGAATATAACATAAATAAATAGAACGCTGGTACTTAATAGATAAACACTCACGTTGCAAGTTGTTTGTGCACTTGGCTTCCCGTCTACAAAGTTCGTTGAACTAGAGGAAGGGAGCGGCGATATAGTTGGTTCTATAAGATCTAATTGGTAAACATCTATAGCCTTACATTGTTGCCCTGTAATCTGTATTAATTAGTCGTTTTCGCCAGATGTTCGACCTCATATAACCAAGCCCTGAGTCTATATGAATCGATTATCTCCCTATCTGCTGACGTACAAGGATGTAACTAAAAAATAATCAATAAAGTTTCACCTGATTCCAGCCCCCTGTTGGTAACCATTTGGCGATCATGGCTTTGACGCGCGTCCTGGTAAAAGATGGTGGTTTCGGTACCCAGATGACCGTCCATGTGGGCAACTCTGTGGACGGTGATCCGCTTTGGAGTTCCCGGTTCAATGCCACCAATCCGTCGGCCATCATCAGTACTCACCTGGACTTTCTGCAAAGTGAGTCCTACTCATCCTACAATTAGCAACAGGAGCTAACTAAATTTTTGTCTTCTGTTCCCTGACAACAAAAACAGATGGAGCTGATATCATTCTGACGAACACGTATCAGTCCAGCGTGGAGGGTTACATGGAGTATCTGGAACTGGACGAGGAGCAGAGCATCGAGCTGATTAGGAACACCGTCGGGCTGGCGCAAATCGCCAAGGAGCGGTATCTCACCGAGTGTTATCAGACCCAGCAGTCCATTCCGGAAGGTGAGTGCACTTTCTCCTGGCTATCAACTATCGGTTTGGCACGTGCCGGATTACGAGTATTTAATAGGGATACATGCTTTAATTGATAAACATTTACGACAATGTATATTATCTTCACCAGGTTTCCCCCTAATCATTGCCTCCATTGGTCCCTTTGGAGCTCATTTGCACGACGGCTCCGAGTACACCGGAAACTATGCCGACTATGTGCCCGCCAAGGAGATCACCGACTGGCATCGCGTCCGGATTGAGGCCTGCCTGGAGGCCGGAGTCGATGCTTTGGCCATCGAGACGATTCCCTGCCAGATGGAGGCCGAGGCATTGGTGGAAATGCTCTGCGACGATTATCCGGACGTGAAGTTCTGGGTGGCTTTCCAGTGCAAGGACGAGAGCACTCTGGCTCATGGGGAAACCTTTGCGGATGCTGCCACCGCGATTTGGGATCTGCTGGCGGAGCGGAATGCCCAGGACAAGTGTCTGGCCATCGGCGTCAACTGTGTCCATCCCAAATTTGTGACGCCCCTGTTCAAGAGCTTGAACGGAGAGCGCGGAGCCGACGAACAGATCCCTCTGGTGGTGTACCCCAACAGTGGCGAGACATACGACGTGGTTAACGGCTGGCAGGGCCGCGAGCACTGTGTGCCCCTTGCGAACTACGTCCCGGAGTGGGCGCAGCTGGGGGCCAAGGTGATTGGCGGCTGCTGTAGGACATATGCCCGAGATATTCGCCACATTGGGGAGGCGATCCGGGGGTGGAACAAGCTGAACAAGCTTTCCTAAGCAGCAGGGGATCTCACTTAAGTCCAACAGAACAAAATGCATTTCCAATTAGTTGTAACTTCTACATTTAAGTCGTTAATTTTTAAGTTTTAGGTGTATATTAATACAAAAGACAGACAAACATTTTGTGGTCATTTTTCCGGGCTATCCTCTCCGCTTTTTGCGGAAATGAATGGGAGAAGCATTATGGCCCCCCTCGGAGGCTATATCTTTGCCAAAAATCATCCGATTCTTGAGCGGAATACTTTAAACGATTTGTGGATCGATTCTCCATCGATCTGCATTAAAACCTGGAAACAAATTATTTTTTAGATTTTTTGTTAAATTTTCAGGGCTATCCCCATTGTTTTTTGGGGAAATGCATGGGAGGGACAATATGGCCCCCCTCGGAGGCTATATCTTTGCCAAAAATCATCCGATTCTTGAGAGGAATACCTTAAATGATTTGTGGATCGATTTCCCATCGATCTGCATCAAAACCTGGCCCCCTGGGAGGCTATATCTTTGCCAAAAATCATCCGATTCTTGAGAGGAATACCTTAAACGATTTGTGGATCGATTTCCCATCGATCTGCATCAAAACCTGGAAACAAATTATTTTTTAGATTTTGTGTTCAATTTTCAGGGCTATCCCCTTCGTTTTTTGTGGAAATGCATGGGAGGGACAATATGGCCCCCCTCGGAGGCTATATCTTTGCTAAAAATCATCCGATTCTTGAGCGGAATACCTTAAACTATTTGTGGATCGATTTCCTATCGATCTGCATCAAAACCTGGAAACAAATTATTTTTCAGGTTTTTTGTTAAATTTTGTGGGCTATCCCCTTCGATTTTTGGGGAAATGCATACGAGGGATAATATGGCCCCCCTCGGAGGCTATATCTTTGCCAAAAATCATCGGATTCTAGAGCGGAATACCTTAAACGATTTGTGGATCGATTCTCCATCGATCTGCATTAAAACCTGGAAACAAATTATTTTTCACGTTTTTTGTTAAATTTTGTGGGCTATCCCCTTCGTTTTTTCGGGAAATGTACGGGAGGGACTATATGGTCCCCCTCGGAGGCCATATCTTTGCCAAAAATCATCCGATTCTTGAGCGGAATACCTTAAACGATTTGTGGATCGATTTCGAATCGATCTGCATCAAAACCTGGAAACAAATTATTTTTTAGATTTTTTGTTAAATTTTCAGGGCTATCCCCTTTGTTTTTTGGGGAAATGCATGGGAGGGACAATATGGCCCCCCTCGGAGGCTATATCTTTGCCAAAAATCATCCGATTCTTGAGCGGAATACCTTAAACGATTTGTGGATCGATTTCCCATCGATCTGCATCAAAACCTGGAAACAAATTATTTTTTAGATTTTTTGTTAAATTTTGTGGGCTATCCCCTTCGTTTTTTCGGGAAATGTATGGGAGGGACTATATGGCCCCCCTCGGAGGCTATATCTTTGCCAAAAATCATCGGATTCTAGAGCGGAATACCTTAAACGATTTGTGGATCGATTCTCCATCGATCTGCATTAAAACCTGGAAACAAATTATTTTTCACGTTTTTTGTTAAATTTTGTGGGCTATCCCCTTCGTTTTTTCGGGAAATGTACGGGAGGGACTATATGGTCCCCCTCGGAGACCATATCTTTGCCAAAAATCATCCGATTCTTGAGCGGAATACCTTAAACGATTTGTGGATCGATTTCGCATCGATCTGCATCAAAACCTGGAAACAAATTATTTTTTAGATTTTTTGTTAAATTTTCAGGGCTATCCCCTTTGTTTTTTGGGGAAATGCATGGGAGGGACAATATGGCCCCCCTCGGAGGCTATATCTTTGCCAAAAATCATCCGATTCTTGAGCGGAATACCTTAAACGATTTGTGGATCGATTTCCCATCGATCTGCATCAAAACCTGGAAACAAATTATTTTTTAGATTTTTTGTTAAATTTTGTGGGCTATCCCCTTCGTTTTTTCGGGAAATGTATGGGAGGGACTATATGGCCCCCCTCGGAGGCTATATCTTTGCCAAAAATCATCGGATTCTAGAGCGGAATACCTTAAACGATTTGTGGATCGATTCTCCATCGATCTGCATTAAAACCTGGAAACAAATTATTTTTCACGTTTTTTGTTAAATTTTGTGGGCTATCCCCTTCGTTTTTTCGGGAAATGTACGGGAGGGACTATATGGTCCCCCTCGGAGACCATATCTTTGCCAAAAATCATCCGATTCTTGAGCGGAATACCTTAAACGATTTGTGGATCGATTTCGCATCGATCTGCATCAAAACCTGGAAACAAATTATTTTTTAGATTTTTTGTTAAATTTTCAGGGCTATCCCCTTTGTTTTTTGGGGAAATGCATGGGAGGGACAATATGGCCCCCCTCGGAGGCTATATCTTTGCCAAAAATCATCCGATTCTTGAGCGGAATACCTTAAACGATTTGTGGATCGATTTCCCATCGATCTGCATCAAAACCTGGAAACAAATTATTTTTTAGATTTTTTGTTAAATTTTCAGGGCTATCCCCTTCGTTTTTTGGGGAAATGCATGTGAGCGACAATATGGCCCCCCTCGGAGGCTATATCTTTGCCAAAAATCATCTGATTCTTGAGCGGAATACATATAACGTTTTGTGAATCGATTCTCCATCGATCTGCATTAAAACCTGGAAACAAATTATTTTTTAAATTTTTTGTTAAATTTTCAGGGCTATCCCCTTTGTTTTTTGGGGAAATGCATGGGAGGGACAATATGGCCCCCCTCGGAGGCTATATCTTTGCCAAAAATCATCCGATTCTTGAGCGGAATACCTTAAACGATTTGTGGATCGATTTCGCATCGATCTGCATCAAAACCTGGAAACAAATTATTTTTTAGATTTTTTGTTAAATTTTCAGGGCTATCCCCTTCGTTTTTTCGGGAAATGTATGGGAGGGACTATATGGCCCCCCTCGGAGGCTATATCTTTGCCAAAAATTATCCGATTCTTGAGCGGAATACCTTAAACGATTTGTGGATCGATTTCCCATCGATCTGCATTAAAATCTGGAAACAAATTATTTTTTAGATTTTTTGTTAAATTTTCAGGGCTATCCCTTTGTTTATTGGGGAAATGCATGGGAGGGACAATATGGTCCCCCTCGGAGGCCATATCTTTGCCAAAAATCATCCGATTCTTGAGCGGAATACCTTAAACGATTTGTGGATCGATTTCGCATCGATCTGCATCAAAACCTGGAAACAAATTATTTTTTAGATTTTTTGTTAAATTTTCAGGGCTATCCCCTTTGTTTTTTGGGGAAATGCATGGGAGGGACAATATGGCCCCCCTCGGAGGCTATATCTTTGCCAAAAATCATCCGATTCTTGAGCGGAATACCTTAAACGATTTGTGGATCGATTCTCCATCGATCTGCATTAAAACCTGGAAACAAATTATTTTTCACGTTTTTTGTTAAATTTTGTGGGCTATCCCCTTCGTTTTTTCGGGAAATGTACGGGAGGGACTATATGGTCCCCCTCGGAGGCCATATCTTTGCCAAAAATCATCCGATTCTTGAGCGGAATACCTTAAACGATTTGTGGATCGATTTCGCATCGATCTGCATCAAAACCTGGAAACAAATTATTTTTTAGATTTTTTGTTAAATTTTCAGGGCTATCCCCTTTGTTTTTTGGGGAAATGCATGGGAGGGACAATATGGCCCCCCTCGGAGGCTATATCTTTGCCAAAAATCATCCGATTCTTGAGCGGAATACCTTAAACGATTTGTGGATCGATTTCCCATCGATCTGCATCAAAACCTGGAAACAAATTATTTTTTAGATTTTTTGTTAAATTTTCAGGGCTATCCCCTTCGTTTTTTGGGGAAATGCATGTGAGCGACAATATGGCCCCCCTCGGAGGCTATATCTTTGCCAAAAATCATCCGATTCTTGAGCGGAATACCTTAAACGATTTGTGGATCGATTTCGCATCGATCTGCATCAAAACCTGGAAACAAATTATTTTTTAGATTTTTTGTTAAATTTTCAGGGCTATCCCCTTCGTTTTTTCGGGAAATGTATGGGAGGGACTATATGGCCCCCCTCGGAGGCTATATCTTTGCCAAAAATCATCCGATTCTTGAGCGGAATACATATAACGTTTTGTGAATCGATTCTCCATCGATCTGCATTAAAACCTGGAAACAAATTATTTTTTAAATTTTTTGTTAAATTTTCAGGGCTATCCCCTTTGTTTTTTGGGGAAATGCATGGGAGGGACAATATGGCCCCCCCTCGGAGGCTATATCTTTGCCAAAAATCATCCGATTCTTGAGCGGAATACCTTAAACGATTTGTGGATCGATTTCGCATCGATCTGCATCAAAACCTGGAAACAAATTATTTTTTAGATTTTTTGTTAAATTTTCAGGGCTATCCCCTTCGTTTTTTCGGGAAATGTATGGGAGGGACTATATGGCCCCCCTCGGAGGCTATATCTTTGCCAAAAATTATCCGATTCTTGAGCGGAATACCTTAAACGATTTGTGGATCGATTTCGCATCGATCTGCATCAAAACCTGGAAACAAATTATTTTTTAGATTTTTTGTTAAATTTTCAGGGCTATCCCTTTGTTTATTGGGGAAATGCATGGGAGGGACAATATGGTCCCCCTCGGAGGCCATATCTTTGCCAAAAATCATCCGATTCTTGAGCGGAATACCTTAAACGATTTGTGGATCGATTCTCCATCGATCTGCATTAAAACCTGGAAACAAATTATTTTTCACGTTTTTTGTTAAATTTTGTGGGCTATCCCCTTCGTTTTTTCGGGAAATGTACGGGAGGGACTATATGGTCCCCCTCGGAGGCCATATCTTTGCCAAAAATCATCCGATTCTTGAGCGGAATACCTTAAACGATTTGTGGATCGATTTCCCATCGATCTGCATCAAAACCTGGAAACAAATTATTTTTTAGATTTTTTGTTAAATTTTCAGGGCTATCCCCTTCGTTTTTTGGGGAAATGCATGTGAGCGACAATATGGCCCCCCTCGGAGGCTATATCTTTGCCAAAAATCATCCGATTCTTGAGCGGAATACATATAACGTTTTGTGAATCGATTCTCCATCGATCTGCATTAAAACCTGGAAACAAATTATTTTTTAAATTTTTTGTTAAATTTTCAGGGCTATCCCCTTTGTTTTTTGGGGAAATGCATGGGAGGGACAATATGGCCCCCCTCGGAGGCTATATCTTTGCCAAAAATCATCCGATTCTTGAGCGGAATACCTTAAACGATTTGTGGATCGATTTCGCATCGATCTGCATCAAAACCTGGAAACAAATTATTTTTTAGATTTTTTGTTAAATTTTCAGGGCTATCCCCTTCGTTTTTTCGGGAAATGTATGGGAGGGACTATATGGCCCCCCTCGGAGGCTATATCTTTGCCAAAAATTATCCGATTCTTGAGCGGAATACCTTAAACGATTTGTGGATCGATTTCCCATCGATCTGCATTAAAATCTGGAAACAAATTATTTTTTAGATTTTTTGTTAAATTTTCAGGGCTATCCCTTTGTTTATTGGGGAAATGCATGGGAGGGACAATATGGTCCCCCTCGGAGGCCATATCTTTGCCAAAAATCATCCGATTCTTGAGCGGAATACCTTAAACGATTTGTGGATCGATTTCGCATCGATCTGCATCAAAACCTGGAAACAAATTATTTTTTAGATTTTTTGTTAAATTTTCAGGGCTATCCCCTTTGTTTTTTGGGGAAATGCATGGGAGGGACAATATGGCCCCCCTCGGAGGCTATATCTTTGCCAAAAATCATCCGATTCTTGAGCGGAATACCTTAAACGATTTGTGGATCGATTTCCCATCGATCTGCATCAAAACCTGGAAACAAATTATTTTTTAGATTTTTTGTTAAATTTTCAGGGCTATCCCCTTCGTTTTTTGGGGAAATGCATGTGAGCGACAATATGGCCCCCCTCGGAGGCTATATCTTTGCCAAAAATCATCCGATTCTTGAGCGGAATACATATAACGTTTTGTGAATCGATTCTCCATCGATCTGCATTAAAACCTGGAAACAAATTATTTTTTAGATTTTTTGTTAAATTTTCAGGGCTATCCCTTTGTTTATTGGGGAAATGCATGGGAGGGAGAATATGGCCCCCCTCGGAGGCTATATCTTTGCCAAAAATCATCCGATTCTTGAGCGGAATACCTTAAACGATTTGTGGATCGATTTCCCATCGATCTGCATTAAAATCTGGAAACAAATTATTTTTTAGATTTTTTGTTAAATTTTCAGGGCTATCCCTTTGTTTATTGGGGAAATGCATGGGAGGGACAATATGGCCCCCCTCGGAGGCTATATCTTTGCCAAAAATTATCCGATTCTTGAGCGGAATACATATAACGTTTTGTGAATCGATTGAACCCAACAATTGATTGAAAGAACCCAAAAATCTAACTTTAATTTTGTTTGGTGTTTTAAAATTCTTTTTTTTTTTAAATCATACTGTATGTTTTTAATTTGAAATTGACTCTTAAAATCTTTTAATGGAATTCTAATTTTTGAACCATTCCACAGAATGTCTGTTAATCGACATTCATATCGAATCCCGATAGGTTGGCGGCCATCTGTTGTACCAGGTGGCAACGCCGAGCGAGTGACAGCAAAAAAAAGCCGCAAGCCGAGTGGAATTTGCGAAAATTGTAGTTATTTTTGTATTTTTAGAAAGCTGAAAAACAGATTAAGCACACAACATGTTGATCAAAGTGAAGGTGAGTGCTGGGCTGCGGATTCCAGGGCGCAGAAATTAGTAGCAGAGAAAAAGTTCTTGTACTCCGAGAATGCGTCAGATCTGCAACAACAAAACACTGGAAAGATGTAGTGTGCAAAATATTTACGGTTTTCTGGTTTTTTATATAAAATATAATATATATTTAAATATATGCAGACGCTGACTGGCAAGGAAATCGAGATCGACATTGAGCCAACGGACAAGGTGGATCGTATCAAGGAGCGCGTTGAGGAGAAGGAGGGCATCCCGCCCCAACAACAGCGTCTGATTTTCTCTGGAAAGCAAATGTGAGTTAACCAAACATTTTTTTTCTCCTTAAAAGATCGTGTTCGATTTATCATCCTGATTATGAAATTATATACATTATCATATAGGAACGATGACAAAACAGCGGCTGACTACAAAGTGCAAGGTGGCTCCGTTCTTCATTTGGTTTTGGCTCTGCGAGGCGGTCATTATATTCTATATTAATTTAAGCGGCTGCTGAATCTTAGTGAATTGGTAAAAAATTAATTGATAATTCCCCCGGTCGCTGCGGCACGGGTTTTCTTTTTGTACAACCACTCTCCCATAAGCTAATGAAGCCGCCAATTCGGTATCTGTACAATCCTTTCCGATTTGGCTCTAAACTGATGAGAATTAAGGTCCTGTAATAAAAATCAACAACTGTGTAATTCGCCAGAAAACTAGAAAATGTATATTTTTTTTTTAACAACTTCATGGATTGGTGCAAATTGCATTCTTTTCTACTTTTTAAAGACTACCCCTCAAAATCAAGACTCAAAAAATTACAAAAATGCATTTATTTATTTTGTGCCTGTGGCATGTTCCACAGTTAGGAATTTCAGTTCTGTTTGACAAAACGTCCGACTAGCAGATGATTCTTTGGCGTACACTGCTCGGGCTTGAGCCGCGTGAGGATCACCTGGTAGCCCGCCTCCTCAGCCTGCAGCTGTCGGTCTGTGTCGACAATGGCCATGCACCGCAGCCCCTGCAGCGTGGTGTCCGGCTTGCAGTTGGTTGTCCCCATCTCGTGTGCCTGGTCCGCCGTATGAGCAATGTACAGGAAATCCTTAGCCCCCAACACCTGTTGAAAGACTTCGCTCAGCGGATATGATATGTGCGGCATGGGCTGCAGCGAGCCATAGCAACAGGGGCAGCAAACGAAATGGGCCTTTGCCCGTTGACACTGCTGCAGAACAATGTCAGTGGCCGTGCCACAAGCGTGCAACGACGCTCCAATATCGAATTCTCCCACAAAGTAATCTATATTGCATTGATAGAAGACACAGTTGGTGAGTCCCAGCTCCATGGTCCGTTTTTGGGCCTGAAGCAGGGAGAAAGCCTTATTTTCCATCACAATCACAGTGCACTCTGGCAGCTTCAAGGCCAACAAGATGGCCAGGTGACCAGTTCCACTGCAAAAGTCCACTATCCGATCTCCCGGTTTTGCCAGGGAAACCACAGCGTTGGCCATGTTCTCCAGCTGCTGACGCTTCCGTTCGAGCCGCTCCTTCGGCAGAGCCGAGCTCTTGGCGTGCGAGGGTTCGATCTGTTCCCAATCGATGAGCTGTTGTCCGTAGTTGTGGTCGGAATCCGAGCTGAACTCCAGCTGCAGTGCGGATAGTTTGCCGAGCGCAGCCTCCACTTCCGTCTGGCTAGTGTAGATGCGGTTTCGGGGCTTGTACCGCTTTGGATCGGCTTTGTACAGACTGCTGGCCTCGCAGTCGGGAATAGATAGGTCTCCCGGCGGTGTATTGACCTTCGATCCCCCGTACAGTTCGTTCAGAATCCTTGAACAGCTCTCATCAAAAACATCTATCTTTAGAGACAAAGAATATAAAAAATAATTTGGATCCAAATGATGGCATTTCTTCAACCTCACCTCACTAAACCAGGTGCTGGTTAGCGGAAAATGCGGCAGCATCTGCCCACAGTGCTGGAAGATAATCTTCAAAAGTGGATACAGGATGATGTCCGCAATGGTAAAGCTAATACCCTCCGCAAAACGGTGATCGATAAGCAGCTGCTCCTTTGGCGTGGTGCATTTGATCTCGACACGATCCTTCCGCTTAACTTGTCCTCCATTTTCCGTTTGATTTGCCTGCTCTCGTGCCTGTTTGTAGATGTTGTGCATCCGCACCGGCTCGTTCATGTGCTGCTCGAACCGTACAACTTCCACGGGCACAGCTGGCAAGATGAGACCGTTGTGAAGACCGCTGACTACCTCAACGACATCCACTTCACAGAATCTTGTCCAAATGGAGGCTTCTGAAGGAGCCAAAAGGCAGCTGCCCTTGAATCCCAGCAGTTTTTTGAGTTCCTCATCCGGTTGTCGGGCAATGAGCTCCCTGAAAAGAGATCTTGTAAATCTTGGAAATCAAAACAGCATAAATCCTGACCTGCAAACGGCACAGGTTCCAGCTATGTAGGTGTTTCCATCCTTCTCGTAAATGGGCAACTTTAGATCCCGAATAGCCGCCAGGGATGCCGCCTCTCGGCAGGTTATGTGCTGCTCCGTAAGCTCCTTCTTCAAATGGTCGCTCCTTAAAGCTATTTTACCGCCAGCGATCTTGGTGGCCACAAAATTAACCCTCACAGGCACATTGTTTTTGTCGTTCAGGTAGTTATAGGTGTAGAGGGCCAGGAACGAGGAAACACTGGTATAAATGGTGGTTACCGAGTTCCGAGTGCTGATCTCGATCTCCAGGTAGAGCTGATCCATAGTTTCAATAGCCAATCATTGAAGAAATAGAAGAAAACTGAAAATAAACGGCAAACTAAACAAAAGGCGTGCAGCTGGGGGGCCAAGCTGCCAAGAAGAAGAACGTCCATTCTCAATGTTTGGCGCCTTTTCGATAGTCTCTTTGTATTTCGATAAACAAGAAGGCGGGCGTTTTAAATTTATCTACGATTGGTTAGATTTACTTTTAAGTTTTTATCCTACGTAGATATAATTGGGGAGAGAACAAATCTTGTATCTAGTTGAAATAAGTAGTAAATAAGTAATAGCAAGAGATACATTTTTGCTATTTGCTTTCATATAAAGTTATATCATCTCCAGGATCTGATCCTTTTTACCAATAGCAATTACCCGTAAAATAAATAAAAAGGAACATATTCCCGAACATTTCTTGGAAAATGTACTTAATAATTTAAAAAATGTTTAAAAGTAGTTATTGCCAAGACCTAGTCGCTTAAAATAGAAAAAATAGTTAAAAATCACTTGGAGGCTTCTCTTGATTTATTTCTGTGTACTCCTGTGGTTCTCCACCCTTCTTTTTTATTCCCAAGTCCCTGTGTCTGGTGGCTAAAAATAAAGAAGTTCTTGTTGCTGCCGTTCTTCAGGTTCAGCAGAAAAGGCAACATAATACTTTCCATGCTCTATAAAAAGAAAGGGAATAAGTCCTTTATGGAAAGACATTTATTTTGTTGAATAACCGTGGGTTATGCAATAGATTCCTTAGCTTAAAAATTTTATCTTTTATTCATAAACAAAAACTATAAAATATACAAGAAAATGCAAATTATAAATAATAGTTTGATTTATTAAGAATATAACCCGACCTTTGTCCAGGTGAGTGGTAAGAGTATACACATAGAAGGTAAGCCCACCAATTTCTGAGGGCCCAAGATATGGGGAGAAGTGGGAATCGTGGTTGGCAAAGGGCAAGCGGGGTACTCCCTGGCGGACTGTTGGCTATGGACTTGTTCCATTCACCTGCAGCACTTTGCTGCGTTCCTGCTGCAATTTCTAATCGAAACGAAACCTTCTACCTAATGATGGCCTCGGGCGGCCCTTGGCCCTTTGTTAGCTGAAAAATTGGAGCCTTGCTCCCCGGATGCCGGATAATCAATTTCGAGATGGGCCCAGTGCCACATACAAAACATGCCACAGTGCCGCATTGCCACAATGCCACACTGCCACATGCAACATGCTGCAAAATGAGATGGCCTGATTCTCAAAAAACTGTTCTCCTGTTCGAAATTGTTCCGTTGAAATCTGTGCAGAGCCGGCAAAATGTTGCACAAACATAAAGAAGGGCAACATATATATGTACAATGTACAAGAGACTATAAAAAAGGGCCCCAACTGGCAGGGCCCTTTCGTTCTTGCTTAGAACTTTTTCTGTTTTGCTTGGACTATGGATGAGGGAGGAGTGGAATAACATGGAGTGGATGGAGTGGAGTGGAGTATGGCCACAGGAGGGTTGACTGGCCTGGCCTCGTTGGTTTGCTGGCTCTGGAGTGCTGCTCGCCTGTTCCCGGACACCATCGAAATTTCACATGTAATTCCCACGGCCTGAATTTTCCCACACAACCAGCCGCGAAGAAGAGGAAGACCAGATGGAGAGAATTTCAACGGGAGACAGCCGGAGAATCATTCGCACACACACACGTTGGTCATGTTTTTTCTCCTTTTTTTTTATTATGGCATCGAAAATGCTCCCAGGGTCGGTCCACTGAAAAATATTATATTTTATTTCATTCAAAAAATAACTGTTTCATGATAACTTTAGTTCATAATTTTAGTTAAAATTTATTTTCATTCAAAATCGTAAAATGTTCAGCTTGTAAAGTTTATAGGCGTTACAGTATTTGGTCTAGCTGCTTCTGTAGGAATTTCTTTTCCATTTGGATACACTTTATCCTCTTTTGAAACATGACTCTTTTATTACAGAAATAAGGATTCAATCCGTAGGACATAAATCGCCAATTTCTTCAGTTTGGATTGAAGTATTTCCGACTTAATTCCGGGCAGTACACCAACTTTAGTAATTTATCAAAAAATAAATACATTTAAAATACAATTCATTTAGAATTTATCCCGTAAATGGAACTCTTTTTCTAAGAACAGTCTCCAATTTTTAAAGATAAGCCCCAATTACCCCAACCCTACGACTTTGTGACTAATAATTCTTTAATAATTGATTATAGAGTGAAGGGAGTGATAAAGGGAGTGACTTTCTGTAGAAGGATCCTGTTCAAATAATCTTATAATCTAGAATTCTGTAGGTAAGTATCATTTTGTCCTTGGGGGACAAAGTGAACTACAATTCCAGTGAGCTGTTTCTCAAACTTTTTCATCTTGGATAAGTTCCAGAGCCATCGTTGATAAGCCATTAAAATAATCACAGAAGTGTAAGCCCCAGGATGCTAAATAAAGTTTGGCTTGTTCGCCAAATTTATTCTGATTTAATCTTAGCTTTATTTTGCTTAATTTTTAAGAGCCCTAAACTCCCACAAATACCATTAATATGCAGGATTAAAAAAAAAACAACAAACCATTTATTAAAAGACACAAACTATTTTTTTAAAGAATTTCTTTCAGTGAATTGTTTCTCCATTCCTCCAGCTCTGATGGTCGTTTTGTTTACGCTGCTGTTCATGCTGCCCCATCTTGTGGCACCCCCGGCTCCCTCATCTCCTTGCCCGCTTCACTCCCAGATATATCGTCTCCAGACTGGTCCTGGTCGTGGCTTCTTGCCCCTTCCTGCGTCTGTATCCCTCTCAGTGTCTGCTCCTCATCGGGTTCTGCATCCGCTTGGGTTAACATCTTCTTCAGCTGTCCGGAGTCCGTCCATGGCTTCGAATTCCATTGGCGTCCAAGTCTGGCTTCTTAAACCTTTCCATGCTAAGGCTTCTCTGCTCGCATCTCAGGCACTGTGGGTTCGATAGGGTTTACTTTATTGTTAAATTATTATTTAAAATAGTTACCTACCTTCCTAAAAAAAAAAACCAAGGACCTCAACTAGATCTCCTTAAGGGTGGTGACCAAAGGCAGTAGAGGAAGCTACTGATGGCCGACAGCAAGCTAGTTGTGACCTTAACTCCATAATATAGCGGTATGTAGAAGAGCTCCAAACCCTGGAGGGAACTGGATCGAAGAGGGTGGACATCGGAATCGGGAACCGTAGGCATGGTTGAGGCTTAAAGATTTGAAGCAGCCGGACCCAGCTCCTGTACTGCCCTGAAAAATAGACCGAAACGTGTCTATAACATGTTAAGGCTTAGGAATATTAACAAAAATGGAAATACCTACTCCGATATACAGTTCCCACTGTGCCGCACCATATGCGGCCTTGGGTGAGAACCAGGAATGTCTAAGCAATTGGCAGACAACTGGAGCCACTTCCTCTGTCGTGGTTCATTGGCTTCGGTTGAGCTCCACCTCCTCCTCGTAGCCCTCGAGCGCCTCCCCAACCTCATCCTACTCCTCCTGCTGGCCTTGGACAAGGTTTCATCTAATGGCCGGCTCCACGACAGTCGTGTCCCAACTTCTGCTCGGGCTGCGGCACGCCCCCCTTTCCCGGCGAGCTTCGGTTGCCGATAATGTGGCATTGACTTGGCAGCAGTTATTCCAGTTATTTGTGTCGAATATGCAGACATATGCTCCAGCTACTGCACTCCTGGTTCATCAATATGTTCAAGGATTTTTTCATGCTTCCAGGCATGTCGAGAATGGCTGGGTGCCTCTTAAGGGAGGACTTGAAGAACTCGAAAAGGGACAAAAGGTGGTGCAGACCAAAAAAAAAATATGTATGAAGACCATTGATGCCATACACTTTGTTTTCTTTACTTAACATTTATTTTTTAGCCCTAAAACTATAAATTATATTATTTTAAATTGGCCTAAACGGATAATCCTCATAGAGCACTCAACTTGAACCTCAATCTGCGGAAATGCACACATAGAAACAATATTTTTAAGATACATACATACAGGCAGTAAGCCTTCATCACCGCAATGGTAGAGTAACAAAGGCAAACAAACAAACCTACAGATACAGATACACACACCATGCGAACCACCAAACAAACAATCTCACAGATACATAGATTCAATACCGACGCAGCGGAGCGGCCTGAGAAATTCACACTCAGTTGAAACGAAATGAAATCGGAGGTCGAGTGACTGGCCTGCGAGAAATCTCAAGAGCCGGTTGCCATCGTCTCTGGGCGCCTGTTCGTTAGAGTCCATGAATCGAAATTGTGTGGCTCAAGTGACCGGGCGATTCTCCAATTTCGCTTTCCCATCATGCTTCGAAAACAAGTGTTGGTCAACTCCACAGCTCCCGGATGAGTCCAATAATTCGTATTTTGATAATATACCCGACAATATCCGGACTGCTGCGGCTGCTCACTACTCAACATTTGAGTATTTCGATTTTTGAGCAGCGGGTATATTTATTTCTTTGTTTGTGCCGGCGGGCCGGAGCTAGTACCGACTCCGGCTCTTCATTTCCTCGGTTGCATGCATTTTTTCCCCGTCAGGGCTGCGGCGGTTTTTCGCTCCGCTGGCGCTTCCAATTCGAACAAACTAGAGCAGTGAGTGAGCAGCATCATTTAGATTTAGACCGGAATTGTAACAGGTGCCCAGGTTTGGTAGGCCGGTCTCGCCGGTCGTTTGGTTCATGTTGGAAGTCGTCGACACTCATTCTCGGCCAGCTAGCCGTCCCGCTTCTGCCGGGACTATGGTGGTTGCAGTCGCACAGAAACTTTACGAAAAGCTTCCCATTGAGCGCCACTTTTTAAAATTTAAAAAGTTTTTCTTAAAATATAATTCTTTTATTTATTATTTACAGTTTAACATTCCTTAATGTTAAAAATTGAGATTCGAGTGGTACAGATATGTTTCTAGGCCTTTTTTTTAGTTTTTTTTTCTTTAAAGTGAAGTTGCATGTGGAGATTGAGGGTTGCGTTTCTGCCAAAAGTTTTCATGCAGTCCGGACACTGGAAGGGACGCTCCTTCATGTGTAACTCTACATGGTGTCTTTTAAGATCTCTAACTCGGCGAAAGCCCTTTCCGCAAGCCTCACATTTGTGCGGTCGTTCACCGCTGTGGCTCAGGAGGTGCTCTTCCAGATATCTGGTTCTCATAAATGTTCTTGGGCAAAGGTTGCATTTCAGCTGCCGCTGTTTGGAGTGGGTCAGCACGTGCTCCTTTTGATTTGCCTGTCTGCGAAACGATTTGGGGCAGTGGGGGCACTTGAACGGCAGCTCATCAGAGTGGAGTATATTGTGTCTTATTAGACCTATTTTCGATTTGAAACTCTTTGGGCAGAAAAAGCACTTGTACTCGACTTCATCGTCATCTTCGTCCGAAACAGTAATGCCTTCTGAAATGGTATCCTCTTTCTCCAGTTGCTCATCTTCCTTTACAAAGATATCAAAGTTATTATTTTCGTTATCGTTATCGCCTTCGGACAGTTTTTCGGACGTTTCTTCTGCAAATTCGTCGATTGCCTCGTTCCACACTGGACACTCATTCGCCTCTGAATTGGCATCACTACTTTGGTCTGAAATCAGGTCTATAGTTAGGATATCATCTCCAAAATCCATCGGCTTGCCGGCATCGTCCTCTGGTGTGCCCTCTTTACGATCCTCCTGTTCCTTTAATTCACAGAAGAACCGATGGCTTCGTTTCAATGTTTCTATTATCTCAAAGGCATCTTCGACATCTCCCAGACACGATATGCATATGCAGTCAGGATATGAAGCGTCCTTGTTGACAGTATGTCCGGTGCACTGGAGAATCAAATCCGAAATAGGGACGCCGGATTTGGATTTTTTGGCAAAGATATCCACCATCTGATTGGTTTTATTTAGGCAAGCCCTACAGATCTGCTTTCTTTTCCTAAGAAAGTGCGGTAAAGAAGTTTAAGAGAATCGCATCTTTGCTTAATTATACTTACATTTTAAGGACGTTTTTTTATTATTTATCCGCACATCATTTTGAGACTAATTCATTGTTTACCTTTTAACAGTGCACCCTGTGAAGTACATACCGTGCTGTTAGACGCAAAATGCCTGGGTTTTTACAGCTGTTATGATTTGGCGCCAAATTTTAAATTTGGAAATATTAATAATACTTATAAATATCCAACATAAACAAAATCATGTGACCTGTTTCATCTGGATATCCTGACCGTGCGTATATCATATATTCTCAATCGAGAATCCCGATTTTCAGGTGCTTATCTAATTTTTTCGGATTGACCCAATAAAACAGATAAAATGTTTTAAATTGGAGCTTCATTTATTATTCTAGAAGTATTTCAGAACGTCAGAATTTTAACCTGGGCTAGTGGGTGAATATGTAAAAAGTGGAATAATTCTTTAACTTGTTGGCACGAAGCACCCTGTTGTGTGCAAAGTGCTGTTAGGCATCAAAAGGCGTAAATTAACCGTTTTTTAAATGTATGTTTAAAATAATTTAGTAATAATTTTTAACTGAAAGAGCTTACATTTATAGAACACTTATCCAACAAGCCTTTTAGTTATATTTTCATTAGGAATCATTTGACATATTCTTGCCATCTATTTTATGAAATTATGTTTATTGTTTCATAGTTTAGCTTATAGTTTATAATTTTTAAATATATATTCTTAGATATTTAATATTTTAAGTCAGCTATATGGGAAATCTTCAAAATTGAATTGAAGTTTTAAGGTTTCTCACGCACCGATTTTGGCAACCAAATCACGTGTCTTCCTGGAGTCCAGATGATATCATCCGGAGGAGAAACTGGCCGGCTGTACACGAATCGTTTTATAGTTTTTAAGGCAGATTGGGGCTTTTTCTTGGGCGCCCAAATAAAAAATTCGAGGAAATCATACTGCAACTTCATGAGTGCGACGATGATGACAATTTGCGTGCCTTTTTAATTGAACTTTCTACGTGTTTGAGTAGCGTACTTGATATGCTCCATTCTGCCTACCCCGCCGCAGCTCACCTTTGATCGATTTGAGTGCGAGGCTGGAGTCAATGTTAAAGGCGTTGCCACAAAACCGCAAACTGTCGTGTCTAGGAGCGAAGAAGGGGGCGGGCCCGAAAACGTGCCTGAAGTATTATTACGGCCGTCTGTGATTGATGGCCTAATGCGAGTGAGTCAGTGGATTTTTATAGCTCTCTGCAGATCCCTTTCAATCACACTCGTATTAAAAGCCCCAGCCGAAAGAAGTCCAACTACTGGCATAAAAACACTTTGGACAACAATCTCTTCAATCTTTTGTTGCAAAAGCCCCAAATTTCATTAAAAAAAGATCTTTTTCAATATTAATGCAAACTTTATTTGAAATAAACTATCTTGCTATGGTTCGAATAAAATCATTTAAAATTCAAGGAAGACCATGGAATGCTAGGGCTGCTTACGAAAACTATTACAAAACTCTTAAAAACTAACCCTAATTACATGCAAACATAAAGATTTATATAAAATTCAACTGGAATGTTGCTTATAGTTTGATTTTCGCTTATATGCTCTGTTTTACACAAAAATAACTTTTACTTTCAACCATTTTTTTCCCTACAGCAAAATCGATTTACGATTTTGTTTACTCATTAAGATTAGCTTATTGGATAAAGAAACATAAATTAAAAGTTTCAATTCACACAAACGGCAACACTTAGTGTTGGAGGGGGATGGAGGGGTTCGGGCAGGCCACACACAAAAAGAAACTAATCGATAGACTCTCGTACTACAGGCTTAAGCATTTTCTTCTTTTTTAATAGTTAGATTTACGCTAAGTTCCTACTCCTACATACATAGATGATATTTTTTTAAAAGCTCTATAAAATGCAACAACAGAGTTTCTTTGCGCCTAAAATTACAGCTTATGGGCGTTATTGTGTTTCTTTTTTTCATTACTTATCCTATGTTTATTGCCTTGCCTAGACATTGTACTAAAATGTACTAAAACGTAGCTCTAAATTAGCTTTAAAGGGTGGCTAAAAGGCGATCGCCCTTTTTTTTAGCCGCCATCGGGAACAGTTTCATTTCTTGTCGTCAACGAATCAAAGAATTCAATTAATGTTTTATGTGCGATTTAAACTTAATAGTTAACTAATAAATTTATTCCCTCCACTCAACGCCGCATTATGTCTTCGATGCTGAAGCCTGTCCTTCGGGGCGGCGGTGCTGCCACAGGCGGTGGTGGTGCCACAGGTGGCGCCAGTGCTGGTGATCCTTTCTCGGTGGCGCCGCCACTAGTCTCCGTACTGGGTGGCTTCCCCAGCAGCTGCCTGGGTGGATGCCGGGACATGTTCAGGGCATATATGCTAGGGTTGTCCACGAAGGTCCTAGGACCCAGGCCGGGATGGTGGTGCGTAGGATCCATCAGGTCCATGGTGGGCGGTGGTGGCAGGATCCGCTTGCGCATCGGTATGGAGCCCAGGAAGCTGGGCATCGCCTCGTGGGGCGAGTGGAGGGGCTGGTTGGGCGGCTTACTCGTCTCCGGCTGGGTGATGATTGTGGGTGGAGTGTGCGGCGGGAGCGGTGGTGCCCCCTTGGAAAGGTTCAAGCTCTTGTGGTGCAAGTCGCGGCGAACGTGCAGCATGGGTAGATAGGGATCGCCATTGGGTGGCAGCAAGTGTCCTGGATGGTGGTGGGGCGGCGGGGCAGCAGCTATAGGAGCTCCTGCTGCGCCAGGAGGTGGTGCAGCCCCGCTCGGTGGTGGCGGATAGCGAACAAATGTCGGAGTAGTGGAAATCGTGGTGCTATTTGGAGGCTCCTCTTGATGTTTTTCGCCATGTGGTCGCATGGTGTAGGTTTCGCCGCCTTCATGATGACAGTGAGTGACTCCCTGGCGTTCGGATTTGGAAACAGAGCCGCCAGCACCACCAGAAGACATCGTCGCAGCCGAGGAAGCGGCGGCCTTGCCGGCCTGGAATCGTGCTACCAGAGCCGCCTCAGCCTGTTCCTCATCGTCCGGGTCAAAGTCCTCGTCGTCCTCTCCGACCAACTCCCGATCCCTGCTGGGCAGATCCTGCAGCTCGTCCTCCTCATCAAAGTCATCAAACTCCTCTTCGCTCTCCTCGTGATCAATGGCCGCCTTCCGCTTGAGTCGCATCCTTTCCGACTCCGATTTTTCTCCCGATCCCGAATCGCCCATATTGTGGACAGGCGACTGGCGCGGCGAGTCCACCTCCAAAAGCGAATCCTCTTCGTCTCCACTCAAGTTCCGGGCCTCGTCCTCCTCGCCCACGTCCACGTAGTCTCCGGAGTTGACCTCGCCCACGGCATGGGTCAGGGCATGACGCCGGAGATCGCAGTTCCGGCGGAATACCTTGCCGCAGGACGAACACTCGTAGGGCTTGTGATCCGTGTGGGTTAGGAGATGGGTTTTCAGGTTGGACCTTTGATTGAAGGAACGACTGCACACGGGGCACTTGTGCGGCGACTCCTCCATGTGCAGGATCTTGTGCACGGCCAGAGTCCTGGACTGGCAGAAGCCCTTGCCGCATTCCGTGCATTTGAAGGGCTTCTCCTTCGAATGGATATACCTGCAAGGAAATATTAAAAAAAATTTTATAACTTTCCAATTTTATGGTTTTTTAGTAACTGCGTTGGTGTTTCCTGGTAGCTGAGAAATTGGTAGTTGAAGTTGACAGTTATCTGCATTTAACAACAGTCTTTTAAGCCTCCAAAATTATGGGAGATGGTAGTCATTAAATACCCT
This sequence comes from Drosophila monieri, assembly GCA_035047585.1. Classification (NCBI taxonomy): domain Eukaryota; kingdom Metazoa; phylum Arthropoda; class Insecta; order Diptera; family Drosophilidae; genus Drosophila; species Drosophila monieri. Next base: position 5,935,345 of record JAWNPJ010000079.1, on the reverse strand, counting down.
AACAGGGGCTAAAAAATATTTAATATGGTAAAGATATTTAAATTAAAAAAAAACCTCTTCTAAAACTAGCTAGAAAGGGGAGCATTTGGACTAATTTTTAGTACAATTAGGGTTTCTTTGTTTCTCTAAATTCCTTTAAAATAACTTTAAATTGTCTTTAAAATTTCCCCAAACTCTTAAAAAAAAAACTCTAGAACTTTATATTTTTAGTTTTTAAATCTAATCTATCTAAAAAAAATCTATAAATTTTCATAATTTTGTGTATTTTTTTGTTAAGGTTGCTGCTAGTGGCTTGCATTAATTTTTTATGTTTATGGCGGCCATCTTGGCAATGGCGTCCACTTGTTGTTGCCCAGCAGCCCCGTCCAAGAGGCCCCATCTCCCCATCTCCGAGACTCCAGATCCAGCATCAGCTACAGCTTCAGTCGCATCGGCAGCAGCTGCTGGTGTCTCAGGGAGAAAAAAAAAAACAAAAAATTAAACCCGAAACAGGTTCTGGTGTGCTGTGGGGCCCCCGAGATTCTTCTCCCATGCTCTGCGCGTTTCTCCTGGTCGACAAAAAATCGAAAGAAAAAAGAAATATAAGAAGAATTAGCCCCGCGGCAAAGCAAACAAACGACAAATGGACCGATACCGAACGATCAAAAGACAGAACGCTCGGGACAGGCCGACACATTGAAGTTGGGGTATGGAGACCTGCTGCCTGGGATCCTCCATAACGTATACAGTCCCCTAACTAACCCATTCCCCTGCCCCCAGCTAACCCTTTCTGGATGCTGGAGCCCCCAAAGGAAAACCAACAGAGTTAATTAACTTTGTTGCTGCATCTCCTGGAGAAGACAAGTGTTGTACTCTTTCCCCAAGATGGAGTTTTTCGGTAGAGCTGTGGTTTTTGGTTTACGGAAGAGGTCTTTGGAGTCGGGTTTGGAAAATCTAACTGGGATTTTCTTGGAAAACTAAAAGGTGATAGAAAGAGTTTGTTAGTCCGAGGGACTATGTTAGCAGGTAAACGTGAAAATGTTTTAAAAGTTTCAGAGATGCTAATGTGAAGTCTATATTTAGGTTCTTAAACTTTAAAGAGAGGGGCTTCACAGGCCATTAGGGACTTCCTTGAAAGTGTATTCCTTTATTCGCCTACCTGGCTGCATTTCCAAATCAAAAGATTCCTTTTGCCTGGACAGCAATTACCAGGCCAGACACTCCCTCCCCACTCCACTGCCCCTCGATAATTTAGCCCCCTTTTGCCTCACCTGTGATCCCTGAGGTGATCCTGTCGCCGGAACGCCTTGCCGCAAATATCACAGGAATACGGCCTCTCGTCCGTGTGGGTCCTCTCGTGGATGAGCAGATTGTACGACTTGGTGAACTGTCGGTTGCAGAACTTGCAGATGAACTGTTTCTTGGGCCTGGAGGCCCGTCCGGGTGCCCTCAGCAGGCGCCGATCCAGTCCGGCGTGCATCCCAGGTCCCAGACCGGGAGGAAATAGTGCCGCCGCAGTGGCTGCGCCGGGTGGGAAGGGAAAGCTGCCCGCTCCCGTGGGCGAGGGCCCGGGACCGGTGAGATATGGCGGCGGTGGTACTCCGGGTGGGGCGTAAAGCACCCCGGGTGGTGGCACTCCCGGCGGTGCCCCGGGTCCTCCGGGACCCCGGCCCAACATGGCGGCAGCGGCTGCTGCTTCTCGAAGAGCCAGCTCCTTCCGTTTGTCCGCCATCATGGCGATGATTTCGTAGTTGGAGTTACTGCCGGGTCTGCCCTTGCCGGTGGGCAGGACCGGAACAAAGGCGGAGATCTCGCGGTGGTGCGGCGGCGGGGGCGGCGGATGGAGTCCGGCCAGGTGCTGTTGGTAGGCCAGCTGTGTTTCATATGCCGAGATCCGGCTGGCTGATGAGTTCCGCGAATCGCTGCCATTTTGGGAGCCGCCATCCGAGTTGCCGCCACTTGCTCTCTCCGCTGCCGCCGCTGCGGCTGCTGCTCCGCCCACCACTGCCGCGGCGGCGGCCACCGAGGACATGAACTGATCCATACGGGACGGTCGCAGCATTGGTATGGCACCACCTCCACCGGCTCCACCTCCTCCGCCGGAGATATCGCTGGATGAGCTGTCCGTGGGCATGTTCTATCGCGTGGAGGCTCTTCACATTCCGTTAGAACTGCGGCAGATAGGGAGGCAATAGAAACAAGAACAAAAAACGTTAGAAAAGGTGGTAAATAACAATTAGTAGACGGTTTTGTTGTGTTAATTGTCGCAGGTTATTAGGCCCTCGGTTTTTTCGGTTTTCGGGGCTTATCTTAATTGGCCCCCAAGTGCAATAAACAATAATTTCCAGGCAGAGTTTTTACAACCTATAGGGTATGCATTGGGCATGATAGCTGGTAAACCAATAACTTTTAGCAACCTAGTCTCCACATTATTTAATCTTTGCATAAAAATAATTTAAAAGTAATATATATTTTATGATTTCTCGTGTTGTTAAGTTTAAGGCCTTTCTTATCTGAAGCCTTTAAAGAAAACCTAAATTATTCAAATTTGTTTTTTGCACTTCTTATCACAAAAAAGGCCATTTTATTAGCAAATATTTAAAGAGATTCAAGCACGATTTTAAAACAGTCTTCAGATACAGATACTTTTATCTCAGATGTATTACCTATATATTATATTTTTTTTTTTTTATCACAATTTAGGTTCACAGGGTAACTGAAAAGTTGATCACATTATGGCCTAGAATGTTGGCCCTACTATTTGTTGTTTTCCTTATAAATTTTATAACTGCCTTTGGTTGTTTTTGTAGTAACTTAGTTAGCTATAGCTGTAGTTGTTGTTGGCGGTTTATTATTATCAGCAGCGGACTGCCGACGACGGCGAGTGAAACTAAACTGAAAACGAGTCGCAGTTGGCTCCGCGACGACGATCTGTTGCTGCTGTTGCTGCTTCCAGTGCCAGGTTAGATAAGATTGTGCGTCTAAAAAAACCTGCCCGAACCTCTGAGTAAGCAAGGGGCAGCAGCACAGTAGTAACGATATAAACACACACACACACACACTCATAGCCTGGCACAGATACGCTGGCACTCTCAGATACAAAGATACGCATACAGATCCAGATACACAGAGGCACTGCGGCAAAAAGGCAGCAGGCAGCCAACTTGCCGTCGCTTTGGTAAATGACTCGAACCGAACTCAACCGACTGCTTACTGGATTTACGCAACAGGAGCCCCGACTTCTGAGTACCTCAAAAGGTGAGACGAGGTGGGGTGAGGCTAGGGGTATGGCAAGGGGGGGATGACGTCTGAGGAGGTAACGTGATCATCATGATAATAACAAAATAATCCAGATAATAATGATCACAATGATGGCCGGGACCATAAAATTTGTGAGCCCATTCGCTCAGATGCCAACTCTTCGGGCTGCACAGGAAACAAAAATTTTGATATTCAAGGATATAGTATGTGAGAAGTTTTTCAATAAAATTTTCCATTATTATTCAATTATTTCTCATTTCAGGGAAAGAAATAAAATACTAAAGTTAATGTTACAATAAATAACATGAACATTTTGCAAGTAAACAGAGTACTTTTGTTTAAATTTTTATAAAAAAAATTTAAAATGTAAATTTTTGTGTGTTTATTTAAGGTTCAAAAAAACATCAATTTAAACAAGATTTTAACAACTATTTTATATTTAATTGCATGAATTTATTGAAAAAATTTATGAAAAGTTTAAACATTTTAACAATTAAAACTTTTTAAATAAAATATAAATCATATTCTACTCTTACTATTTTCCAAGTGTCCTCCACTTAAGATTAAAAAAAAGCGCTTAAAATAAATCTTTTGGATGTCTTTACAAATGACAGTTTTGCTTATCATTTGGCCAGAATCGTTCTGGCTGTAAAGGCTGCATCGTCATCCGAGCCAACATTAGCGCATTCAGAGACAACTTGGCCAAGACTCTGCTTAGACTTATGGGGCTGGAGGTGAAGAGGCGCCCCATTGTTGGGATATACCGTTCGCTGCTTTCTGGAATCTGTAGGCTATCTGGAGAATTGTTGGCATTGTAGGTTATTGTGGGCTAAGTTATCTATGGAAATAATCTTCTTTTTTGGCATTGTCTGTCACGGAGAGTGCGCTGTCAGATTAGCTCTATAAAGTAGCTGGAATCATGACTTGATCCCGAGATGAGTATATCATTTTTATGGCTTAATGGAGAATGACTTTGGAGGAAATGCACAAGAGGGTCTAAATTAATAATTCAAATATCTGTAAAATGTGGGATGGTCTGGTCGTGATAACCCCTTTTGGGGGAATCACTATGGAAAATTTTGATCAGAAGCCTCCGCAAATTAATCTTAATTTTTATTAGACAATAATTGAATAGTACTTCTACCCGAATACTCATTTTATGATAGCAACTTTGTGTGTACATTTCTAATCTAGTGCCGGCCAGTTCCCCCTGCCCTCGATCATAATCTGTCGCATTCTATCTATATTGGATTCAATAAACAACTTATCTGATCTCTTTATGACACACTCGGCTATAATAAATCCCCCAGCATAGGCGGCTGATATAATCAGGCGGACGTACCTTTTACAGCCAATAGATGAGCGATGGCCCCCAATATCTCATTCGATTATGATCCCGATAATCCCCCAGCTCCACTCGCCAGCTCCCCCATCCAATTTCTGGTAGCCCCGAACCCGTTTTGGGTTTTCATATATACTTTTATTTTATTTTTTGGTCTTGGTACGTTTTTTTTTCTAGGTTTTGTTTTCTCACTTTTGCATTTACGAGACTCGGACCCACGTTCCTCGCCGCGCTCTGTGTACATACAATGTACGATTCAGGCGTTCATTATCTTTTTGAAACATCGGCACTTTTGAAAACGTCAAGCCAAATAAGAAAAGCAAATAAAAATTCATGTAAATAATGGACATCATCAGCAAAAGCGACGGCACGTAGACTGCCGTAGTAGTAGACCTACTGGGACGACGCACCGCGAGAGAGAGTTGTGCGCGTACAGATACTTTTACAGATACAAATGAACAGATACAGATACGAAGATACGGATACTGATACACTGAAAACGTTTGCGCAAACGGTTGCCCAGCAAATGAAGCCCAAAAGGCTTAAAGTGTCCAATATGTAAATGTTGGTAATTGCACAGGAAAAATAATTATTTAAAAATATTTTAATCTATAGGGGTATTATAATATTTAAGTAAGGAATACTAGCTAGAAATTATTAAATTTAATTCCTTTATTTATTTAAGTTTTTTGTAGAATTATTTTTAATTTTTCTAATAGATTTTTTACTGTGTTTGTACATATAATAAAAAGAGCCAGAAGACCAACTACTGCTGGAGGAAAATAAAAGATATCGAGGAGCAATTTGGCTGCCACTTTTTCTCTCCTCCTCCTCTTCTTCTTATTTTTCTCCCGCTTCTTCTTCCTCCTATGCTGCTGTCGTACTTCTTCTTTTTTTTCTCCTCAGGGTCCGGGATCGGTTCGTTTGCTGGGTTTTTGTGTGTAAACATCTGAGGCCAGCAGAAAACCCAGGGACCCGCGGACCAGCAGAGTGAAAAGGTTTCAGTTGATAAAAAAAAAGAAAAAAATATACAAACACACAGACACTCGCATACACTGCACAAACGGATTTAGTGTTTGTATAGAAAACAGGGGAGGTGGGGCCTTAGCCAGATGATGGCTAAAAGTGTCCAGTACTTGGTTAATCAGGAAAGGCATATGGCTAATATATCTAATATATTATATAATAAAGTTTGAACCTTTTAGTTATCTTGTAGTTAGAAAATCATCCATCTTTAAGTCTATAGACCAATTTCCAGCAAATAAAACCAACAAATCGGAAGCCCATTTCCAAAGAATTTAAGCCAAAGCCCAGAGCCTAACTACACAGAACCCAACTAAACCCCCTAGGGCCTAGGGTATGCCCTGGGTTTATCAGCTATACCTCCCAGCCGGACCATATCTCTGGGCCTAGTGGTACGGTCGTCCCTATATGCACTTCAGTTTGCTTACAAAACACCAGCGAACAACAACAAACAACGGGCCAGAAGACGGTGTGGGGGAGGGGTATGGGATTTGGCCAGGGGAGGGGGTAGGGCCAGGAGTAGGGGTGGGGAAGTGGGCAGGCTAGCTGAGAGAAGGAAAAAAGGGTCGCAGCTCGAAATGCTCTTGGCCAAGACATGTATTTTTTTTTTTTTAATTTTAATCCCTTCGGGATACTTTTTCTTCCACCGATGTGTGTTCAAGGATTTATAAAGGTATGTATATAGGATTGGGCGAAGGTAGCTAATAATCAGGAGAAGAAAAGGGAAAAAAAACGAAGACTAAGCCTTCGAAGAGGAGGAAAACGCCACAGACTTATAATTATAGTCGAAGACGAAACCGAAGAAAATAAGACAGGGATGAGGTGGATGGCAGGGGGACCAGCACTTCACATGCGTTAATCTGAAAAACCGAAACCCTTTCGGGCTCAAGGAGGCAGCAGCCGGAGCAGCAACAGCATCCAAGATTATAGTCAAAGCTATTAAAAATCTAGCATAATCATGGCCCATGGCTGGAAAACAAGTTGCTTTCGAGGTTGGCTCCCGAGGAGGCTATCTTCCTTCGGTGCCTTGTCTATAATTTTCTTGATTAATATCCATGAGATTTACACATTTGGAGCTCTGGAGTGGTAAGCTCCCCACCTGTGTCTATGGCCTGGCCATTAATTTAAAAGGTTTGCTAATTTCGCGGCCATGTTGTGGCGGGGAATGGAGTTGCTAATGAAGTTTTATGAGTTCGAACTGGCAGCTGCAGCTGGATTGATAACGTCGTTACCATAAATCGAAAATACTTAAAGCTTATGGCCAAAGGATCGAGTCAAGACCAACAAATGGAGGAGAAACTACTCCAAAGAGCCAAGGATTAATTTAAAACAATTTTTTGTTAAATTATTTTAGGATTAGGGTATAACTTATTGCTTCGATAATCCCTTTTCCAGTAATCTACTTTGTATGCTAAGCCGATCTGTTCATAAATTGTCAAGTCTTAGGTGTTCCTCTATTCGAACCAAATCCATTCAGAATTTCTCCCCTGAATAGAGCTCTTAAGATCTTTTGTTATAGCGATTGCTACTTTTTCGGGACAGCCTATTGTCCGACAATTTCAATGGGCTTATTCTTATTTATTAGAAGAGTTTATGCTAATAAGTGTAAAGGTCTTAAGACTATGATTTATCAATTCTATGCAATTGGAATTTATTATAAAAAAATATACAGTCGTTTATTAATCCCCGCCAGATATGCAAAATATTTTTTTTCTCACATCTTTACGCTTTTGAACCCACTACCTGGGCTGTAAAAATTTGATCACCTTTCCGCTGTCTGATTTCGTTAATAGAATCTCTTTAAATATTCATATTCCCAATGGACAACATCTAATTTCCTCATCAAAATTGATGAGCCTAAGGCTCCAGAATCTCAAATGTATAAACGAACTGGTCTGGTCTATCAGGTGAATTATAGACACGTGCCAAAAGCAGGTGTGTCCGGACTCCACATCCCAATTCCCAAAATTCAATTTCAAGAAAAAAAATCCCCATTATGGCACAACCCTAACGAGCAATCGAAGTGGCCATTGTTCGATTGACTTTACGGCCAACTAAAATTCATCAGCTATTTTGTCACGATTTTATTTTTAACGATTTTAATTAATTTCGATTTTCCTGCCAGAAGGCAATTAACTAGATTTTTCCCTTCCGTTGCAACCGAAGAAATCGAAGAAGACTTGTTAGGTGGTAACCGAAGACCCCATCGAAGAAAGGAAAACCCACCCAATGCGGTAAAATTCAATAAAATTTTATGATACTACCATTCTTATGCTAAAAATCTTTTTGGACACGAACCAAATTGCCCATAAACCGAGACAATGAATATCCAAAATAGATCTCCACTGAAGCGAAACAAAAGCCAATAACTTCATAGAACCGCAACCAGCCAACAACAAAAACCATAAAAAAAAGACTGTGAGAGCGCGGGAGGCGTTTTAAAAAAAAAAAAAAACTAAAATGAAAGGAGGAAAAAACTGAAGCATTTAAAAGAAATCAAGAGATGTAGATGATGATGGTCTGAAACTGAAACTGAAGCAAAGCATCTGAGGTTGAGGCTGAGTCTGAATCTGAATTTGTATCTGAATCTGAAGCGAGCCGTACCCAACAGAAGCTTGCGGCAATTGCGTTTCCTCTTTGGCCACACGTTCTGGACAATTAAAGCGCGGCAAGCCGAGCTCGCAGCTCCAGCATCTCTGGGCTCAGAGTCTCCGAGCCAAGCCAAGACCGCGATCAAGACCACGACCAAAAACCGAAAACCGAAACCCAGAAACCGGATTCGGAGAGCGAGACCACTGGCCACTGGCACTGGCTACAAGTGAACTGGTTTACAAAAAAAAATAAAAAAAAAAGATAAAGTTGGAAACAAACTAAGCAGGTATAAACGAAGATAGTAATACTCTACAAAATAAATGGGATGAACTAAGTGCGGGAGATTGAATACTATTTGGGTTAAAAATTAAGGATTAGTTAGAGAATAACTTGAGAATTGCGAATTTAAATAAAAATCTTATTACAAGATTTAATAATAACTAGAATATTAGTTTTTAAACTTTATATTCTTAGCCGAGTTAAGTATTTTTCAAATTATTTATAATATTTGAAAGTTTAGACTTAATTTAAGCTTTAAAGCCTAACATTTTTTAGTAACAAGATTTTAATAATTGAAAATCGAATCAAAAACCAACCAAAAGTTGTAAAAATATCTAATTTTTTAAATAAAGTTTCAGAAAACCCATACCCTTTTTAAGGGTATTTGAATAAGAGACCCACTGAATTCCAAGCGAAGGTTTTTTTTAAGCCCGGCTCGAGCCGGTCCCGGTCCCTGGTCCAAAAGCCCAAGCTCGAAAGCCGAGCGCCACAACAGCAACAACAATAGCCAGTGGGGCAGGGCAAGGAGGTGGGGCCAGGGGACAGGGGACTGGGGCGAGGGACTCTTGCTCCACAGCCGACTGCGGCACCACACTGAGTTCGGTGGCAATGACAGTGGCACATGCAGTTGTAGTGGAAGCCGCTGTCGGTCGACAGTCCGCCAACCGCCAACTGCCGCCAACGTTGTCTCCATCTCTCTCTGTTTCTCAGGCTCCCCTTCTCAGTCACTCTCTCCCTCTCTCTCTTTGTATCTGAGGGTGTTTCTCTCTCTATCTCTGTTTGGAGCAGGTTTTGAGATACTTTTGAAATCCAAATCTTTCTCTCCGCACTCGTTGATTTTCGTTACTCGCTACCTTTTTGGCCAACGCAAAAATACAAAAATAAAATAACAAAAATAATTAGCTAGCCCTACGCCAGGAGAGAAAAATAAAAACAAAAAAAATTTTAAGTGCTGTGGAATTTTTGTGTTCACCTTAGTGGGCAGGGCCTGTTCTTCTTAGACTCTTACCTGTGGGTTAAACAGAAGAAAGCCTCGGGCTCTGTAAGCTTTATCTTTCCTGCTGGAGAGCTGACAAGAATCCAAGTAGTCTTTTTGAACAAGTTTTGGTTTCTGATTTTTGTTGTTAGTTTTTGGCCATTAAAATGCCTGGCATTGTTTTTGTTTTTAAGGTAGAAATCCAGTGTATTGAGTGGCACTTGAAATGTGTTTGTTTTCTTTTTTTTATTCACATAGGATCAGTGGAATTTTTCCACCACTTTTCTCACACTTTTTAGTTTTAGTTATTTAGATGAATTTCTGTAATTTAAAAGATTGAATTTTTTTTAAAATTTGTTGAATATTTAAGATTGTTTTTATTGAAATTTAGCTGGGTTTATAATTAATATTTTTAAGCGTAACGCGCACCAACACTTGCTTTATTTAAACGTAAATGTATTTAAAAACACGCACACGGGGGAGATACAAAATTTTTTTGAGATACAAATCACGGCACGATCGTCCCAAGGGGGCGGGGGAGAGGGCGGCAGGGGGGCGGTTACGGGAGCAGCCAGCAGCATCAACGGCAGTCAGCTACCACAAACCACGTAGATGCGAGCGGACAGAAAAAATCGAAAAAACAAAAAAAAAGAGTCCAAAAAAATCCACGTACAACTCGTACTCAGATACAAAGAAACATCCGACCAGAAAACAAACTCGAACCGAAAGCCAAAAACGAAGCGAACCGATGCGAACGGAACGAGTACGAGTTGGAGATACACGGCAGCTGAAATGTGTTTTTCTACATTTTGTTTGAAATAGGAGCTGAAGCCAGTGCAGCTACCAATTCGCTCCTCAAGTAGTCCCAACTCTTCCCACACACAGCGAGTCAGTTGCAGTTGAAAAGCGCTTTTCTCGAGGCGGCTGGCGATGCAACAAGTTCACTCACACATATCCCTAACCACTCCGACACACACATACACACACACAGAGATATCCAGCCCGAGGGGCACAGGGAGATACAAGATACAGATACAAGTCGTGCAAGCGAGAGAGAGACATACAAATGCAGTTCACTTTTTTTCACTGCGATCCGCGCGCAGGTGTGCTAGCCACGATCTATTCTCGAAGACTGAGCCACTTACCTCCGATCCGGCTCTGGGCCCAGAGGGAGAGAGTCTTTGGAGACAGAGAGCAGTGGGACCGAGAGAAACTGGCCGAGAGTTCAACGAGTAGCTGAAAAACCAGCTTATTGCACCTGGAAAAATATCCAACAATTGGATAAAAGATACATGGTGTCTAAAAGATACAAATAAGGAAGGTTTAAGGAGATGAAACCTATAAGATGATGTTTGAGAAAAATATAGAATTATGAATTTATGGAATTTTTTGGATAAAGCCCTATTTGAGTATTACCTTGTAGTCCCCTCCAAAATCTTATAACCTCATCCAAAGATTTAACAAAAACCCTTTAATTTTCTCAAAGTGTAGGAGAGGAATGGAAGTAAACCCAACCGACCGCCAGTCGCACGCTGATTTCCGGACAAACGGACTGACGGACAGCCCAGAGAGCCGACGGACTGGCGGAGCGTGGAACGTGCATTCGTACGACGAGTTATTGTCAGTTAGAGCGCTACCTGTTTACCGTCCAACTACCGACTACCACCACCGACTGCTGCTTATTTATTTATTTTTTTTTTTTGTGTTCCAACCTGGTCAAGTCCGGGGGTAGACCAAAATTACCCGGGTGTTGCCAGATTGCCCCTGCCTGTTCATGGTGGCTTAGCCAGGGGGCGGTGGGGCTAGGGGCCAAGGAGGGTGCATCCGCTACTGGAGGGTGTAACTGTGGTAGTCCCCCGCTTATTGTTATTATATGTGGGGGAGTACTTTTGTGGGGGAGTGTTTTGATCTTGGGTCACTTTTGCGGATTCGCAAGAGTCAAGCGAATGACTAATCGGAAATTATTTATTTTTAGGAAGGTAAGGCGATAAGGTTGCGGCGAAGAAAGGGTTGTTAGTACCTGGAAGTTTAGGGTGTCTGGAGATTAATGCGATATTTGCGATTAAACGTTTATAACTATGGAAATTCCTTATGCCCTATTCTTGAAACCCAATACAATTTTTCGAGATAGAACCATATTACTATATCCTATTAGTTTATGAAAGCTTCCAGAACCAACCATCGGGCAACTTACCTTTTCTTTCCCCCAACCCAGCTTCAATGCGGTCAAGTGGCACAAGGAAAGAAGGTAACAACAAGAGTCAGGGTCTTACCAGATTCCAAAGGAGAGGGAGTTTCGATAATAATGATCATGATGATCGCAATGTCGAAAAGAAAACCCATACCCAAGCCCAAAACCCAAGAAAAAGAAACAACAACCTTCCGAACAACAAAAGAGAGCCAGGCCCGTGTAATTAAGGCGCTGACTGCACAGTGGAACTAAATTGTGGCTGTTGCCACTGCAAAAACCGTAAATGGAGATACAAAGCGGCAGTTGTTGGTAAGAAAAAGAATTGGTCGAAAAGAGAAGACGGAAAACGGTAGCTGGCTCATAGGGCGAGCGAATTGTTATGCTAGTCGTTGACTTCCCCCATCAGCAACTGTTGCTGCTGCTGCTGCTGTTGGAGTTGCACTTGAAAAAAATATCAATCAAGGTAAATTGGTGAGAAAAGATAGATATTTAGAGAAAAAAACTACACAAGAGCAAGTTTAAGAATTTATAAAAAATTACTCAAATGGGTTTCTTGTATAATTTGCATTTAAATCTTGATGAAATAATAGTCCTCTAAGGCCGGAAAAGGTGAGATTGGGGACTATATGATACCCGGTACTTCCAAGACCCTTTTCAATTGTTCTCCTTGTTATATTTGTTATTTGATTAATTTTGTTAAACCAGAAAATAATCTCTAGATACCTTGAATATAAAAATATTCAATATCCATAATACCTTACCCACTTTTCCTCAGTGCCCACAATTTCCTGTAGCATCACTCCTTGAATATTTTGCATCGCTTAACGATTTTCAAATAAATTACCTGAAAATTGTGTAAAACATGTGGCCGACTCTGGGAGTTCATCTGGTAGTTGGAAATTGTTAGTATGTTGGCGGGGGCTAGAGGGCCGAAAGCAACAGGTTCATTGATCGCATTTGAAATGCCTCGTTGGCCCCAGCAGGTAGCTTGGATATACTTTTTTTCATTTTTTGGGCTGGGCCTGGATCGAATCCGATTTGGATTCGGATCGTTGAGCTAAATTAATGATGGTTAGATGCATTTCAATGCCCCCGGCTGTCAGCGAGACACACATTTGTCATTTGTTCTCGGTATATTCTTTATTTAATAATTAAAGCTCTTATTTAGTTTTCTTTTTTCTTTGTGTGTCCACTCGATGACTTACAACATAAAATGGCTGCCTCATGTGTGTTGCATATACAATAATATAATAATCATAATGCATACATTTAATATCTAACATTTTGTAGTTGTTGTGTTTCTCATTTAATCTGCAGTGTCGCCGAATTGGAAATTTCTATTTAAAATATATAAAATATATGTATATATTCGCTATCGTCTTAATAAACACAAAACTGAAGCTTCAAAATTGTTGCATCCTCACTCAATCTTGGTATTTGAATACTGACCCAAAAAAATTAGGAAATCAGCATTTTAAAGATCATATCTTTATACGACAAAGTAACTACTGGATTCTGAATTAATATCTATTAATATTATTGTTTGATCTACTATGAACATTGATGTGTGAGCGTGTCTCCTAAAAAAACGGCAACCTATCAAAAAGCTAACTAAGTCTGGCTTATATCTCAATTGTGTCTAACTAAGAATCGTTTCCAATAAGGACGAAAACCGTTGATGATTATTCACATAAACCCCGTTTCGTATTTTATTTTATTTCTCATTTATTTATTTATTTATTTATGACGATGGAAGCAGCTATGGAAAATGGGAAACTTATGTCGGCCCTCGATAAGGATTCTTCAATGAACTATTAATCTTTGATAATTCCGAAATGTTGGTCTCGCGTCTTTCTGGTTTGTGTTTACCCTTTCTGTAAATAGACATTTATCTAAAAATCTCTCGCCTTGCCATGTCTTGCCTTTGGAGCCTTGAATACCTAATCATTCTCTTTTTTGGATTCCGATCTAGCCTAGATACAATTCTATATACATTAGACAATCAATTTGGTCTGCTGTACGATCTCTTCTCCCCTCGTGTGGCTATAATTTTTTTTTTTGTATATTTAAGTGACATGACAACCTCACTAAACATTAGTTGTATATATATATTAATTTTTGTTGTAAGCTATATAACAAGAATACACACCAAAAATGTTCAATTGTATTCCTCTATAAGTGTATATAATATATTAGTGTAAGTATGCTTTTTTCAAAATAGTTTTAAACCCGATTTTTGAATGACCGACTAAATTCCTTGGACTAAGCAATCATCTATGCCTAAAAACTAATTGGTTTCCTTGGCTTACATTCTACATGTGTGGTTTGTTGTGTTGGTAGTACCCGTACTAGTGTCGAACAAATCCATGAATCTTAATCCATGAAATAGCTAAAACTGCGACGCTTGAGCCGGCTGCTCAGAGCCGATCTGGAGCGTGTCTTTAACCTTAGTTACCCGGACTTAATCCAGCGATCAATGGAGTATTCCAGTGCGGATATCCAGCTAGAAAATAGATACAAGTTTTAATATTATTTAGCCAAAAGTATATAAACACCCACCGCTTCTTATCCATTTCGCTTTCGGTGCAGAAAAAATAATGACGCAACTTGGTCTCTGGTGGTATTATCTCGAACGAGTTCTTCTTTCCGGACGCGTTCGCGGACATTGAGGCCACCTTGTAGCCGTGCAAGCAGGCCATTCCTAATTAAATAGAATCGAATTAATTGTTGGTCAATCACCTGGCCACTGCCCTCCACCAGAGTGACTCACCGAATGCACTCTTGCTATTTGCATCTTGGTAAAAATAGAGGCAGGCATCCTTAAGAACACAATACCGCTTCGACCAGCCGCACCACCTTGAGCCCAATTTCAGTAAATAGCCGAAGCAATCGGGCCTTTGGATGTTGGTGGGGCTCTGGTACAGACACCGCGCACTGTAAGAGGGACGGTTATATGAGAGATCGTTCGAATCGACGGCGATAAAAACATTCGTAGTTTCATATCAGTTGGTGAACGTGTTATCTCACCTCTTGTCCAGCCACTGGTTGTCCTGGGCGGCGGCCTGTCGCAGGAGCTGGAGCCACCGGTTGGCCAGCTCGTCGGAGTCGGCGGCCACATACATGGGGATGCCCTCGCCGGAGTCCACCTTGAAGGCAAACGGCTTGCCAATGTCCACGGAGCACAAGTCGACGGTGTGCTTGGCCATTATCATGGCACCCACAGGCTGGGAGTCCTGCAAAATATATGATTTTTCAGTAAAAGGATTCTAGTTCGTCCTGCCAACTTACATCTTCAGTTTTGTAGTAGTAGAGACAGTTATCGGGCCTCAGGGAGAACCAACGTCGGACCCATTTCTTGGAGTTGGGAGCCCCTTTGGCCTGACCACTCTGTCGCCACAGATATCCACTGAAAATCGGCTGGCTTGGTGGCTCCAGCTGTTCGTGCATTAGGACTCCAATGGTCCTGGCCACCTGGAGTTCCAGTTTCTCGCAGCCATCGTGGGCTATCTTAACCACCTCGGTGTGATGCTTGTCCAGAACCTGCACCCCATTCACGGAGATGATGATGTCGCCCACTTCGAGGCCCGAACTCTCTGCCGGCGTCTCCGGTTCAATGGCAGCCACCACCACGGGCTTGGAGCCATGTATGCGGAAGCCAAACTCCCCCGAATCACTTTTGACCACCACGGTTTTGTCCACGCCTGGAAAATAGAGCAGAAAATGGATGAAAATTTCTCTCACTGTAGAAGCCATGCGAGCTTATTTATAGAGGAAAGCGATTCAAGTGATTTGTGTGATTTTATTTCCGGATTGCCGCTGTCCGGTCGTCAGTTACCATGTGCACCGTTGCTCAGTGTGGATATCACATAGCTCTCGCGTGCCCAGACCAGAAGCATTAGCTTCAGGACCTCCTCCAACTTCCGACGTAGCGAGTCCGGCGCCGAATTGGAAGCAATTAGCTCTAATCGGCCAAAAAAATAAAAAGAAATGAGAAAATTACTAAAGGGAAGTCCGGCTGTTTTGTCTCTGTTTACCCACCAATCATGTGGCTTGAGTTTCGTGTAAATACCTCCAAAAATATTTCACTTTTCGCACTTTATTTTATTTACATTTGCTTTGGATTTGTAGACGTTAAGAATTTTTTATGGTCGGCCCACAACAAAGCACGCAACTCAACTAACAATAAGCCAAAAAAAATCAAAACTATCAGCCGTTTTTTTTCGGCTCTACATATATTTGTGTATGCCAAGTGCCGGTCGTGAAAAGTCGGCGGAGCGCCATTCATTATCTATAAGGCTCTACCTCGCGGGCTTTTCTCCCGATCTCTCTCACTGTTTCATTGTAAAAGCCACGCACGTTGCGCCAAAATTAGAATATTGTTTTGGGTGTTAGAACAGGGTGATTTTTCCGGCTAGCAGGTTCGCTATTAATGCTATTTTTATTATTTTAGGTAATCTATAAAAAAAATATGTTTTTGCCAAAACTTGTATGGGAGAAGTTATGAGTTCTCGGGAAGACTACATCTTCCTAACGATATATAGACTTTGAATCTTCTTGTAATTAACTTACGAAAGCTGTTGTGTTTTTGGCGATGATACATTTCCAGGGTGCAGCGACGTTGAACCAGTCTATGGAGTATTACTTGGTATTTGGCATGGAAGCCTTTTTCAGATTCCGTGGAGGCACGCCGTTCCCGAGAACGATCTGTAAAGAAATTACAATTAGAACTTTAATAAAATCTTATGATTCAGAGAGAAGCCCAAGTAAAACCTAATAAATATTTTTAAAATAAAATAAATTTATTTATTTATCTACAATTTCTTTTTTGGTTTTTTCTTTACTTTGCATGTATCTTCACACTCTTTTTTAGTTTCAAAATTGTTTTCGTTTCCCCCACAGCCGCCGTACAGGAAGGGCTTGCACTCATCTCTGGCAGAATGGTATGAGAAGTTTTCCAGTAAAGCCAAGCATTTTTGGCCTTCAACAAAGCCATTAACTTCTGGGGGCTCTCCACAAATGGCTGAGAATGAAATATTGACTAGAAAAATGGTTTCTGAATTTAGAGTTCCAATACTGACGATTCTTTAGAGAAACAACAGTTTCTAAAACTGTGAAGAGCAAGAAGAGCAAGGCCAGGAACCTCATATTAGTTTTTAAAAATGATTTAAGCCATTTGGCTTATAAGAACTTATATAGTTCTTCCTTAATTTATTTTTCTTTGCTAATTACTAATTAGTTTTGGTTGAAGCAATCAAATTGTAATTTTCTAACTCACCAAAGCATTGATGATCCAACTGAGTCCAGAGATCATCGTCTGTCAAGCGTGTGTAGCGTCCTGCATCGTAGTGTCCTTTGTATATAATGTGCTGACTCTGCTCCGTTTTTGTATCTGGCAGTACACAAGGACTAGAGCCGGCGGGGCGCAGGACTGGAGTATTGGGCAAGCTGGGCACCCGACCACGTTCTTCGCTCTAGGATGTGTCAAGAAACGATTGTTAAGAAAAGTGTAGGGATATGATTTTTGATTATCCTACCTTGGCTCTAATGTTTTCCTGCCTGGTCTTGTAGTGCCTGCCCCTTTCGCCGTGGTAGCGCTCCTCCGATCGGAAGCGCTTGTCCATTTTCTTGTACAAGCGCTGAGTGGTCTTGGTGGTTACCGGGGAGTCGGCAAAGTCCGATGGTGGCTTCACTATATCCTGCTCGATGTAGGGTATGGACTCCACCGAGTCCCCGGCCAGTTCGCTGATGGTGTTGCTCAGCTGCTTTCCCTCCATCTCCTTGCCACAATGGAGGCAGTGACTCTGATCGACACTGGCGGCATTCCCATCGGCCTCGCTGTAGAAAACCGAATCAGATCCTGGCGAAACGGAGCGCAAGGACTCAATGGACTTGGCCTTTAGCTGGAAGGTCTCGGAGGTCGATTTCGACTGAGTGCTGCTGACTGTGGGCAGTTTGGGCGATAGGAGGGCCGTGGGCGTGGCACAGCTGTGGGGCTTCTTTCCGGCTGTTGAGGGCACCACCGGCTCCGATTGGGTGGAAGCTGTAACCTCCGGGGCGGATGCCTTGGTGCCGACCGAGATTTTGCTTGTGGTGATGGAAGCTGTTGTGCCTGACAGCGTTCCGGTGGACATGCTGGCGTCTAGGAGGATCTCTGTGTCGCCACTGCCACTGCTCAGGCCAAAAATAGTGGGCGTGGCCCGGCTTCGGCGAGCTGCCGCCGCCGCCAGGACGTCCTCCCTGGAGCTCTTCCTCAACTGTCGTCGGATCTTGGGACGGAAACGTTTCATCTTGCTGGGACTGCCGGTGTCGGGCAAGCCAGGATGCTGTTGCTCGGGGGAGGTGACCTTGCTCTGCGTGGCGGGCTTCTTGATGGGACTAGTCAGGGCCCTCATGTTCTCCTTCTCGATGTCCAGCTTCATGCTGGTCTTGCGGCGCTTCCTCTCGTCCTCTTGCCGCAGCCGCCGGGCCTTGCTGCGCATCACCTGCTCCTCGTCGTCCTCGTCGTGGGGACTCTCGTAGTAGCCCGACGAGGAGTACCGCACCTCACTCCTTTCGTCCTCGGATATGGAATCCGGTTTGGGCTTACCAGCCGCCTGTGGTACACTCTCCGCTGTGCTAACTTTCGTTTGGCTCGTCCCTGAACTAGAAACGGCGGTCTGGGGCTGGCCATCCTTGGCTGGAGACTTGATGGCCACACCGGAAACGGGGCAGCTGCCCGAAGAAGTGGTGCTACTGACGGAATGCGAAGGCGACTTCTTGGTCAGCTCAGCCACAGAGCCCATGGGGGACTTCAGTTGGATCATGGCAGGAGCAGCCGGTTTTTCCCTATCCTTGTCCTTATCCTTTTCGTCGTGCTGCAGCAGATCCTCGCGCATGGAGTACAGGGAGCTGGCACTTTCGAAGGAGCTGCCGGCATGTGTCTTCTCCAGCTGCGAGCTTTGCGTGGAAACTGTAGAGCGGGGATAGAGATGGGGTTTTAAAAATATGTTAATGATTATTTAAAATAAAAACACCCATAAAGTACAGCTAAAGCATGGCGAGCAAGGCATTTGTCAGGCAGGAACAACATTAAACTAGAAATAGAGACAGAGACAGTCACAGAGTTGAGGTGTTTTCTGGTAGATGAGGCTACGATCTAAAAGCTATAGGCATTTCAAGACTAGGGCTTTAAGCATGAAAGCGGTGATTTAGGGCGAAGTATGATGAGGTATCTGATTTGATTTTTTTTGCCACGATTTCTACACACACACAGGAACACAGGAACACACACAGTGGACGATTTTGATTTTGGTTTTTTTTTGGATTTTGGTTTTTTTTTATTCGGGGGCCCAAACCTGGCACTTGTGTGGTCGACGATGAACTTGTCGTGGTCGGCGGTGTCTTAATACCTGGTGTACGTTTCGAGTTGTCCGTGCAGGTGGCATACTCATCTGTGTTGGTGCTGCACTCAGATATATCCGCACTCCGGGCGTAGTCCATCCCGCCCATGGGCAAGAAGGAGGCATCCGAGTGTCTGTGAAGGATTTTCAATTAGTGTTAGATGAGATTGGCTATAAAAGGAGGGCATCTTGCTTCCTTAACCACCTTTGTTTGCCCGCTCCGCCCATGAGAATCAGTTGACGGGCATCCGGAACTGAGCCCCTGGCCACCATTATCCTCTTGGGCAATGGGGAGCTAATGATGGTCTCCGGCAGTTGATTCGATGAGGGGGTCACTGCAATGGCAGGCGGCGGTATCAGTGGTTGGGTGGAGGCTGGCCTGGACGTGGTTGGAGTACTAGTCCTGATGATCTTCGGCAGTGTTTGCAGGCCATAGGTGGGACTCTAAAATATAAGTTTCTTAAAGGATATCCGTTTACAGAACCCACATCCTACCTGTTCCTCGAAATCCAATGCATCCGTATCCACAGAGCTGCGTTGCTGATGCTGCAGCAACAGATTCTTTCGTTTAGACGATGGAGTCAGCAGCAAGTTGGAGCTGTAGGATCCATCGGATATATCGCGCTGTTCAGCCGTCAAGACAGTAACCTGCGACTCATTCCAGATGCCGTCGGAATGATCGCGAGTATTGTCATTGGCCAGCGAGTCTGAGGATGGATAAGTTGAAACATTGGCCAGCAGCTCCTCCCGGCAAGGACTGTCCGGGGTGGACGGAAGTCTCAGCCCAGGAGTGGATCCCGAAGCCTGGGCCGTCGATGCGGCATAGTCATCATCGAGGCTAACCGATCGTTTGCGAAACTGTGACCGCTTGTCCTGGATATCCTGGATATCGGCTTGGATCGGTTCGATTTTGCAGCCACACGAGGGTGTGATGTTCTCGTAGAGTGGCTCCTCATCCTCGGGATGGTCGGCATCCAGCTTCTCCTCCTCGTCCTCGTCCTCCTCCTCATCCTCGGGTTCATCCTCGACATCCTCCTCCTCCTCGTCGTCCTCGCTGGGCTCATGTTCAACTTTTCTAACCTCAACTTCGACTGGCTGTGGCTTGGGCTTCGGCAGAGTCAGAGCAGCCGCCTGGGCCATCCTCTGCTGCTGCATCTTCTTCATGGCGATTTCCGCCTTGTGCTGTTTCCGGTGCTTCAGCTGCAACTTTGGGCTCGGCTTCGGGGAGATGTGGGGCTTGAAGTCGATGAAAATCTCCTGCTCATCGCGGCTGGGTGGGGCCTGGGGAGGCTCGTCGGCAAAGCAGCTGACCTTGTCGCGCCGACGGAAGGAGCTCCTCGGCCCGAAGCCGTCAATGAGCTTCTCAGTTTGTCCGTAAACCGGCATGGATTGGCGTCGAATGTCATCCCGTCGAAAGGGCGAATCGATCATCAGCGGCAGCATGGACATCCTACGATTCTGGGCCGCCACCTGTTCGATGCACACCTCCGAGCTGTAGCTCTCGGTTTCGTGGGGAGGATCCTCATCGTCGTCGTAGTACTCCACGTCCACGTCGTCGTCGTTCTTGCAATACTCGCTCGGCGGCGGCAGTAAATGCGATTGGGTAAAGTCCAGAGGAACAGTATCGTTGATGAGCTCGGAGCACTCGGTTATATGCTTGCAGACGTCGTGGGTGTGCAGGTTCTCCGGTTTTCTCGGCAAGCTGTTCGAGTAGTAGTCCGTTTCGGTGCGGACATGCGAGGTACAAGCTCGGCGAGGCAAACTGTTGCTCTCGTAGTCGAAGCTTTCGTTCAGCGCCACTGCGGCGGCATTTACATTCACGTACTCCACGTTCTCCACGGAGGGCGAGGGACGACCCCGACTCAGGTGCTCCATTCCGAGGCCATAGCTGTGGGCATCCAGGAGCGGGGGCGGTGGCTTGTAGTACATTATGTTGTTCTGGGCATCGGAGAGGGTCTGCAGCGGAACCACATCCTGCGACTGAGTGCGGTAGATCATCTCGTGGGGATACATGGAACTTAAAAGGCATTTTTAATCAATAATTTAAGTTTTAAGTTGAAGCTCATTTACTCACCTCGGAGGATAATGATATGATTGCACATCCTTGCCGTTCGGTATCTCCGAGAGGCTTTTTGTGAGCTTTTTGCCGTTCTGCAGGCCATTGGTCTGGGCCCCCTGCGACACCACCTTAATGCGATGCGGCGGCCGGGGACTCAGGGCCAGCACCTGGGTATTGTAGCCCTCCTGGCGACGGGCAGCCACGTCCGTCTGAGTGGCCTGGGTCTTCATGGCGTTGCGGAACTTCTTCTCGACAATCAGGACCTCGGGACTGGGCAGTGGCAGTGGCATGGCCAGCGGCAGGGGCTGTGGAATGATCAGGCCTACCATGTTGTCTGGGAAGTGTAATTAATTAACAAAAGGAATATCTCTGGGGGCATACTCACCTGGTATGGGCTGATGCAGGTGTATGGGTCCATGGTGGTGACATGGCTGCAGCTGAAGTGGGGGAGGCAGCCAGGTTTTCGGCAGCGTGGAGCTCTGAGGCGGTTGCGTCGGCTGTTGCGTATTCGGCATTGTGGGCTGCAGCGTCTCGTACATGGATCCTGTGGCAATAATCGGCTTCTTGCCCCCAATCAGTCGCTCCTGGCTGTTGGCCGACTTCAAGCGGCCCGAGGATCTAAATCCGGCATTGACGTTGTCAAAGCTGGTCAGAGTGTGGCTCCTGGCGAAGCTTACGTGCTTGGTCCTGCAAAGGATTGATTTGTCAGGGACCTCAGAGGTTCCTCATGGGGATAATCCCCTTCGGAGCTTACCTGACACTACTACCGGGCTGTTGGTGGTGCTGATGGTGGTGGTGGTGGTGTGTGGTTGGCATGGTGGCGTAAGTGGGGCAGTGATACGAGCTGTGGAGTAAGCAATTCGCAGACTTGTTAGCCGAATTCTCATTTCCGAAATCATGCAACCACAAACAATATCGTTAATTTTATTTAATTATTTTCATTTTTTTTTTTTTGCTTTGGTCACGTGCAGTCACATAACATAAAATCAAACAATTGTCTTTAGCGCACTGTTTTTAATAAATAGTTTTTAATTTTAATTCTTTTTTTTTGCTCTTTTTGCATATAATATATATAAATATATATATCTTATTTAAATAGTTTTGTTAGTTTAATATCACTTTACATACCAAACATTTAGATTAGCGATTTGATTGGTGTGTGATGTTGGTGGTGTAGGATTTGGTGGAGCGCAAAGCTCGACATAATAATTCCGTAGCAAAACATCCTGGTAAAAGGATTCAAGTGGTGCTGTACAACAAGTTGCCCTTTACACATTTTGATCATTTCATTTAGTATTTGGTGGGGGAAGGGATATTTTTGATACATTTTTTTTTTTAATTTTTTGCAAATTGTTTTGGTTGATTTACAGTCGGTTTAATTTTTTTTAGATTTTTTTTTTTGGTTTGGAGAAAAGGATAGGTGGATGATTAACAAAAGAGTACACGAAAAAAGTATTTTTATACAGCATTTCTAGTTGGTGGTTCATCAGTGAATTTATTTATTTTTTTTTTTTTGGGTGGCAATCGCAAAAAGAGTTTTGTGGCAAAAAGCATTAGTGGCATTATGCAGACGAATGAGTTCTGAAGGCGCTGTGTGGATTGATTTTTAGTTTTTGGATGGAGAGGCAGGCATTGCAAGCATTATACCATATTCATATATAATATATACATTACAGTGTGTATATCGGAAGAGTTAGAGGGTTTATAGCGAGTGGCGATAGTAGTAGAAATAGTGACTACAGATAGTGCGACAGTAAAGCATGATCTAAGCGACAGTTGGCATAGCATTTTTAGATTTTTTAATTTAGGTTCTTTTTGGTACTTTTGGTTTTTGGTTTTGTTCATGTTGTTTATTCTTTTTTCTTTCTTTTTTTTCATACTTTACTTAACATACCTGTGGTCCGTTTGATAGTCGGTGTTGTTGTTGCTATGTTGCATTTGCACTTGCTGTTGTTGTTGTTGTTGTTGTTGCTGTTGTCCTATCCAGCTGTAGCGTCCTCCCGAATCCGTATCACTCGATTTCCCGGTACTCAAAATGGAAGCCGGCTGACGTCGAAAATAGGAACTATCCATATCGTGTGTGTCAGTATAGTTGTTTTGATATCTAATGAAATATAATTATAATATCATTAATTACACTTCTTTATAGTCTACCAACCGTGGATATTTTTCAAATGGAGCATAGGCAGCTAGATTTTCATCAGAGGGCACTCGTCGCCCCACACAACCGCCCAGAAAACTTCCCGATTGGGTTTGTCCTCTCCGAGAAAGGCAGCCAAAGAATCGTTCCCTCCTTGGACGTTGCTCTATGCTATGCAACTGGCGGTCTGTGAGGCAGTACTAAAAATTAAATATAATATTAATTATATAAAATAATAAATACAATATGTAAAGCCCACCTGTTCCCTAATATCTCCGCGTGAGTAAACGGAAGTGCGAGGCTGCAACTCGGTGGAGAGTGTGTGGCGGAGTCTTCGGCGACTAGTGTGCTCGTCTTCGGAATCGTAACTTCTATCTATATGGCTGGAGTACGTGCTCTGAAAATGATTAAATATAATTATAGTAAAATAATTCTCTCCATCTCTCTTATAGTAAAAAAAAAACAGTGCGTATACGTAATAAGAGATAAAATATTACGCATACGCCATGTTGAAAAAAAAATTAGTCAGAAAATTATTCTTTTAGCCTATTTTAAGCCATGTTTTAATTTAAACTTTATTTAATTTGTCTTCAAAAATATTACTCATACGTCATGTTGGTCTTTTAAGGTCTTGAGAAGTTAATACCCAATTTATTTTCTAGTTTCCTGTCTAAGTCCGTCTTAAGAGCTTCTAATGCCTTCTTGGAACGTCTCCCCAGTTATTTTAATGCCAAGTTGTCCTTTCATTGGCCCTATCCGTCAGATTTGTAGTAAAATAATTGTGTCAATCATTCGCTATGACAGCGATGCTACTGCTGTCACTTAAATGCCTTTTCCCTGGACGCCCGTGCTGACACTAAAATTAATTTTATTCGCCGCACACTTTGTGGTCCTTGGTCCTGTACTGAGAATACGAACCTTCGCGGAGACCTCAATGTTGCCCAATGACACAGCATGATGTAGACCTGTAAATGAAATGGTTTTTTGTTTCATTTGCCATTCGAATAAAACATGGCGTACATAAAAGATGTGATTATGTGTCTTTGAACTGCCAAGCCGGAGCCTCCAAGTGCTCGGAGGACTCTCAAGGACTCACCAGTGCCAGTTCCAGTCGTTGATGCTGTGCCACGCAAGGCAATATCCATTTTCAGCGTAACAAACAAACAGCAACAAAGGAAATATAATGGAAAAGAAAAGCGAAACAGGGGCAGGCACACACAAGCACACAGGATACTAGAATAGACCAGTTCACAGATATTCGCTGAACTCAACTTCTATATAAATCTGTCTCTATATATATATATATATTGCTCATTCGCCTCGTTGTTTTTTCGCTTTTAACGTGTCAATTGTCTGGGCCAGGCTTTGAAATCTTTTGGCTTCAGTTGCTCCATTTCGGTTGATTAAAAAAAACTTAATTACTAGAAGTACTCCATTTTCTGTAATTCGTTGTCCTTTCTGATTCCGTTTAGCAGTTATCCTGTGACTTTTTTATACCTGGGCTTCCGACAGTTTTGACTGCGTTTGTATACTAATCTCTCTGGACTTATGCAAGGCAGTCAGCAATCGATATTCGCGCTGGCCAAAAAACCCAAGGAAAGGCCGTAGGAAAAGCGCAGAGTTTACGTTTTCAGAGCATCGCGTATTGCTTTTCTTTCACATTCGGTGTGTGTATATTTTTTTCTCGGAAAAGTCTCCGCCAGCATTCGTTTGTTAATTGTTAATTAAAATGCGCTGAGTTGGCTGTTTTCAATACAATTTTTTTCCCTTTTCTCCTTCGCTGGCTGCTGCGAGTGTCTGTGTGTGTGTGTGTGTGCTGCTGCGTGACAGCTTCACGGCTGCTTTTCCGTCTCCACAGGACGCTCCGTACGCGCTGGCGTTGATGCTGGAACTGAAACACAGAGCCTGCAACTCTGGCTTGACATTTTCCGACGCACACCGTCTGAGCGGCTCTCTCTCGCTGCTGTCTGTGGGAAAATTAAGAGAATTTCCCTGGAAGCAAAGCAAACATGAAACAGATGTTTGGCATCTGATGCGTAAAGGGGGTTGGGTTTTGTGTTGTTTCTGTTTTCCTTTTTTTTCCGAATGGGGATTCTGGAGACTGTAAAAGCGCAACAATGAACAGAACTGGGCAGCCTGGAAGTAGGCAACAGAGCGTGCGTTTGCGCAGGACGGCGTCAGCAGAGACGTCGACTGAAGCAGAGACGTCAGTAGCAGCAGCAACAGCAGCAGTAGCGTCGGCAGGACGTTTGTCAACAAGGCAGACAGTCGGCCAGGACATGCAGCTATGGCATCCAGCAGCTACATCACGTAGCCTTCGGCTAAATTTCACTTAGAAACGCGTTCGAGGCGTCCACAGAAAACTTGACTTCACACGATGATGGCAGCCGTCGCCTGTCTGCCTTAAAGGCAGAAAAAAGCCCAAAACAAAAAAAACCGAAAAAAAATTCAACTTGTCTAACAAAATGTTGCACGATTCTTCATATCCTCTCACACACACACACCTTCCCACTCACACACACACAGAGAAAGCTTTAATCGAAAGAACGACGAAGCTTTTATGCCCTTGCGGAAGAATTTAATTGGTTTTCGTGTGTATGGGGCTAAAGTGGAGTTGGCAGGAAGGCAGGATAGCAGGCTGGCATTAAGAGTAGTTAGGTTAATTTGCTTGAGATATCTGCCACACACCAAATGAAAGAACAAAGCCAAACGGAAGCCATAGCTGCCACGCTGCCGAATATCTTTCAACTAAATTACACCGAAATTTTGCTAAAGCATACTTTTAGGGGAGCCCCTGGAATTAGGCGGTCTTTGCAATTGAGGGTCTGAGTTTCTGGCTCATAACAAAATTACAACAGTTACCGGCTAACCACGAATTTTGGCCTGCTTTATGGCATTAGGACACATATAAAACGTTTGAAGATTCATTTTTATGAGTGGGAGGGGAGGGAGGTGGCCCACAAGGACAAAGGACTACAATGACCAAGACTAAATTTATTGTGGTTCTTAAAGGAAGTGATAATCTTGAGTTTTGTACAGTATATGGAAGGAATTTTGATTTAGAGGAACTTTTTTTTGTAGTTTATTATTTTTAAGGATTATTTAATGGAACGGGGACTTTAACCAAACTTTCCAGGCCTAAAATGGCCAAATTAAGTCCAACACTGTAACTTTTTAGCCTTTTTTATGGAATACTTTTGCCATCTCATAACCGATTTAAGAATGGAGTACCATTTATCAATCAGGACTTCAATCATCGCCGATCTATATCAAAATATAGCTATGCCCCCTTCATCCCCATACTGCAGATTTTAGCCAAATACCAATTACCATAACTCGGTTAATACTTGGCGGATCGGCGAATGTTATAGCCACGAAATCTTAGATTTTGGAGTACTATCATTCTCTACAAAAAACTTTTAAAATAAAATTTGACCTGATTTTCGAAATTTTTGAAAGGGGTAACATCATGATTTTGGACAAAAAATCGACCAAAATTTGATGGCTGAATTGTTTTATTATTTTAACGCACATGCAAATGGGATGAAGCCGCGATTCAGTAATGGTATTACTGAATACGTTTTAAAATCGTGTGAGATATGGCTGAGATATTGACTAAAAAGTACTTGAAAAGTATGTATTTTGGCCAAGACTTTTGAGGAAAAACAGGTTGAATAATTTCAGGGACTTATACATAACTTTGTTATTACTTGGCAGATCAATTAATGTTATACCTTCCCGATCTTAGATTTCCGAGTAGAATAATTTTTTATTAAAACCTCGGCAACAAGAATCTGACCCGAATTTTGAAATTTTTCAAAGGGTTTTAACCAAAAAATCGATCCAATTTTTATTGGAAAATTTTTCATAGTCTTATATGCAGATTTTACAAGAAGGATGCCCTGATTCATAAATGGCATCCCACCTTCAAATCGGCTGAGAAAAGACCAGGATATTGGCTAAAAAGTTCCCCGTAAGTTACCATTTTCTTGCCAAGCTTTGACTTCCTCTGAGTTAGACTTTCCTTTTTTGTTAGTTCTGGAATAAACTAAATAAATAAGAAGAGGCGTTGATAGCCGATTCCTCTTCATCATTGTTTTGCCTTTTTAAGAGCTGAGTAAATCATAACTCATATAGGGCCAACTTTGCTTAGTCAACAAGTTGACACGAGAGGTTGTGGCCCTTTCGCAATCTTGCTTACCACATCAGTACGAGAGTATTATATATATCCCGTAAGCTAGGCCAATCTTTAATCAGTTATGTAACCCAAAATCCACAGACCGCTGCCGTTGCCATTTCCTCAATATAGAAGACGATAGTTTCCGTTGCACGGTGTTTGCTTAGAGACCACAATTCCAACAGCCACGAAATCATCCCCTTGCCACGGCCTATATCCCTTATTCCCAAAGATAGACCTCATCTTTGGGTGAGTAGAGTTGTGTGTGTGTGCAGAGTTGGGATATCTATGAGTTAGTGTTTGTACACTGTAAGAAATTTGTAGTAGGGATTAGTAGCTTGGTTTATTTAAGTTACCTACACGCCCCTTACAATCTTAATAAAAAAAGTTCTTCAAAAAAATATCCTTAGTCTTACTTGTCAAGCCCATAATAATATTTTACCTTTAAAGTTGTAGAACTTTTTTTCCAGTGCAACCAATGTAAGCTGGCAGCAAATTGTCTTATAGCTTTTTGGCCATGGACTCCATTCGGAATTCTGTAAAGTTTCTCGCCCTCGGAGCGCCTGCTACGCAAATATTCAGTTTCAGCTTTTGGCGGCTTAAATGTGCTTTCGGCTCAATATGAGGCAAATATCAAGCATACGCACTGTTTGGCCCATCCCGCCCTGGCCCGGCCCGGCCCGGCCCGGCATAATGCATGAAAAATTGAGCATGTCATTGACGCTGTACGGAATTGTTATATGTGCCGAGTGTCTGCGGCCTCTCTCCGGGCGACTGTTTACAGTCTAGGCACGTCCCGTAATGGGGACCCCGGGGTTATGTGCACACACAATATATGCAACATTAAGGGCCAGTCTTGACTTTGGTTAAGGCTAGGGTAAACTTTTTAATCGCCCCGGCTTTAGAGTGCTGCTCCCTCACCCTCTCCCCGTCCGTGCTTCGTCCTTTTTATGGATACGGAATGGAATGGCATAAGATTCTATGTGATTTTGGCCTCACAAATTGACGCTTTATGTTAATGCCATTAATTAATAAATGAAATATGACATTGCTTTTGGGCTGTTGCCGGTTCTTAAACCTGTTTATTAAATTTTAGCACGTAATAAATGAAAAGTTTATTATACGGAGGACATCGAATGATATCCCTTCCGTTGCCACTTTGGCAGTTTTGGGGTTAAAACGTTGAGCTTACCCGACACTTTTGCGGCTGGCCGGCTTTCCAAGCTGAGACACAAATTGAATTGAATTGAATTGAATGGGATTTCGTGTATGGTTTCTTTATTAACATTTATCACACTAAACTACTAATGATAAAGAGTTACAATTATGAGTTTCCTTCATGCTGTTTTCTGCGTTTAGGTTTCTATTTTGTTTTTCTCAGAAAAATTTCACGTATCTAAATCATGGGCTGTATCCATCAGATAAAAATTTGTATTTAGCTACAAGTTGTACCTTAAGTTGGTTAGTTCTCTGTTGACAAAAATTCTAATAGTTTATAAACTTTATTTGTGGCACATGGATATGCTTGTGTATGAATTATTATTATTATTTTCGCTGAACACAAGTGGCGAAACATTTTTGGGAGCGTGAAAATGTATAGTAGATGAAATTTATGCCTAATTTATTTAAATGCTTTTGAAAGAGTGAAAAAATGTTTTTCGATACATACTTAGTAATACTTAGTATGTAAATGTGTCCTTTTATTGCAATTTTATGGCAGTTGTTTCGTCTCGAGTCCATTTATATTAAGTGCTTGGTGAGGATTTTCTTTTGAAATTTATACACAAACGAGTTGAGATGTGGGAAATAGGTTTTATTTTCCAATCGATTGTGAAAATCTTTCACGTTTATATAATTGGCTTTAACAAATTTTCATTGTTACCAAGTCTTTGTTATTTTTTTCAAATTGAATACTTTTGTTATTTTTGTTTACGTTTACCATTTTAATTGTTTATTTTATTGCAGACTTTGTATATTTTTTTCTTGTCGATTTATTAAAGATAAAGATTAGCAATTGTTTAGAGAGTGGTGCGATGTTTTTTAATAAATTCCTAATGATTTACAAATTTATTGACTTTATTTTTTGTAATTTATTTGGGACTACCTCGGGGCCAACCACATTTCCTCTGACAATTGTCCACTTCACATTTAAGTTCTCAATTAATTATGGCCATCATAATGGTTCTCATTAATATTTCATACGTTGCATTTCGATCGGAAAATAAGGCTCACTCACTCGTCGTGGCGAAAGTAATATTCATTTTCATTTTAATTTTATTCCATTCCGTTTGGCGTCGCTCGCATTGTTTTCCCCCGTTAAACGCCTCTTAATTATGCAATATACATATATATATGTTATTGAAAAATAAAGTAATTCGCCGACACAAAAAACTCAGCACTCGACACGGCAGGACAACTCCGCCGAGTCCTTGGGGAGGCAGCCCTGTAATTGGATCGACTCAATATGCATGTATATATATATATATATATATTGGTAATCGGTATTCGGTGGTTAAAGTGTATGCACGTTTATAAAATGGACCATTTAAGAAGTTTGTTGGATTTCTCGTTTCTTATTTTCCCCGAGCTATAAGCTCCGCTCCGTTGAAGTACCTCATAAATATTTATGCATTTTGGCCACAATTTGAATACATTCTTGTGTCTTATTTCTTATTTTCGTTTGTGCTGGTTGAGACATTGGTAAAGCTTTTCTGTCTGTCTGTAATCTCTATAAAGTATTCATATTCTAATGAGTAAAAATTTCATCCTAGCTTAATGTCTGTATAAAATTTTAATGTTTTCTTTTCGGTTTCATTTTTTTTTTTTTTTAGGTTTAGGTGTTGTGGGAATTCAGTTACACTTTCGACTTCATTCAGTTGGAGTTTTTAACTTTACATTTCTAATATAGCTAGTACGACAAAAGACTAGAGGAGATCTGACAAATTCTGCATGCGATTCACGTAGCCGTGTGTGTGGGTGTGTGACTATAATACCAAAATATAAGTTTATAGGACCCAATTGTTGTGGGGAATTTTTCACATTTTTATGGGTTTAGTAACACTCGGAGAAAATAGGCCTTCCTTTTGGCAAGGTTGTATTTTTACAGATTTTTAATTGATTTTATATCAGGCCCTACATAAATTTCAGTATTTCTCAACTTCATATAAATATTCTTTCTTTTTTAAAACTTGAAACCTGAGAGTAGGAAACTAAAACCTTTTGAGATAGTTAAATAAATATTAATATAAAAATATCAAATAATATTAATATAAATAAAAATGTCAACGAGCTCTTTTCAAACAAGTTTAAGTGAAATTAATAATTTATGTAGTCTAGGGCCATAATTTTTCCGAGTGCACTTTTTACCGCCTCTTTTCTTACACGGACGTGGTGATTTGCTCCACAAACTGCACGGCTGTGGGCCGGCACAGGGATTGGGAGCGCTTCAGCCGGCACTGTGGATTGCTCCGCAATGCCGAGCAGGCACCACCGCCCCCTAAGCCGCCAGCCTCGCCACTCCGCTGGCCCTGGCGGTGAGTGGGGGTCCTTTGTAACGAGGCATAGGCATGTGGCACGTAGATGAACTCCCGCGTGGGTCCCGATCCCGGTCCCTGTCCTAGACCCGGAATGGTTCCCGAGCCGTGCCGGCAGTTACACTGCTGCGACATCGTGGATAGACCCTCCGGAACGCTGCGACTCCGGGTGGAGTGGGTAGTGGTGGGTCCATAGGTGGTTGGATTGTTATTCGGACTGCTGCAGGTGCATATCAATGGCTGTCTGTCCGTAGCCGGGGACCTGCAATGGCAAGTCAATTTCCAAGGTTTAGGCCAGAGTGTGTCAACACGTGGTGTGTGGCATGACTGTGCTATAAGAGGTGGTATGTGTGTAACGTGGGTGTGGTGTGTGTGTGGGTGTGTGTGTATGCGTGGCAAAGTGGCAAAAAAGCAAAATGGTAGAACGGCAAAATGGCCAAAGTGTGTAACGGCATGAGCAAGTAGGAGATGCCAGGAGCCGCCACGAAATTGATTGTCTTTCTAGGGCTTCCCGGCCTGATTGCCGTTGATTGTTTTGTTCTCGGCGGGAAATCTTTTAATTGGTTTTTGATTTCACACAGATTTGCGCACTCGATTTTGTTTACTTCAATTCTCGGCCATTTCGGCTAAATTTTATGCAAATTTATTTATTTTTGTGGGCAATGAAATTCGGCAATTTAATTGCGAAGCTCTCGAATGAAAAGTCATATTAAACATTTGCCTTTTTTCAAAGCTATTATTAGCATAGAATATCAATAGCTCACAAATCACATTTGATTTGAAACAGAATTGATATTACTTGAATTTTAATTATTGCGGGTAATGACTTTTAATTGCCGCAGCATTTATTTAACCTTTAATTTTCGCCAAACAATAAATTATTGTCAATGTAATGGAAATGCAAACTTTCAATAAAGTCGTAAAATTACTCTTGGAATGAAAAAATGTCTGATGAATTATTTATTTTAAAATGTACGATAAATAAAATGGAATTTTGTCAATGCAGCTCTGTAGCAACTATTTATTGTAAGCTCCTGAAAAAATATATCGTTATGCTGATCTGTTATCCCTTTAGTTTTTGCCGTTTTAGCCTTTTTAAGCTGCCCGCACTGACGGCAACTTAAAATGTAAAACATTCACCAGGATATTTCAAACTGAACTTTGATTTGCTATTCAATTACAGCTGAAGGGAACAGGACTTAAGCTGTTCAGTGCCGGGCACTGGACGCACACGGGTTGCGATTAGGGATCTCCATGCCTGACTGCCGGCTGTCTACTTACTTGTTGCTCTTGTGGCAGCCCAGCTCGTAGGTGCTGTGCCAGCTGCAGTACATGTTCTGTCCCTCGCAGCAGTTGTGCTGCTGGATGAAGGACAGGCTGCGCTGCAAACGTTTCCCCATCCTGGCGCCAATGCTTCCTTGTCCCAATTGATAGGCTCCTCTTACCTGCAGACAGAGAAAATTATTGGTTTTTTATTTCAAAAGGTGTTTGCGGTGAGATAACTATGGGGTTATTATTTGCCACTTAATACATTTAATTAAAGACTTTATCAGTTAAATATTCATTATTTTTTCAAGTGATTGAATACCTGATGCTGCTGCTGCTGCTGTTGCACATCCAGATTGTGGCAGGCCAGTTGCTGCAGGTGGGAGTGTTGCTGCTGTTGCTGTTGCTGGTGTTGCTGCAACATGTGACGCTGGCAATAGTTGGTCTGCAGATACGGTTCCATTTGATTGAGGCTAATGCAACTGCGACTGAGGAGATCCGGGGCAGGGTACTCCCCGTAGCCGTAGTCCATCTGTGGTAGGTGTGGGCGGTGCTGGCGGGCGGAGGAGTGCCGGACCAGCATGGGCGTCGGCAAGTGCCCGTTTCTGTGCTGATAATGATGATGCATCTGCTGCTGCTGGTGTTGCTGCTGCTGCTGCTGCTGATGATGATGCTGCTGTTGCTGATGCTGCGGTTCGCTTATGAAAAAGATAATAATTCCCGAGATTGCCGCTGCCGCTGAGCATATATAGTAACCAGCTCGACCGTATTTAAGGGAGTAATCGTTCAGAAACGATGTGAGTGGCACACTTATCAGCACAGGAACCGACTCGACGCCACGTATGAAACCTTTTAAGAGGAAAACATAAGCATCACGGAAGCCATTAAATCAATAATTTAAATTTTTAAAAAGCCCACAACCACTCACCCCATGCCTTGGAGAAGTGTTTCAGCTTAATGCGTTCAAGGGCCAAAATTTTGAGGGAGTACTGGAAGCCACCCAGGCCTATGCCGTACAGCCAGCTCAGTATGCAGAGTCCTGTGTAGCCCATGACAAAGGACAGAAAAAGGATAGCCAAGGCCACAATGGAGATAAAGAGCTACAGATGAGAAAACAAACAAAATTAAACAAAGTTTCTCCGGCAAGAGGGCAAAAAAAAATAATGGGCCATGACTTGCCTGGGTGACAATTTTCGTATTGATCACAAAGTGCCTAATCACAAAACAGCGTCGTAGCAGGGCTCCGGCTATAACCACACCCAGGGCCATGGAAATTCCTAGGAAAGTTTGCAGAAGGACCAACTCCTGGACGTCAGAGCCCTGCTCGGCGGCGTTGAGGGCCTGTGGGGGAATAAATCAAATAAATTACTAACAATACCCGGTACTATAGTAATAAAAAGTTTGAGAGAAGCTGATATATACTTTAAAAATGTCTACTTCTTAAGATCTTTAAAGGAAAATAAAATAATGTATAGCTGGTAAATTAATAAAATGCATTATCCTTAAAAGCACTTGGCCAAAATTATGAAGATAAATTGAGTCGAAACTCACCATTAGGAACATGGGTGTGTAAATGCCAAAGGAGGCCACGCTGGAGGTCATAAGTAAAATTTTAACAGTCACCGACTTCAGTGATGATATGTCCAAAAATAAGTATCTAGGAGTGCTCTCCACCTCCTGGCTGAGGATTGGTTTCTTCTCTCGCATCTGTTAAGGCACAACCAAGTTAAGGTTCACATTTTTGTGAAATATTTGTGGGAAATAAACTTTTATTTTTTTTTTATGCTAGGGGTTCGCTCACCTTTTTGCGCTGATTTTTAAGATGTTGAATGGCCCGTCGCTGGGGATGGTAGAGGGAGGCGGGCCGGTACATTAGGCCCATGAAGAAGCTAAGGGCCGTCAGGGCAGCGACGATTTGGAGGCCGAGGCGCCAGCCGGCCTTGCCCACGCCCTCCTTCAAAATGACGGAGAACAAAGCGATGCCCACCCCCTCGCCGGACATGGCCACCATTTCGACGAATTGACGGCGCCGCTTAAAGTAATTGCCCAGCATCACGGTGGATGCCTCCCGGACCATGGCCACACCCACGCCGAACACGATGCCTGGGGATGTGTTTTGAATGGTGTTTCTGTTAGGCGCCTTCAAGCTGATGGCTTACGGCTGGCTTTTCACTCGCTTGCCCCGCTACATTGAGGGAAAACCACCGACAAATAAATGTTGAAATCGAATTTTTAGATTTTTCACAAGATAAGGTGCTCCTTTAATTAGTCCTGTTTCCTTTTCAATTAAAATGATTCTGACGCTTAAAGATTCAATTTAAAGCAGTCGTGTGGTTTTCCCTCAGTGTTGTTAGAGGCGACTTCCGGTGCCGACTAACTGGCAGCTGGCAGGTTATTTATTTATATATGTACTATATACGCACCATAACTGAAAACAACCTGGCCAAATTCCGTGGCAAATGAGGTGAACAGTATGCCCAGGGGCATCACCAGGCCGCCCACAATGGAGAGGAGACGGATGGAGCGTTTACGGCAGAGGGACACCACAAACGATGTGGCCACCATGGAAACTGACCAGCTAAGGGCGCCCAGCAGCTCTGCGGAAAGTGAAATTAAGCTCTTGAGTGATAATATTTTAAAGCGGAAAAGTCAACTTGACGAAGGTCGTGAGGGCAGCCTATTGATGGCGGGTGTTGGCTTTGCGTTAATATTTTAAAATGTTTCTCGGAGGTTTCACGTCAGCAGGTACACATCAGTTTAAGAGTCTTTAGTAGGTTGATTTAGGATATATGATGAATAACAAATAAATTTATTTAAAGAGTGAAACAATAGACCCATTATTGCCAAAATATAATTCACGAAAAATATGCAAAGGCACGCATTTGTTTGAATTATCAACAGTTTCCTGTTTACAATTTAATCTCGGCCTGTGGTCGCTTTGAAACCATAAACTAAATTCACACTATTCTTAAATTATGTCCGCACTGTCAAGTGCAGATGAAATTTATGCCAAAGTCCACACCTGGCCATATATACACAGGTGGATGTGTGTATAATTGAAGGCATTTGCATTTTCAAACAAGCCCACAGAGTGACAAACATTTTGATTACTCTCGGTGGGTGGTGCAGGTGCCGGCGAGCCTGAAGTGAAGACTGTGTCCTCCACCCCACAAGTGGGCAGGACAAACTAAAAAGGCAAAACTGGAAAATAACAACAGGCTATGCTATGTTGTCTTTGATAACGCATTCCGAATAAGGCTATACACAGATCTTCCCCTCCTCTACTGTCTTTCGAACTCACCTACTCCACTGGCATTATGCAAATACTCGACAGCATAGAACAACAAAAGGCCGTAGCTAAGCTGCAGTCCTGTGGTAAGGACGTGGACAAGAAAGGACACACCGCAGATGATCCAGCCCCAGCCACCGTCCGGATAAAAGTACTGAAAATACAAAAACCGAGTCGCACAAAGAGGGGCAATTAAAGTTTGACAAGCACCGGCAAGGTGGGTGGTTCCAGGTATTCCAGGTTACAGGAGGGCTTCATCCGCTTCTTACCTGTCTAATGCGTGTGGTGTCCACGCCAGTGCGACGCAGTGCCGGAATATTCCGGTGCAGCAGGTGGAACTCTCGATCGGCCAATCCGGGAAACGCCGAATCCTCCTCGTCCGTAATGTGGCTGGGATGGGGCGGAGGCGGTGCCTGGAGCGCGTGATGGGCATCGTAGCCTGCGAATGGAAAAACAATCGAAGGCTGATTAAATGATGGACGAAATGGTCTGGTTTCCCGCCAAGCGCCAGCTTTGTCAGCCAAAAAATAAACACTTGAAAATAAATTTAAATTATTAATTATTTTCCCATTTAGTTGGCCTAATTTCTAAGGATTCTCTTATTTCTAGAGAACCAATTTCCGTTGCCAGAACACAAATTGAATTTTAAATTCCCAGACATACTTCTCCCAAACTAGATGCTCCCCCTAGATGGTCAGGAAATAAATTTGCAAGTTAAGTAGTTGCTGGATTTTGTAATTGGCCAATATTTTATGGCTTCTTTGTTTCGTGGAGAGTGCGTATAATTTTTAAGAGTGTACTTACCAAAGTAGCAGCCACCGTTGGCCAAAAGGGGCTTGCTCCTTTGTTGGTGGTGCTGCTGGTGGAGGTGCTGCTGCGACTGATGGTACCAATTATCGCAGAGGCAGTATTGCGGCGGGGCATATTGGTGGGGGTGGTGCTGATGCTGGTGCTGGTGCTGAAGGTGGTGGTGCTGCTGGAGGTGCTGCTGTTGCTGCTGCTGCTGCTGATGGTGGGTGGGCATGGGGTTGTACATATAACAACAGCCATTCAAATTGGGATTCGCGTAGCGTGGTGGTGGTGGGGCTGGCATTACACTGCCGCTTACCCCAGAGCTTACAACCCCACCGCCTACTCCTCCTCCATGTCGGCTGCAGTGGGGCAGCTGCTGCTGCTCAATGGTGGGCAATGTGGCATAGCTACCAAAATTGTCACAATGCCGTTTGCTGGGAAAGCGCGGTAGAGTGGGCGGTGTGGCGGTGTTAGTGGTGGTGCCGCCTCCAACGCCTCCACAATGCCGGGTGGGCGTTGCCGTGGACTGCATTTTCGTTTGCTCAGCAGCAGCACCAGCACGATTCGCTGTGGGTAAGTGGGAGAGCCGGGGACATGAGACCCACCAGGCCAATGGCTGATTATTGAAACGGCACTCGTGGCACAAATAGCTAGGAGTATGATTTAAATCCTTTTCAGCCTTCGGCTGGCCCGTGTTGTCCTCTTGAATGGTTTTGCTGATGGTGGTGTTGTCGATGGCGTTGACGTTGGCGGTGGTGGTGCCGATTTCCTGATGTTTCCCCGTAGTTTTCGGGTGCTCACAGCTCAGATTGTATCTTCGTCACAGCGCACATTTGTTGCACAACACCGGACTCCGTTGTTTGGGCCTCACCAGACTCGAGTATTGTCGCTCTTCCAAGTTAATCGATTGATCGCGATTCTTCAAATTCCGTTGGCAGGAATGGTGGTTGCTGGCGGCGGTAGTGGTGCTGATGTGGGTGGTGCTGCTACTGGGTAATAACTGGGGACAGCTGCCATAGAGCGCCGATGAGGTATTCGATAAGCGGCGATAGTACGGAATCCTATGCTCCATATCATCGCCCCCAACAGCCGAAGATCCGAATCCCAATCCCAGTTCCAGTTTATACGGCTGGCTTCTTCCGGGGAGCAGGCAGGAGATGATGCTCCGGTTATCTCTACTATCACTGCAGTTGCAATCACATGTGCACTGGATGACCATTGTTGTACTCCGCTCCCCCCCAAAAAAAGTGTATTATATATCCTTTTAGTTCCTCGACGTGTGTATTAGTGGGTAACTGTTGGCGAGTGTGGGGGTATGGTGTATGGGCGTGTGTGCATGTGGTGAAGTCTTGTCAACTTCAGTGCCCGCTGATGCTGCTGCACATTATTTTCGAGTCTGAGGTCTCGGTTACGGTTTTAGGTTTTCGGGCTTCCGTTTTATGTTTTCTATTTCGTTCTAGGCAGCCACCGCCGCCACTGTCCGACTGAATCCATTTGGGGCCATCTCAAACATTTTCAAGCGAAGCGCAAAAATGTGTTACCACACTGCAAAAATAGCAAGAATATCAGGAAACACAATTATTTATATGATTTTGGGTTCGGAGTATATGAATTTTTGGTTTGAAAGTCAGAGAATTTTTCCATTTTTTTTGCCAAGTCTTAGGATATTTTCGTATGAGTTTCTGCTCAAGCTTCTAAATCAGTTTATTAAGTATTATTTTTTAATTAAACTCCAGATAAGTAGTGATATATTTTCTAACAATTTTTACAGGGCGTATACGTAATATCGTCAGTTAAAATTAATCATACGCCATGTTGGGCGATTTGTTATCATTGAAATCTAATTGCAAACCATTATCAATATTACTTTTGTGGATGAAAATATAACAATATTTCTTTTATTTAAAAATAAATAACATCCACAGATACAATACCATAAAGTTATTTTAATTCTTTTTATAATTTTTGTTTCCTAAAATAGCAATAACAATATAAACAAAAATAAAAGAAAAATAATAACAATTGAATCATTTCTTTCATATAGAAATCTGCAAACTCGTGACAAAAATTCATAAAAAAGAAATCTGTCTTAATAATTGGCAATTTTCAACCAAAAAATGAAGCCTTTATGCAACGATTATCAATTACTGAAAAGAATTGTACAGCATTTTTATGAAAATGGAATATTTTAAACAATTTCCCATTTTTTTAGTGTGCTGACAAAACCCGAAACGAGCACGCTGGGAACTGGGAACTTGATGTTGATAGAGGCGGATTGTGGGGATGGTTTTGGGGGCTAAAAAAAAAGCGAACGAGTGGGCGAGAGTCAATAAATAAATCAAATCAAAATCAATTTGTTTACTCTACACCAGCACACAAAACAAGAAGCATATGCAATGCATAATTCAATTTGTTGTTCAATTGCGTGTATTTCAATTGCCTGCCAGCCAAGTTAGATGAGTGCCACTGAGGGGGCTGTATAGGATGGTGGTGCTGCTGTGGTTCGCTCAGTTATAGAACTTAGATGGGTAAAACTTTGCGGTCACTGTGGCGGAAGAATTAGGGCAAATTGTTCAGCCACCACCCCCACAACTACTTCAAATGTGGCACTTCGTACAACACATTTATGCGGTACAATATTGTATTTGCTTTTTTCACTAAATTGTTTAATATTCTCGATGGAAATCAAGTCTGAACTTATCAAAGTAATTGTCCCCCAAAGGAATTTGCAGCTAGCATGTTTATTTACATATTTGCACTTTATTGGCAAGGAATTTAAAACTTGTGACAGAAGAACAAAACTTGGTGGAAATAAGCTTTAAGTTAGAGTATCCTTGGTCAGTTTACTATGAACCCTTATCAATGTCAGGCAATGAAGAAAAATAATGTCACAGCATTTATTAAATTTATTGCTTTGGAATTTTGCAATTTAGTTGAAAATCATTTGCAAAACTAAGAGAAAGTATAAGTTTCCAACTTGATTAAAACATAAATTGAATTTTTCTGGAAAAGTCCATCAAATGTGTCAAATTAAGAAGCTGGGTGGTGGATGGAGCTCGAAATAAACGATACTTCCCCAAATAGAAAAAGCTTATCCATGTTTTAATTAAAACATGGACATGGAAATTAAACACTGCCCCCGAGGCTATAAAGTTAAGAGCCACGTAATGTCTGTTTCTGAAAGCTGTTGTTTGCTCTTCACGATTCATGATCTCAACAAATCAAACTTTCTCTCTTTAATAAATGACTCTGATTACTTGCTTTTTACGCCCAGCATTTTCAAGAAGCTACAATGGAACATCAAGTACCGACTGCCTTCGATGCGAAAACTCCCGAAAATTGATTGATTTATGTCTTTATCGTTGGACTATTTCTCCATTAAGTTGCTGCCGTGTGGCAGGAGGAGCGATGGTATCATTTAGATTAGTCCAATGTCCCATTCAGGGGCTATAAAAATGATAAATGATCTCGGAGGAAGCGAAAACAAACAAACCAACAGCCAGGACGAGTAAATCCAATGGCAAGGAAAACAAAGGCTCCGAGTGGGAAACTTGCATCATTTTGCATCGGAAAAAGTTTGCCCACTAGCACGGCGAGTGTGGAAAGTGCAACATGGCCCAGTTATCCAGTTTTATGGCCCCCGAACATACCGATTTAGCCAAAGAGAATTTCGCAATGCACAGAGGCGCATTTAAATTGATTGTAAGCAAGTGAGAAGGAAACCGGGGAAGCATCCTTAGAAGCAGACCCCAGCCCGGGAAAAGGAAGCCAGCCGGCAGTTGGAAAAGGATGGGGCGGAGGCGGAGGCGGAAAAGGAGCAACATCAATCAAAAAACCCGCTGCAATATGGAGCCCAGCAGGGGTTGGTGCTTCCTCGGGATGACGCTACTACTATTACCTGTGGAAACATAAAATTTAACAACATTGTACCAGAGAAAGCAAACAAGCTATACATAACTATATCCTCTGTTATCCGCTAGGCTACAAAGCTTTCTAGATGCACCGGGGTAAAAAAAGTGTCCTTTAGGAGAATATTTAATCAAAAAAATTATATTACAAGAAATTGTAATATATATATTGTAATTTTTATAACCGAAAAAATAGACTTCTGAAAAAATTCATAAGCTTTAACAAAAACATTCGCACTTTTTTAGTAACAGTAAGAAAAAATGTCACAAAAAGAATTGATTGACTTGCCTAAGGCTACAAAAATGTATAAAAACAAGGACAAAAATCCTTCTTGTCACCCGAGGGTTTAAGGTTCGCGGTGTACATTTTTTATAAAAGAAAAATTTTGCGGTGCATCCAATGCAAAAAAAAAGCTTATTGCACTTTACTTTATTCGGGAGCAGACTTTTCACAGGCTTTTCTCTTTTTGTTGTTTGGGTTTTCCTTTGTTGCTGCTTGTCCGCGCATTACAGAAATATCCTTAAATATCCTTTTTGACGGCATGAACACAAAAATGGATCGGTCGCGCGTCAGCAGTTTTATGCTCCTCTTTAAAAT
This sequence comes from Drosophila monieri, assembly GCA_035047585.1. Lineage (NCBI taxonomy): Eukaryota > Metazoa > Arthropoda > Insecta > Diptera > Drosophilidae > Drosophila > Drosophila monieri. The sequence continues at coordinate 5,894,561 of JAWNPJ010000079.1, read as the reverse complement.
GCAATATTAAAATGTGAGAGTGCCGGCAATGATGTAAACGATTTCAATATGGAGCCCCTCATCCACTCACCCACTCGGCGTCCGACACCTGACCCTTGACCCCACCCACTGGCCCACTCGGCCACAACACCTTCAGCTGGCAGACGAAGTGTTGACTTAACTGGTCATTGACTTTACCAACTTTATGCTGCAGTCAAAATTAAGCAGTCCGTTTCGCAACTGTATGACAGGTGACAGTTGGCGGACAGGATTAACTTTTAATCGACCTGAAGTGGTTGGCGGCAGCCAAGCGGAATAAACAAATATAATCTCAGCTAGTTAGGTGGCTTGTGATTTCCATCGGTCATGGAAAATAATTAAATAATGCCAACTATTGCAGCGTCAGAATAATTAATAAATGAAATTTATTTTGCCTTTAAAGGAGCTAGAGAGTTAGAGAGAGTCTGGATTTCATGAATATCCTGTTTATCCTGAAAAATAGAAAATTAAATTTGCATAAAATCAGAGGAAATAGAAAATCAGACAGATGTGTTGGAAATTAAATAAATTGACTTTACGAAATTAATAATAACAAGTCAGAAGGGAATTTTAGAGAACATTTTTGGTAGAGTTTTTACCAATTAGCTTGTTTATCATACTTTCTATAACTTTTTTTTGGCTTAATATTCCCTTACCGAAACGCACTGTAAGCATCCTCTGAAATCCAAAATCTGCCAGTGTGGTTGTGTCAAAAAAAAAAGAGCAACTTTTATTTATAAGGGGGCGTGGCGCAGTGGACAGAAGGTGAGATTTAACTGGAAGCCGGGTCAGAGTCGGGTCGGTCGGTTTACTTTGCTGATTAAACATATGCGCCAACATCACTGCACGCCCTGAACCAAAAAAACGAGCCCCAAACAAAAAGCTAAAAAAAAAAAATATGATCATGGGATGGGAAAATGCGATGGCTGAGCCACATAAAATTTGTTTAAACTTTTACCCGCTGACGTTTTTCAGTGCGGTGTTTGGTGTGTGCGGTGGTGCTGTGCGGCCCGAGTGCCAGATAATGGGTATCATATTGCCTGGGGGTTTCACATTTTAGTTGAGCTTGTTTTTCTCCTTTTTGCACTTTGCATTGTAATAAACACACGACAATATGCGAACAGCAGCAGTGGAAGCATAAGCAGCAGCAGCATCAGTGGCAACAACATAAACAGCATCAACACCCTTAAATGAAATGCGCGAAGCCAGAACCCAGAAGCGAAGATAATAAAACCGACGGCAACTTTGTGGTGGTCGTGTTCCAATTACAGTTTTCTTCTTTTGGCCAAAACCGCGGGTGGCTCAGAGCTCTGTCGCAGTGCTTATGCGGCTGTTAAAATTGTTAAATAAAATCCTGACCCACTGGGCTTAACAGTCGCTTGTATTTAATTTATTGTCGCTGCAGCCAAAGTGGAAAAGGATAATGGCCCCAAAAGTTAAACAGAGGTGTTTAATAATTTTTTAAGCCAAAACTTTGAACTACAATCGAGCATTTATCTTTCCAATTGCGCAATACAAACTTTTCGGCTACCAAAAAAAACATAAAAATGGTTACAAACGTCAATACTCCAAACAGTTTTCGAACAAGTTTGGCCAAACAACTTTCCCAACTAGTCTGCATCGAAACTGTTTGCCAGAACACACTAGCCTGGCTTTCGTCCTTTCTTGACGTTTCTTTTCCATATGCACTTACAACTTTTATTTCGCCCGAAAAAGGGTACGAATTTTGATGTCTTTTTGTTGGGATATACTATACTATGCATGTTGTTTGGGAGAAAAGGTCCTTCTGTATCATCTGAGTGTCTGTGTGTGGGTGTAAAGAAATTTTCTGGCAATCCCTAGAGTAAAATAATTTGCAATGGCCGCCAGTGGCAAAAGGATATATTAATACTTTTTCATTTAGTTTGAAGAAAAGGGAAAAACTTTCCAACTTGACCATTTCTGGCTCCGTCTGGTGATAACTTTTCGCATATTTTATGTCCAGAGAGTGGTGCAGGGTCGGCTAATGGATTTATGTTTTTAGCCAAATTACGAATTGAACCGTACACGGCATTAAAACGGTGTCCCCAATAAGCCAATTTTAAAGGGTACTTCCCGTAAATAATCGGTTTAGGCTGGGAGGGCTCATCCTTATCAGTTCCTGGGAGCGCTCTGGGAACCCAACTCAAAAATCCCATCACAAGTGTAATTAGGTTTGCCGTTAGCGTCACCCAGACATAAAAATTAATATTATTTTCGATATACATTTTTAATGCTAACCTTGCTGAGACCTCAAAAATTAACCAGACCAAATCTGGGTGTCCTCGGTTGGGTGGGTTTTTTAGGGATTGGGAGTGGGACTGACTCAGTGATGGCTGGCTGTGTCTGTATCTCTTGGCAGGCGTGAGCCGCATCATAAAGGAAAAAGTTAAGCCCTTCTTAGCTGAAAAACGACACTTCCGTACATCTAGGAACCGAGGAACGGAAAAGGGATGAATGGCGGAGCGGAAGTCAAGCATCGTCTCATCTCGTTTCGGCCCGGCCTAAAAACAATGAAAATTACAAGGCGTTCCGGCGTGCCGTGCCGGCGTGTGGAGAGAAAATCGCAACAAATTTCCTGAGTCGTGCTCCTTGCTTTATCAACATCAGCTTTAGAGTTAAGAACGCACAGGGAATAAAATATTAGGAAAAGCATGCTTCGATATCCCTCATTAAAAATAACTTTGAATAAGCCTTAAAATAATTAATTCCACACTTCCTCTGCAATCTAAAATCCATTTTCTAATTCAACAAAGTCATTAAAAACGTAAATATTCATTTTCTATAATTTATGGCCAATGGGGTTGGGAAAGTCTAACCCAAAAACCAAATGGCACTTTTTTCTCTCCGTGGTATGGTGACCCACATAAACGTTTTTATTATTGGCTTCTGGGCTTCCCAAAAAAAAAAAAAAAGAAGAAAAGGGAAGAGAAAATAAAAATAAAATGGGGTCTTAGCCCAGATGTGTGTTTGTGCTGGAGCGGAGAATCGAATTAGCATGCGAAATCTTTTGTTTGACTAACAATGTGTCAACGTGTGTGACGAGTCAACGTTAGTCTCTGTCAAGCTCATCGATGGCCCCGATGGGCTGAAGTCGGAGCCAAGCCAGACATATCGCCATTAGGGCTCTGATAGAGCTGCCACAATAGTCCTCCTCCTCCTCCTCAGCGGCACACTGGGTGCCAAAAGAATGAGAACACCCCACTGCCACAGCATGCGGATAATCTCATCAATCTTTTCGACAACACTTTGTTCAAATTTTACAAATTGATTTTGCTTGCACTAAAAATTCAGCATCCGACCAAATGCAAAATGCAAAATATGGGAAAAGACCAGAAAAAAAAAAGGAAAAGTGAGAAATCCATTAAGTTCTAAAGCACTTGGAGAATTATGAATGGCTCTTTGTGGCTATGAATGGAATTTTAGATGGTTATTATTCGGTTGGCCAGCAGTGTTCCCTATGCATGTGCCTGACATCCTTTTAGTCGACCCTCCACGTCCCCTACAAAAGGACGTGTATGTGTGTGGTTGCCGTATTCATCCATCGTCGGAAACCGAACCGTTGGCCTGCTTAATTAATGTTCGTTTGCTTTGGATGTGTCCCGGCCAATCTTTGTTGACCTTTTAGCAAATGCAAGTTGAACCAGTGTGGCTAGGCCAAGTAGACTCAAACAGTTTGTGCTAAATTAGCAAATGACATAGTCAACATGGCCAACTTAGAGCGAAAGCAGAGCAGCCGGGATGAAAGGCCTGCTAACCCACAAATGTACGTGCAATGCCGTCGCTTCTGCTCCCCCACTCCCCCTTTTCCACAGCCTCTTTCCCCCAATCCCGCCGCCTTCATCTTTAGTGCTGACACAAAACATAATGCCGGCGGGCAATGCTCTTTTAAGCACGCAGCTAGAATGGCGCCCACTGGGACACCGAATGCGGCTGACAGGGCACAGTGGTTGCGCTTTTATTTCATTTCATCATTTACCCGAAAAACGTATCTAACATATAAAATTTTTCCAAAGGAATCAGAGGCGTATTGGCCTAGACATATGCTTTGCAGATGCCATATTTGCGTATCCCACGCGATTGCCTATTTCTCAAAGAGGTTCCTACTACCAAAAAGAATTTAAAATTTTGAATATATATTCAGTTACACGACTTTGATGCAAATTGATAGAAAATCGATCTAGAAAACGATTAAGGTATTCCTTTCAAGGATCGGATGACAATTGCGGAAGATATGGGCATCCCAGGGGGCCATATACTGAAATCCAGAATTCTGCAAGGGGATCCATCAGAAAAATCTGAAAAATATCGATCGAAAATTTTGTTTCCAGGTTATGATGCAGATCGAGAGGGAATCGATCTAGAAAACGATTAAGGTATTCCTTTTAAGGATCGGATGAAAATTGCGGAAGATATGGGCATCCCAGGGGGCCATATACTGAAATCCAGGATTCTGCAAGAGGATCCATCAGAAAAATCTGAAAAATATCGATCGAAAATTTTGTTTCCAGGTTTTGATGCAGATCGAGAGGGAATCGATGTAGAAAACGATTAAGGTATTCCTTTCAAGGATCGGATGAAAATTGCGGAAGATATAGGCATCCCAGGGGGCCATATACTGAAACCCAGGATTTTGCAAGGGGATCCATCAGAAAAATATGAAAAATATCGATCGAAAATTTTGTTTCCAGGTTTTGATGTAGATCGAGAGGGAATCGATCTAGAAAACGATTAAGGTATTCCTTTCAAGGATCGGATGAAAATTGCGGAAGATGTGGGCATCCCAGGGGGCCATATACTGAAACCCAGGATTCTGCAAGGGGATCCATCAGAAAAATCTGAAAAATATCGATCGAAAATTTTGTTTCCAGGTTTTGATGCAGATCGAAAGGGAATCGATGTAGAAAAAGATTAAGGTATTCCTTTCAAGGATCGGATGAAAATTGCGGAAGATATGGGCATCCCAGGGGGACATATACTGAAATCCAGGATTCTGCAAGGGGATCCTGATGAATCAGAAAAAAAAATCAGAAAAATATGAAAAATATCGATCGAAAATTTTGTTTCCAGGTTTTAATGCAGATCGAAAGGGAATCGATGTAGAAAACGATTAAGGTATTCCTTTTAAGGATCAGATGAAAATTGCGGAAGATATTCCGTTAAAGGATTATGTGATTATTAGGATTATCTATGAAAATATGCAAATGCATATGTTTTTAAAAATTGAATCATAACATTTTCATGTAAAATTAGTTATTTAAATAAACATATTTAAAAATTTGAGCCGAATAAGCGCCATAGCTGACTGGTCCTATAGATAGTTGAGCCATAAATCAATCCATAAATCCTATTCATGCCCACATTTTATTTCAATTTGTTAATTAGATCTGTTGTGCTCGGTGACTCAATAATGCCTCAAATCAAATTACCAAAATTCGCTGGAATTACGATTATTTAATTTGGCCATTTCGCCGCACCCTCGATGGAATGGGCCCACGGTTGGCAAAAAGTTGCTAGTTGGGTGTCTAGCGAAAGTGCCTCAAATGCGCATAACAATGACGATTAGGTATATACGTATATATATATATAAATATACAAATATATATAACGAACTGTGTGTCCTGGGAGCTCCCTTATGTGGAGAGGAGGCCACCCGTTCTTGTGTAGGTGATGGGCTCATCAAAATTGTGACAAAAAAACAAACAGACACACAAACAAACAAACGAGGAAACGGGCTAACAAAAAGTTAAACAAAGCGACTGACAGTCGTCGAGTTTTACGCGGCTAATGAAAGGCATCAGGGGAGAACTGGCTGAATGGCAGACTGACAGGCGGTTTTTTGGGATTTAGATAGGATCCTCCCCCCCGCAGAGGACCCCTTGAAGCCAAACCATAAACGCCATGCTGATAACTTCTTTATGTCTAAGGCTAAGTAAAGACATTCCCTCCGAGACAGACAGTGCCCCAAAAATTATGCCAAGGCAGCAGGAAAATGTGGCAGGGCAGCAGGAGCACCATCAGCAGGAGCTGGAGGTGGAGCTGAAGCTGGAGCGCACAGGAGAAATTGCCAAAGAAAATATAAAATTATTTTAAATTGAAATTCTGTTTATCTGGCACAAGGAATCGTCGTCGAGTCGTCCTTTCGTCCTGCACACAGACCAGACGAAAATGAAAACGAAAAAAAACCACGAACCAAAAATCCAGCACACATTGTGGCCAGGTCTCTTCCTTTTGGTTACTTCCTCCTCGTGCACCCCGCCCATACCCAGCATAACCATCTGCCCCTATATTTGCTCCGTTTTGGGGTAATTCAATAAAGTGGAAAATGATGCTCGTCGTCAACGTAATTTGCTTTCGTGGTTTCCACAAATCTGCCAACCGGCGGCTTGAAAGGGACAGAAACAGCGAAAGACTTCGTTTTGAGGGACTTGAATGTCGTTAATCGGTTCTTCATATCACATCAAACGGAGGGAAGTACTACTACCAAGCCAAACCAAGCCAGGCCAGACCGGGCCGGGCCAGAACAGGCTCAGCCGTCAGCCAGACTCCGTTCGCCGAGTTGCCATCATCAAGTGATAAGTGCGGACAGTTCACGGAAGCAGGGGGTGGGTGGGTTGAATGGCTGTGTGGCAGTGCAGCATAAGTTTTCTGCGGGAGAACCGTCACCTAGCATCAAGATTTCACTGAACACAAAATGTAATAAAAGGATTTAAGGAAATATAAGCAAAAAAGACACAAAAAAGTGTCATAAAATTTTAAAAAAAGTTTCAATGATTTAATTGGAAATATCAATGAAATAATCTTCAAAAAAAAACCAATCCAGAAACAATTGTTTTTAAACAAAGAACCAATTATGCGGTTCTCTAAAAAAAGCCAGCAAAAAAATTAAGTCACGACTAACCTTTCCATATTGCAGCAGGAGAAACAAAAAAAATTGTCAATTAAAAGTCATATAAGCCAAATTCCATTTTTTTCTCAACCATAAAGCTGGTCAGACAATTAACTTTTTGTTCTAATAAATTCAAATAAAGTTTATTTAAATGTTAATTAAACAAATTCAATTAAAATTATGAATAATTATAAATATTAGTGCTGTGATTAGGAGACAATAATGAGATCTATTTTAGATATTTATTGATAGTTTGGGGAATTAATTGATGGCTTTAGTTTTTTTTTCCAAGTGCTTGTTTAGCTCGTCCCAGGCCTTCACTTAGCAGTTAGTTTGGGGAGCTCAGCTCGCAGCTTGTGGCTCAGCCTCGACTAAACTCAACTCAACTTGGCGCTCATCTCATCATCGTCATATGGCACACAAGTGGCAAGCAATGAGTATTTTTTTTCATTTTTCTTTTTTTTTTTTTTTGGAGGAGCCAAAGAAAACCAGGCGTCATGCAAACAACAACAGCAAAACCAACGACAACAACAGGCGCCGCACAAAAGGCGATTGCGGCCAGATGGAGGGAGGGATGAGACTGTAGGGGGTGGTGACGGGCTGTTGGGTGGCTGGAAGGAGCTGAAGGCTGGGCCTGTGAAACGACCCCATTACGTGCCAAAGCACTAAAAACAAGCCACACGAGGAAGCGTCACCACAGTTGGCAGAAAGGAGAAGAGAAAAGTGGATGGGGACAGGGGGGAATGAGGAATGGGGGGACAGGGGGCAAATATGGGATAGGGAAGTACAGCTGCGGTCAAAATAATATTAATATTGGCATATAATATTCATAAATATTTGCAAAGGTCTCATGCGGCATTCTAAGGAATATAGTATTCGATTTTAAAAGTTTCTAAGGAAAATGCTGGATTATAGGCACTATTTTTGTCAACCAAATAAAATTTGTATCAGGAATTTAATTTCCCAAAGAATATCCTAATCTAATATCCGCTTTGAAAATAATTCTTTTAAAATATTACAAGCACAAAACCCTAAACCCAAGCCCCTTAATCTTTTGTCTCCTTAACACAATCCCCATCTAGAAATTAATATCCCCAAAAAAAATGCTAATATTTTGACAGTAAATGTCGCAAAAAATATTTCAGTTTGAAGAGACTACAAGGCTTATAGCGAGTCTGGTCTGTACAAATATGAGGAACGAGCGATGCTCGTAAATTTTGTCATATTTTTTCGCTTTTCTTCACAGTATTTTTTTTTTTTTCTGCACTTAAATTCTTGTTCGCTTTTCATTTGGGAGGGAGCGGAGAGTAGGGGTTTTCACTTTTTGTAGTCATTGTTGTTGTTCCTGTTTCATCGCACATTTTCATGTTAATGCCGCTAAGCTTATATATTGTCCTTGTTGTTGTATTTTTATGATTTCTCCCGCACTGGTGTTGGTGTTTTCTTGTTTTTAGCAGCCCATTAAAAAAATGCGAAGGCACGCACAGTTTGACATGCACTTTTAATCGATTTCAACTGCAAGATTTACACACACACACTCCCACAACTCCACCAACACCACAATCACCACAACCACCTTCAGCACAAACTGGGAAAAATCACAGAAGTGAAAAAATTATTAAAAAAAAAAAATAACCAGAATAAAAAGCAGCAAAAATTTGACTGCAATTTTCTTGGCACACGATTTTCCATATTTATTTTTATTTTGTATGCCTGTGTGTGTGTGGGTGTCCCTGTGTGTGTGGTCGTGTCTGAGTGCTCCTGAATGCACGATTTTTTGGGGGCCATGTGTGTGACTCGGTGGGTGTGTGTAAGTGAGTGAGTGTCTTTTGGGGCCTCTTGCTGATGACTGCTCTGCGATTAAAGTTTGCTTTTTGCTGCTTTAATTGAATAATAAATTAAGCGAATGGCACTCGGGCTCAAGCAAAAATGATCACAGAAAATTTGTAGGTGAACTAAAAAGTCTGAAAAAAAAATCTTATGAATAGCACAAATAAGACTTTTCTACTCTCCAGGTGAAAGTTTGGCAAAACGGTAAAGACCAAACTTTGAAAATTTGAAACTTTTTGTGGTTAAATGGTGGAATCATAAATATTTTTCTTTTAGAACTAAACACTCTTTAAAAAGAATTTGTTATTTTATATATTAAAGCCTTTTCCTTACATTATAAAGAAATTCTTTTGAATTCCTTGCCCTAAAATCTCCTAATATGATCTCAAAAATAATGGCACAAATATTGAATAAAATTTGCAGAACATTTTCTCCACTTTTGTTTGCATTCAAATTAGTAATTTTCAATTAGAAGATAAGTCCCTTTCTTTGTGAAAGTATGCGCACATTTAAGTGAAAACATTCCAAAGGCTCTGTCGCCATACACTCTGAAAATTCCATTTAAGCCCTGGCATGGCCAACTTCTCCTTAGAATTCTTTTACATCTGTTCCAGTTTCTATTATGTCCTTCACGGCTTTTGTTCTCCAGTTGCTAGTTGCCAGTTGCATAATAAAAGTATAATACCCTTTATTTTATTATTCACATTAAAATTATTCTGCTCCTTGAACAGCAAGTTGATGAGCAGGAGAGCGAGTTAACTTGAATGTTGTTTCAAAATCAAGCTTCGAGGAGCACCGAGAAATAATAAACAAATCGCAGGACGAACTTTTCCTGCCAAACGAACGACTGAGTAGTTGGAATACAACAAAAAAACTAAAATACACATCAAGTTGAAAGAGTCATCAAAGCAATGATAATTGCAAAAACATTAGGAGAAAAAAAAAATAAAGAATCCCATTACGAGTGGATCCTAAAATTGAGCAACAAATTTGCCAACATTAATGTAGAAGCATTTTTCAGTTTATGGACATCGAAGTGTCTCCATGGGATACATCGGTGGAGGTGGTGTGCAGTGGGATGCTGCTTAGAGCTGTACATTTGCCAGATACGAGATAGCTGACAGATACAAAATGCATAAGCTGCTCAAAGTTTAATCGGTTTATGTGACAGCTGAGTGGGATTTCCCGAAGTGGGGGTGACACACTACTAAATCATAGAGGATTTGCAAGCCATAAACTGCCAGGACCAGGACCTGCACCATGGACACTACGGAAAATAAAACGTTTTCCAAACTACGCAGCTCAAAGGCTGCATCAAGTGGCTGTCAATGAGTTTTTTCGGGGATGTCCTTAAGATAAGATGCACTGGGGTCCTGCATCCACCGGATCCTGATAGAGACAGCGCCCCTCGGGATTAAGCCACAAAAATGTTGGTGGAAAGGAGACCAGAGAAGAACAATGATACCGAAGAAAACGCACCAAAGGACAATTAAACAATGCTCCTTTTTTTCAGCCGTTGTTGGGGAAAAGCTGGGAAAACATAAGCCCGGACCCCAATGCGGTCTGTGCGGCTTGATTAAGAAGTTTTCGGGTTATAAATGATACAAGCGCCAACAAATTATTCAAACTAATTGGTTTAAACACTGCAGGGAATGCCTCTACTTCAGGCAGGTTTGCCGAAAAGTTAATTCCCGAGGAAAGCCAAGAAATGTTCGGGACTTATTAGGGGTTTCTAGACCGGGATGGGAAAATGTGTCAATTAATTTTCGAGCAATGAATAAATGACTTGTTAAAATTTTCAAGAGCCTTAAAGAAAATTTCAGCCTCGTCTTTAAGATGATAATTCATTCACGGAAATTGCGCCAGCAAAGTTCAGGAAAAGTCTTCATTAACATACAATTGGCAATCAGAAAGTTCCGACTCACTAAATTCGTTAAATCTCTCGTTCAGCACAATTATTCAGAATTATGCAAAGTATCCTCCACCCAATGTCTTCATCTCCTCCCGTTTAATTAGCTTGACGGCTTTCCCTTTGAATGTATCAATCAACATTGTAACCTTATATCCGAGAAGTGAGAAACTCAACACCATTTCTTCAGCCAGTTTAAGGAACTTTAAATGAAATCTTAAGCAAACGGTGTAATAGGTGCTGAGAAAGAAAGGAAAATCAAAGCTTAATCCACCGAAGTATCCTGCAGAGTTGTGTAAAGCAAACTTCCAGACGACTCTTCATTAGCATACACTTAACAATTTAAAAAGTTTTAAAGTCACTAAATTAGCGGACGAGTCTTACTCAATGTTTCGTGAGTTTTCCAGAAATATGCAAATTATCCTCACTTCATGGCCGATGCCGATGCCAATGGCGATGGCTTTCATCTAATTAGACTTTGTCCGAGAAAAGTTTTGCCTGGCAACTTGCCTTCCAAATTGCTTGAAATTGGAACTTTTGGTTCAAAAGGTCAGGACACTTTCAACTCTCGTTGACCAATATCACCGATTCGAGTCCCAGGTCAGGTCAGGCGTAGTCCCTTTATTTGGTCCTTTTGAAAGATAAATCTTAATGTCCATCTAATCAATAAATAATTGGCATGTTCGGTTGTTCGGCAACATTCGAAAATATCCATTTCAGTGTAATCGAAATCCATAGACAAATCTCAGATAAGCCAATTGTAAACAACCGGGGAAAAAGGACCCACATCCTTGCACGTTCTCAGCTCAGGCCGGGAGCCCGAAATTGTTTGAAACAATTTTTGAGGAGAATCGAAACTCTGACGATGAAATGAAATGAAATACTTTCGATTGACATATACGAATTTTGTTGTGATGGAATCCATTGTTTACAGGACTCGAAATGAACTTGTTATTCGAGTGGAGGGCAAAACAAAGGGAAGAAAAACAAAAATAATGCATTTGTTTTTGGGGCATGAGCAAGGATAACTTGCTCATGGCGGGGCGGAGGGAAGAGATTTTGTGCGGAGTTGAGCAGAAAAAAAAGGACGAAACAGGGCAGCTACCGTCAGCACAGCTCTCTCGTCACAAATTTAATATTGTAAATGGAAATGGAATGTACAAATACACCACCAAAAAAAAAAAAGGATATTTTAGGTATGCAGGCCACAACTCTAGTCATGGCTTGTGATTTCAATTGTTTGCTAAAAATATAGGCCACTATAAATATAGGCCGTCCACAGAGTCACCATTAAATGGAATATTTCTCATTGTGTAGTGACAAGGCAAGTGGAAAATTCCGTGTGAAGTGTCCTGGCACTTAACCGTTCAATTGATTTTTGACAAACACTCTGCTGTTCACCTTTCGATGCCGTTTGTTGCCACAGCTGGCGGCGGCGGCGAGTGTCAACATCAGGATGCCAAATTCGAATCGCGAAATCAAACTATGCAAATGAAGCTGTCCGAACGAGCTCCATCCAGTTGGCAGCATCCTGCCACCTCTCGACCTCTGACCTCTCCCACAAATAACGAAACAATCAACCGAATGGCGTTAATCAAAACCGAAAGGTGGCCTGTCACTAAATGAAATAAATGTAAATTTCATAAATGAAGTAAACGCCATACCATCCCCAGTCCTGTCGCACTCCCAGGATCACACATCAGTTCACATCACACGCCATCAATATATCATCAATATTAAAATGCAATTACAGTCTGCCGCCTGCCAGCTGGCTGCCTGTTGGGGTAATCGCATAAAAAATTAACCAAAGAATTGCGCTAAACGTTCGTCCCGACTCGGTGGATACCTTGATTTGGCATTCAGTCCTCCGTCCGATGGTCCTTTCCGCGAGTTTTCCTGTCCGCCCTTTCCCCCGTCAAGTGCTCGCCTAAAAGTATGCCACACGGAGCGACGGAAGAAACTGAACCAACTCCGTCGGGACTTGGCTTCTGTTCTGCGGGAACTTGTCCAAGGATAAAATCTCCTTGCTATTTATTCGGTATCAGTGGCGTCCTAGTTTGTTCTGACCGTAATTGTCAGGTTGTCACTCTTCGAGTTGGCTAAACTACAATGCAATTTAATGATATTCTTTAAGAAACTACACAAATATTCCATCATGGTGGAAACTTTTTGAATGCAAATCACACAACGAATCATAGTTGTTTTAAATTTTCATAAACCATTCAATAATTGAACACCTAGAGGGGAAACTTTTCACGTAAAGTCCTGGCAATTCTGTATGTATGACTTTTGCCAGGAGTTTTCAAAGGAAATTTAACTTTCAAGTTTAAACACTTTTCAAAGACTATCAAAGCTTTGTATGCTTTTGAGTAAAATATTCTTAAAAGTAGTACTTTTTTAGTTTCCACCATAATAAGTTTCTTGGGAAACAGAATCTTTAATATGGAAGGCCTAAAGTCAAACCTCTGGGTAACTGAGACCAAATGACATTAAGCCAATTACTGATTGTAGAGCTCACATATCCTACCATTAATTCTCGTATCCCTTACCTGCCTGCCACTTGATATCTTAATAAATTCAAGCTAATCTCGAAAGCGACCTGTGTCGCAATTCCGCTTCATGCAGCGGTTGACCAGAGATAACCACAATTATTCGAATACCCCTTAACTAACCACATCCAGTTACAATTACCATTGCCAGAAACCATTACAATCGATTCAATATTTGTCAGGGAAATTGTCATTAATATATAACGACAGTATGCCGAGTGGAGCGTCAACTGCACAAGTGTTCGGCGGTGTCCAATATCCCAGCCCCCTTTGGAGCTGAGTGGGTGTGGGTGTGTTTGGGTCCTGACTGCAGCTAGTTGTAGGCACCAAGTGCCTGGCTAATAATAAAGATTCAAAAAATAAAAGCTCCGGCTCACACTTAATCTAGTTGGAGACCAGCAGCCACTAGCACTTTACTCATTTTCTCGCCTGATCCGGGCCGGGCCGGGCCGCCCCTTTTTTCCCCCTCAGGCTCTCTCTCTCGCCTTTTCTCTTATTTTCTTTACACAACAAAAAACAAATAGTAAACAAAGGTAACAATGTAACATTGTTAATTTTGCATACAAAGTACACACATATATGTTCATAATTTTTAAACCAGAAAACACATGTCAAAAAGTTTATCATGGAAGGAGAATCAGGGCTAACATTTACTTCTACACTTTGAAACATGGGTTTAATTATTTTTTTATTTATTTATTGAAATAATTTTGCAATTTTATGTGATGGGATAAACAAAAAGACTAAAAAAAATAGTAAATATATTTCTTTATAGCACCTGGCTTTTGTTCTTTAAAAGGTGTTTTGTTTAAAAAAATAATTGTTGTTTTAAGTTTTTTAATAATTCATTTCCAATGTGAAAGCAATTAAATACTTATATTTCTATATTAATTTTAAATATAAATATTCAGCTGTTTAACAGAACTTTTTTTTGTAAAAATAATAAAATAAAGTCGCATATTTTTAGATATGATTTTCTGCTAATCATACTATGACTGATTAATAGCTCAGGTAACTTTCTTTCAGTGCAAACCTCTCACTAGAGCTTATGTATAATGCATGGCATCGGCATCGGCATCGGCAGCTCTTGGCTTGTAAACGTTGCCGTAGCCAGGCAACGGCCAACAACTCTGACTCTGACTGGTCTTAATCGCTGGCAAAGGAAAACCTGAGGAGCTGCCCGGGCCCGGGGGGGCTCTGGGGGACTGGGAAAACTGTCAGCGTCATTGCTGCTATTGATGTCCGTCCTCGCACTTGGCTTTTAATATTCAAAATAGGAAAAATCCCCCAACCAACCCGGCCAACCAGCCAACCAACAAACAAACGAACCTAAAATCGCCGAATGCACGGAAATAACATTGCGCTGGAAAATGCCGCCGTCGGTGACAGTTGACGCAGGAATTTATATTTATATTTTCACAAGTGACTTTTCCTTTGTGGCCGGGCCAGCCTCGGTTTGTAAATTTTCTTTTTTATTTCATTTGGAATTTTTATTTTATTTCATTTTTTTTTTGGTTTTGGGGACAATTTTTTTGTTTGTGGCGAAAATTGTCACACTGAACACATTGGAGATACACTGGAGACAAGCACTGAGAAATTCGGAGATGCGGAGGAGAAGAGACCGACCGACCAACCGACCGGATCGCGGATGAGAAATGCGGGAGAGACTTGCTCGTCGGGCAGTCGAAATTGAACTGAAACCGTTGCCGTTGCCGCTGACGCTGCCACTGCCACTAGCCAAGTGTAGCTAGCAGCCAAGAGACCAGACCGGCAACCACCCCCTCCCACCGGCACCACCGCCTCTGGTGGAACGCCCCCCCACTTCTATCACTCCCACTCTGCCACACTCTCAGTTTTCCCGGAGAGCGTGACTTTCTTCTGCGGTGGAGCAGTCTCAAAAAAGAGAGCGTGACAGTGGGAGAGACAGAGAGAGCTAAAGCTTTTCCAGGCCCCCCGAAAAACCGAAAACTGAAACTGGAAAACACTGCAAATAGTCGGCAAAAATTGATAGTAACCATGTTTTTCCAGTCAAAGAGATGAAAACAACAAAACAAAAAGCTTTTTACAACTTACACGGGAGAATTGGAGAAAGAGAGAAATATATGGGTAGTGAGAGAGATGAAGAGATGGGGGATGCAGGGATAGAAGAGGGGTTGACATTCCTCGAGTATAATTTTTGACTTGTAATTGAAATTTCATGGATTATTAGTTCACCCCAGACTCAATCAACTTTCAAGGGATAATAAATGGTGGAATGGAAAAAGGAAATACTTAAGAGAAAATCTCTGCACCACCCACTGGTCGGGCCACCCACTGATGCCACCAGCACCACCCCGCAGGAAACCAACTGTTGATTGAGGCCAGAACCAAGTGTAGCTTTGGATGAAAATAGATGGTCGAGGGGATTCCCCTGTTTAGCCATTGGAATTTTTGCTCTTTTCATTTAGTGGTTGGAGCCTATCATCCACCCCCCATACCCACCCCTCCATCCCGCCTTTTGGCCCACTGTTTATAGCCCCAACATTCTCTGGTTAATGAAGCGCTTTATTGGACCATCGCCAGAGGCCGAAAAAGAGGTGAATGGAGTGTGTGATCCGACTCAGGCCCGATTTGCACTTGGCCGGATTACTCTCTTCCCCCCCATTATCTGGGTCTTTGTGCAAAGTGTTGAAGGTCAGGCCCTCGGGGGAGCAAACGTTTCATGTTTTTTTTTTCCTCTCTATGTGTTGGGTTTTTTGTTTGTTTGTTTGCTGAACAGCCCCCAGAGCGGGGCTGAGCCAAGCTAAGCATTTGAGCTGTTATTGCAATAACAAATTTTGGTAATGAAATCGAAACAAATGCCGAAAGTGGCCATAAAGCATTCCCAATGCGTCCATGAAGGTGGAATACGGAAAGGTTTGGGAGTCATTGGGGAAGCGCCAAAGGGATTATTTGTTTTTTAATCAAAATTCATTTTAACAAAAAGTAGATATTTCCAAATGGGAATCATTTTGAAGAGAATTTAATGAAAATTATGTATAGGTAGCCTGCCCACTACGGATTGTGTTTCGTCACCTACTTGGCCTGCCGTCTTCAGTGATAGACCAATTCTGGTGTTCAATAGATTTCTTTATTGCATTTCTTTATCTTTTTGAAATTCATATATATATAGGCATATATACTTGTTCAATTATATATATATAAATTTATATATAATTAGTTAAATTTATTTGTTCATGAATTATTGAGAGAACAATTTGTTTGTTTAGTTCAAATAGTATACAATTTGCTTAACTATACAATTAAAAAACAGTTTTTCGAAATCATAGCGAGTAAACGAAAGCGATATAAACAATTGTTTTTATCCATTTCCTATAGCTTGCAAATATTTATTTAATATTAATTTAGTTATTAATAATGCTCTGTTCATTGTAAAAACTTAACAAATGTTTTGCAAACTTCGTTTATTTGTTGCCCATCTTTCGATCTTAGAGTTGCTTTTTTTTATCAATCATTTATTTGTGTAATTTTTTGTATTTTTGTTCCAATGTTTGTTCTTAGTAATTATTATGTTTACGCTTATAAATATTTAGGCATAATGCTTTGCTGAGATATATGTATGTATGTATTTTCAAAATGTACAAGAGAATTAGCTAATGACTTTGCGAAAGTTAAATCAAACGAAAATCGGGGTAAACAATTTTCAAAGATGTTTGTTTGTTTTATGTCGAGAACCACGCGAACGCAACCGAGTTTTCTTTATTTCCATTGTTTTATTTCATTTAAATCCTATCCCTCCACTTAACCCCACAGCAATGGGTGTGTGTAAACTTTTTAGCAAATTCAAGTTAACTGAACGAAACTGTAAGGAATTCTTTGTTTACTTTGCATTTTCTACGGAAGCAGCAGCAAACAAAATTTAACAGAAATAATTTGCATTTCAACTCGTTGAAATTCCTCCGCCCCCTTAGCTCAGGTTGGAAAAATATAAGATGCGATTCTCTCTTACCAGGCTTACCCAGTAATCTCGGCATGTAAGTGAGTGATGAGCGAAAAGTGCCAACAGTTGGAGCATTTTCGTTTGTTTTTCCCATCCAAGTTCCAAGTTTTTTGGGGAAAAGTTTGCAGTTTTTCGTTTTTCAGTTGTTTTGATTGACGAAGAAAAGGAAGAATTTCCTACACCTTTCCCACATTTAGTTCCATGGAAAAGTTTAAGTTAAAACACGTGCCTGTCTTGAATACCATTTTTGTTTTCCGTGAGTTCCGTGTGGATGAGTGTACTTTTGATTGGCTTCTGTTTAATTAGACAACTGCTAAAGCTTCTCTAATCGCTTGAGTCCGAGTTCTTGGAGATTCCATTTGTAAATACATCAAATTAAAGCCTTTAAACCGAACCGGGCCCCACAACAACTGGGGCCCGGTCGAGTCTTTACACAACGCATAAGGAACTGGCAAACCGAGTTATAAAGCATCTAGATTTATATACATTATCGTTCGATTCATTATCTCCTATGGCTTAGGTAAAAAAATTGGATCGTTAGTAAGCATTTGCGTTATATTCTTTTTTTTCTTTGTAATTATCATTTTTTTGGTAAAAACATTTTGTGTATGGCTCTTAAAACTTGTTTGTTTCTGTCTTGGTTAGCTCTCAATGGTAAAATGGTTCGTCAAGCAATTGTATTATCTATATTTTAGCTAGGATTATCTATAGGTTCGATATTGTGATAGGTTTTATGATATGATATGGTCGAAAGAAAGTTTTTGATTCTAGGGGCGTAGAACAGAGATGGCTGGATCGTTTGGTGTTTTTTATTTGTAATAAGTTTTTAAAAATATTGCCAGTTGTATTGCTTTCTTTTTTTTTAAATTAAAAAAATATCTTTCAACTTGAATAAAACTCCAATTAGACTTTATATGATATGTGTTCAAAATCGTATACGAATAAAATAAATACCGATCTGAATTCCGATCCATTGCCATCTTACAAATAAAATATATAGATTCGATTATTCGATTTTGTGATATGAATCTAACAAAAGTATGATCCACGATCAATGATAGCTGCCATCTCTGAAATATGTAATTCATATACGTATGCGAAGGCTATGATATCGAGTAGATATTGCTTATTGGGAGGATTGGGGAAACATAGATAGATATCAGGTGGCTTGAGTCTTGGCTGCCTTTTAATAAACGCTTTCGTATTCTTTAGAGGAAGGCCTTCTTGCTGGTCTCCAGGTTGCCGCTGTTCGTGGTCGCCGTGGTGGTGGTGGTGGAGATGCCCGAATCCTTGCCCAGGGTGGAGACAGCGATGCTGGGCACTGGCACCACGACTGGTGGTGCCACAGTCGGTGCAGTCTCTCCTGCACTTACAACGGGTGGCGTGGCGGCCAGTGGTGTGGGAAAACGGGGCTGGAAATTCGGCTTTCCCATTGCCAGGGCAGGATTCAAGTCCAGCATTGTCCTGGGACTCATGGCCACAATACTTGCGCCCAATGGACCTGTGAAAAGTTGAGCAACTTTTTGTTGTTAAAGCCCGCGCGCAAAATGGTTATCAGTTTCGGTTGGATAGGAAGTAGGTGGGTGGAGTTATATAGCCGGAAACAATAGATAGATAGTAGTGGGGGGGAAGTTGTCCAGGAAGAAAGAGAAAGGAAGAAAAAAAGAAAGAGAGAGAGAGAAATAAATATTATATTTATTAAAATTTGTTAGTCAAGCTGAAAGTCCAAATTCGGTTAACTTCGAATTTTCTTTGGTATAGTAGGTGGGACGCAACTTTAAGTATAATTTTTTTTTTTTGATTGCTGATAGTAATTACTGGGTGCACTTGGTAACTACATTATACGAGGGGGTGGTTAGGTTTTTGTTTTATTTTTAGAGGAAGGTGGAACACGAACACAAACACAAGACAGCACACACATCATGGAATTGTAGAAGAATGCAACCAAACACTAAACACTGTCTAAGTTTCTGCTTCTAGACTTTCTGGTCGAGGAAAGTTCAAATCACACATGCAGCATGCTCTTCAAATAAAAAATGCACACACATTTAGATACAATATCTGTAAACTACATTTGGGCAAAGATTTCCGGCGGAGGTGGGGCAAGGCAGGGCATGACAGGATGTCAAACTCTTGTAGAATCAAATGCTGGGGAAATTGGATTTTCGGGGGGAGGGTTTGTTGGGTGGGTCGGGTTCGGCGAGTGCTCTAGAGTTTCGGCTTTTGCTACAAACTAGTTTCCAAGTTGTTCAACTATTTGACACTTTAGTTGGGGATTTTGTTCGGGTTGGTTGGAAATAGAACGAGCTATTGCTATACAGTTTTGCAGGTTGTTAGGGGTATGTAGATAAAAAATAGGTTTCTTTGAAAAACCAACACACACCCGCCCAGCAGAGTCCGAGGTTTGGTTAGCTGATAGCATGATAGATGAACGAACGGAGGTTTTCTGTTTTTTTTTTTTTTAAATTTTTTTTTTTAACTTTTGCATTTTTTTTATTTTTAAGTTTAGTTTTGTATATAACTGAGGTTTCGTTTTGATTTCGTTTCATATATTTTTTTTCGATTTTGTTGAGTTTGTTTTTTGTGGTGCTTGAACTGTGTTTTTGAGCTGGTCTTGAGCTTAACAAATTACAAAATATCTTTCTGTTTTAGTCGAAACTGAAGGCCATATCTGAAATACAAGAGTTCAAGATAATACAAAGTTTGTTCGATGTTTTGTTTAGAAGAATCTATAGCTAAGGGTCGGGGGGTTCTTTTGGCCTCTGATTTCAAAAATGAGACTATAAACCAATAAAAAAAATTATCACAAAATTACACACGCACACATAGATAGAGAGAGAGATATAGATAGGTAGAGATAGATAGATAGAGAAGATACAGTTACGAATCAGAATATATATATCTTATACACTGGTAACCAAGAAACGAAGAACGAGCCAGAACTGAAGAACAACACGTACACGATATATATAATGGTATAACTTGTAATATTACTTATTTAAATGTAGGTGTAGAAATATATATATATAGAGAGAGAGAGAGGAAAACACGTAGAAAAATACATATTGTAGGTATATATACGATTATATAGCAGGTTGGAGTGGTAGTAGTAACAGTAGATAGCAGTAGCAGATGTCCTCGATACGAGTAAACGAGTATTCATACGAGTATTCATATTCATATCTATGTTTATGGCATCCAGTATGTATTCGCTCCAACGTACCACGGAAAATATATTTAGTCCTTCATGGTCCTTTAGTCTTCCATTTTTATGTTTTACTCATAGATACGGTTTGCCAAAAATTCGCATATACAACATGGAAAAAGTTCATCTCTCTCATTGCCAGAAATTTATTTATATTTTTGCTTGGAAGTTATTTGTATCTTGGGGATTTATTTGGTTCTTCAGATGGTTCTGGTTCGCGGTTCAAGTTGTTGTAGTTGTTCTTGTTGATGTTGTTGTTGTTTTAGATGTTGTTGTAGTTGTTGGTGTAATCTATGGCTTAGAGCAGCCTGCTCTTTTTGCCATCTCGCGGTTTGCCAATCATTGTTGTATATTCATCTATTTACACAAGATTTTTGGGGTTTGGATTGGATCGTTTATCAATTAAATCAAAATTATATTAAACAAACGTATTTGGAGCAAAAGTTTGTATTAAATAAAAAATTTCAGAATTGAAGTTTGAAGTAGGTACATAAATATAATAGAGTCTCGTATCTGGGTATCATTAAGAAAGGGTACATTAAAGTATATATATATTTATACGATACATATTCTTGTATTTTTTTTTCTGACCCAATAGTGGAGAAAATATCCTAAACAAATCGAAAAAGGGATAATGACTTGAATGTACAAAAATGTTTTCAATGAGCGGAGGAGAGAACTTAACTTTTTGATAATGATATGATATTAAAAAAGCTTAGTGGGTTTTTCAAATGGATGTTCTTAAAAGAATTTGTTTAAAAATTGACAAAAAGGCTTTTCAGATAATAAACTGGAAAATGTGAATTTACATTTCAGATAGTATTAAAATATTAAAATTATTAAAATTAATAATTTCCCATCATCCACATTTTTGAAATCTTTCCAATGAGTTGCGTTAAATGAAAGCCAAGCTCGAATGGATGAGAGGAGACTGAAATGTTGGTAAAGAAGCCTTGAATACATGGTAATTACATAGAGTACATATATACACGTACACGACGAATGATATCTTATATAATGGATATATAGTAATATAGCAATGCCATAGAGGGGAAGCGCACCCAAGATCAATAATTGAGGTTTTCGGGCCAAAGAGTCCCAGCCTTTGGTAGTATTCTGCTAGCAACCGTATTATTTCATCATTCTGAACTTTACTGATAGACGGCACAAAGGATAATTAACGAGTATTTTCTGTTACTAGGTTGTGTTTTAATTTTGTACTTTTTTTTTTTTGGTTGTTTGCAAGGTTAATTCAAATAACTCGATTATATCGATATTAGGGTGCAGCTGTGCGAGCTTTGAAAGACAGGTTAAGAACTTTGGCTTGTTTTAGCTTGCTTACTCGTTTTTCTGATTTTATTTTTTAAATTAAGTGGCTTTTGTTTTTTTTTTTTTGGCGGTGCCTTTTGGAAGCGCAGATCGAAATTATTTCGGTTTTCTATAAATACTTATAGTTTTGTTGGTGGGCTTAGCTTAATGCTTGCATATTGCTTGGATTGTGGGAGTTCGGTGTTGTGGTGTTATCCTGTTCTGAGGACACGCAAAGACTCACCTGACTTGGGGCTGACCAGGTCCTTCGTTTTATTGTTCATGCGACGTGGTCCAGTGCCGCCGGAGCCCATGGGACCGGAATGTGGACCAGAGCCCGGGGTGCCGCAGCCACTGACACCGCCAGGGGCACCTGAAAGATACACAAATAATTAATATATATATTTTTTTTTTTGGTAAAAAATAGGTGCTTGATTTAAAACACATTGTTGCTTTAATTGAGTGGGTTTGTAAACAATTCAGATATTAGCTTTCTTTTCAAAATATATTTTCAAAAACCTATCAATCAATCTGTGTTTGTCATTAATTTGGTTGTTTTCTGCACATAAAGTTCAATCGATCAATCACTAAATAATGATGGGATTTGTTGCGAAAACAGGCAGACAGCCTTGTATATATTTTGAGAAATATTTGTTGATTTTAGAGGTAGTTTTGAGAGGAATAACCATTTCAGATAGAAGCTTTTAGATAGATTTCATATAAAAAGACGCTTATGATTCTTAATCCTTTGACAGGACTCACCTGGCAATCGCGGCGGTCGCGGCTGTTCGACGGGAAGCACTCGTCTCCGCTTCTTTGGCAGTTTGGCGCGGGCCTGCGTGTGCGAATAGTACATGGCGAAGTTGCTGACGATGACGGGCACTGGCAGTGCGATGGTTAGTACACCGGCGAGGGCACATAGTGCGCCCACAAACATCCCTATATAGGTTTTGGGGGCCATGTCACCGTAGCCGACGGTGGTCATGGTGACCAGAGCCCACCAGAGACCGAGGGGGATGCTGTTGAAGTCGTTGTGCGGATTCGGTTGGATGCGCTCCGCATAGTAGACGAGACTGGCGAAGATCACGATGCCCAGGACGAGGAAGAACACCAGCAGGGTCAGCTCCTTGGCCGAGGCCCGGAACGTCTGGATGAGGATCTTCAAACCGGACGAGTGGCGCGTCAGCTTAAAGAGTCGCATAATCCGGATAATGGAGAAGAACTCGAGGATGTCAGCGTTCTCCAAATGCGATGCGAATCGCTGAAGCACTAGATCGATATAAAAACTAAGCGTCGCTATATAATCTATGATGTTAACAGATGACTTGATGAATTCACACTTGTTGGGCGATGAGATAAAGCGTACCTACAATAAATCATACTTTTAAGTTAAGTTATTCTTGGATCGAAGGACCATCTCTTACCAATATCTCAAAGGTAAACCAGGCATTACAAACGCATTCAATGTAGAAGAAGGCTATGTGCGCATTGGTCTGTGTCTTGTCCAGAAACCAGCCGGCAGTTCCGTTCGCAGTCCGCACTGTCACGTTCCGGACAATGGGCACCCTCATATCCGGATGGGTCTTCAGGCAGAACGACAGGATCGAGATGCAGATGAAGAACACCGAAACCACGCCAATAGTCTGAAATTCAAAATTGGAATGGTCAGACCTCGCCACTAAAAATACATTTTTACATTCACAGCCTTGCCTGTCGACACAGTTTACAGTTTGATGAATGTTTTAATTATGGAAAGTATGATTAATTCGTTTGCCTAATTGCATTTGAAGCAAGAAACAAGACTATGTATGCAGGATATTCAAAAATTTAATTATAGTTATTCGAAAATGAATTAGATGATTCATTGTCTCATGGCATTTGTTGGAAATGCAAGTATAAATAGATTGTTTGCATCTCAAAAACCATAAGTTTTCTAATTTTAAAGAGCCTTTTGATGTTACCTTGGCTGCATTTGAACTATAAGGCTCGTCGAACAAGGACCAAATGCGCGGCTTCATCTCCTGCCACCAGGATATAGTGCCTTTGTAGTAGTCCTCTTCGAAGCCAAATTTACGTGCCAATTCCTCTTCGGACGGTTTTTCCGTATCCAGATCTAGACGATCCAGCACGGCTAGGGTCTCCTGTGTGTCACGATGCTTTGGATGGGATACAGAAGGTATTTTAATATTTTATTAAATATGTTATACAGAAGCCTAACCTGTGTGTAGGTCATCCAACAGCAGGGTTCCACTTGATTTGAGTCTAGGCCCCAAAACTCCAATTCCTCCTCGAACAGCGGTCCGCACACATCTGTGGGATAATGCAGCTTACCGGTTCTGAAAGATATTATTATAATATATATACTATTTTTAAGATATAAATTAAATAAAGAGCTACCTGTAATAGTTGAGCACTTGTGCGAAGACGCCCGGATGCCGATCAAAGAAGTACTCATTCAGTATCGGATCGTAGTTGGCCAGGGCCTCTGTTAGCCGGGATAATCGCGTAGCCGGAATCTTTTTCAGCGTGGCCTTGTAGGTTTCGTGCCGGATGCCACCCACATTGAGCACCACACGGTTCTCCGAGTCCATGTTGATCAGATTCATGGCTGCATGCGCATAGTGTTGCATTTTTTTAGGTCTATAAGTCATTTTCTCAACTAAACAAACTCGAACTCAAAATCATAATCGAATTATGTTTGAATATTTATGTTTTTTTCAAATAAAGTAACACAACTTAAGTAACCAAAAGTCTTAAAAGTAATTTCTTGAATAATCTTGTTGGTTGTGGATTCTTTCAAGGGATATAATGGTGGCCAACCTGAATGTTTTTCGTTATCCTTGCCCACGATTTTTGCAGTTCTCAGTGCCCCGCAGCTGGCAAGGCACCACACTCATACACTCCACACTCCTGACCTGTCCACTCGCCTACGCCCGGGGATCAAGACTCAATCCCTTGAACTCCCACTTGAAAGTATTCGACTAGATGTTAGGAGCAGACCCAAAGCATCCTCGGAATGCTTAGCCCTGGGCCTTGAGCTACTCACTAGGTTGGGGCTGGATTGGACAACATGGCGCTGGAAGAAGGATATAAATGTTATTAAATGAAGGATAATAATTGAATTTAAGCTTTAAGACAAACACTTTTTCGTAGAAAACCTTCTTGCTTTGATGGAAAATTACTAGAATAATGTGTATGTACCCCGGGTATTCGTTTATGTAGTTCTACTTCCTTTGGGCTCCCATTATTTTGCATGGTACGTAATTATGAGTATATGACTTATTCAGAAGTGCTGAGTAAGTCGATTCATAATGGCCATTATTTACACGCGCACACAACTATTTTGGGAATTAAACTAGATATAATGCCCGTGGAAAAGCAAGAGTTTGGATATGAGGAATTTTCTCATTTTTATTAAAGTATTAAAGTATGGCCAAAATTGCCAAATATTTCAAAAATGAAGAGCTTTTTTAAGACATATGTTATCCATTCTGGCCAATACAACTAATATAAATGGAAACTGTGATGAAAGAAGAGCACAAGCCGGCCCATAAACAAAAAATCACATGACCCCGGACCAGAAATATCTTAAGAATACAAATCAGCAAACTTAAATCAATATTTAGTGTATACAAATCATTTAGAATTATGTATATATTCCATATCATTTAGGATAAGTGGAAAAACTTTCGCACTTATTGAGTTTGTGGAGAATTCGAAGATTTGTTTATGTTTAAAATAATGATTATGGATCGAATCCGTGATCGTAATGATTCAGTTATGTGTAAAAGTGTGCCGGATGGAAGTTCGGGGTTTTTTTTTTAATTCCCAGAATCTACCTGTGATGGACGCATCCTTGGCCACCCCCGCCGATGATTCAGTAACTGAGCTCACTTTAGTTGAGCGGAAATTTTTACGCCGCATAAATATTTAAAATCAACAAACTGAAGGCTCCAACTAAGGCAATCCATTCGGAAAATGGGCAATAATATTTGCTTCGATTGAATTGACCCATTAGCAGCTCGTGAAGCGCATCCCACTTGGAATTGTTTTCCCTTTTCCCGGAGATCTAACTAAATATAGTCTAGACTATATCATCGATAGCGTCATCGATTTGCGGAAAGTGGTACGAGATACCAACAAAAAAAACCCACAAAAATAGTAATAATAAAAATAAAATTGGAGCGTAGCGTAGGGGAATAATAAAATTGCCTTTCGTGATTTGCACAAAAGGCAAATATTTGTTCTTAAACAATATTTAGTTTTGGCGCTGCATTGTTTACAGACACACACACATACACTCACACGCACCCAGCTGGCACGGATACAAATGTATCTGGCAGATACTTTTATACAAAAAGTGAGCAACAGCGTCTTGCTTGTATGTCTGTCTGTCGGTTTGTCTAAAATGTCTGGCTGTTATTTTTCTGTTGTCGATTCCCATCATTGTCCATTGGATTGTTTACTTGCAACCGGCTGCTTCTCGATTTTCGAATCAGCGCCATAAAATTACAAAACAAGCGCAAAAAAAGCACAAACACACCAAAAGATTTTCATGAGGCTTTATAAACAAAACAAACAAAGCCAAACACACGCTGTGGCCAGTTTTCCCGACCATGTCCGTCCGGTGAAGAGTGGTGGAATTTAATTTGCAATTAATGCTAATGATTATGTTATACATACATTATCGTCCTGGAATTTTTCTTTTTTTTTTGTTTGACCCCCCAATTTGAGCTTAATATTCATTTTCCTCCAGGCTGCAATTAACTTTAAAATAGTAAGCGTGTCTACTTGTGTATTTTTAGCTATGCTACATTATTTATTCACTTTTAATGAGGCACAGGCACAGAACTTGAAAGCTCTCCCCCAAGAAAAAATACTTCTTGGCCAAAAGTATTTAAAATGAGTTTCGTTTTTTTTTTTTTTTTCATTTGCCCCCCAACTTTCTTCCTTTTCTTTTCATATCAAAATTTCCTCGGCTCCCCCGCCGCAGCAGTCCTGGTAAGAACATCCTGTGGCCCGCAGTTGCACGCAAGTAGAGTAGTTAGAAGGTGGCTTAACTGCCTCTCAGGGGGGCGACAGGATGATGGGTGGTTCGGGCTACCAAAAAAAAGGGGACAGCCAGGAGCCAGGAGGGCAGAGGACAAGAAGCGGGGGCATCGCAACACACAAACATACACACACACCCCTGCACACAGTAGGTCAGGAGTGTTTTGTAAGTAGCGTGTTGTAGTAAGTGCGGCCTGTGACTCGGGTAACTGCTCTGTTTTTGTTGTGGTATGAAGTTGCCTGCCTCGGTTAACTCGGCGTATACATGATACTCTCTCGTAAGGATATACACACACACACACATACACACAGCCACAGAGGGCACACGACTTTACACGTGTGTGTCGCGCACGCATCGATTTTTCCGTTTTTGGTGTATCAGAAACTTCCTTATTGTCTGTAGCATTGACTTTAAATTTGTCAGCAGATAGTGCGAAGAATTACGACCCGATTACTTCAAAATGTACATACATATATGTATATATATATGTGTGTGTATGTGTGTATATATCACATCCATCAAAACCGTAGAGCCGCCACCTTCTTCGCGATTTCTCCGACTCCCACATTCTCACCTATTCTCTCATTTTGCGGGGTCGGTGCGCTCTGCCAATAAACTGCCAAACATACTTTCGATTCCGAGATTTTCCACAGCTAACCGAATAACTGTAATTGTTTAGCGGGGCTTTGAAAATAGGCGGGGGGAAAAACTAAAAAACTTAGGAATTAACACTACGGCACTACACTTTCTTCACGATATATTTTTCCTTTCTTTTCTTTTCAACTTTTGGGCCCGCCACTCTCACACACTCCTTCTTCTTCTGTTTTCTTTCTTTCCGTTCCGTTCCGTGGAGTTTTCCGTCCGGGCGACTTCCGAGCCGTACGAGGCGATTTTACAAACTGAAAAGGAAACCGAACAAAGCGACGGAATTTTCACGCTCTTCCCTCTCCGGGCGGGATGTTGATGTTGGCTGTCTTCATCTCGGGAAGGCAGCGTGAAAAACCAAAGCATGCGCAGTGCTTTTCTCGGTTCTTACATTGCTTTTGCTTTGACGTTTGCTTCAATGTGCCGCCAAAATGCAACACTGCGTATGAGTGATATTGCAGGCATCTTATATGAAGTGCAGGATTCAGTTAAAAAAAGGAGTTTAAAGTTTTCAATTGATTTCAAAAAACATTGAATTTATCAGCTTATTGATATTTAATTAAGATTTTATTAATTTTAGTTTATTTTTGTTCTGTTTTGTAAATAAATAAATAAAAACTTCTTTTAATAACAGTTTAGATGCCATTGCTTAGTTTGACAAGCACTGCTGTCTCAAGTAAATGGAATGTAAAATACATGTAGATATGCACACCAAACCTTACCAGCTTTTAAATCATTGAATATTTTCTATTATATCCATTATATTTAGGCCGCACCCTCCCTATTAAACAAGAAATACTTTTATCTTGAAAATATATAAATTGTATTGAAAAAAGAGAGTTACAGGAACGTAAAAACTGAAGTACAGAGCGATTTAAGTAAATTGGCAATGAAAATAAAATCTCCAAACACAATTTGATGTTTCCTTTCGATGGACAGTAGAATACAATTTGAACTAGGCTATGTTTAGAAAACAAATGCAATTGGCTAAGTGAATAGATGAATCCAAAAGGGCAGAAACCAGATGAGCTTTGGTCCTAAGCAGACAATGGATCGTATAATATAAGTGATATTTTATGCATATTTAAATGATGAGTATAAAATATTCGATCAGGTGCGAGGGCGAGGCTAGGCTTGCTGCTCCTCACTGCCGTCGGGAGAAGTGTGCCAGACATGTCCCGTTTCCAGGGCCTGCAGCTTGAGCAGCTCCTTCTGGCTGTCCTTGGCCTGGAGGTGGAAAACACTTTGCTGCGAACGGGATATTATTCGATAAAGATTGTCTGTTTCCATTTACAACAAGGACTCACCTTGACCTCCTTGCTGGTTAATACATCCATTTTGTCGTAGATAATGGCATGCAGTCCGAGCTCCTTGAGTAGCTTGATGGTGTCCTTGGAGTTGTTGTCATCGCCCCAGCAGAACAGCACCAACCCGCGCTCCTTGGCCAGATTCACCTAAAAGCGTCCGTGGCTAAATGGTTCGCATTTTGAATCGTGTGTGGCGAGAGGATCATTTTACCTGGCTGGGATCTCGCAGCAAGTCCTCCGTGTGCGCCACAATCCCCAGCAGCTGCATGGCCACCGCATGCCAGACGGCCAGTTCCATGGAGTTGCCCCGCGGGTCCAAATACTGTTCGTACTTCGTAGTCCTGCCCAGAGTTAAGAACATAACAGGATACCGGTTCTGCTTGAAGCGCAACATGGTGCAGATATCAGGATCAAAACAGCTTAAAACAATGCGTCGATTTCCCGCCTTCCGCAGCACCACATCCAAAATGCAATCGATATAGAGATTTCTGTCCACCACATGCTCAAACTCCTCCTCCATTTTCCCATCCTGCAGTCGCTGAGACCACTTGATTTCTATATTGAAGCCAACATGAATGTCCAGAGCATCCAGGACATCGGCGAGCTGGGGGAAAGGCTGATGCTCGAGCAAATCATCGTTGTGGAAGGAGCGGGTCTCCCTCGAAAGACCTTCGGCTATGTGGTACACCTTCAGCTTCTTCAATTGCTCCAGGGAGAGTTCTCTCATCGGCAGAGCCAGGAAGTCGTGTTCCTGCATACTGCACTTTGATTTCAGAGAAACGTAAATCATAAAGTCGTGATACACCACAGGCACCAGGTCCTTGCTCAATTGGACATCGAATTCCACCATATCGGCTCCGTGATCCGCGGCATTCTTCAGCGATGTTATCGTATTTTCCCGGATCACAGTGTCTTTGGCTTTAAAACTTGTACCCGATCCCCGGTGACCCACATCCAAGCCCGTCCACTTGTTGTTCCAGTAGCGGGCATAGCTAACGCTCATGTCCATGTGGGCGCTTAGTGAAGAGGGCTTCACGATCAGGTATCCCAAACGCATCATGCCCAACGGCCGATGGCCCTTGGCACAGGTGATAGGTAGCTCCAGGTTGCCCTCCGACCGCTTGAAAAGATTGGGCAGCACGTAGTGATAGCCCAAGTGATTGGGTGGTCCATCTTCCTTGGCCACTCGCGAGCTGTAGCTGTACAAATCAATTAGATAGGCGGTATTTTCCATGTCTCCCACGGTCAAGTGGAATATAACCAAATCGCTGGGGCCACAGTCGGTGCCGAATTGTTCTTGACTCCGGATCTCGCACTCGTCAGCACTTAGGGTAACCACTTCACTGAAAGCAAACGCTGTGGATTCACCACCATTCTCTTTGGTGTCGTGGGTATCATTTGACAACGAATCCTCCAAGGGGGAAAGGGGTGTCAACGAATCGCAGCTAGCATCGGGTATTCGTAGATTCATGGGTGTAACCTTGACCTGGACATGCCGGCGTTTCATTCGCTGCTTCCATGTAAACGGAGCGTAGAAGAATTTGAGTTGAACTATGGACTCCTTTGTCAGCCAGCCGCGGTCCACTTTCTCCTGGCCATTGAAGGAGCCAAAGATGTCCGGGTTATTCTTCGCAGGCTGCTCGTCCAGCTCCTTGATAACTCGAGGCTGTCATAGAGAGATTATGTAGCAAGGAATTGCAAACCAATAGTCATGTTAGATCCAGCAAACCTGTAACTGAGTCTCCCAACGACGAACCACAAGCTGCTCCGTACTGGGATCCACGGCACAGACCATATAACGATATTCGGTGGCGCAATGGCGAGGGATATAGACATCACCCGTCCACAGGTTACTATCAGGATCATCCTCCTTGTTCAGCAGAACAGCGCCAGAGTGCTGCCAGTTTCCTAGGGCCTCTCCTGTGCCGACAACGGCCAACTGCTCATTGGACGCCAGGTCCAAGTGCATCAGGACTCGGAATGTCCACAAGCGGTTGGTGGTTATGTCGCCAAAGATCCTACGATTTTGGGTGCTCAGTCGATGACCATTATCCGAGGAAGAGGGACACGAGGAGGGAGCTGCCATGGCGTCGTCCTCGCCATCGTGGGAAGCCAGCCAGTTCTGCATTGTACAAACCTACGAAAAATAATTTTTTTCAGTGTATGTTTAGCCATTGACCTTATCAGTTGATGACGTAAATGGCGTCTATCATCACTTTCACTTACTTCTAGTGTGGGAGAGGATGAACTGAAAAACAAAGGCAGCCTCGCCTTATATCTGTCTTCTGGATTTTCCTTAGTTTTCTCCTTTCCCAGCTGCTGCACTGAAAACAAAAGGGCAGTGCTAACCAGGAGGTCGACACCGTTTATGTTCGCCGATTTCACAAGGCTGCAACGAATGATTTGTATGTTTCGCGTAGGATTAGCATTTCTAATTAGTTTTAAGTATAAATAATAATTTTAAGTTGCTTTAAAACTGTTAACAATAAAAATCGGGTCAGAAATCGGGTTGCCGGTGGGACTAGAGAGAGTGATGCTAACTTAGCTTTTTTTTCGGTAAAATATAGCTATAAATGGTTTATAATTCGAAAG
The DNA here is from genome assembly GCA_035047585.1 of Drosophila monieri. Taxonomy (NCBI): domain Eukaryota; kingdom Metazoa; phylum Arthropoda; class Insecta; order Diptera; family Drosophilidae; genus Drosophila; species Drosophila monieri. Next base: position 5,863,262 of record JAWNPJ010000079.1, on the reverse strand, counting down.
TTTCCATGAAACCCGGCATCATTTCATATTTCATTAAATTATTTTCCTTTTTTTTAAATATTTATCACCCGTCAACGTTAAACAACGTTAAAAAATGTTATCGCTGTGTCGATAAAATATGTATTGGGCTGCCATATTTCTGAAAGCAATCAGCTGTAGTCGACTATTGATCTTTTTGGTCTTATTGGAAAGTAACGTTTCAGTTCAGTCTGGCAACGCCAATTAGTGATGCCGACTCATTTTTTGGCTAGACCAATCAGAATATATACAGTTCGTAAATTGATTTCTAATTTTAAATTCAATTGATTTTTTGAACTTTCGATTTTCGCATGATAAATATCCCGTTGACAGCGGGATTATTTATATTTCAGGACTATATAGAATTTTGTTATATAGGATTCATGGTGGAATTCGAGTGTCGGCGTCTGGAATATTCTCGAAGATGGATCGTATATTTCAAAACTTCACGTCAAATCCCTCCCGTTTCACACTCGTCGTACCTAAAAGATGGTAACCGAATCTATAAGTTTTCACTTTGTGAAAACGACAGAGAAAGGACTAAGTTGTGGAAGGAAGCCTATGATGTAATAATTTTCTTTAAAAAAATCATAAATTTCGTTTATGTTTATTTGCAATGAATTTTCAGATATTCTACTCAAATCAAATAGATACTGAGATTGACGAGACTGAAAAAGAAAACAATACTGTGATTACAGTAATACATCCTGGTCTGCACAGGATCAAGGGTCCTGTTGATCCGGAAAAGGATACCAAGTGTCAGCATTGTAAAACGCCTATTCGCACAACCAAAGTGCTTCGTAATTTATAAATTGCATAAGACTAGTGACAAAGGATGTAAAGTATTCCATTAGACTGTAACATCCTGAGGGGAATTTTCATGTGCCACATTTTTGGGCGGGACAATAATTTCTTATCAGAAATTGCCAAGCAACAACAAAGGTAAACAATAACATTCGCCAGTATGACCAGGGCGAGTCACACCAGTCACAGCTGGTTGACATTTTAAAAACTAACATTTCATAAATAAGTGAAAAAAAATAAAAAAAAACATGATTAAAAATAAGTTTATGCTTTTATCTTCATTCTTAATAAAACATGTATTTAAGCATTGGATTTATTAAAATGCATCTTTTTCTCTTTGTCTGGCAACGCCGAATAGTGCTGCCAGCTCTTATCATTTTGGCGGGAAAATTGTTCCCATACGCAAATTGTTTACAAATTTATTTCTGTTGGAATATTTTCCATTTTCCCACAATGGACCAATATCCCGATGAAAACGAAGAGTTTGAGCTTCAGTACCAGGACGAGCTGGAGCTAATGGAAGATGTGCGGCACGAGTATGACATGTACGATGGTCCGAGCACTTCGAAACAGGCCGCTGAAAAGCAAAAGGAAAATCGGGCTCCGACAGAAATTATGGACACATCCCGAATGGGAAACTCATCGCTGGGTTCCCCACAACTGTCGCAGATTACTTTCGGTTCCAGCCAATTGGAGGGGGAAACGGGACTGGGAGGTCCGGTGAACCGCCGACTTTTTGGTACTCCGAAGGGTCCGTCCGCTGGTCGGATGTGCTCCACGCCGTTTCAGCGAATGCCCCCCATTCAGGAGATGGAAAACACTCAGCTCAGCAGCAGAGTTCCACTGGCAAAGGACCCCGAACCACTGCTCAATGCCGCTGCTCAGCAGCTACAGGAACTGGGGCTGAAAAACACCAACAAACGTCGCCTGGAGCGGGACTTATTCGGTGACATCGATGACCTCTTTCACGAATCCTACGAGGATCCAATGGTAAAAAAAGCCAAAACAGAGGAACGACGTGATAACGAGGCTATCGAAAAGATTCTGGAGCTACGCAGGAAAATGCTTGAATCCAGCAAAACTCTGCGGAAGGATGATGTGAGTCGGTTGCGAGCCTTGCACGACTTCAAGATGCGAAATCTGTCGTATGAGATTCCCAACTGGCCGTTTTTAGCCATACAGAGAAGTGATTTGGAGAGGATCTATGTGAGGTTCCATTCGGAGGACTATGAAAAGCGCCAGCTGGAAATGGTCAGCGCCCGGGGTGAGGTTGTGGGCAGTCTCATGGGCGAAGCTAAGGAGAAGATCTGGCAAGAGGCAAAGGAACTGGTAAGTCAAAGACACTTGTGATGAAAGTGAATAAATCGTTACAAAAAAGTTTTCCTTCACAGGTGCTACGTCGCTCAGCTGCTGACCAGAGCGACGATATAACAGAGATTGCAGAGACGTCTCATACGGAGCCAGGACGCCTTTGGGTGGACAAGTACAGGCCAAGAAAATACATAGACCTGCTTTCGGACGAAATGACAAACAGAAGTCTGCTGTACTGGCTAAAAATGTGGGATAAGGTGGTCTTTGGAAAAGCTTTTCACAGTAAACAGTCACAGGATTCAGCTAACACGGAAGGTGGAGGTGGTGGCGGCGGAGGAGGAGCAGCAGGAGGAGGAGGAGTTGGTGGTGGTGGTAGTGCGGCCTCGAACAACCAACTTAACAGTTTTAACAAACGCACTGGCAAGTTCGAGTCTAACGGCGGCTGGAGGCAAAGAAAATCTCGCCAGGCTCTTAATACAAATGTGGACACTTTGGGGCGGCCCATGCAAAAGGTGGCTCTACTTTGTGGTCCTCCAGGTTTGGGTAAAACTACTCTGGCACACACAATTGCCCGGCATGCCGGTTACAATGTCCGTGAAATTAATGCTTCCGATGATCGCAGTCCGGAAGCCTTCAAGCTCGCCTTAGAAAACGGCACCCAAATGTCATCCGTACTAAACGAAGACAAGCGACCCAATTGTATTGTTTTAGGTGGGTTTTTCTTAATCGGAATAATTAACTAACAAGTTCTAAAAAATTCACTTTTTAGATGAAATTGACGGGGCTCCTCGTCAGTCCATAGAATATTTGGTAAAGTTCGTCAACGATGGCATCTATAGCAAGGTGAAAGCCAAAGGAGCCAAGGCAGAGCACAATGTTTTAAAGCGACCCATTATTTGTATCTGTAACGATGTCTACGATCCAGCGCTTCGTCCGTTGCGGCAAGTGGCCTTTGTGGTTAGTTTTCCACCAATTGATTCTGCGCGTTTAGCCGAAAGGTATGTTTAAAGTGGCCATTTATCTTAAAACTAAAACTATTCAAGAATATTTTTCCCAACAGACTGATCAAGATTGCCCAAAGGGAGCAGCTGAAAACTGATTTTGGTTCACTTATTGCCTTGGCGGAAAAATCTGGCAACGATGTGAGAAGTTGCATTTCTTCCATGCAGTTTTTCAGGTAAGTTTAATAAATTTTCTTTTTTTTATTGTTAAGGAATACATTTTATTCTTTTTAGTGCCCAGAAGCATAGCATGACGCTGCAAGATGTTTTAAACAATAATCTTGGACAAAAGGACAGACACCAAGGTCTGTTTGAAGTGTGGGATGCCATATTCCGAGTAGGTTTTTTATATTTTCATGAAACGATGTTATATTAACTATGACTGTCTTGCATTATAGATACAACGCCCTAAGAAAACTTTGCAAACGGATTCCAAAAACAATGATGAACCTGCTCAAGTCACCATGACGAATATGTCGGTGGCAACGAGAGTACGGAATGTTTTGGATGTGGTGCACTCAAGTGGGGACTACGAAAGGTTTATCTTTTGAAAAGATGTCCATAATCGGAAAAATAAGTATAAATTTTATCTTTGGTAGACTCACCCAAGGCGTGTACGAGAACTATCTGCAGCAAAAGATGCCCGATCCGAACTTTACTGGCGTTTGTGAGGCCCTGAAATGGTTTTGCTTCACCGATACGTTGCAACATCAGATAAGCCGGCAACAAAACTACAGTGTATACCCCTATTTGCAGTACGGTTTTGTAGTTTGGCATTTACTGTTTGCCACACTGGCCTGGCCGAAAATTGCATTTCCCACGCGTGGCTTTGAGGTGAGCAGAAGCCAGAAGAAAAACAATTTTTTTTCAACATAAACGCTGAGATGAGGATGGCCGACTGGGTAGATGATAGCCCCGGGTCACATTATTTCTTTTCAACGACACAGAGATTTTTTCTTTGAGGCAGGCCCATGATTTATGCAGGCGTCATTAGCCGGAGCAAACATCCCCGACCAAGCCCTGTGGAAAGTGCATAATCAACACAATCAAGCCTTGTAATTTCTTGTCCATTATGTGCCTCAAATGCAATCACAAGATTAATGAGACTCCTGCATAGATTTTAGACTGTTTACTTAAGGGTCGAGCAACCTCTTTAAAAACTCTATATTTTTTTTTTGCAGTTCCAACAGAAGAGCACAAACCAGAGGAATATCTTTCAGGCTTTGCGCAAAGGTGTCACCACCTCGGCTCTAGGTGTGGGTCAGGGCAAAATTCTCCTGCTAGATACAGTGCCCATGCTGAAAAGGATTCTTTCGCCGCAACTGCGCTCGGTTGCTGTGCAGTTGTTATCCGTAAAGTAGGGACTTCAATTTTGGTTTTTAAATCGCATTTTTGTATAGTCTTCCTTTCATTTTAGAGAGCAACACGACTTACGCCATACCATTGAGGTGATGGTGGACTTGGGCTTGACATTTGTGCAGGTCAAGTCCCTGGAAGGACACTATGTTTTTCAAACAGAACCAGATCTCGATGCACTGAGCGCTTTTCCAGGTGAGTTTAAATCTCCCGCTCCATGAGGTTTTGAGATAACTTTTTTATTGTTTCACAGGCTACCCTGGACTCACACTTCCCTACTTCAGCCGGCAGTTAATAGCCCGCGAGGTGGACCTGGAGAGGATCCGGCGTGCGGCCCCCAAGGGTGGGGAGCCTTCGAAAAAAGCTCCCGCCTTGAAAAAGAAGTCCGCCCCCCAATTGCCCAATCATTTGCAAACATTAAAGCCGAAACCAATTTCGGCTGCCAATGCACACAGTGCACCCAAACAGCAGGTGGGGAAAAACAATAAGGATGCACTGGCTCCACAATTTGCATGTCTTGCATTTACTTAGCAGCAATTTACTTGCAAATTTTCTCAATTCGACCAAAATGCGCACATGCTTTTCATCCTATACCTCTTTTTTTTACTTTTCTTTTGGCCACTGGTCTTTGGTTAAATCCGTGAAAAGCTAATAACCCATAAGGGGATTCCACCAGGATTGTCATTGGGGTCGTAATGTGGGATCAGCGCAAACGAACATTTATTGCCCATCTTAACCGAAAGTGACTTGGCGAGCTACTTTATTCTGTGGGGGAATACCATTTTGTTTACATTTCTTTATCTCCAGAAATGTTAGCATTAAAGTACCTTGTCGTTTCTCTTATCTTCTTGGACTGCTATTGTTTACCTTGCCTTAAAATAGTTATGGCCTAACATAGTTCTTTCTATTTTTAGCTCACCAAAGACTTCTTTGGTCGAATTACTCACAAGGCCACCTCTGGATCAAAAGCGGATGAAGGTATGATTAGGAAATCTCTGTTTAATTTGGATATCAAGTATAATTATATTCCTTTTTTAGCCAAAACGGATGCGATTGTTAAGAGCCCCATTTGGTACCGCTACAAGGAAGGATTCAACAACGCTGTCCGCAAGGATGTGCATCTCCACGAGCTGCTTTAGACCATTTGTTTTTATGTATATCTAAGTGAATGCCCTAACTTATTTATTATTAACTATAAACTTTTAGTAGAGGTTAAGATAAAACAAGTTAATGTACGTCCTTGTGAACCTTTTAATTGAAGAGTCTGTATAAAGATGTGAATGCAAGATTAAAAATAGCGCCAATTTTTGGTTTTATATAATAGTTGGATAATAGTTGATTACAAAGTGGACATAAGATTGTAACTTTCGTACAGATTATACAAGTTCGAGCGTCGTTCATCTGATTAGCTTGTGAGTACAATTGAAATGCACATAGTTGTGTGCCTGGCGAGTGGGCTTCATTTTATTTGAGCAAGCCCTCGGTATAGGGCATCGTTTTCTTATCGCCCCAAGTCTCGCTCCGACTTGGTTCCTACTTGAGGCCGAAGACCGCCACTCACTCAATCGCCTCATCCGCTCACTTAGTTGCCCGTTGCTCGTCCAGATGTCTCGACCTAAGCCTGCGTTGGTGGTGCTATCGCTGTGGTGGTTGGTGGTGCTTCTGGGAGTGCTGCTCCACCACCACCCCGCAGAGGCTCGATACGCCGGATCCCAGCAATCGATTCCGGGTGAGTAGCCAGGCAACCTGGGCCACAAATCAAGAGGAGACAATTAATTTGAATAAAATTTGATTGTGGTGCCGTGGGTGATTTTGAATTTTGGCTTAGAGTTCGTTTACCTTTAGTCAAGGTGACACATCACTGGTCCTACAGACCTTAATTTGGATTTTCCACCACAGATATTTGCAACCAACCTCCTCCCCGATCCGATGGCGTCGGCACAATAGAGTTCGAGGGCTTCTACTACGATCCAGTCACGTTCGATTGCCAAAAGTATTCCATTGGATCCCGTCGCCTAAAGCCCGGACAGAGTTTTGGCAGCCGACAGGACTGTGTTACCACCTGTATTCGTGGATTTGGCAGAAACAAAGACAGATATGTTAATGAATAAACTAAACTGAAATAAAATATACTATGAATGAATGCTAAGCCGTTCCATTCTCAATCTCGCGTTGGCATGTACATCATCCGCCCCGTTGCCCCATGACGTAATTGTTTTTCTTTTCCCGCACTATCGAAACGTGCGGGCAATCTGGGTTTGTGGCCTATGTGGCAATTAAACCTACTTAGTTGATCATTGAGACATGGCTTACGTTAGCATTTAATAGTAGTTCTCTATGGAAAAGGGCCTCTAATCCCACTCACTATATAGAAACAAATATTTTTGTGGAAATTTTGAAAAATATGTGTAAAAGGCATAATCTTTAACACCAGCTCTTTGACCTTGAGAATTGCTCATAAATTAATTAGTGCGATAACGTCATTAGTTTTCTGAGGGTATTCGTAGTTCGGTGCCTATACGTCATGGACCTCTTATCGCCCGAATTCGTATATATTTAATATTTCTCACTCCGAGTGCAGCTCTCATTTTGTCCAGACCCGGCCTTCTGCAACTGGCAGTTGTCGGTTTAAGCCGGAATCCGGGTGAGAGACAACCCCCAATATGATCTACTACCATCCCGGATCACACATGCAAAAATCTCTGCGAGACGGCGTAGGTTCGATTTCATTAAAAAGTTCTTATCAAATAAAAGGACACGCGAAAAAATAAAAAACATATCAATTGATAAAAGTAATATTTTAAAGAAAAGGTTTTATCAATTCTCGTTTTCTTTAAATAAACCAACTTTATTTGATACCCACAAAAGGTAAATTTTATTCTTATTATATAATTAGTTTTTTTTCGCAGTGTATGATTTATTCTCTTTGGAGCAGCGATTGCCAGCGGAGCCCTGATTACGAATCTCTGCCTTTTGTTCGAGGTTTCGAGTCGAGTTGGCGACTCAAAGTTTAGTCAGTGACCAAGAGTGTGGTGAACAAATTCCGTTTCATTCTGGCATCACTTATATTTTTGGCAAATAAAAATAAAAATACAAAAATAAGAAACTTCAAAGATCCAAAAAAGAAGCTACAGTCAAAGAATTAATAATAATTAAAACAAATCTCCTGCAACAAAGACTTATTGCTTTTGTTGCTGCGTCGAATAAAAATTTGGGCTAGGCTCTTGCACCGTAGATGAACTTTGCGGTGGACCGACGACGAGTCTAAAAAACTCATTAAATTGAACAGAAAAAAAATAAATAAAATAAAGGCAGACAGATCGGCCGATCATCTATATACTAGAGGCTCTCATTCATTATAGAATCGGACATATTCCGTACTGCCCTCTTATATATGGCGACGAGCGGTTGCTGCGCATTTGTGTTTGTCCTGAAAAAGATTGACATCATTGGTGCCAGGGCGAAAAATACAGTTGCAATACAGAGCTGACTAAGTTGAGAAGCTGCGGAAAATATCTGCAATAATATTAAGTAAAATCGAGGGTATTGAAAGGAAAACTAAAGCCATCTACCATCAGCCCCCCCTGAAAGCCAAGAACATGCAGCGGCAACATCAGTTTAAAGTCTCTATTTGGCTTTGTGTGATTTTGGCCATGATCCTGGAACAGCAGACGCCCGTTGAGGCGCGAGTTCGTAAGTATTTAAAAATTAAGCTAATATATTGAGAAAAAATAGCATAATCTTTACCTTAAATTTTGAGAATATTATATTAAATTAGAACCATAATATTAACATAAATTAGTTATATTAAGATTTATAAAATTATTATTTTTAATCCTTTAGTAACAAATTCAAGAAATTTTCCAGACAAATTTTTTTGGAAGAAAATTTAGTTTTAGAGTTTTTAAAAGCACTTTCCTAAGAAGCATTTTCTGAAGTAAACAAATATTAATCTGATTTAAAATTAATCAATTTTTTAAACAGTAATGCCCAGTTGCGACTAGATTTTGTACAGTATTTCATAATATTATTAATTTATTTATTTTTAATTTATTTTTAAGAATTTCCTTCAGAGCGGTTGCTTTTCCTAAAATTGTTATTAAATTTAAATACTCTTCCAGGAGATCTATGCCAAGTGGTGCCCAGCACGAGCGGCCTGTGTGTGCCCAGCACACTGGGCATCTACTATGACCCGGAGACGCAACATTGCCGCTTTATGGGCTGCAGCAACAAGAGATTATTCACCAGCCTGGAGGATTGCGACAAGATCTGCAACAATGCAAGACACGTGAAGAGACGCAACAGAGCAAAGACCAATGAAACCACGCAATGAATATACACAAATATTTATAAAACAAAACAAATAGTCTTTGTTATTAATTTAAGTGGGGTGCTTTATTATCACTAATGTTCGCCTATGGTAGAGCTTTTTTGTATTAAAAGTAAAAGAAGTATCTTAAATACTTGGAAGTAAAAACAAGATGGGACTACATGACTTTGTAGAAACTTTAAAAAAGTCGTTCAAATATTTACGATACTACTTGGAAAAATATTTTTTTAAAAGTGGTAGACTTTACTTTATTTGAAAATAAACCTCTGAAGCTTTTTGAAACATATATTTAAGCTTTATAAATTAAGTAGTATGTGTGTGCTTAAAAATATTATTGTTTAATAAAAAATTCATCTATTCTTTTTTTAAAGATAAAATAATTTTGATTTTCATTTATTTAATTGCTCTCTACACAGTCTGTTTGTGAATAATCTCAGTCCCAAAGAACGCCCCCCATTTCATTCCATTCCAGATGACATTTTCAAATATCACGACAGTTGAACTCGCACTCGGCTTTTGTGGCAAATCGGTTGTCGTTGCCGCCACAGCCCCCGTAGATGAAGGGTTCGCAGTGGCGCTTGATGGGATTGTAGGCGAAGCTCTCCACGTAGCCGAAGCACCTGCCGCTTATTGTCGGTTGAAGACACAGTTTCACTGCACAAATATCACAAAACTATTAAAACAGTTAATCAATTGAATAGTCCCAAGATATACCTCTTTTGGAGGCAGCGTCTGATTGGACGAGGAGTAGAACTAGAAGCCCAAGAAGGAGCCACTTCCAGGTGGATGGCATCTTGTCATCTGGGGGGGAATCGACCGCGCGGCAATCGACCGTCAAGTTCTTTGGTCAAAAACCCACTGAGCCGGGCTCTCCTAGCATTGAATTGTGTTTACAAATTCGTTCAAACGCTCATACTCGTTTTTCTATTGGTTTTTGCCAATATTCAACATTGACCAAGTTAGCAGTTATGAGTTGATTTCTTCGGCTACAGGCACTCGAAGCTTACCTACATTTAACTTCTGTTTAAAAACAAATAACGTTTGCTACCACATCCCAATCAGATTCATAATGAATGGCCTACAATTTTTTTTTTTATTTTAATTTATTTACATTTTTTGTTGAAAGTGAAACCTCCCAAGTCCATACCCTGTAGTCGTGTTTATGAAAAACGTCGCTCGCGGAGATGACGTAAAAAAGCACTTGGCAGAAGGCAACAAAAAACATGTTCCGCATATCAATCGCAAAACATCAAAAAGCAGCTCTGCCAATACATTAATATCAATACAAGAGTTTTATAAGTACTGGTGAGCAGATTGACAGCCACAAAGAAACGGTTTCAATTTCAATCTGGGCTGCACTTTCAACTGACCCAACAGGTAATTGACTAAAGATTCTATAAATATTTAAAGACGAGGAAGACGTTTTAAGTTATGTGTTTTTTTTTATTAGAAACTTCTTAATGAAGGTATAGCTTTTATCAATTAATTATAAAATTAATGACTTTTAAATATTCGGTTTAGAAGTTGAACTTTAAGGTTTACTTTTCATTTTTTTTGTTCTGCACTTGTCTTCGCAACTCGCGATGGTAGCAAACCCAGGGTTTTGCAGCCTGCACCCCCTCATAACTGCCCTTCTACATATGTTTAAGTCAGCAACATACTCAATAATTTGAAGTGGATATTTACATGATCCGACAGCAAAAATAGGCCAGTGACAATTCCCTTTAATAATTTGAATATTACTAACTATTTTGTCCACAGTTATATTAGTACTTACCACCACTTTTTGCCATGGGGAAAAATATCATGGAAAGGATTAAACAAGTGCTGACAAATGCCTTCATTCTGAGACTAATTTTTAGCCTCCTAATGTCACTGGAAGATTTTAGAAACAAAACTTTGATACGATTGGATGTGCTAATTATAAGAAAGCGTTTTTAATATTTATTTGTCATGGTTCTGTCTTCTTGTTCAGACATTTTTAAAATATTTTCGATTTTAGTTTGTAGCACTCATAAAGTGCTTTTATACTTTGCATTTGGTTTCGCAATCCTGTTGGGTGAGGAAATTATTTTTATTACCTTTACATCCGCCATATTCGAAAGTGGCACACTCATCTTTTTTCGAGTCGTAAGTGTATCTTAGAAGCGAAGCTACACAGACTCCAGGCTCCACTGGTAGACCACAAATCGCTAAATTGTAAAAGAAATTCAGACCAGAATCTCTACTAGGTTCTTAACACTTACGGTCCTTTAGGCTCAGGACGAAACTTTTCAAAGAAACGGATAAGATGAAAATAAGAAATAGATGCATAATTAGTTAAGTTGGGGAATAAGTGATATTTTAAACTGAAGGCGATTGGCCTAAAGCTGTCAATATTATTTGCGACTAATTTATTATAAGTGTATAAAAGCGTGTATTAAATAAATTTTATGCTATGCATTTTTATTCTTTAGTTAAGGGTACAGCTGTCCTAAAGCTTATTCTGGATTTCTGAATTTTCGAACCATGGAAATAAATGTAGTATTTTATTTTAAATAAAAAACATCAAAGTTTATAATTTATTTTGCAAAGTATTATTACATCCCATAAATTCATTAAAAGGGGGAATATTCCTGGGGGAATGCTATTATTTTTATGCTTTTTTTAAACATGCTTTTGGGTTTATTCCCTCTAATTATGAAACAATCTTTATTGGTCGAAAACTGTACCAGGCACACTGTTTTTTACTCTTTCAAAACTATCGTTTTATCGACTGTAATATTTATATTTTCGGTACTCTATTGCTCATATATTTTATTTTAAATAAAATATACACAAACTTATTCTATATTATGCTTTTCAGAGATTTCAAAAATTTTCCTGGTCGCTAAAATTCTAAGCCAAGCCTCTTTTCCCAAGCATTCTTCAGAAATGTCCAAACACTTATGTCGTTGGGGGAGTTCTCATTGAGGTAATCAAAATTTGTATAATATTGATAAAATATTAAAAAATGTTACTAACGAATGTAAGGGCCACTTAAAGACAATGCAGTAGCCATGAATCCAGAAAATAAAACCAAAGAGAAGAGCACCTTCATAATTATAATAGCTCAAGAACTTTCAAGTAGCTAAGAAAAGTATAGACTGATCTTTAATCTTTCTGTACCGTGAAATTTAAAGAAAATTTTTTGTATAGTTTTTTTAAATAAATTTGTAACTGATTTTTTATGCTTATGCAACTATCATATATCCGACTTTATTATTTGTAGTATAGGGAGTCCTCTTTAATAGATGTGAAGGTTCTTATATGAATCATTATTAAATATTCAATATTCAAAGTGTATATTGAATCATTAAGAACAATAAAAAATTACAAATAAACACAGTTAAAATAATAAATAAATTTTAATTATTTAAAAATATTAGCAAACTATTATTAAAGAGTGTTATTAATTAATAATATGAAAACCAACATGTACTCCTTGTACAGTCCCAAAAAAGTAACTTGTTTATTGATTTGCATTTTTGGTAAAAGCAATATTATTATTCTTTGCACTTTTCCTCGCAGTCCTTTTTACTTTCGAAATTGTTTTGATTTCCATGACAGCCTCCATATATGAATGAAACGCATTTCTTGATAGTATCATGGTAGGCAAATCTTGTGAATGAGGCTAGACACGTCCCAGTAGTTTCCGGCAAACCACATATGGCTAAATAAAAGATATTATTTATTGCTTAATTACAAAATTTATAAAGATCGCTTTAAACTTACGGTTTTTTAGACCATTAGAAAATTCAAAAAGGGCCAATACGAGACAAGTTATTGCTAAAATCTGCATTGTGTTTCCTTTAAAGAGAACTTCCTCCTACAAATGTTTAAGAACGACTGAAACTAATTTCTATGAAGCAAGTCTAAAATATTTAAAAACTATATCTGTAGTTATACTTATTTCTTTTTAAGGCCCTAACCTTAGATTTTTTGGTAGAAATTTGCATAACAATCTCTTGTCTGCCAGAAATTTTGTAATTAAATTGGGGCTGAAGAGTGAGGGGCAATTAACAACTGGGCGCTGTTTCAATTATTTCAAGCAAATTAAACAGCTAAGTGAATTGTCGCCCCACACACACGACATAACACCTCACCTCTGGCCAAGCCAATGCTCAATCGAGCCCGAAATGTGTGAACTAATAAATAAATAGCACGGCTATCTGAGAGTCCTCATTCCAGTCCATTGTCGAAGGAATCAAGTCGTCAAATCATCATTATCATTACCGTTACATCATCAGCAGTATCATCAACGATAATTTAATTTGCACTGCCTATTAACACCTTGCATCGTTTTTGTTGTCTCTCTCGGCCATATCTTGCCTTGGCTCCTTCAGTATTTTGGCCCTAATGTGACTCTAATTACCGCCCTTGCCCACAGCCACTCATGTCACTCAGGCAGCCATATGCAGGACCTTTCTCATCCTTGCACAATGCAATTTTAATGAGCCAGAGCCCCACAAGATGCCATACCCTTACATAATATTAACTGTCTACGGCCAATATTAGCCATGGCCCTGACATTACAATTTATTATGCAAATTTTGCAGTTTATCGCTCAGCTCACTTGCGACACATCAAATTTGGGAGTATGTGTTTTTCACTTACTAATTGAGAGCTTATTATACTCTTACTAAGGGTATTACAGCTTTATATTGATTGTGGAGGGTCTTCTTCTTTAGGGAGGGTCTTCTATAAGTATATATAAGTATAACTACATAACTACTCTATAAAATTGAAGACTAGACGGAAAGGTCTGTATGATCTGTTTTCTAGGCTGTCCCCTTCGATTTTTTGGGAAATGCAGGGAGGGACAATATGGCCCCCCTCGGAGGTTATATCTTTGCCAAAAATCATCGGATTCTAGAGCGGAATACCTTAAACGATTTGTGGATCGATTCTCCATCGATCTGCATTAAAACCTGGAAACAAATTATTTTTCAGGTTTTTTGTTAAATTTTGTGGGCTATCCCCTTCGATTTTTGGGGAAATGCATGGGAGGGACAATATGGCCCCCCTCGGAGGCTATATCTTTGCCAAAAATCATCGGATTCTAGAGCGGAATACCTTAAACGATTTGTGGATCGATTCTCCATCGATCTGCATTAAAACCTGGAAACAAATTATTTTTCAGGTTTTTTGTTAAATTTTGTGGGCTATCCCCTTCGATTTTTGGGGAAATGCATGGGAGGGACAATATGGCCCCCCTCGGAGGCTATATCTTTGCCAAAAATCATCGGATTCTAGAGCGGAATACCTTAAACTATTTGTGGATCGATTCTCCATCGATCTGCATTAAAACCTGGAAACAAATTATTTTTCAGGTTTTTTGTTAAATTTTGTGGGCTATCCCCTTCGATTTTTGGGGAAATGCATGGGAGGGACAATATGGCCCCCCTCGGAGGCTATATCTTTGCCAAAAATCATCGGATTCTAGAGCGGAATACCTTAAACGATTTGTGGATCGATTCTCCATTGATCTGCATTAAAACCTGGAAACAAATTATTTTTCAGGTTTTTTGTTAAATTTTGTGGGCTATCCCCTTCGATTTTTTGGGAAATGCATGGGAGGGACAATATGACCCCCCTCGGAGGCTATATCTTTGCCAAAAATCATCGGATTCTAGAGCGGAATACCTTAAACGATTTGTGGATCGATTCTCCATTGATCTGCATTAAAACCTGGAAACAAATTATTTTTCAAGTTTTTTGTTAAATTTTGTGGGCTATCCCCTTCGATTTTTGGGGAAATGCATGGGAGGGACAATATGGCCCCCCTCGGAGGCTATATCTTTGCCAAAAATCATCGGATTCTAGAGCGGAATACCTTAAACGATTTGTGGATCGATTCTCCATTGATCTGCATTCAAACCTGGAAACAAATTATTTTTCAGGTTTTTTGTTAAATTTTGTGGGCTATCCCCTTCGATTTTTGGGGAAATGCATGGGAGGGACAATATGGCCCCCCTCGGAGGCTATATCTTTGCCAAAAATCATCGGATTCTAGAGCGGAATACCTTAAACGATTTGTGGATCGATTCTCCATTGATCTGCATTAAAACCTGGAAACAAATTATTTTTCAGGTTTTTTGTTAAATTTTGTGGGCTATCCCCTTCGATTTTTGGGGAAATGCATGGGAGGGACAATATGACCCCCCTCGGAGGCTATATCTTTGCCAAAAATCATCGCATTCTAGAGCGGAATACCTTAAACGATTTGTGGATCGATTCTCCATTGATCTGCATTAAAACCTGGAAACAAATTATTTTTCAAGTTTTTTGTTAAATTTTGTGGGCTATCCCCTTCGATTTTTGGGGAAATGCATGGGAGGGACAATATGACCCCCCTCGGAGGCTATATCTTTGCCAAAAAAGCGGAATACCTTAAACGATTTGTGGATCGATTCTCCATCGATCTGCATTAAAACCTGGAAACAAATTATTTTTCAGGTTTTTTGTTAAATTTTGTGGGCTATCCCCTTCGATTTTTGGGGAAATGCATGGGAGGGACAATATGGCCCCCCTCGGAGGCTATATCTTTGCCAAAAATCATCGGATTCTAGAGCGGAATACCTTAAACGATTTGTGGATCGATTCTCCATTGATCTGCATTAAAACCTGGACCTTAAACGATTTGTGGATCGATTCTCCATTGATCTGCATTAAAACCTGGAAACAAATTATTTTTCAGGTTTTTTGTTAAATTTTGTGGGCTATCCCTTTCGATTTTTGGGGAAATGCATGGGAGGGACAATATGGCCCCCCTCGGAGGCTATATCTTTGCCAAAAATCATCGGATTCTAGAGCGGAATACCCTTAAACGATTTGTGGATCGATTCTCCATTGATCTGCATTAAAACCTGGAAACAAATTATTTTTCAGGTTTTTTGTTAAATTTTGTGGGCTATCCCCTTCGATTTTTGGGGAAATGCATGGGAGGGACAATATGACCCCCCTCGGAGGCTATATCTTTGCCAAAAATCATCGGATTCTAGAGCAGAATACCTTAAACGATTTGTGGATCGATTCTCCATCGATC
Organism: Drosophila monieri; assembly: GCA_035047585.1. Classification (NCBI taxonomy): domain Eukaryota; kingdom Metazoa; phylum Arthropoda; class Insecta; order Diptera; family Drosophilidae; genus Drosophila; species Drosophila monieri. Next base: position 5,847,376 of record JAWNPJ010000079.1, on the reverse strand, counting down.
TGCATTAAAACCTGGAAACAAATTATTTTTCAGGTTTTTTGTTAAATTTTGTGGGCTATCCCCTTCGATTTTTGGGGAAATGCATGGGAGGGACAATATGGCCCCCCTCGGAGGCTATATCTTTGCCAAAAATCATCGGATTCTAGAGCGGAATACCTTAAACGATTTGTGGATCGATTCTCCATTGATCTGCATTAAAACCTGGACCTTAAACGATTTGTGGATCGATTCTCCATTGATCTGCATTAAAACCTGGAAACAAATTATTTTTCAGGTTTTTTGTTAAATTTTGTGGGCTATCCCCTTCGATTTTTGGGGAAATGCATGGGAGGGACAATATGGCCCCCCTCGGAGGCTATATCTTTGCCAAAAATCATCGGATTCTAGAGCGGAATACCTTAAACGATTTGTGGATCGATTCTCCATCGATCTGCATTAAAACCTGGAAAAAAATTATTTTTCAGGTTTTTTTTTTAATTTTGTGGGCTATTCCCTTCGATTTTTGGGGAAATGCATGGGAGGGACAATATGACCCCCCTCGGAGGCTATATCTTTGCCAAAAATCATCGGATTCTAGAGCGGAATACCTTAAACGATTTGTGGATCGATTCTCCATCGATCTGCATTAAAACCTGGAAACAAATTATTTTTCAGGTTTTTTGTTAAATTTTGTGGGCTATCCCCTTCGATTTTTGGGGAAATGCATGGGAGGGACAATATGACCCCCCTCGGAGGCTATATCTTTGCCAAAAATCATCGCATTCTAGAGCGGAATACCTTAAACGATTTGTGGATCGATTCTCCATTGATCTGCATTAAAACCTGGACCTTAAACGATTTGTGGATCGATTCTCCATTGATCTGCATTAAAACCTGGACCTTAAACGATTTGTGGATCGATTCTCCATTGATCTGCATTAAAACCTGGAAACAAATTATTTTTCAGGTTTTTTGTTAAATTTTGTGGGCTATCCCCTTCGATTTTTGGGGAAATGCATGGGAGGGACAATATGGCCCCCCTCGGAGGCTATATCTTTGCCAAAAATCATCGGATTCTAGAGCGGAATACCTTAAACGATTTGTGGATCGATTCTCCATCGATCTGCATTAAAACCTGGAAACAAATTATTTTTCAGGTTTTTTGTTAAATTTTGTGGGCTATCCCCTTCGATTTTTGGGGAAATGCATGGGAGGGACAATATGACCCCCCTCGGAGGCTATATCTTTGCCAAAAATCATCGGATTCTAGAGCGGAATACCTTAAACGATTTGTGGATCGATTCTCCATCGATCTGCATTAAAACCTGGAAACAAATTATTTTTCAGGTTTTTTGTTAAATTTTATGGGCTATCCCCTTCGATTTTTGGGGAAATGCATGGGAGGGACAATATGGCCCCCCTCAGAGGCTATGTCTTTGCCAAAAATCATCGGATTCTAGAGCGGAATACCTTAAACGATTTGTGGATCGATTCTCCATCGATCTGCATTAAAACCTGGAAACAAATTATTTTTCAGGTTTTTTGTTAAATTTTGTGGGCTATCCCCTTCGTTTTTTGGGGAAATGCATGGGACTCAATACCTATTACTTGCCTAATCTTGATAAGGAATAATTTTATTTGTTAAAAATACAATTTTATTCAATTTATTTATGAACTAACAATTATTCTTCTTGCACATGTCTTCGCACGTGACTTTTGTAATAAAATAGTTAAGGTTTTCGGGACATCCGTGCCAGAAAACGCATTCGTTGCTGTCCTGATCATAGGAATAGGCTCTTGATATGGCACTACAGTTTCCTTCAGCCATCGGCTCCATAGCGCAAATAGCTGTAAAATATAATTTTATTAATATTAATATCATAATATAAATGTAAATAAATACGTACGATGTTTAACGCCTAAGACTGGGACGATAAGGACGACCATCAGACAAAATACGGTTTCCAAGTTCATTTTTTATAACCAGTTGACGCTAAATGAAACAGAAAACCTATTTCCAAGGCTATTAGATGTCACATGAACCGAATATAATTTTTTTTAAGTTTTTACTAGGGATGACATTTAATTTCAACAGAGACTCTTCAGCTTATTCTTACTCCTTGCACAGATCCTCACAGATTTCCTTGAAGTAAAACCTATGTTTCTTGCCGCCACATCCTCCATATCAAATGATTTTTATTCAAAAAAAACATTTTTATATTATGGTTAACCGATAGTTACTTCTAGCATTTAGCCTTACAAACATTCCGGAAACTCCCCCACATCTTCCATAATTAAAATTCATGAACCTCAGTTTTCCTATTCCAAGTGGAATGAAAATCACTTTCTTTCATTTTTTAATATTTTCGCAAAAGTAATTATTTTTCTTCAAATTAATATTATTCCTTGCACTTGTCCTTACAAAGTTCTTTACTATGGAAGCGATTTCCGTTGCCATCACATCCACCGTAAATAAATTCTAAACATTCGTTTTTATCGGGATAATAGGTATAGCTTGGTATATAGGCAAAACAGCTTGAAATACCATCTCCATTTTTAGCAGGCTGAAGTCCGCAGATGGCTAAAAATATGGTAATTTGTTTTATATGAGTTTATTTTATAATTCAATTTAAATACTTACGATTCTTTAGTCCCATAGCAAGGCCAACAAGGACAAGTATTAAGGAAAATTGGACAAGAAACTTCATTTTCACGAACTGTCTTTCTTTGATAGTTTTCAAAATCTGAATAGCTGAAATCAAAATTTGGTTGCCTAAATTTTTGTTTATAATTTGCATTTACAAATGAATTTTAATATTCTTCCATGTACTTGAGTATTTAATCACTTATGTGTTCAACATGTCGTATGCGCAATTAAGCACTCAAATGAAGTGATTTAATTTTGACTCAATTAAACGGCGAATAAAAATAAAACAAAGTTATGAAATGCAGCTAATTTAAATTTTATTATAATATCATGTGTATTTCCTTTTTACCTAAAAAAAAAAGTTTTTAAACTCAATGAGTTAACCTTGAAAAATATATTCAATTAACTCAAACAATTTGTTTCTGTGTAGAGAAATTAATCGCCTGAGTGAAAATACGAGTCAAAAGCTTAATTAAGCTGGGCTTAGTCCAGAGCTAAAGAGAGAGATACAATTAACACTCAAATTAGAACCTGCTCAAAAACAAATTATAGAACTGTCTGATTTGTTCAGTTCTCACTCGGCTTTATTAACGTTCAGTTATCAGTTTTAATACACATAAGTTCACACAATGCTGTTCAGGTTGACCCAGATTCTGTGCTTCGGGGCACTTGTGCTGCTCGGTGTTATGCAACTGGCACAAGCCGTAGCGACACCAAGTAACAATAACAACAAGCCCAAGAGTGTGGCTCAGCCTCAGCCTGTAGTTTCGACAGGAAATCAGCCTGCGATTCCAACAACCCCAAAGCCCCAGAGATTGCAGCCAGGTTTGAAGAACATTAGTCGACTTGATTGATTTTTATTTTTTAATTGTCAAGTGGAACTTACTTCATTTCCATATTATATTTTTTCGAATACTTAAAATGTGTCTTTGTTCACAGATCCCAAATGCCTGCAGCCCTTGGATCCAGGACCTTGCCGCATGAACCTGGAAAGGTACTACTATAACAAGGATAAAAAGGCCTGCGAAACTTTCAAGTACGGAGGCTGCCGAGGAAACGACAATCGTTGGGGATTCCGACAGACTTGTGAGGATGCTTGTCTTTCAAATAAATCAAAGAAATGATATATAGTTCAGAATATTAAAATTTTATACTTTTTTCAAGCTAGGCTGCTTTTAATGCATGAATTTAATTTAGTGTTTTGTATGCAAAGTATGTTATATTGGAAGCAATAAAAAAAAACCCTAATGAGGAACATACATATATGTAAATATATTTAATATATCCCATTTTTATATATTCTCCTATACTATATACTTCCCATATGGAAGCTAGTTTCTTCGGCAATACTTTATTTTGATTTACAAAGCAAATATTCATTTTCTATAAATATGATTCATGGAAAGATTATAAGAATATTATTTACATAAAAATCAAACAGCTTTAACTGGTACCGTTCCACCCCAAGATAATTGATTCCATCAACTCGCAATATAATGCAAACAACTAAATTATTGGTAGAGTAAACTAAACTAATCAAATTCCATATGGTGAGTAATATTTAGGCAGGTGCTGGTCAGTCCAAAAACTAAAATTTTATGATAAAAAACAATTCTGCTTACTGACCTACCTGATCGAGATTCGATTCTGATTTAAAAGCGGAACTGGTAGAACAGGCAAAACGAAACGCTGAATAAAATTTTAGTTAATGGCTAAACGTGATTGGTTTTCTAAAAACAACAGGCTGTGCGGAAACGAGTTGGATTATGATTTTATAGACGTTTCAAAGCATTATGAGTGAGTCGTCGGGCGGTGCGTTGAACTGCATACTGAAGGTTGGATGGGGATTTCTGGTCGCTACTCAAATGTTGGCACCGGTACACTGGCACACTGTACAGGTGGAATAGAGACGTCAGAGAGCGTCACCGAAGTGATTTACACGCGACGTCGAATCACTTTTGCAAATATGAGCTGGAGAGGTATGTACTACGTACGTTGTCGCTCCGATAAAGATAAAAAATGTACACAAAAAGAGGCTAAAACTGTGACAAAAAAGGCTAACGAGTACGTGAGCTGATCAGATTGAGGGAATGGGTATTTAAGCCTCGCTATTCCATGACACCAACATCATTCGCAGCCACTCCTCGGAATCGAAATGTACTCCAAATATAGTTTCAGTTTTACGGTGATCGCGGTCCTCCTGTTGGCCGTCTCCATCCAGTCCGCCCCCTCGGATGTGGTGGTCGAGAAGGCAGAGGATCCAGTGCCAGTGGCAGTCCAGCCAGCGGAGGAGCCGCAAAAGGACTTTGTTGTGCCGGAGGACTGTCACCAGCCCAAGGAGACGGGACGCTGCTTCGCCCTGTTCTATCGCTTCGCCTACAATGTGGATACCAAGGCGTGTGAGGAGTTCGTCTATGGCGGCTGTGCCGGAAACAAGAACAACTTCGAGTCCAAGGAACAGTGCGAAGAGGCCTGTCTGGGTCGGTCGGGGGCCAAGCCCCAGCAATCATCGGACACCACTACCGAGTCAAGCGTCGATGTGACCACCGAAACAAGCACCAGTGCTTAAATTTAATTAAGTTTGTTTTTTTCCCATATATGTTTGTAGTGCTTAGTTCTATTTATGATCCTCGATTTCATCTCAAATACAAACACACATACTGGTTTCGCACTCAATGTCTGAACTGTTTGATTAATAATTTCACGAGAACTTGCTAACTTGAACAACAAGTTTAGAGCAAATCGATAAGCTCCAGTGTTTGCGGCTGGAACCGTATATAATCCGGTGTCAGACCTTCGTTTGGCATTAGTTGTCCACGGAAGCTGGAAGAGATTACATTTTCAAAATCAGTATGAAGCTCATTGGTGTCGTCTGCCTGATGTTCGCCCTTTTGGGCCTTACCCTGGGACTCAAGGATCGTAAGTTATATTGCCTCGCTAAAGAAGTCATGTAAATTCTAATAAATGTCCTTGGTCCTTTAGCTGACTGTGGTCTGCCGCCTGCAGGTGATGGAAACGGTCTCATCAAGTGTGCCGGCTTCGTTCCCAGCTTCAGTTACTATCCGGGGGAGAACTCCTGCAAGGGGTTCACCTACGGCGGATGCGGCGGCAACAACAACAGATTCGGGTCCAAGGAGGCGTGTGAGGCCAAGTGCAAGGAATAAACTACTACCCTAAACTAAAAAAAAACCATTTCCAAATATGTGATTAAAAAAAATAAAATAAAATGAAGAATTCAAAATGTTATTAGGGTGTCTTTCCTATAATTTGATTATTGTGAGACTCAGTAAAGCGAATGAAAAATTTCATAGGAGTTCTACAAAAGTTTTGTGAAATGTGTCTTCTTTTTTATATTTTTACTTAGAGAGATCATTTAAAAATTAAATTATTAAAGGTTTTATGTTTCCACAAGAACCAGAAAGAACCACAACTGTCGGCAAATATTTGATTTCAGAAAAAATATGATTTTTAGTGATATATTTTGCGGAACTTAATATTTTTAAGTCTATCAAAATTGTCAATAAAATTTAATCAGTTTTGATAGATTTAAATAATCCAGCAGTACATTTTTTTGAAAAAAAAACCATTGAGTTTTCTAATAAATTTTTCACAGCTTACATGTACAATGAGCTTTTAAAAGAGTATTATTTGATCTATAAAAATATTTATTTTGTGCCCTTTCAAATCAATTAATTATTCCTCATCGAAAAAAGGCTTAAATTAAATCAATCAACTTTATCACTGTATGGCTAAGTGAAACAGTCTGTCATTAAAGTTAATGGCTTTGAAGAAAAAGCGGAAAAATGAATTATGGCGCCGACAGGTTGTAATTAAAGGTGTAAAGGTTGTTTAGAAATGATCTTCGTAGAAACAAGTAATGATAGAATTTGCATAGAACACGTTCAAAGAATAAATAAGATACAAAACGAAAATTGTGGCATAATTCATAACTAAAATAGGAGCTCTGACTTCGAAAGCCATTACCACAGTCCAGTGACGTTTTCAATGAGTCATTTGAGATGAGAAACGAGCATTTCGTTACAATGTTTTTTGTTATTGAGTAATTAGTCTGGGTGATTTTTTTCTTCTTATCGATGGAGAATCTATCCATAAACAATCCATAGTTTCAACACCTTTTGACACGCTTTGTTTGTCATTCTCATTGTCTCTGGAATACGTATATACGATAATACAATTATAATGTGTAGGGTACTGCACATGGAGGGGCTTTCCCATTCCGGCCGAGTGGTAAACAAAAACATATAGAGTCTCTGCTCGGTTCTGGGAACAAGCCGAGTGCAAACAAGCTGACGAAGTAAACAGCCATTTGGACGGCACACCGGCACTAAAAAAAAGTATTTACATAAATCGGTTCTGAATTTGTGGAGATTTCCCAGCAATTTTGAACTTGGTTATCTAAGTCAATAAGTTCGGCGAAAAGGTGAAAATCTATTCATCTGACTGGATATAAAATCACCCATCCAGCTGGGCTAGGCTTAGTTTACTTTAGTAATTTGCCGGCTGAAGTTTAGAATAATTTTGCACTATGAAGCTGTTGATCCTCCTCGTAGTGTTGGCTGCTTTTGCGACTATCTCTGTAGCTGCGAAAAATGGTTTGTTTGCTTCACAAGTTTCGGTTTATTTAACTCAATAAGTATTTATTTCTCTGAATTCGTAGCTATTTGTTATCTGCCCCACTCTAAAAATGGTGAATTCATGGCCTGTACCGCTTACATTCCCAGCTATTCGTACAACTCCAATAGAAACGAATGCGTCAAGTTCATCTACGGAGGTTGTATGGGGAACGATAATCGCTTCTTGACCCGAGAAGACTGCGAAGCCCAATGTTTGGATTAGAAGATTATTGATAATTTAATAAACTCAATTGTGTAGCCATTATATGCAACAGGAACTCAGTAAATCTTGTAAAAGTTTCTCAACAAAATGAAAATACTTTTCAACATCATGACCTCTTTTTTCACGGACATGTTGATAAGCCGAGAGCCTATAAATGCCAAAGTCTTCTGTAAGCATAACGTCAGCTTACATTTGAAACTAGAAGCTAAAAGTTCCAAATCATATTTCAATATGAAAGTTTACGTTTTCTTCGCAGTGTTAGTGGCCTTTTCGGCGATTTCTTGTGCTTTGAAAGACGGTGTGTTCGGGATGTTTTCTGCCTTTCACTTTAAATACTATAATATATTTTTTTAGAGATTTGTGGTCAACCCCATTCCCTAAATGGCGATGGACGAATTGCCTGTGAGGCTTATTTCCCTAACTATTCGTACGATTCTGCCAAAAATGAATGTGTCTTTTTTGTTTTCGGTGGCTGTGGTGGCAACGAAAACCGCTTTGTCTCTAAGGAGGCTTGTGAGGAAAAGTGTCTGGAATAAAATAAAATAATAACCGATAGCGTTTTTTTATTAAATGATGATTTTGCATAATATAATGGTCGGGGATTCGGGAACTGCGTCATTAGAAAAATCACCGAACTGTCCGACGTATTGTTCTTTAGAACAATAAGAGCTTTTTGCTTTAAATATCGCTGCCCTGGCGGCTTTAACTTTAGTTTATACTTGTCTCTTGTAGCTGAAAGATCATAAACATTGTTATTTCATTATGAAGGTGCTAGTCTTTTTGGTTGCCTTTTCGGCTCTTCTGGCTACTGCTTTCGGCCTTAAAAATGGTGTGTAATATATATCGTATATATCTTGAAACTTACTAAAAATATTTACTTCAATGAATAGAAATCTGCGGATTGCCCCATTCCCGTAATGGTGACATAATCTCCTGCGAAGCCTTCATTCCCAGCTGGACATATAATTCTGGTAGCAATGAATGCATTGAATTTATTTACGGAGGTTGCAGAGGCAACGATAATCGTTTCGGCACCAAACTAGCTTGTGAGGAAAAGTGTCTGGAATAAAATGAAATGATAACCAAAAGTGCAATTGGTGTTTCTAATTGGATAATGCAAAAATAGTATGGTCGGGGATTCGGAAAGTTACAGATTGTACTGGATACAATGAATGATATTGTTTTAAATACCGCTGTCGTGGCGGCTTTAAAATTATTTCATACTTGTCACTTCTAGCTGAAAGTTTATAAATATTAAAATTATTATGAAAGTTCTAGTCTTTTTGGTTGCTGTTTCGACTCTCCTGGCCACTGCTTTGGCCCTTAAGAATGGTTTGTAATTTATCTTACTTTGAAACTTGGAAAAAATATAAATTTTTAAATCAATAGACATCTGCGGACTACCTTCTGCCTATGAAGAAGTCTCCTGTTTGGCTTATATGCCCAGATGGACATATGTTGCTCACTTTAATATGTGCAGGAAATTTGTTTACGGAGGTTGCGGAGGCAACGAAAATCGTTTTGCCAGCAAAAAAGATTGCGAGGAAAAGTGTGTGGAATCAAAAGATAAAACTAAAGCTTAAAATATATAATATTTTATTGACTTTTTAAAAAAATAAAATATATTATAAATAGACGGTACGAGAGTTCCATTCATTCAAATTTACAGCAGATGGAAAAAAGGAACCTGAAGAATCTGGAGCTTATCATTACATTTGAAACTAGAAGCTAAAAGTTCCAAATCATATTTCAATATGAAACTTTTCATATTCTTTGCTGTTTTTGCGTCCTTTTTGGCGATTTCTTGTGCTTTGAAAGACGGTGTGTTCTGGATATTTTATGTCTTTCCCTTTAAATACTATAATATATTTTTTTAGAGATTTGTGGTCAACCCCATTCCCTAAATGGCGATGGAAGAGTTGCCCGTGAGGCCTATTTCCCTAACTATTCGTACGATTCTGCCAAAAATGAATGCGTCTTTTTTGTTTTCGGTGGCTGTGGTGGAAACGAAAACCGCTTTGTCTCTAAGGAAGCTTGTGAGGAAAAGTGTCTGGAATAAAATGAAATGATAACCAAAAGTGCAATTGGTGTTTCTAATTGGATAATGCAAAAATAGTATGGTCGGGGATTCGGAAAATTACAGATGGTTCTGGATATAATGAATGATATTGTTTTAAATACCGCTGTCGTGGCGGCTTTAAATTTATTTCATACTTGTCACATCTAGCTGAAAGTTCATAAATATTAAAATTATTATGAAAGTTCTAGTCTTTTTGGTTGCTGTTTCGGCTCTCCTGGCCACTGCTATGGCCCTTAAGAATGGTTTGTAATTTATCTGACTTTAAAACTTGGAAAAAATATTAATTTTGAAATCAATAGACATCTGCGGACTACCTCCTGCCATGAACGGTCGAAGAATCTCCTGTTTGGCTTATTTTCCCAGCTGGACATATTATGCTTCCCTTAATGAGTGCATACTATTTGTTTACGGAGGTTGCGGAGGCAACGAAAATCGCTTTCCCAGCAAAAAAGAATGCGAGGAAAAGTGTTTGGAATCAAAAGTTAAAAATAAAGCTTAAAATATATAATATTTTATTGATTTTTTTTAAAAAATAAAATATATTATAAATAGACGGTACGAGAGTTCCATTCATTCAAATTTACAGCATATGGAAAAAAGGAACCTGAAGAATCTGGAGCTTATCATTACATTTGAAACTAGAAGCTAAAAGTTCCGAATCATATTTCAATATGAAACTTTTCATATTCTTCGCCGTTTTTGCGTCCTTTTTGGCGATTTCTTGTGCTTTGAAAGACGGTGTGTTCTGGATATTTTATGTCTTTCCCTTTAAATACTATAATATATTTTTTTTGAGATTTGTGGTCAACCCCATTCCCTAAATGGCTATGGAAGAGTTGCCCGTGAGGCCTCTTTCCCTAACTATTCGTACGATTCTGCCAAAAATGAATGGCTGTGGAGGAAACAAAAACCGCTTTGTCTCTAAGAAAGCTTGTGAGGAAAAGTGTGTGGAATAAAATGAAATGATAATCAAAAGTGCAATTGGTGTTTCTAATTGGATAATGCAAAAAAAATATGGTCGGGGAAGCGGAAAATGAAATTTTGTTCTGGAAACAATGTCGTGGCGGCTTTAAATTTATTTCATACTTTTCACATCTAGCTGAAAGTTCATAAATATTAAAATTATTATGAAAGTTATAGTCTTTTTGGTTGCAGTTTCGGCTCTCCTGGCCACTGCTTTGGCCCTTAAGAATGGTTTGTAATTTATCTTACTTTGAAACTTGGAAAAAGTATTAATTTTAAAATCAATAGACATCTGCGGACTACCTCCTGCCTTTAACGGTCGAAGAATCTCCTTATTAGCTTATTTTCCCAGCTGGACATATTATGCTTCCCTTAATGAGTGCATAATATTTGTTTACGGAGGTTGCGGAGGCAACGAAAATCGCTTTCCCAGCAAAAAAGATTGCGAGGAAAAGTGTTTGGAATCAAAAGTTAAAAATAAAGCTTAAAATATATAATATTTTATTGACTTTTATAAAAAATAAAAAATGGTATAAATATACGGTACGAGAGTAGTAATTTGTGTTTTAAGTTAAAAGGAATTTGGGGATTATTTTCAGAACAGTATATATTTCATAAAAATGTTCAAAATTATGCAACCAGGAATTATTCCAGATTAGAGAAAGCTTTGAACCAGATTATGCAATCGCAGCACTAGTTAATGATCCTCTCTTTTTTATTTTTTATTTGTATTTCATAGATTTCACCTTTGGGTCACTTTTGTATATAATACATATATACCCATCCCGTTATCGGCAAACTTTCTGCTATATAGACTTCAGGCTCTAGTGACATTCCCGATAAGCTCCAGATTCTTCTGGTTCCTTTTTTCCATCTGCTGCTATATGTACCAGGCTTTATAAAGCTTCGATCTGGATCTGGAGCTCCATAGTTTAGTCCAGAGTCTAGAGTTGTCGCAAAAATGAAGTTTCTGGGTGTAGCGGTGATTACAATAATGCTGAGTCTCCTCGGCCCTCGATTTGCAGTTGAGGCCAAGCCTGGTGAGTCTATTTATTCAACTATTGAATATTATTTACTGAACACAGTCACTGTAGAGATGTGCAATCAGCAACCCTCGATGGATGGCATGCCCCAGGACTCGGCTGCCTGCATGGCCTTCATGCCCACCTGGTCCTATGATGCCTCCAAGAATGCCTGTTCCGAATTCATTTTCGGTGGCTGCGGTGGAAATTCCAATCAGTTCTCCTCCAAAAATGAATGCGAGAAAGCCTGCAAGGACTAAATGAAAAAACGAAGACAAACACTTCTGCCGACTGGGGCAAAACCCTCACTTAAATAATGACCAAAAAACAAAGCTTAAGTCTGAAAACCAAAACAAACAGCCCGCAAGCTTGTTTCGAAAAAAAATAAATAAATACAATAAATCGCACTATAATTTCAAGGTGTTTTGTTGTTGTCACAACTCGTATACTCGACAAAATCTTGACCCTCGTCGTTTGATAAGCGATCCGATCCGGTTTGGGGCTATATAACGACCACAGCATCTCCAAGCGGTGCTCAGTCTTACATCGCCGGTCGCAGTCGATATCTCTCAAAAAATCTCTCAATAATGAAGTACTTTGCTGTTTTTGTGATGGTCTTGTGCTTTTTGGGCGCTGCTTTGGCCCAGAGAAAGAATCGTAAGTAATCGGTGCCTATAACTAAAAATAATTCCATTTAGTTCCATTTGGAAATGTTACTATATATATATATTTGTATATTTTTTAGCTATTTGTGCAGAGGAGTTTGCCGTTATAGGACCCTGTCGGGGACTAATTCCTCATTGGTCTTATAATAGAGAGACTGGCGAGTGCGCTGCATTCAACTACAGTGGCTGCCAAGGCTCGGACAATAGATTTGTAACCAAGGACGATTGCGAAAAGAACTGCAAGCCCCAGATTTTGTAATTCTCAACTAAAGTTGTTATGTGAATAAAGTTTTTGTTATTTAAAATGTATACTATGTGTGGTGTTTACTACAAACTGTTGCTGGCAATGTTTGCAAAAACTCTATCTAATATCAGGCCTTGACCTTCCCCAGCTGGCTGATAAGCCATTTGGTGTGAGCCTATAAAATAACCCCCAGGCCCTCGATCGGTGTTCAGTTCTAGTTGAAAAGTCGTGCTCGAAAACAATATGAAATTCCTTGCTGTGCTCGTTGTGCTTTGCTGCCTTTTGGGAGTGTCCTTGGCCAATCTTAAGAATCGTAAGAGCCCTTTCTCAACTTCTTGAATCTTTTATAAATTTTCTTTAATTATGTTTTGCTCTAAAAAGCAATCTGTGGCGAGGAGTTCGGTACTATGGGTAAATGCCAAGGACGAAGTCAAAAGTGGACTTACCGCCGCGACACCAACGAGTGTATTCAGTTTTATTATACCGGCTGCAACGGAAATAAAAATAATTTTGAAAACAAGAGGGCTTGCGAACAGGCCTGCCGAGTTTAAGAAACTAATGGAAATTATATATTTGAATTAATCATTTGTTAAATGTTTTTAAAAAATAAAGTTAATCAATGATTGTATCTCCTCCTGTCGGCTATCTCTCCTCTGAAGTATATCTCTGAAAAGTTTTTCCAAATCCCCAACTCTAGTAATGTTTTTATCCTAATATGCTCATCTTTATTTTTATTCATAAACTTTTTTAACTTTAATTAATATTGGTTGACGCTTACATTAATTAGTGTCCGATTCTGTGTGATTAGGCTAGGCTATGTATGATTTGTTAGCTAACTCTATATATTGTTAGTGTTTTACATATTTTACTTTATTGTGATTTTTATTTAAGTTTATATATATTTAATATTTTTTTTTAAATATAGTGTTCATATGCATATGCTTGTTAATTGATATTGTTAATCATTTGAACGTCTGCTGCTGCTGCTGTTGGATGATGTCGTACTAGATCAGAGGTTATCGGTCCAAGAAAAACTCTATTTGAATCATTTATTCAACAAACAGCAACTTCCTACCTATTCTTCTAATATATATATAAAGTTTCAAGTGCTTGTTTATATATTTATAATGTGTTATTATATTTTTTTTTAGTTTTCCTTATTTTTTGCATATATGTTTTTAGTTTTTTGATTAAAATAAAGTTAAACTAGTGCCTAGCTTAGCTTAGTTTTATTTTAGATTTCATTAATTTTCTTTCAGATTTTGCTGGAAATTGCGAAGAAAGCTTTGTTGAAATCATAAAAGGCATTTACACTGAAATTTAAAAGCTAAACTTTAATTATTTAAAATCCAGCAAAATCTGCAGAGAGGCCTGGACCTACTCTGAAATTGCACAATTTTTCTTCTCCAATTTATTCGCTTTTGGTTAGCACCGCACTTCCGTTGAAGGAACTGCTCGAGTTTCCACCAGCACCTGCCCCTAGTCCTGGGGATCCTTCAGTGGCTGTCACACCCACGGCGGCTGGCTGAGTGGGCGTGGTTGGGGGCGAGAGTGTTGCATGTTGCTGTTGCGATTGTTGCTGCTGCTGCTGATATGCCACCGCCGACTCGGCCAGATCCAAGAGAGCCGCTGACGATGCAACTCCTGGCATTGTGACGCCTGATCCCGATCCTGTCGCCGGGCCCAAGCCGTTCATGGTCATGTCCTGCGCCTCGTGCTTCATCCTCAGGGTGTTGTTGTTGTTGTGATTGACCGCATGCTGCCCCAGGGCCGGGTGATGGGCAAAGGAGAGGGGCGGCAAGTGGAGGCCCGGAAAGGCCAATCCTGCGGCCGCCGCCGCATGGAGGGACTGCAGCAGCGCCGCCGAATGTTCCTGCGCCTTGCGCCGCAGCTCGGCCACCGAATTGGAGCGAGGATCATGTCCTGAGTTCTGGCCGGAGGACTTGGGAGACTCGGGCGAACTGGCCGCCGAACTGCTGCTGACAGGGACACTGAGTGGCGCCACCACCGACGAGGTGGGCGGCGGGGGAGGCGGTTTCAGAGAACAGCAGGAGCACAGGCTCTGGAAGGGCGAGACACCTGGAATGTACATGGAATTATAAATTATTGAATATTTTGATTTTTAATCAATTTTAAATCAGTTTCAAAATTAGATTAAAAATTAAGTGATTTGATGGCTGATTTTGTGAGTGATTTCCGATACCTATTCTTTTTAATTTGATTAGATTTTTGATTGATTAGTTCTTGACTTACCTTTCAGGCCGGGGAAGAGGGGTTGATGGGTGAACTGGGCGGCCAGGTGGGGCGGCAGGAAGAGCGGTGGGTGGTTGGCGCTCCGCTGGGCCGCTGCTGCCGCTGCCGCAGCTGCCACGGCGCTCTGTTCGCTGAGCACCGGACGGAAGCCGCAATTGCTGAAATAAAATAAATCAAAATTAAATTAATAATAATACAATAAATTCTGTAATGAATAAAAGTAAATACTTCTGAAACCACCCTCGATGAACTCATTTAAACTGCTTTGCATTTCGCTTCCACGCGCCCATTAAACAAAAAATGAAAATTAATAAAAAAAATGTATAAGGGAAGCCACACAAGGCAAACAAAAACAACAAACAGAGTTTTAATTAACGCCTAATTGAAATAAATTAAAACATTTTTATGCGTAATTGCATTATTATTAATAAACCTAAATATTTTGTATGTGTGAACGTACTGGCGAGGGTGCTGGAGAGAGGCAACCATCAACACCCAGTTGTCATTTTTCTGATGGCTTTAATTGAATGAAATATAACGCTTAGTCTCATTTCAAGGCAAATGCGGCCAACAAAAAATTACAAAAAAAGAGGAGCAAACACCAATAAAAAACACTTAATGCAATTTGAAAATTTTAATTGATAAGTGAGCCAAACAATTCGTGGAATTGATCAATTTCTATGTCATGGGGATTATACACATTAATAAAATTATGGATTATTATGTATATTTTTTTATCAGGATTAATTGTGTTTAATTATCCTGTGGAAGTGCGAAACTTGAGCTAGAATTTAGTTTGATGGCCGGGATGGAAAAAATTCAATTTCCATTTGTTCAAATTTACATTAAGCCGCCGGGGAAATGTGTCTAAAATTTAATAATTTTTAGCCAAGGGACAGAGTACTTGGCCGAAACGACTCTCTGCCGGCTGGCTCTGACGAATGCTAATCGAGTTGGGCAATGAAATGTGATGGGATCTGGGATTAGGTACTGCGAGACTGGGGGCAGTCGCGACCACATTTACCAGGAAAAAGGACCACAACCGTCGCGGCCGTTGTCGCTTTTAATTCTCCGCGATTTTCACTTTTTATTTTCCCCTGGCTACCTACCCCCCAAAAAATGTAATACTCCCAGTTTTCCTAAGCCTGTCATGGTTTTTTCGCTTTTCCCTTATCCTCCCACAATTTGCTGTGATTTTTCCGAGGTTTTGTCGCTTTCCCTGGTCTCCTTTTATTTATTTTTCACTTTTTTTTGGTAGTTGGAGAAAGCAAGTCGGTTGGCCGCTCAAAACAGAATTTTCTATAAGGTTAGTTGACTTTTTTTTAAAGAGTTTTGTTCAGATTATGGGGTTTAAAAGGAATTTAAACATTGGAACCAAAAATATAGAAGAAAATAACACTCCACAAGCCTATTTATTCTTTTAAGGTTTATAAAAAAGCATTTTTCCTACCCTTAATATAGAGCTAGAGCTCCAAATATTTCCCCCATGGCCCCTAATTAAGCTCCGAGCCAAAAAAGCAAAAGTCCAAGCGGCAAAAACGAGATGAGAAAACTCAAACAGCAGCTACGATGGCAAACACTCGTCTGTAGACACCACCAGCAGCACCACTAGGTCCTACATACCACCCTCCAAAGCCCCACTCTGCACCACCCCCTCAGCCAGCCTCCTTGCCCCACGCTAGTTGCGAAAAAAGCAGTAAACTTAAATGTTTGCGTATAATTAAGCACTCATCCTTTGGTCGTAATTAAATTTTGCATGTGCACATCCAGCAGATGCCTCGGACTCGGGTCCAAAGGCTTGGGGCTGCGTTCTAGAACAACCCTCCCCCTCTGTACACCCCTAGCTATATACTCTATATAGCCCTCTTTCTACCCTCACTGTCTATGCCTTTCCCAGATGAACCCCATCCTCTCTCTATCCCTCCGGTTTTGGGGGTTCTGGCACAAAATATGTTTATGGCTTTAGGCTACATCAGGGCACTGAGAAAAATTAGCTGGCATTTTTTCTATTTAAAATTGTAATTAAATAAAAATCATAAGAATAAGACCAGATTAATTTTTATTCAAAAATCAAAAAAGAAGTATTTTTTTCAAGTAAATGCCCGAGAAGAGTGGGAGGTACCCACGCCCACTCAAATGCCGCCGCCCTAATTGCTATACTCATACACAGACCTCCTCCTCTGGCCCGAACCCATCCGTCTAATTAAGACATTCACAAGCTCGAGTGTTGTCGTTGAGCTCGTTAGTTAGTATATAACTTTTCCTCTAGGCAGCCCCAGAAAGAGAGGGCGATGTCTAAACGAAAGAGAGGCCAAACGGGCTATGTCTGTCAATGTCAATCGTGAAAGCTTCAGTTCGCAGTTTCCACCTTGAGTTGCCACAAAAGTTTTTCTTAAAATTTTCGCACTTTTCTCAGATTGCATATACAGTGGGGAGAGAGAGAGTGAAGGATAAAGTTTCCATGACATTGCCATACTGGGTGGGATGTGTGGCATGCCCCTTATCACCAAGGCGTGGGGGTAATTAGTCGGGCAAACATTTTAATGCTTTACGCAATTCTAACAAATTAAACTCAAGCAATCAACACCTACACAGGCTTAGCTTCCCGCCATCTCCACCGCAAGTCAAACTCAATTTCCGCAAAATGTAATTTTTTTTTTCTGCGAGCTCCCCGAAAACTTTTTGGGTAAACCCGCTCCCACCCATCCGGGGGAGTTGGTATTTGCTCCACATAATGCTTATTATATTAGCCAACCCGAAAAGTTTCGCCAGCGAGAGTGGGAGTTGGGAGCAGCTTATTTTAATTGCATGATGAATATTAAAATATTTGCTTAATTTATTATTCAGGCATTCGCATTCGTGCGCGCAAACATAAGCGGGCTAAAGTATCCCGAAGCACACACACATATATGTATATAATTTTGGCTGATTTCTATGTACTATGCCAATTATATTCTGGTATTTTCGGGGCAATTTCCCGGCACTGTAATACATATTTAGTTATTTGTGCATAAAGTATCTGCGAGATGCGCGCCAGTCAGATTTGACGCTGATGTTGGGCATTCAATTAGCATTTTTAACTGAAAAGTTATTTCAGGGAAATTTTGGCCAAAGTTGGTGGAGACTAGGATAGTCAGGATATATACAACCTGAAATGGAACTTTTAACATCAACTCTATATATAAAATCTATAAAAAATGTATAGCTCTTTTCTTACAAGATATTTCTGTTTCTGAACCAATTCTAAGCCATGAAAGTTACTTCAAGTTGTGAATAAATGAAGTACCGAGTCTCGTCTCCTTTTAGGTATTACAGCTTGCCATAAAAAACTGAACTTAAGTACTTCAGTGCCTTGCATAATTTGTATAATTTTGTGTAATTTTTATTGTTTTTTTTTTTTTTAAAGTAAACCTGTTTGGCAATAAGAGTTTTGCAATCTCGGGAATCATTTCTTACGTCATTGACGTCGACCTTGCAGACTAAAGCTGAAGCAGAAACTGAATCTGTAACTGAAGCTGAAACTGAAACTGAGGCAAGTGCAGATTAGTGCCCCATAATTATTTATTTAGTTTCTGGCATTTGCATAAAATATGCCAGTCCGAATCGAAAAAAAAGTCAATATGGCTCGAGAGTATCCTTGGGATGTCGCAGAGTGCCCTGACTAATGCAATGATAAATGCTTTTGCGATGAAACGCTTCAGTTGCGATCGAAATGCTCAGATTGGCTGATGGATGGCAAGGACATCCGGTTCGAGGACATTTGAATAACAATATCACAGGCGAGATATCACGAATTCTGAGTGCTCGGAGCTGGGAATTGATTTGGTCAACCGTTACAACAGCAAAAACAGCGGGATAGCCCCTCAATCGAGAATCGAGAAGGGCGGAGGAATAGTTCCAATGATTCAGCAAACGCGTGCCCCTGCCCAGTGGGATGTCCTTGGTCCTTGTCCGGATTCCATACCATTATGTCTCAACCGGATCCTGTTCATTTTTTTTTTTTTGTGGTGTAATGTTTGTTGTTCCAGCGCGTTGACATGTGAGCCAAGAATCTATTCCAGTTTTTTTTTTGTGTCAGCCCTCCCGTGGCCTCTTTGCCATCTGATGAGACCGCCCACCGATAAAGGGCACAATTACAGGGGCAGGAGGTCTTATATATTTGTTGGTGAACAGCAAAAAAAAAAAATCAAAAATAACAAAACGAAATGTACCAGCCACCGCCTTTTGTGAGTCGCAAGGCATATGCACCAAAATAAAACACCCTCGTTTACGCCCAATTTAATTTTGAAGTAGCTTTTTATGGTCTTGTGGCCAGGCATTTTTGAATTTATGAATCCCAGTAGCTAAAAGCGAAAGGAAACGGAGTTAATATCCATTATGAATAGATAATGAAAAGAAGAGCAGAGATCTGATAAGAAATCTGAAAATAATTCACTTTCATCTGAGTGTTTTCATAAAACAAAGAAGGTGGTGGATTCAGTTCCAGAAAAAACTAACATACTTCCATCTATGGTATAGAATCCACAATCTATAAGGATATATTAAGTGAATATCAAAAATATTAAGTGAAATATCAAAGTTCATTAGTCGTTAAGCCAATTACTCAGAGTGCTACTATAGTTTCCAAGCAGCTACACCCCTCCAGGGGATAAATATCCTTGTCAGCGAAAAGTATTCCACATCCCATCCCTCTCGCCGATTCGAGGCGATTATAAACCCCACGATCTGCTAATTGCCTGCGTGTCATTAAGCTTCCACTTACAAAGGAATTAGACAAACAAACAATAAAATTTATGGCAAGTGTCGCATTTTGTCATCAAGCAGCGACAAAAACAACTGCCAGAAAAGAATGTCGAGGACCAGCCACCCCTGGTAGCCGAACAAATATTTATCCTACGAAGCAAAATTGCGACAAATTTTCACCCCTAAGTGGGCAGTACCCTTACAGCTGTCTCTTTCTTAGCTAGCTATTGCCTTCTCTTTCGTGGTGTTTATTTTTTTTTTGGTGACGATGACTAAATTAGCAATTGATTGTAGGGGGAGGGATGGGCCGAAGCGAAAGAGCTGGCGGAACTCTAGCCAGACATTGACCGCAATGAGAGTCGTAATGTCATTAGATGCTTGGCTGGATGGTCGAGATGGCGATTCTTGACTTTCTTTTCAGTATTTTTTCCCAAGCTACACTGGAAAAAAATCTAGATGAAAAGGGGGATAAAATAAATTTTGTTTAAATTACTTAAACCAAAAAGTATAATCTTTTTCTTTTCTTTTCTGAAAATAATACTTAATAGATCCTTGAAAATGGTTTTTTATTTTATTTCTCTCTGTGTACTTTTCCCTTTTGACTCCTGCGGTGCTTATCTCTCGATTCTCAATTCTCTTTTCGCCATTTCTTTTATTCGCCGGGCTTTTCCCGACTCACGGGTTATTGAACAGGCGTGCCCAGCGGAAGGCGTTCTACTTAATGTTTTGGATGGAAAACGTTTAAATTCCATTGGCGCACTTCCGGTCACCGGATGTCGTGTGCGCCAGCGGAAACATTAAGGGAGCAATCTCCACCCTTATTGCCCTGACTCCCGATCCCGAGAAGAAATCGCAAACTTAACTGATACGACCCCCCGCTAATTGTACTTTGGGCATCTGTGATATGGCCGACACGTGCTGGCTATCTAATCACTAGCGCCATTGTCTCTCGCAGATGTGTGGGGGATTCGACACATAGATGTATCATTTATAGAGATTTCTGGACTCACCTATCGGAGGCACTGCTGCCGGCTCCAAAGTTTCCGAAAATATGACTTCCAAAGGCGGCGGCCGCCGCTGCCGAGGAGTGCGGCAGTTGGGGGGCGTGCGGCGTTGTAGGCGTGGGCGTGGACGATGCCGAGTTGTTGGAGGACGGACCTCCGGTCATCCTGGAGCCCGTGGTCAGCGACATGGGGCCACCCACTTCTATGGGGGAGTCTGTGTTACGGGAGTTCGAGGGACTACTTGGTCCGGCACCTCCGCCAGCCATGGGCGTGCTGCGATCCCTCAGGCCCGACGGCGAGGGCGAACCGGCACTGATGGAGCCCAGGGATTGGGAGGCGGAGTGGGGCGTGGCAGTCAACTGATTAGAGGACAAGGGGCGCTCGTTGTCGCTGGAGTCCAGATGCATGCCACCGCCAGGACTGCGGGAATGGGAAAGGGAATGCTGCTGCTCCAGGCCACCATTGGGCAGAGGACTGTGCGATCGCTGGCGGGGCGGCAGGTCGTCCATGTCGTCGTCTATTTCGCCCGTGATGTCTGGCGAGGATTCCCGAGAGTCGTGCAGCTGCCAGGACATTGAGAAGAGGAATTAGGGAATGGATTTAAAATCTAAGAAGAGTGAGGATGATCTCCTTACCTTATCCAGTGAGCTGGAGCTCTCCCCATTCTCCCGCTTGCGCTGCTCGTCCTTTAGCCTCTCAGCCTTGCGCCACTTGGCCCTCCGGTTCTGGAACCAGACCTGCAAGGAGAGGGAATGAAATTGAGAAAGTTTCGAGAAAATTGCCTGGATACGACCACATGTCTACTATTATTATTATTTATGCCAGAAGCCAACTTCTGGCTTGTTGACTCTCCCGCTGCCAGCCAATTGAAAATTGAAAAACTTTCCCCCACGCACAGGACTCGGAAAATTGCTAGCAGGATCAACATAACAGGCAACAGAAGGGGAGTGGCCAGGGAGGGCTGGGGAGAAACAATAAACGAAATTTTCCACCTCAGAAACTTTAACAATTTGTCGAGCTGCCTTTGTCCTTCCAGCCAATCTAAGACGTAAACAAACAAAATCTGATTTTCAATTTTCGCAACGAAGACAAAACAAATTTGCCCTGTAATCAGCGCCTAAATTGGGGGCCGGGGGGCTGGGTGACGTCCTGACTGGGAGAGGACGAAAAGGACGAGAAGGGACCAACTCTCACACACATGGTTGCCTTGGCTCTAATGAGGCTCAATCAAGACAATGCCCTGGCATCCTTAGACACATCCTTTGGATTGCTTATGCGCGCGTGTTTCCTTTGCAGGCAACCCCCTCTCTCCCCTCCCCTCCCCTCCCCCCCCCTCCCTTGCATTTTCCTAAACCACTCGTTCACTTCCCGTTCGTTTTCGTTTGCTTTTAGTTCCGGTTTGCGCTGATTCCCCAGCTTAGAGCGCCCTCTAATGGGATTTTACTTGCAGGGCGCCATCTTGAATGAAAATCACTCCCTCCGAGTGTATGTGTGAGTGTTTTATGTGTGTGTGTGTGTAAGTAAATTTCCTAATCAAAATTCAAATTAGACATTGTGCAAAAGTTGGCATTTTGGCTCCATTGTTGTAATCATAACGCAGCATAAAACAATTTCAACATTCTTTGGCCGGAAGCCAAACGGCTGACTTGCCTTAATTCCCCACCTCCCTCTCACTCTTTCGCCCTCTCTCTCTCGCTCATCGTATTTATATATATTTTATCCGCCATGTTTCCCCAGACTTGTGTGGCAAAAAAGGGAGCTGCTTCCTGCTCCCCCCCGCCAGCACTTCCCAAGCTTATTTTTTGCCTTGGCAAACAATAAATTGCGCACAATCCAACCCCCAAGGAAGGAAGCCACCCCCCCAGGACACACACCCACTCACTCACACACACTGCCGCCCACCCATAACACCCCCGCTGGGGTCTGAACTTTTCCAGTTTTCCTCGTTTTTGGTGGTGACGCCCACCAGTTACTTAATACAATATTTATGCCATAAGCACATTACCAATAAAATATGGCTGGGAAAACTTTTTTTCTCTCTGTGCGTGAGTGTGTGTGCCGCCCTGGGGGTAGATGCGGACAGAGAAGGATATATTTCAGTGTGTGTGGGTGTCAAGAAGGCAGAGGGAGATGGAAGGACAAACGATAAAAGTAGCTCTTCTCCTTCTGGCTGCTCCCGTTATTATGACAAAAATTGAATAATGAAAAACAATTGTCTGCGTCTGTCTCGCTCACCCTGCCCGCGGCGGTCTCTCTCTACCTCTCAATCATAATTTCATGCACAATTTTGTATTTTTTATTATTACACAAGAATTTAATATGTTCTTGTTTATTTAATTCGCTTGGCTTAGTTCCTTGATTGCTTGTCAGGAATTGCTGGAGAAGGGCTTACAAGAGGGAGTTTTTTATTTGTTTTTAAATATATATTTTATATTTAAAAGTTGAAATAAAATTTTGGTTTTTATTTTAAGATTAAGAATAAAGAAAGAGAGGGAATTACTTTCAAGTTTTACTTTCAAATCGTCTTAAAATCAAGAAAGGATTAAAAATGAAAAAAAAAATCATAGCATACTTTAGGGAAGACTTTATTCTTGTATCTGTTGGAACAAAATGGTTTTAAAAAAGTATTTTTTTTCAACAAAAAATATAAATAAATGTCAAAAAAAAATATTATTTTATTACCTCTCTTATTTTAAGACTCTTTCCTGATCAAATAT
Source organism: Drosophila monieri (assembly GCA_035047585.1). Classification (NCBI taxonomy): domain Eukaryota; kingdom Metazoa; phylum Arthropoda; class Insecta; order Diptera; family Drosophilidae; genus Drosophila; species Drosophila monieri. The sequence continues at coordinate 5,824,202 of JAWNPJ010000079.1, read as the reverse complement.
TGCCCTAATTTCCTAAAAAAAAAAACAATTAACAACTCACTGCACATGTCTCTTCTTATCAACACGTTGAAACGGATCCTCGGAAGGACCCTCAGACCCACTTGAAGTAATTTATTTACCCCGGAAAACGCCCAAAGGCGGCAAAAATATCCCATAATTTCGGAAGAACAATAACGAGGCATAACAATTATTCATATACACTGGGCAAACACAATTTTTGCGGTCGGACAAGTTACACGAAAACCGATTTGCCATGAAAACGAAAACAAATAAGTAAACATTTGAAAGGGGCGGATGGAGAGGGGGGGGGGGGGCTGGGCAAACAATACCAAAAGTTGTTACACAACGAGTTACAGGCAGGATAAAATAAAAAAGGAAACAATGCCAGGGAACAAAAGAAGAGGGGAAGTCGTTCATGAAGTAATTACGGACAAGTGCGCACCATTAGCTTCCGCAAACAGCTTGGTCCGCAACACTCAATGCAAACAACACCCAAGGACCCAGGACGGCAAGGATCAGCCAGGATACCAATAACGATGACGGAACAGACCAAGTGGAATGAATGAACAGATGTGTTAATATCAAACGCATTTTGCTTGTGGCTGAACCCTTTGCAACCTAAAGCGGCAGCAGTGGCAACAACAATAATTGGGCTACCGCAGCAGCCGACACCACACCACCACCATCATTGCCCTTCCCATGACGGGAGTCCTTTACTCCCTTCGGGTGGTTTCGAAACCGCCCATATCCTGAGGCCAACTCGATTCGACTGCCGACTGCCGACTGCCGAGGCGGCCATCAACTTGGATCAGCATTAAAGGATTACTCGAGCAAATGCAATTATTTGACAGGCAGTCCGATCAACCCAATAGTCCTGTACACTGAAGAAAATGTTTTACGAAAATCATGGATATTTTTAGGGCAAGAAAAGGGTTGTACAAGGGAAGCTATAAGGTGTTTCAGTGATTATTTGATCCTTAAGGAATTGGAAGTAGTTTTCTGTCCGATTAGTTTCCCCCAGTGCATATCCTTTACCCTGAAGCCGAAATCTCCTTCTTCGAGACTTTTTTGCGCCGCACTGTTTCTCACATTGCTACTTGGCCCCTGTGATTATAATAAATTATCAATTATTGGCATTATTTGCGGTTAGCAGCCCTTTGGCTCCGAGTGGGTGGCTTAATTCCGCATTTCCGAACGGGTGGGTTTTAGTTTCGTGTGGGTGTTGCCCATCGAATTGTCCTGCTGCCGTACATTAATTTTAATCGAATTAGTTATGTATGAGGTGGAGTGGACGCGGAAGTGTAGGCGGTAATCGCACCGGGCCAACATTATTCCAACTTCATTATTCATCGCCTTGGCTTGGGAAATTGATAACTCGGATTTGGAGGGCAGCGAGAAGGCTTATTAAATGAGTAATTAATCAGCTCCAAACATAATTCGAGATGGAAATTGGTTGCTCTATCAAAAATCACCTTAAAGTGCAACAGCAGACCAACTTTTTGCACTTAATAACTTCAACTACACCCCTCTTGTTGAGTTTCCTCCCTGTTGGAAAAACAAATCCCCCCTCCACCGATTCAAAAATCAAATTTCCCACTCATTTATCAATCAATATCACTTATTAGAAGAGCTCTCTGGCATTAGCTCGACTTCAAAGTGCTTTGTCCTTGTCAGGTGGGCCTCCGCATATATTATATGGCACATCCCTGATCCAGCTGGGACCCGGGGCTTTAACCATAAGCTCGCTGCTATACATTAAGTAAATGATTTTTGCACTGAGCTCTCCCAAAAAAAAATGTTCCATTCCCGAGCCCAGAACCCCGATACCAGACAATTCCCGGGGTCGCCTGTTAGGGCATCAAAAATTGACAGACGAAAAAAAAAATGGCGTGGAAAATGTATCAGGTTACAGGTTACAGGCAAGTGAGCGGCTAAACAGGAGCCAGGGCTGTTGGGGAATCAAACGAAGTACACATAATAAATTTTATTATAAAATTTATTTCCGCTCCGGACCGGCGAAAAAGAAAAACAAGCGAACGGAATGTGTCAAAATGCGGTTGGAAAAACGAGACCAGGAAAAGCTGGCGGTTGCGGCGGTGCACCCTCATCAAAATATTTGGCATTCATTCCATTATCGAAATCCCAGACTAAGCTGTCCAGTCGAAGTGCTCTTTTCCCATTTTCCTCCTCACTTTCTTTTTTAACACACTTTTTGCCGCATTTATTTCCACAATTTTGTGGAAAAGAACTTCGGACTCTGCAAAGTCAAGAACTTCGGACATTTGACAGGATCTTCGGTTAGGGGGATGAGTTTTCCAGTTCTGGTATTATTAACTTGTAATTTTGTTAGCCTGACAAGGACACGTGTTTGCGACAAGTGTCCCACAATCGAAACACTTGACAAATAAAAAATATACAAATATCAGGTTGCCGGCGAAAATTGAATTGCAAGTATCTGGTTACGCCTGGGAAAATGGAGGGAAATCTGTTGGAAAGCCGAGGCGCCTAATTGCGCCGGAAATAGAAAAATAGAGAGGATGTCATAACGCCACCAAAGTGTTTTTAATAGCCACCTAAGTGTGCGTGGGCCCGCTCGGGAACGTGTCTAGTTAGTGTTGCATCCTCATTAAGTTGCAGTTTCATTTCCATTTGCCGTGTGGCATAATTTGCTTTCGGCCTTACAAGTCGACGTGCTCGAGTGGCCAGAGATTCGCTCAGTTCGCCCACTACGGATCCACAACGAGTATCTTTGTATCTCTTCTCATATCCGTGGAAGTAGATCCGCTAATTGTCAGCTTGCCGTGCACTAATCTGACAAATGCACTTCACAATTCTATGTAAATTGCCTCCGTCTAATGATTACCGCACTTAACTCTTTTTTGGTTCTCTTTTCATAAGCAGACTTGACAATCTCTTCCTGACTTAATTTGCATCTTGATCCGCACGAGGCTATTAATTCAAATGTCTTACAAAATGATTCTAATTTTGGGCCAGCAATTGACAGAATAATGTGCAGCTTAGGTAACTCAAGAAAAAAGCCTTTAAAATATTATTCAATTTCAAGGAAACTCTCCTCCAACTTGGTAGATTGAAAAATAAATTCAATAACCAGCAATAAAGAGCAATTTGCAATGAACCCCTCAAACTTTCTACTTTCTTTTCATATTTTCATTTTTTGTTTTTTTGCCGATTAAGAACTTTGCATATCTGGGGTGCCTGGACGAGCCCCACCAACATCATTGAAAATGTATATAGAAAATATTTTTTTAAAAGAAATTATTGCATTACGTTTGCTACACGCCACCCCGTTTGTAATCCCCGAGTCCTTGAGCCTCTTCGGCATGCATATGCATTATTAATCGGTCTTAGAGAGGGGGTTATATATATCTATATATAGTTGGGAAGGATACATATGTATATGAAATGAGAGGCTTTGATCAAAATGCGTGACCGTTCTAGGGTTGTCCTTATGAAATTTGATACGATTTCGTGAGTTTCTTCGCTGATTTAAATATTTCTCAGATGGCCGAACCTTTTTTTTTTTTGAATTTTGCACCCAACTCTTTCCCTATTTTGCATAATTTTGTGAAAATCACAGAAAGTGGTGTCTTACCTGAACCCGAGCCTCGGTCAGGTTGATTTTCATGGCCAGATCCTCGCGAGTAAATACATCCGGATAGTGGGTCTGGGCAAAGGCCGTTTCCAGTTCTTCCAGCTATTTTCAAATTAAAAATTAAACATCAACCTTTTGCTTTTGCTGCTTTTCCATCGCAGTTAGTTAGTTACCTGTTGCAAGGTGAAGGTGGTGCGATTCCGTCGCTGCTTCCGCCGGACAAAAGTCTCATCGTGGATGGCAGGATGATACGAGTAGCTGGTATCTGGAGGAATATCAGATTAAAAGAAGCCGGAGAGTTGGTATTAGCCAAGTTAGGTGTGTTGCATTAGCAGCCATAATTTATCTAGTTGCACCTAAGGGCGTCAGAGCTTGAGTGCCACTAAGCTGGGATGTGTACGTCTTGGCCAAATAGTGGCCATGAATTAAATATAGTTACAGGATTAGATTGAAAAATGGTGAGGAAATAAGTGAAAATACAGAAAGGAAAATTAATTAAAAGTTACTTTATTTAGTTTCCATTATTTTCCATTCATGGACAAGTTTTTCTCTAAATTTTAAATGAACCAACTATAAATGCCTTCGAAATCATTCAAGCCAAAAGTTTTGCTCGGCCCTTGCTGGAAAAATCCTTTGGCCCCGACTCTCCGTTCTCCGCTCTCCGCTGACAACTTGGCCAAGTTGGCTTTTTGCTGAAAGCCAGCTGTTGCCAAAAATTGCAGGCTAATTGAAAAAAAAAATAATTGAATTTTCTAGCAGCAGCGCCATTTTGTATGCTACAAAATATTTTATAACTGCCTTTTGAGCTTTTCCTTTTGCCAGAAGGAGAGACAGAGAGAGGAAAGGCGTTGACAGCCTCACTTGACCTCCGCCCGAAAATCCCTCCCCCTGCGACTCACCCTTTTTTTGAGACCACACCACCACCTGCCCCCCGCCCAGCAACCGCCTTTGGAAAATGGAAAAGTAAAGCCGAAAAGGCGGAAACTTTGCTGAACCTTTTTCGACCGGACTCGGTGCGTCCGTGTTGTAAAATTAATTTTCAATTTGATTTTAAATAAATAATTAGCTGGCAAATTGCAAAATTTAATTTTAATTTTCTTCTTGCCAAAGCCTCGTAAAGCTTCTGTCTTTTTCTCCTTGCCTCTCGCCCTCTCTTTCCATCCGCCATCTCTCTGTCTCTGTCTGTGCCCGGGACTGGGACCAGGGCCGGGCTGTGTGTCAACTTTTTTGGGGGGCTCTAATCCGATTAGCTAAAATGTTGTTACTTTGGCATTCATTTGCGCCAGGACGAAGGTCGTCCCATCCTGGCGCCGCCCCCTTTCTCTGTTTCCTTCCCAACCGATTCCCTGGAGAATCCGTGTAATGCGCACTAATGTTGTTTTCTACTACGTTTTTCTCCGTCTCTATCGCCAAGTGTCGCTATGCCTGCCTTCGATTAATATTTAATTATGAAAATAATTAGAAAATGTTTCCACTCTGTCTTCGGTTTCTTTTGCGCTTTCAGGTAAGCCGAAGGATATAAGTGCGAGTATGGTAGAGATATCCTGCTAATGAAGCACGCATTTCGTGCCAGGACCAGGCAATCAGTTCAAAGAGTTTTGCCAAAGGAGCCAAGTTAATCGAATAGTCGATGAGTTGAGCCATTTGCACTCAGCATTATCTATAATAATTTCTTGGGATTTTTTTTTTTTGAGAGATAGTTGTAGGCATTTAAGTTACTATTAGAGATGGAAGATAGAGGAAAGTACAAGTTATAGTAGTTTTTCTATTTTTTTAATTATTAAAATATTAAACAGATAACTTTTCGCATTTATCGAATTCCAAAACTTGTCCCATCTCTATCCTATGCCTATCGCTTTTCCAGGATAACCACGATCACAGCCATTCCTCCATTTGCTCATCTCCAGCTCATCTGCCCACTGACTCGAAAGCTGCAATGTGCAATTTTCTTGCTAATCAAATTCTCTGCAGCCAATAATTGCCTAAAATGCAAATGGATATGCCCCAGGTTTTATGGTTCTAAGTGGGCGGGAGTTTACCGGCCGAAAATGCCTCGGGTCCTGGCCAGGAATAAAAAAAAAAGTACGTAGAAGAGACCAGAAATGTTCCAATGACGTCCAAGCGGCTGGCAATTAGCACAATTAGGTTTCGAGTGCAAATCCCAAAGCGCAACAGCACCAGCACCAGCAACAGCAAAAGCTGGCCAAAAACTGGGCAATAAGAATTTCATGCTGAAAGCTTTACCAAAATCCTAACCGAACCACCCTGCTCGATGAAGGATTTCCGCCTTCCCATTACCCATTTTCCTCCAAACTCGAACATCAAACGTCATGTGGCAGGAGCAACATCAGGGGCAGCAGCAACAGTGGCAACAACAAGTCAACTAACCGCACTTGTCAGGAAGACAGGATTAACAAATCCTTGTTGGCAAATTGATTCAAAAAGTACGCAAAGGGGCGCAGACAAGCCAACCAACAGGCAACCGTCTATGTCTCTGGGCAGGTCCTTCTACCTCACTCTTTCCCGCTTTCGATAGCTGTCTTTGTCTGGCTGCGAAGCAAGGCTGTCTCTTTTTGCACTTGAAAAAATTATGGAGATCATATTAGGTTTTATTATAAAATTATACAAACTTTTACTCTTTGGTTTAATTTTAAACAAGAATCTTTTGAAATGTTTTTTATTCCAACTTTAGCCATTAAATTAAATAGTAATCCTTCCATTTCATTAGTAAATTTTTTCTCAGTGCTCTGAAGCTGCTCTGTGTCTGCTCGTTAGCTGCGCCGGTAATGGGAGATAATTCAATTTTTAAACATTTGGCATAACAAGCGAAACCATCATTAAGGGATTTTCGGTCTGAGAGCAGTCAAGTCAAGAGTCCTTGCAATCAAGTCGGCACCACCCACCCAACCACCCTTCTAGCCACCCACTCGACTCTGGTATATCCTCAAGAAACATGTCTGCAACTTTGTCTGCCATTTCTGTGTAGGATCCACACGAAACAAAAATCAATTCTCATTCGATTTCAGCTTCGCTTACTTAATCTGAGATCCGAGAATTAGCATTCATTATAGTTTTCGTTTTGCTGGCCTAGTTTCTTTTTCTTTTTTATTTTTATTTGTTTTTTTATTTTGGGGGGAAAGAAGAAATCCCCTGGCAGAAGGTCGTATTCCCCGCCCTTGCCCCTTGCCGTTTTTGGAATTCTTGATATTTTGGTTCGGAAAGTGTCACCGTCTCAATTTCAGAATTTCAGAGTCCGGGCACGCGTTGGCAAAATTTTAAATTAGTTTAGCAATTGAGAAGCATTCTCGGGGTGACACTATAGGAGGGTTGGCTTCTCGAGAGAGAAGGGAAGACTGACATCAAGACTGGTATCAAGTAAAGGAATCACGAATCGGAATCTCAAAAAAGCAGACAACAAATTGAATTAGCTATGCAAATGGTCTGGGGATTTTTTATTCTGATTTGTGAACGATATTTATGGGTTTGCTCATGGTTTCTAGGAATGAATGACACACAGTCTCTGGAGAGTTTCGTCATGGGTGATTTTTGGGTATTATTCATGGCTAAGTTAATTATAATAGTTGTTAGATACTTGAAACCCACTAATTTAGTCACAAAAACTATGACTTAGTATCTCCAAAGCAAGCAACTAATGCTCAGAGCCCAAACGAATTCCCTCAGTGATAGCCTTGGCAGTCATTATCCTTTTACAAATTACATTAGGGGCCTTAAGCTGTCGCAAATCAAAAGCGACAGTCCCTCGAAGGACCTTCGACCCGGCCCGGCCCCATGACCCCCAAGTCTGTCTATCCGAATGTCATATTGAATCAGTCAAGAGTAAATAGAATTTGCACCTGATTAGGATTACGTAGAGAGGGAAGTGGCTAGGGGATCTACGTGCCAAGATGTTAGGTAATGCGTTCGTAAGTCCTTCCTCTAATCCCATTAAATAGCACATGATGGAAGCCACACAACATGGACTGCAATTTATGGCAAGTAAAGCGTATTTTTTGGTTGATTTTTTTATGATTCGTACGGCGGTGCCTTTTATGGATGGTTAGTGGAAAAAAAATCAATAAACTATTCCGTCGGCAGGTGACGCTTTGATTTATGATTTTGGATAAATGCCTCGGCACTCAACCGGCTCACTTTGAAAATCTGTCGAAATCTGTCGCCGCATTCCGTTCGCAGAAGGAAAATTTGCATGCCAAAGCATTAACGCTTTGCCAAAAGATAATTGCATGAAATGAAATCCAAAATTCCTCCTCTCCCTCGGCAGGAGGTGGGTACATACATATATATATGTACCATATCCCATCACTCCAGTCCATTCCAATACCAATTCCAATTCGAATGGATCGCTTCACTTTCCGACACGTTCACGTTTGCTTGACTTTGCCTTTGGCCACTCCTTTGCTCCAAAAATATACCCCCAGAGCCCCCGAAAGTCCCCTCCTATCCGGCATTCGAATATCGATTGACTTGCCTCCTCTCCTCTCCTCTCCTTTATTTTTTTTTATTTTTTTATTCAATTATAGTTATATGGCAATGGGGCCTCTGTCTCTCGGTTGCCGACTCTGGAGTGCCAGGCAAAGTTTATTTGGTTTGGATGGGGAATATGGATAGGGTTCAGGGGCTGTAGGGACTGTAGGGACTGCAGGGAGCAGTGGAGGCCATAGGAAATCAAATTGCTTCGCTGTGGCTTTTCTTTACACCAAATTCAACGAAATGGAATTTTTATGAGCCACTGCCAGGACAAGAACTGCTCTATCTCTCATTCAAAAGCGATAGTTTTAGCGATGTATTTTAGATAGATTTTTTCTGTTTCTAATAAAAACATACGATATATCCTCCGAATGTCACTCTTGTGAATCCTCCCTTGTTGGGAATTGTTCCCATAACACTTACCCTCTGGCCGAATGGCAAACTTTTCTGAGCAAACAGCCAACTCTCGACATGTGCGACCATGAAATCTGATATGCCCTCGACTCTCACCATTTCTGCCATCCTGCCCTGGTGATGCTAATAGAATAATTCGTTAATGTAAGATACAAAGATACGTCGATCCGATACGATAATAATCCACTGACAGTGGAGCAAAAAAAATTATCATTGGCTTTTAATCTAAATTTAATTCGATGAAAGGGAAAAGATTGCACTTTTGGCAGTTGGAACTACATCTGTTTCTGCAAATTATGGTTCACTTGGTTAGTTTTTATGAATTAGGGTGGCGAACAAAAAAATAGATGACTTGTTGGATGATGGGATTACGTTTCAGGAACATAAAAGTTATAGTATCTGTTGGATATTGTTAGACACTTACAAGGATGTGTTGCCGCAAAGGGATAGTCGAGCGTTGGTAGGCGCGGCGGATGCGGACCGCAGGGATGGAGGGCGGGCGGACATTGGTAGCAAAACATTCCTCTGCCCGCGGCTGCAGGACCGAGCTGAAAAAAAAAAAATATTACATAAACATCAAATACGAATCTCGGTAAATTGTGAAAAAGAATCTTTAAATTGCATATAATTTTGATAAATTCACTTGCCAATCATGATGGCAATGGGTGAACGAGAAACTTGTAATTTAAAGGCATGCGGGTTTCTTATTCATTTTTTTTATTTTCTGTTTCTGTTTTATGGGGCGACTCTGCGTCGCCTTTAATGTTGTCATATGCACCTCAAACTCAATTCGATTCAATTAAAGGCAATTACAGACTTCTGACAAATCATCTACAATCGATTTCATCTGCATGTCATTCGGTTCTCCCTCTTCGAGTTCGATTCGATTCGACGCGAGTGTAGTCGATGGGTTGTGATGATGTACTCGAATGCATTGTGTGTCTGCATACAATTAAATTGTCCTCAAACGAATCAATTGATTTAAATTAATTGCATTTGCCGCAAAAGAGCCAGTCGGCATATAACTATGGCCATAACTGTAACTGGTCTTGATGAACTCGCATCGAGATGTTTAGCGTTTCGCTGGCGCCTCTCCCAATGCACTTTATGGCTTAATTAGTCGAGGAATTTCCATCAGCCAAGGGTTCTAGGGAAGCCAAGAGAGATTCTCTTCCGATAGGGAAGATCTGAGAAAGGCGCTTTCTTTCTTCAAAAACTGTAACTGATATGGGTGGGAAAGTAAAGAGCAGCTGATTCACTGGCTTTCATCGCTGAAACTAACAATTTCCACTAATAATTGATTCATTAAAAAAGCTTCATTCAAGCTAAAAATATACATTTTACCAAATACTCCATCAATATTTGTGGGGCCTGTATTAATTTTGAAATATTATTTCCTTTTTAGCCACTATTTCTTTATTCATGGGCTCATGCCAATTTCCTGTGTTGGTCCCATCCATCTTTTATGGCTTTTTGTTTGCTGGATATCACATTTCCAGTTACATTTCAATTGCAATTAAAATTAATTGTTACTCCTATATACGAGTGGTGCAGCCAACTGCTAACCCATCCAACCACCCACGAGGGCAGGTGGTGCCGGCTTGTGGTGGGGCAGGTCATCTCCTTGCTCTCGACGTGTGTACGGAACGTTTTAATTTATTTGAGTAAATTTGTTCAAAAAAAATTTGTATGAATTTTATTTATGTTGGAACGCCGGCCAACGTCGCCGGCGCCACCCTGGCACCCAACCACCCACCGACTATCCTGCACCACAGCACCACAAGTGTTAGCATATCATGTTACAGACTATTTCCGCCAAATTTACACACGCAAAATAATTTAACGAGCTCGACGGTAGCGCGTGTCCTGCCTACTTTTGTGTCCTTCAGGCACTGAGAAAAATTTAAGGGTCTTTAGGTATATCACAAGAATTTTTTAAAGTATATTTTTCAGTCTTAAGGTGTCCTGAAATAATATTAAACTCCTTTAGATCTTGACAATAGGAACTATAAGTTTTAAAGTTTAAACTTTTTAAAAAATATTTTCCATTCAAATCTTTATAATTTATTGCTTTAATTCTTTAACCAAACATTAATAAATATTTATAATATTTTATATAAATTTTAATTACAGTGTAATACTGTATTCAGCTGCCTGTTTTCTGGTCACAGATGTGTCCATGCTCCCAAAAGTCGACCCTCGACAAGTGGCGCCAATAAATTTCCATTTAACGCGGGAACCCAGTCCGTCCCTCATACACCTGGGCCCTTCCTCCGCCCAGCCCCAGTTGGCAGCTGCCACGCCCCTCTCCTGGGCCCAGCATTCCATTAGAATTGTGAGAATTTGTAATTTTGCATAATTGTTATATTTGGAGTCCGTCGGCCGCAAAACTCATTTGCCAAATGGAAAATTGCCATTTCGTGTCTAATGTTGCACATGCGGCCTGGCTGGCTGTTGCCTGTCGGCTATATAGGATGGATATAGGACCTGGTCCAGTGGAGCTGCTCTAAAGTTTTAGTGCCAGAGGAGGCCTGGTAGGGGGCACGAAATGTGTGAGCAGCCCGTTACTGGTGTTGTTAGTGAATTAATTTCCATTGAATAATTTATGCCGAATTATTTTGGACGTATTAAATAGGCACTGGAGTAGCAAGGAGGGCAAGGCAAGGGGGCCGGTACAGGTTTTGCGGTGCAGGGCACCCCAGGATAATACCAAAACCCATATGCGTCAGAGGGAAAGCTCTCACTTAGGCCCGGATCCGCACCCGGTCCTGGAGTCCGGACCTTGGGGCGTTACATTTAAATCAAATCAAAATGCTATTTCTGAAATTGATTTTTGAAATTTTAATGTCCGGAGCACAGTGGAGATTATAGTTATGCGCTGCACTAATGGAGTGGTGCGATGGTCCAAATTAGTTGCGAGTCTCACCTGAACGAGACACAAATTGGACATGGCTTTTACTTTGGCCCTGACTCTGCATTAAGTCCGAATGAGTTCTAACTGAGAGAGTTTCTAAATGAAAGCCAAGGATGTAATGGATTGGAAGACAAGAGTTTTTATATTTTGGCTTAGAAACTTGGAGGCAAAGGTGCTAGTAAGCAATTAAAATGCAAATTAAAACTCTAATAGTCTACGTTGCTTTCTGTAATTTTTTGCTAATATTTTCAGTCTTTGAATAGATACGGAGAGGCCAGGTTTCCAGCTTAGAAAAATGAAATTTTTAGTCGCCTTCACCCTTTTACTATCCCTCCTGGGACTTGCTTTCTCCCAAAAAAGTCGTAAGTTATAAAAATCGAACCCCTAATAATATAAATAATTTGTTAATTTAACTAATTTCCTTAGCAATCTGTCGTTATGAAGCCTATCCTCAGGGAAATTGTCAAAATGTCATTTCAGGATTCACTTTCATTTCCGAAAAGAATGGATGCTCTCCTTATGCTGTGAGCGCCTGTGGTGCTAGTGGAAACTTTTTCAATTCTAGACAGGAGTGCGAGTCGAAATGCAAGGAGGACTTCTCCTGGAATAATTTCCTACTAAATGGTTATAGATCCATGTTTACTTTGCAGAATAATGCATTGGATTTACTCAGAAATGTTTCCTAAAAAAACTACTTTGAAAAGCTTCAAATAAAAACTGAAATACTTTCTTGTCAATATTCTTCTGTTTTCTTAAATATCTTAAGTTAATATATTTAGTTATATTTTTTAGTAAACTATTTAACTAATCTGAAGTCTGGATTATCTGAAAACGTTTTTGAGACACTTTTGGGTAGATCTGAAAACTAAAATCTTTCGATTCTGTGTCTGGTGAAGACTCTTATCGATTTCCATTTTAAATGACAAAAGGCTAAAGGTTAGCTACATTTTTTTTTAATCCTTACATATTTAACAATTTAATAATAATTGGGTTTGCCAGATTTTTCTAAAACTCTTCAGTCTTTTTAAGTTCTCTGAAGAAGACAGTACCCCAAGCTTACTTTTCCAATCTTTAAAAACTGAATGAAATGAGACTCTTATCACTAATTTGTATTATTTTCATGTCGATGGACTTTGTTTTCGGACAATCTAACCGTAAGTAACTAACTATAAAAAATATATTTTTTTAAGTCAATAATATATATTTATTTTCTTCAGAAGATTGCTCGAAAATTGAGGGACTTCTAAGTAGATCGACTTGTCAGCTTACCAACTTCCTTACAGGAGGTTTTCGAGGACTGATCCAGTTTCCTAATAATACTTTTAATTTTTTTAGTTCTATATTTTAATATTTGTTATTATGTGAAAAATAAATCTATTTAAAATACTATTTTTTTGAGCTTTTGTGGAGTTTTTGAAGAGGAGTCTAAGAAAGATTGATATTAGTTCATTACTGTTTCGATTATAATTTTTGTTTATTAAATAAAAAAAAAGAAAATAATGTAACCTTATATTTAAATCTATTTTTCCTGGTAATATTACATTTAATTCTTTTTTTAAGGTTAAAAGGTTTTTAGAAAATATTAAAATGCTAATTAGATGAGTACTTCTAGAAGCTAGACTATTAAAAATGGATTACTTTTTCCATATTTGTAGGGAAAATCTGTGATAAAAATATCAGTCTTAGCCAAGGGGCTTAAAATCACAGTTCACTTCCAAGCTTTAAAAATGAAGATCCTGGCTATAGTTTCCTTAATTTCCCTTTTGATTGGCATTGTCCTGGCACAAACTCATCGTGAGTATTGAATGGCAAACTTTTTCTTTAATAAATTAAATAAAAAACCGTATTTTTTAGCCATTTGCCGGTTGGAACCCCTTCTCATTGGGGATTGTGGCGATAGCTTTGTGGGATACACCTATAGTACCATTCGGAACCGATGCGTAAACTTTGCCGGAAGAGGCTGCTCCATAGCTGGAAACTTCTTCAACTCCAGGAATGAGTGCGAGGCTCTGTGCAAGGAATTCAATAGTTTGAGAGAAGCCCCATTCACTTACTTCTTCGACCGAGCTGTGGAACGAGTTCAGGATATTATTTCAAGGTTTACCAATATACGTTTGTAATTCCACAAGAAATGAATGAATCAATAAAATAAATACATTTTATTTTAAATAACTGGTAAAGGTTTATCCTGAGAAAGGTTTATGATGAGAAATCTTAAAATATTCACAATGCAGTAGACTAAAGCATATAATTTAAGCAAAAACCATTTAGCTTAAAGCATTAACTGGAAAATTGGTACTGTATATTTTCTCAAGACTGAATTTTAACTTTCAGTCATAGTCTAGCCACTAAGTCAGAAGGTTGAAAATTCCAAGAAACTTGAAAGATGAAACTCCTAATCCCAGTCACTCTTTGTCTAATAGTTGTCCTGATTAGCCTTGTTTTGGCCCAAAAGGATCGTGAGTATTTCAGTCAAATATTATTTATTTCTAAGGTAATATTTTTAATATTATTTCCCTTAGCTATTTGCACTTCTGAGCCCAAAGTGGAAGGAAATTGTGATGAAAGAGTCAGAGGATTTTCGTATGTAGCCAATAGAAACAGATGCAGGAGATACCACTTCAAAGCCTGTTCTGTTACTGGCAACTTTTTCCACTCCAGGGATGGTTGCAAGTCGAAGTGCATGGATAGCTCAGAAGCCGAGGGAGAAAGTGGATTCATGTCCTTCATAAACCGAACAATGTCGCAGTTCCAGAGCCTGCTAAGCAGTTTAATGAATTTTGCTTCTTAATCTTAACAATTTCATAATTATGAAAATAAAGAGTTGCAGATCAAAGTCTTTCTTTGAAAATTATACTTCAAGTTCGGGATTCAAAGTCCACAAGTGACTTTAATGAGAAAATCTATATGCTAATATAATACCGTAAATATAGTATATTATTTCATACACTTTTGTTAAGATTTTCAGTTCCCAGAAACCTTTTTGAAAAGGCAGTTGGCACCTCAGCTTCAAAATGCAATTAATTTCTGTTTTCTCATTTATAATTCTGATAGGCCTGGCTTTGGGCCAAAAGGATCGTAAGTTTTCTCTGAAAAAGTAGTTTTAATATTTTTTATATTTATTTAAAACCTGCCCCAGCTGTTTGCGTTGAAGAGCCCACTGTCGATGGCCTATGTAGGGATATCTATTCCGGATACACTTATGAAGCTGCCAGGAATATTTGTACGAGATTTCGGGCCAGGGCTTGTAGCATAAGCAGAAACTTTTTCCGAACTAGAGATGGATGTGAGGCCAAATGCAAGGTATCTACAGGATCCGAGAATGGATTCATGTCCTTTTGGAATCGCAGCATGTCGGGATTCCAGGACATGATGAATAGTTTTTCAAACTTTGCCTCAAAATAATATTTCTATATATAATATATCTATGACTTTTAACTTCCAAGTATCCAAATTTAAGTATTTTTTGTAAAGCTATTAAAATAAATTGATCTTGGCGTGAAATTAACTTATGATAATTTTTTTTAGAGACATTTCTTTGCTTTGGAGTGAGGAAGAGCTTTCAGTTTCCAAAGAAGACTCGAAATAGGCAGTTCGTTCTATAATAATGAAGTCCTTGGCCATATTTGCTGTAGTCTGTGTCCTGTTTGGCCTTACTTTAGGATTAAAAGATCGTAAGTATTACGGATATTTTTGTTAATCTTTTTCTGATTGCGTTCCTTAGCCATTTGTGGACAAGTGCCTGCTGCCAATGGCTTTCAGTATATGCGCTGCTTTGGCTATAATATTTATTATTCCTACCATCCGATGAGCAACGAGTGCCTGCCCTTCCTCTATGGCGGTTGTGGCGGCAACAGGAATAAGTTTACTTCTAAAGCGAGCTGTGAGGAGGCATGTAAGGAAATGACAAATCTCTTCCTTAAATATTAAACAAAAAAAAGAGTTTCTTGAAATAAACATTTTGCATATTGGTCTGAAATTCACTTTTAAAGTCTTCCCTGTTTTTGGAAATTCCTCTGCCTACTTTTGGGCTGGCCTCCTCCTAATTGCCTTCACCTGGAATTTGGTCACCTGAACTAAAGTGCCAAAAACACCTGACCAGTTAGTGCTGGATAGCTGGTCCTGTTGTTGCTGCAATTTGCAATTGGTGTTGCAACCATCGCTGGCAACGGGCAACTGGCAACTGGCAACATGCGACGCCAAGCCAAATGCAATTATCCAATTGCACGAAATGCACTTGGCAATGTTTGTGGCCTAGACAATGCAACACAACTCTGTCTCTGTATTAGTGTGTGTGAGTATCTGTGTGTGGGTATGATGGAGCAGCACACGCGAAATTCAATTAAGTGCGCACTAAACAGCGCAACGATTTCGATTTGACTGCACTTCTCCCTTAACCCTACAGGGAGCTACCGACTGGATGGAAAGCGGATGGAAAACGCCACTAGAGGAAGGAGGTTTGGGGGGGAAAAGGGCTGGCAGATTGGTGGAAATCTGTGTGGTAAGCCTTTGTTGTCCACTCGGTCCTCGGACATGGGGGTTTTGCAATGGAAGCTTGCGCTAGTTTCTGCCACGAGTCGTCGCCAAAAACGGGGAAATTCAATCAGAGCGGGAAGATTACCGCCAGAACGTAGAGAAGGAGTAGTGGCGGGGGGATGGGGGATCACACCAAAGCGGATGCGGATGTGGATGTGAATGCGGATACGGATGCGGAGGCAGTGTTCGCCAAATTCCATTAAGTGGGGAAGGTAGAATTATTTCAAAAGGCAAGTGGATGGGTTTTTGGAAAATCGTTAAAGGAAATTTTATTTCTATATTTTTTAAATTGACATAAAATATAAAATAAGCTTATTTTCAAGAAAAATATAGATTCAAAAGTATAACTACCAAAATAAATCTAAAAAAAATAAATTATACAAATTCAATCACGACTGATTTAAATTAAATCCACCCCCCTCCTGTATCAGAATCCCCTTCCAATTGCTGGCTGTGAGTGCTGGCCAAATAATAAAATACGAAATTAACTCAAAATTAATTAAAACGCATCAGAATTTAATGCAATTTGTTGGAGCAACAGCAGCGACAACTGCTGAGGGCATTATGCAACAGCTGCAGCTATAAAAAGTAATAAAAATATAAATTAATAATGTCACGAATAAAAAAAAAGAAACAAGAGCAACAACCAGCAGAAAAGAGACAAAACGAGCAATTGCATTAATTGGACAAACAACAAAGTGGGAAGTGCGTCTGGACATCCAACAACAACGACAATGCAGAAATAAATATATGAATATGTATGAGTCTGGACGCCAATGCCAATGCACTTTTCCATGCAACAAATGCATTTTGCAGCGTCAGGAGAAAGGGGTGGAGAAATTATCCACTGCCGCTTGATTATTTTGAATTAACCAAATTAAAAATGGAAACACAAGTCAATCAGCGAATGCAACACCCAGAAGCGCTCCCATTTAAGTGGATTGAATAGGAGAGGTTATGAAAAAGGGAGACAAATATCCCAAAAAAAAGGGGTTTTCTTTTTAAATAATAATACTGGCAAATACTTGTTCTTTAAAGCTCTTGAAAGAATTAAATTCCCAGACCCCTGAAGGTCAGAAGAAATGCTATACAATAGACTTATCGGTGTGCTGAATCTCAGTTTTGCCAAATCGCCACTAAACGAGCCGAGGCACAGATACGAGATACGAGATACTAGATACTAGATACATTTCCATCCATAGATACCTTCGTCTGTGGGGCATAATTCGCTGCCAGACTGCCACATAGCAGTGCATCCATCTACGGTTGGATGTGTCCACGGGTATATCGCCTCGATTCCTATCCACGTGCGGATTCCGGGCCCCCGATCTCCGGTTACCCCACCCCGCTGGCATTAGAGCCACTTAAACGCATTTGCGAAATTGCCCACCGCCCACCCACACACTCGCTCAGTTCTAGTTTTCCTCCTCGCATCTATGCAATTTTTTGTTTGTTTTGTGGCACTGCTTTGTTTTTGCGGCCAACCCGAAAGCGCGATAATTTCCCACTGAGGTGAGATGATATGGAAATGCGAGTGGGTGTGCGGGAGGGCGTGGGAGGTGGGAGGTGGTCGGAGGTGGTGGCGGGCTGGGAGGCTGATGAGGTTATCACTTTGGCCACCGAAGCAAAGTGCATCCGTTTTTGGAATCGTCCGACCGTCCGGCATAATCAAACTAAACTGGCGCAGTCTGCGTCTACTGATGATCCAACACTGGAGTGGGCTTTCTGACATGGGCTGGGTGGAAACAGTGAAGACTCTTTAGAGGAGATTTCATACTGTTGGGGGTGTATTTCAAGTTAAGGAAAATAAAGCCACAAGACTTGCTTTTACAGCTTTCCTTCTAAAATATGTCCCTAGAAATCATTCCATTATTCTTGCCAACAGCTGTCTAACTGCGAAGGCTATATCTTGGCCAATAATCATCCGATCTTGGAGAGGAATACCTTAAGCGATTTTTAGATCGATTCTCCACCAAACTGCATTAAAATCTACCAACGGAATACTTTTTAATTTTTTTTATGATTTTTTCTGGGACTACCCCTTCAAAAATCTGGAAAAGTGGGCAGTACGAAAATATGACCACTTTCCAGGGCCATATCTTGGCTTATAATCATCCGATCCTTGAGCGGAATACCTTAAATGATTTGTGAATATATTCCCCGTAGATCAGTATCTAGCTGGCAAATGAATATTTTTTCATTTTTCTTTGATTTTTTCCGGGGCTCCCCTTCAAAAATCCCGAAAAGTGGGGAGAATGACTATATGACCCCTTGCGAAGGTCATAACTTTGCCAATTATCATCCGATCCTTGAGGGGAATACCTTAAACGATTTGTAGATCGATTCCTCATCAATCTGCATTAAAATATAGCAACGCAATATTTTTTCATTTTTTTCTAATTTTTTCCAGTGGGGAATTGGGGAAAGTGTGGGGTACGAAAATATGACCCCTTAGGAAGGGCATAACTTGGCCAATAATCATCCGATGCTGGAGCGGAATACCTTAAACGATTTGTAAATAAATTCCCCAAACATTTGCATCAAAACCTGACAACGGAATATTTTTTCATTTTTTGATGTTTTTTTTGGGATCTCCTTCAAAAATGCCGAAAAGTGGGGAGTCTGACTATATGACCCTTTGCGAAAGTCACAACTTGGCCAATAATAGCCCGATCCTTCAGAAGAATACCTTAAACGATTTGTGGATATATTCCCCGTATATCTGCATCAAAATCTGCCAAATGAATATTTTTTCATTTTTCTCTGATTTTTTCCGGGGCTCCTCTTCAAAAATTGGGAAAAGGGTGAGGTATGAAAATATGCCCCCTTGTGAAGGTCATAACTTTTGCAATTATCATCCGATCCTTGAGAGGAATACCTTTAACGATTTGTAGATCAATTCACTATTAATCTGCATCAAAATATAGCAACTGAATATTTTTTCATTTTTCTTTGATTTTTTCCGGTGCTCCCCTTCAAAAATCCCGAAAAGTAGGTAGAATGACTATGTGACCCCTTGCGAAGGTCATAACTTTGCCAATAATCATCCGATCCTTGAGAGCAATACCTTAAACGAATTGTAGGTCGATTTCTCATCAATCTGCTTCAAAATATAGCAACTCTATATTTTTTAAATTTTTTCCTGATATTTTCTGTTCTGTTTCCCCTGTTAAAAAGGGTTTGAAAAAGTCTAAGCTTTGAATGTATGACCCCTTGCCAAGGCCATGTCTCAGCCAATAATCATGTAAAAAATCCTTGTTATTTTGGCTTTACTGTCGCGTCTAGTTATCTGCATATTTTTGAAATCTAGCAACCACTGTAAATTTTACGTCTTGAGAGAAAGACTTTTTTGTCTCGCGGCGCATTAAGCGGATTTGCGAGGTTCGAATGGCTCGCGCCTAGAGGCAGACCCGGCCTCAAGTGCAGAGCTGGACCCGTAGACCGGGCCGGAGTGGTTGTGGCTGGGATTGTGCCACCCACCAACAAATCAGCGCTCGGAAATTGCAGTGAAAATTTTCGTAAATTGAATTATGCACCAATGCTGCACCCCCTGCACTGCCTTTTGTTTTACAAACTAATACACACATATATATATTTTTTTTGTTCGTGACCAAGTGTCGCCAATTTATGCAAACTGAACCGATCCGCCGTAGGCAACCCTTCACTTTGTGGGATATATAAGCGTAGATGTTGTCATCTTCGGGGCGCCCGCATGGGGAGGAAGAGCCACAGATCGTCGTATATCCCCTTGCCAAAGACCTCGGAGGAACCCCTCTGAGTTGGTTCGTGTTTTTTGTTTTTGGTTCACGCTATTTTTCTGTTATAATAAATATTTTGATTGAATTTTCTGTTTAATTAAAGCAAATTGTTTTGTGCATTTGCTCTGCCAGATGGGGTGTACTGTGTACAGTAGGCACTGGCTTGGCGGGAGGTCGTTAAGTGATTGAGAAGCTGGTAGATGATTTCAATCATTTTATTGATTCAAAAAGACAGAATCATGTAAATAAAATAATAAATGCACATTTACAATCAAAGATTTTTGTAATTAAATTATTCAGTAAAAAAAGGAGGATATTTTAGTAAAATTCCTAATACCATCACTAATCTGGTTTGCATATTAGATACTGCGTAACTGTAAATTTCTTTGGCCATCCATCAATTTAGCAATTCGACGTTCAATTCAATCAAGCAATCAATAAACATGGCCGAACTAACCTTCTTCAAACTAACGGCCAATAACCGTTCTCTGCGATAATTCCATTTGCTAATTTAAATATGCCAAATTGTATTTTATTTGCCAGCTAACTGGGAGGCCCCATTTCACCCTCTTTTTGTTCCACTTTCACCCCCATTTTCAATCTCCCCCTCCTCCACTCCACTCCACGCCTCTGTTGCTGTTGAACCCTAATTGAGTTGAACGAATCGAACGCAACTTGGCGACGAATGGCGCTGGAAATGAAAAAAAAAAAAGGACTCGTCAACTCCAATTGACTCCACTGTGATGTCACCCTTCCCCCTCTCTAGCCCCCACCGCCCTTTTTGTGGGTGTGGCATCCAGTGGAGCGTTGAACGTTTGCCTGGCTGCCAATTAATTTGCGGTTGATCAATTTAATTTGAAACTTCGTTTTCCCTTTTTTTATTTCCAGCCATTTGCCATTGATTTTGTACCCCCTTCTTCCCTCTCTCTCCAGCAGAGTCCTCTCTCTCTCTCCCTCTTAATTACCATCAATTATTCAAACTGCATTTGCGGAGTGATCAACTTTTGGTCTGTCTTCAATTAAGCGAGGAGGAGTTTTCAACTGAAATCCCTCTGCCAGAACCCCTCTCTCCTTACATCCCCTCCAGCGTTGAAGCATCCTTTGAATCCCTGTTGCCGAATCCTTTATTCGTATACGATTTTCGGTTTTAATTCTCTTCTCGCCTTTACTCCTTCACATATATTTTTTTTTGCCTGAAGTGTTCACAAATTTTGCGCGATTTCTGACAGGAAAGGCATCGCAGCAAACACTTTTGCCAGACACTTCACGCATTCCAGGACATTTCAGGTCACATTCGTGAACGCCACTCGACAGCTCAGATTTTTATCAAATTTGGAACTCATTAGGAGAGTTCCTTAATGCAAATTAAAAGCTTCTAAATAAATAATGAGGAAAAAATGTTTTGTGCCTCCACATCATTGTTTAGGAGGGAAATTTGGGTTTTTAAGAGTTTCAAGATATTTTAGATTTTTTTTATTTTAGAATTTCAAGAAATTAGTATAAAATCATGATGAAATAAGTTTCAATAAAAAATGTTGATTATTCCTTCATTATTAGAAACTTTAAAACATTTTTTAGGAATATTTGAAAATTTCCCTCACTGAATTCTCATTAGAGAGACAAACAAAAGCTAAAGTTTTTCAATATCAGGCCATATATTTCAAATGATTTTTCGAAAATATGTTTAAAAATTAACATTCTTAAAGAATAGTTATGAATTATGAATTATATTTTTATAGTTAATTCTTTATTTTTCCCTTTTAAAACTCTTTGCAAATAAACTATGTTTATGAATTTCAATAATTTCCTTCCCAATAATATCTTAGAACTATTCCTGAATTACAATCTTTAAAATAATTCCCCAAAATCCCCAAATTCCCCAAACAAATGAAATATGTTTATAAATTTCAATAATTTCCTTCCAAAAATATCTTCAAACTTTTCTTAAACTACAATCTTTGAAATAATTCCCCAAAATCCCATTCCTTCCATTATCCTTTACTCACCTTATTACCGTCCGTGAAAATTTTGGCAGCAATTCTTCAAGCGTGTCACAGAAGAAAATCCTTCGCGGGCCTTGAGCGCTTTTTTGGCTAATTTGGCCTAACTGGCTTGGAATCAAACTTTTTCGCAGTTTTCACAGCACGGAACACACGTAGGACAAAGGTGAGAAACTTTCCCCAAGCGTCTAAACACTTTCTCCGAAAGTTTCCAAAAAGTTCTTGGCCAGAGTGTGTGGAGAAATCACAAAGGATGCTAGGATACAACCTCAAGATACAACTTCAAATTTCACAGTCAATCTGAGAGGCAATAGGCCGAATCAAGGATGTGGGTTTCAAGTTTTAATTTTGGGAAGAACACACTGGTATTAGGGATGGCACTATAATGTCATTAGTTTTTTTAAGGTCAAGGATCCTTAATTCTTATCACCGTTTTTCCGACGGAAAATAGATTTCTGATTTCTGTTTATGATATTATCCACTAGGAGTCAAGTTTCGTATTTTTGGGTTTTGGAACTTTTGAACTCATCAGCTGATTGGGGGGATATCGTGTGGATGGTGTTGAACCGAACGCGTGGAACGTCTGATTACGAATGATCTAACGGTGCTTGCCACAGATGCGACGTCGACAGCGACGCTGGCGCTGACAGCACAGCCAGCAGCGACGGAGGCTGCAAATTAGATCCGCGCCGGCAGAAAGATGGCTGATGCCAGAAAGAGAAAGGACGCAACCGGGGAGAGTGAGAAAGCGAACGGGGCGGCGAGTAAAGGGAGTGTGAGGGCGACCAGGGGGATGGGATTTGTGTGCCCCTAAGCGCCGCCTTTGCCATTTCCCATTATTTTTTTGCCTGGCCAGCCGGCGCAGGCGCTCGGCAGTCAGCAAACCATAGCACAGTTTTGGCCAGACATCCCTCCATCTTGCTTGCACACTCGCACGCTCTCGCTCCCACTCACTAAGGAGCATGCTTCTCGGTATGTAAGACAATTTTCTCGCGCATTTTCATTGTGGAAATTGAATTTTCGGCATGGAGAGCTGCAAAAAAAGGGAGGGGGGTGGGTGGGGGGCGGCGTGAAGTGAACCGGCAGAAAGGAAGAAGAATGAGCCATGGGAAAAAAAAACAACGAATGAAGTCAACGTCGAGGAAGAAGCAGATGCAGAAGCTCGAGCTTGGCTCTCGTGTTTCTAATACGGCTTCCCCACCCTACCGCCCCTATCTACTTTATTTTATTACACTTTATTTAGGTGGCACCGAACGTGAGCAAACGAGACAAAAGCCACCAGGAAGTGGGTGGGTGGGAGCGAGAAAGAACGCCTTGGCTAACCCCAAGGTGAGGGCGGTGGGGCCCAAAAAGAGAGCGCAAACAACTGAGGCAGCCTTAAATTGGATTTTCATCGTTAAGTGTGGTGAATGTGTGGGCCAAACTAGGAGGAGGGACAGAGAAAGGGCGAGTGAAAGGCAGAGGAAGTAGAGATGGAGAAAGTAGCGATGCGATATATCGTTTCAAAATATATGATATTTTTCAGAAATGGGAGTTAAATGACAAATTTATTTAAATAATAACTTAATAAATTTATATTTCGATAAAAATCAAATCATTTATTATTTACTCTTTTATATATTAAATATTTAAGCTTAAATGAAAATTAGTTTAAATTAAAATTTTAAAGATACAAGTTAAGTACCATCTCTAGGACAACCTGCGAGTACTTTGGGTGTTCCTCTAAGGATGAGAAGTAGATAGCTACCCCAACAACAAAAAAACACCGAGGACAATGAGAAAACGATTACTCACCGTTGGAATTTACTTGGCGTATCATTTTTTACCTCTTGGCCCTCTTACCTTCCCAATTGGCTACAATTTTCTCTTATTTTTCTTTGCCGTTTTTGACAACTCAATTTATTTACATTAATATCTCATCTCGCCGCAGTCTCCAAAAAATAAATAAGTGAATTTCAGTTAATTTATTATGAGGCATTATTGTTATGGCTAACCCCCAAAGCTTTCTCCCCCTCCCCCACTGTCCAGCCCCGAAAATCTCCTCGTATAATCGCAATTCCCAATCCCAGTGACGCCATCTTGGATCCCATTTATTATTGTTTGCCTGAATGGGCTCCTCTAACTGTCCTTCCCCTGCCATTTCCCACTGCCCCCCTCTCTACCGCCCTAGGTTGTTGGCCACAATTACGAAATGAATTTGTTGCCTCCTGCAGAACCTATCCTGCCGCAAGGTGCAGTGAAAAAAATATATTATTTTTAAAACTAGAATTTATGATAATTTATTTCACATTCTGATTATTTTAATCCTTTATCCCACCTCTAATTCCCCTCTAGTCCCATCTCTAGTATTTTATACTTATTCTCTTTGATTTTCTTTCAGTGTGACCCTTTTCTCCTCCAAAGATTTGACTTTTCGGGTGTCCTGGAAAACTATTCGGCTTCATCTTGCTCCACACCCCCTACATCCTGCCCGCTCCCCTTGGGAGAATCCTGTCAGGCTCGCAAATTGGCGCTCTGATTTATGACTTTGTCTATTGTTTGCTTACTTCCTACAGCCCACCTACATCCCTCTATCCTCTGCCATCATTAGTTTGTATTTTAGTTTCATTTTCAATCCGAAGCTCATTTCATTTTGGGCTCAAATTTTGTTTTGTCCTGTTTGATTGTATTTGGACGCCACAGAGTCCTGGTAGTATTCTTTTTGGGGGGTTTTTCTTGGTTGGGTCGTTTTAGTGGAATTACTTGGTCCATAATAGATGAGTCTGGGATTCGTTTTCGACGCCAGGAGGAGCCCGTACAGAGAAGGCGTGGCACAGCACATCGCCATTTTGTTGGGCAGGTGAGCCCACAGGATTTTTCCTCCAACTGCACAATTGCATTTTGTGCATCTGGGATGGCATATGGCAATGCTTTTTGGTCCTTCGAGCTGACAGGATTGGTTTAGATTTCAGTAACTGAAGGAGATTTGTTAATTAAAGGAAATAATAGATTAAAATCCTTTAATTTTGGAGTGTTTTGAGGGAAGTATTCTATAAATATCAATATCTAAGTATAATCTATCTATAAGATAAAGAATTTCTAATTTTTATTGTCTTTTAATCTTATAAATTCTAAATATTAGAATATTTTTTTAAAGCCAGAAATAGTTTTTAAATCATTTTTCAAATAAAAATTCATGGTTTCTAGCTTTTAGGTTTAAGAAAAAGTTTCAATATAATAATAATAATAATAATATATATAATAAATAAAAGAAAAAAACAATAAATTAAATGTACTTAGTGATCTTCTTAAAAGACTTTTCTTTTTTCCTCCTCTAGTCCTTCCACCTCCTTGAGTCCTTGATGCCTGACAAACTCTGGGTGAAATTTATGTAATTTATATGGGCACTTGACTGTCTAAATTGCCTGCAGAAGTCAGCCCCGTCCCTCCCCCCTCGCCACGTCCATCTACCATCGCCATTTGGCCAAAACCCCTCCCCCGTCCCACCACTTGCCCCTGTTGGAGCACGCTCTGATGCCACTTTTTATATCATCTACTTAGCCTTAATGGCAAATAATTAATTTCCAGCTTCCGCGTTGCCGGTTCTAGCCTCTGCCCCCTCCCCCGCTCCCGCCCCCGCCCCCGTCGGCCAGCCCTTTTCCGCCCGCGTTGTAAATGGCCGCATGTAACTGCAATTTGCCCCCTTCCCCCGCCCACTTCGGCCACGCCTGGAACGACCATTTTCAATTTACAAATTGCTTATTTTTCGAAAACCAAATTGCGAGTGCCTTGGCCAGGACTTGGCCAGGATGGCAGGGCCGTAGCTGTAACCGGATCCGGATCCGGGACCAGGACGTAAAACAAGCAGCAGGAGCAGGCAGTTAATGCATTTTACGTGCGGCCAGTTGGGTGGCGAAAAGTGGGCGGGGGACGGGGACGGGGCGAGGATGGTCCTGGGCGGAGGTCCTGGCAGTTATGTGCTGCGGCGAAGGCTTCTCAATTACGTTTATAAATTTTCCAAGCCAAAATGGCGCAGCCTCGGAAAATGAATAGCCCGAAAGGGACAGCGCTAAGTAGGGGAGTAGGAGAGTGAGTGGGATGGGGAGAGCACTCCAGTTTTTCCGGGGCGCCACCAATCCCCCTCAAAAAAAAAAAAAATAAACCATCGAAAGAAATTTTATTAACTTCTTTTAGGCCAAATTGCATTGCGGTTTATTTGAAGGCCGGGCTCAGAGCTTAATGCCCCTCCTGGCCATCCTTGCCACCCTTGCCCCTTTGTCCTTATGTTCCAACCCACTTCATCACCTCCATCCTGCCGCCTAAAACGATTCCCTTTTATTTATGATGCGACATTTCAACTCCCATTCGTAGGCCCTCAACAATTTATTGGCGCCATCAAAAATTGTTTTATACACTGGAAAAAAAGATATATGTAAGAAATATTTAAACTAAAGAGAAAGCAATAATATAATATTTTAAAAAATATTTTAAAATATAATAACTATTTAACAAAACCTTTATTCAAAAAAATCTATAAATTTCCCTTTTAATTTTTAGTATTTTTCTCTCAGTATTTTTTATATATCAAATGCCACGCCCACCGTCTAACCAAATGGCCGAGACTCCATCGCTGCCCTTTCGTTTTTATGGCCTACGCATCATTTGGCTAAAAGAGACCACCCCGAGAATCCATTTAGACGGCGATGTCTTCCCCCTCACACCGAAATTGGGGGATAAAAAAGGATCAAGTGGGGCGGAGGGTGTGGAACGGTAATCGTTCTATGAAATGCCTAAATAAAATAAATGGCTAAACAGAATTAGAGTAAAAGGAGCCAAGGATATTATTTGAGAAGGATAAGAAATAAAAGAGGGATATATGCCATTTAAGATATATTATTTATGAAACTGCTTAAGTTAAGTGGGGAATTTTTGTACTATTTTATGGATATTTTTTTTTATAATCCTGAAAAAAATAAACCCTCTTCTGACACTTCTCTAATTAAATGATATTTTTCTATTAAAAGATCATTAGATCAGCATATTTCCCACAGCCATGAATATAATTGTCTTCACCCACTCGTCCCCGCCTGGAAAGTCAGGAAAATCAATTAAAAGCGCAATTAATTTGTGTGACAGTTGAAGAAAACAGACGCCAAGCTTTTGGCTTCTTTGGGGGGGGGTGAAGGGGTGAAAAAGTAGGGTAGGGGGTGGAGAAATAGCAGAGAGAGAGAGGGAACAACGAATACCTTTTCTCTCTCCGATTCTGCCGGAATAATAAAAGTAATTTAATTTTAATGAAATTGTTAATACGAAAACAATTTCATTTTGTAAAAAGTTTTGGCGTCGGCTCCTGTACAGGATAGCGAGTGAGAGGGGAGCGGGGATAGAAGGTGAACAGGAGCAGGATGAATGACAGGATGGGGAGAGTGAGAGAGAACCAGAGCAAATTGCTCGTGACAATGAGTGAGTGAGCCAGGGAAAACAAAGAGCAACTCACACACACACACACACAAACAATCAAATAAAAGTGTGCAAAAAAGAGAAAGCCAAGCCAAGAACCAAAAAGCAACAATGCCGTCGGTAGAACAAGTCCAAATACAACAAAAACGACAGCCCACAGAGAGAGTGGGAAAGAGAATGCGAAAAATGAAATGCTGATGCGAAGATTTAATAAATGAAATTGGTGTGTGATTAAAAACACAAAAACCAAACGAAATCCATCTAATCAACTTTTGCTGCCGCCTCACTTTTCTCCGTCCGCCCGCCCGCACCCTCTTGTCCTTGCCTCGGCACTTTCTCCACCTTCGCAGCGGCATCCACCCGTCTCTTTCTCTTTTCGCAGCCTTGCAGTTGGCCGAGAGCGGCGGCGCCGGCCGAGGCAGCAGCAGCGGCAGAAGACGAAGCGACGCAGCAGCCGTAGGGGGCGAACAGAGGGTGGGGCCGGGTCTGGTAGGAGCTAACATGTTTGAAACGCCTCCTTAAGGATATTTTCTTGGAAAAATAATACATTCTATATTTATTAATAAAAAAATACATTTTAATTTAAAATAATATTTTTACTTTCCTTTTTTTAATTATTATTTATTGGTCATCTCATTTATTTAGTCACAAAATATATAAATTGAAAATAAATCAAATTTAACGGTCTCATCAATTTCCCTTTAATAAAATGCCTTTTGGTCCTTTTCTTTAGGCTCCGCCCCCATTTGTGAGCATAAAATGGCAGCTCTCTTGCATAAACATAGGGAATTTTAGTGGCGCCCTCTATATCTCAATCTTGGTACTACTTGATTTTATGACCCACAGATGGCGCTCTAACAAAATTGTGGTCAGTTAGGAAGATATTTCAGAGTTTGTTAAAAAAGCTTGCATTTAATTAAAAGGCGCTTGAAAATATCAAACTACTAAGATCATACATTTAAATCTAAGTTTTTGTACAATTTACTTTTATTATTAAAATTAAACCTACAATCTATAACGATTTAAAAATAAAATTATAAAGATTAAGACAATACGTTATTGCAATTTTTATTAATAAAAAAATTATAGATTGTCTCTTATAATTCCGGATTAACTAAGATTTGATCTGATCTCACGCAGTGAACCTTGACCCACTTCCAAGTAGACAAGTCTACGGTTCCAAGTCACCTGTTGATGCAAAAAGCTAGAACATCCACCGTGATCGATTAAATCCATTTGTTTCACCTGATTTGCGAGATTATTAACGAAAAAGCTATATAATAGCCAAGCAGCTAAGATTGAAGTTCTGAAAAATGTGGTGGACAAGTTTTAAGAGAATTATTAATTGAAATGAATACAGTGAAGCCTCCGCAAGTAAGAAGAAAAATCGTAAACCGGTTTTTTGTTTATAAATCAAGAGTAGAAATGGGAAATTTTAAATAAAAAAATTTTTTTTTAAATAATAGTTTTTAAAATAGGAAGAAAGTGTGACCGTTTCACAGAACTCCATCTTAAATTGATCTTAAAAATTTAATTTTACAATAAAGTATATTTCA
Organism: Drosophila monieri; assembly: GCA_035047585.1. Taxonomy (NCBI): domain Eukaryota; kingdom Metazoa; phylum Arthropoda; class Insecta; order Diptera; family Drosophilidae; genus Drosophila; species Drosophila monieri. The sequence continues at coordinate 5,795,487 of JAWNPJ010000079.1, read as the reverse complement.
AATATTTTAAATCAAGAGGAGAAAATGGAAATTTTAGATAAAATAATTTTGTTTAGAAATAATAGTTTTTAAAAATAGAAAGAAAGTGTGACCGTTTCACAGAATTAAATAAAATTATTATTATTTTAAAACAAAGTATATTTTGCAATGGAAATTTTCGACTTTTTTTTTGTAAAATGATAAATATATTCGTAAAGATTAAAATAAAGCTAAAAGCTCTTCGGAAGTTTATTCGTCCACCCTACTGTACTTCGGGGGCAGTCGTGGGGTCTCACTAACTATTTCTCTGCGCCAGGCGCTCAATTCGCTTTTCTCTCCCGACGCGTTCGGTTCAGTTGGAGCTGCTTCGAGCTTCGCGTGCTCCTGTGTGTGTGTGTGTTTGTGTGTGTGAGTGTTTTATTCGGCCTGACTAGTTGTTGTTGTTTCTATTGTTGCTTGGCTAGTCGGACGATCTAGCGTGTGCAGAATTCTAAACGAAAACAACAACTACACAGAGCTCCATATGTGCAGCTATTTGCCTTAAAATGTAATTAACCAAAAGGGAAATTAAGGCAAATAGTTTAACTTCAAATAAAAGTCAATTAAAAGGGAAATTGTGAATGCAGTTAGGAATAAAATGCACTTGTCTCGGCTCCAAACTGCAGTTTCCACCTCCCACACATCCCCTTCCCCCTTCAGGGGTCTTCATTCTTCTTCGGTTTGAAGTGCATTTCTGCGTCGCATTTCCTACTTTTCTTTGAAATATTTTATTTAAAAAAAAAAAAAAAAAAAGCTCCTTTGTTGTTGTTTTTACTACTCCGCGTGCTTCTTCTTCTGGTTCGTGCTTCCCTTACTCCTCCTTAGGGGGCTCTCTCTTTGTTGTTGTTGTGGTTTGCTCCACAATTTTTTCCAATTTTGCGCGTTGCCGCCTTCGCTTTGCGTTCGTTTTTTTTCCTTTTTTTTGTATATTTTCTTCAGCCGCCGCGATTCTATTTTTAGCAACAAGTATTGTTGTAGTTGCTGGCCGTGTGTTTGTTGTTGGTGGAGCTCAAGTTAACTACGCTACGCTGGCAGCAGGAAAAAAAAAAGCAAAAACAACCTGACAAACTATGGGGAGCAAGAGAGCCCCAAAACAAAAGAGAGCAACGGGAGAGAGGGAGATCTTGAGTGGAGAGCGGGAGAGTGATTTTAAAGTGGGGCTTGGCTAAGAGTGATTAAAGTGAAAAAAAATAAATTAAAATTTAAAAAGATAAATATTAATATTGTTTCTTAAAGAAATTTGTAATAAACCTAAAAATAAATAATTATAACTTATCCAAGCTCCACTGTACCTGACTCAGGTGCTAACAATAAAAGCCAAAAAATAAACTAAAATAAATTAAAATTTACAAAGAAAAATATTAAAAATGTTTTTAAATTACATTTTTAATAATCTTAAAAACAAATGATTATAACTTATCGTAGCTCCACTGTGCCTGACTCAGGTGATAACAATAACAGCCAGAGAGAGCCACTGATCGCTCTCCCAGGTACATTGTTGCTTTCTCTCTTTCACCTTCGCCACCACCCCCCTTTCTCTCGCTCTGTCGTGTGGTTCTGCGGCCGCCTAATGGCATTTAAATTTTAATGCCCAATTTCATAGAAAAGCAAGTGAAAGACACGAACGAAAAGAAAAGCGAGACGCGACACTAAAACTACTCAAAGTACAAAATAAAAACAAAAGTGCAGGCAATTGATGACAAACTTTTGTGCCGCCTGCATTTTTTCTTTAGCCTTAATTTTGTGCTTCCTGTGAATTAAACGACAAAAAAAGTAAAAAAAAAAAACAAGAAACATAAAGAGAGTGAGCTGAGCGCAACAAGTGGAATCCGACAGAAAAACTTTCATCACAAAAGCCGGCTGCCAAGGGAGAGACAAGGGAGAGAGAGAGCTAAGACGAGCTGTAATTCTCTTCGAATTGTGTTTGTTGTTGTCGCCCCTGGAATTTCTTCACATCGTCTCCAACATGTAAGCCCCATTTTAATATGCAATTATTGTCGGCTGTTTGTTGAACAACAGCATTATTTATTATTGTTTATTTATGGATTAATGCCGCCTACGAATTTCGAGATTGCACAATCAGCCATCGTTGGAGCTGCCTTTGAATATGAACGATTTTTTTTTTTTTAGGAATTACATATGATTTTTAGAGTTCCTCGGCCTTCTACGTGTCTGGAATTTAATTAAGAGTGAGACCTAAGACCATCTTAAGGTTTAGGGCTTTTTTTTTTAAAGAGAAAATGTCCTTTACAAATAACAGTCTTTAATGAAATAATACATTTCCTTTTCTTACAATTCGCTTTGTTTGCTGATTTATTTTTAGCTTTTTGTCATAAACTTTTTTTTTTATTTATTTTTTTTTTTTTCCCGACTATTTTTTACAACTGCGCAGATCCCGGACTTTGAAATATATATTGGCTAATTATAAGGGGGGGTTCTGTTATCTAAGGCGTGTTTCCAAAGCGTCGAATAAATTATAAACTTTTTTTTTCGCTTCGAAAACCAAGTCGTAGTACGGAAACAGACTAGATAAGAATATAAAGAAGGGCTTTCAGAACAGGGCTTAATGATCATCAAGACCCTCATAAATCCCACATATTTGTATCTTTTGGTAAACAAAAATATTCATTTGTTTATCCGAAAAATCATTTCGCCCATTTACAGCGCCATTAAATAAATAAACAGCATGTCCAATCCGCACATTTTTCTACTTTTTCCCAAAACCAAAACAAATTGCCATTTTCAACGGTATACCGTTTCGGTGGCCAAGACGTGCCCCTTTTCCAGGCCGAGTTTCGGCCAAAAAGTAAGCTTGTGTAAGCCGCATATCAAATTTTTTTGTCAAATTGGCGAATTTTTCAACAAAGGAGGACACGCTACGGAGCATTATTGCCAATTAATTGCAGCGAAAAGTTTAAAATAAAAATAAATTAAAAAATAATTCATTTAAAAGCCTATTTTGAAGAAATCTGTCTTCTGTTAAGTTTGTTTCTCTTATACGTTCTCTTTGGTTGACTCTCTTTGATCTCTCTCTTTGATCTTTAAATCAGCTGTTTGCTACATAATTTCCCAAGAGCATGCAAGGACTTTTATTTTATTTTATGGAAGCTGAAACTTTAACGGTTTTTAATTAAATTTCCTTTACATCTAGTTGTTTTTATTTGTTGGTAATCGAAATATCGATATTTTTCACGTCTGCCATCTCTAAAAACAGCAAAGCTTTAATAAGCTTGTAAAGCTTTAATAGCTTTTTTTTTTGTTATTCAGGAAATTTAACGGTTATTGGTTTCAAAATTAAATAATTTAAAAAATATATATATTTTTTAAGGGCTTCTACTTCTTTTAAAACTTTTATTTATTTTAGTTTTAAAATTTCTTTTTTTGAAAGCTTTTTCATCATCTAAGCCCTAATCTCTTTAGTTTTTTTATACCCCCTAATTTTTATATCATAAATACATTATCAGCTTATCAACCTTGTTAATAATTCCATTTTTTTTTTCATGTTTTTTTGCCCAGCCCAGCCTAAATTGCATTTAAACAACGACTGCGGATGGGCGGGTGCTGTCTGTCGGCACTCAATAGCGGCCTGCTCGGTTGCCGCCCAAATAACCTTTCCTTTCCTTTCCTTTCCTTTCCTTTCCTTTCCTTTCCGATTGCGCCAATTAAATAAAAATAAAAAATATACATATATAATTATTAGCTTCGTTCACTGGCAGCTCTCATGACGGCTTATCAATGGCGTCAATGTCGCCAAATACAAACAAATGCGGCAATAATACTGGGGACTATCTATGAAGAGTTGGCAAATCGATCTTCCAAGGGGGGTGCTAGTATTAAAAAGGGGTAATCAAAATAATAAATAAATAGTTTTTATAAAATGAAGATTTTCATAGTTTTTTTTCAAGATTTTATTTATTTATTTTTAAAAGATCTTAATAGTCTCCCCCCCTCTGTCACTGTTTTTAAGTCAATTATCCCCTTAAAAAAGTGCTTCTGTATTTTTTGTTCACTTTATTTATTTTTATAACAGAAAATAATTATCTAAGAAATAAAAAAAAATAATTCCCATTCATAAAATATTTCCAGAAAAAATGTATTTATGAGAAATCTAATATCTGGAAGTTATGGAAACCTTCCACAATACTTCCACAATTCATTTCCATTACAATTCCCCCCCCTTTTTTGTAAACAATTTAATAATGTTTTGATTTCTGCTTAAATCACGTCCCACGCTGAATGATTTTTGCATGAACTGCTCCACTCCCTCCCATACTCTCCCCCCTCCTAGCTGATAACATTTCCAGTTTCATTTTGTTTACAACGAGAGCTGTAATTCGGTTTGTAATAAATAAATCAGTTTCCCTAAACGCTTTCCGCAGCCAACAGGCTTTTGTAATTATGACATAAAAAATATTGAGTATAGAATAGCCATTAGGCCATGCCGAAGTGGGACATGAGCTACAGGACATGATTTATGCCGAGATCTGCACTAGATCTTTCGCAGAATGCCATCGAATCTAGTTCCTATTGCCTTGGGCTGTCCACACGGCGTATGCGTAATTTATTTTCTCAGGTATGCCATTTAGAAAAAAATAAAAAAAATTTAACTAAAATAATTGGGCTAATTGCTGGAGAGACAATTTATTTATTTGTCACACCTGGCGTATACGTGATATTTTTGAACAAATGGCAAAAATGGCTATTTTTTCTATTCTTTATATTCTTTAATTATTTCTTAAATGTTATTGCAGTCTGAAACATGTTTTATTTAAATTTTAAGTCTTAAACATACCAAGTATACGCCCTGGTGTATTTTTATTGTTAAAATATTAAGTATACGCCGGGTGTTACTTTTTTTTTTAAGAATCTAAAATTTAAAATAAATCATTTTTGAACCAAAATTGTTTTATTTAAAAAATAAAATTTTAATTTATAGCAATTCTTGCCATAAAAACGTTTTACTTTTGCTTAAAAATAAAAAAAATCAAGAAAACTAAAAATTAAACGAAATAAAACCTAAAATGAATTATTATAATAAATATTTTTAACTTAAAATGATAAAAATAAATAACTTAGATAATAACACCTAATAAAAAATAGTTTAAAATTATAAAAATAAATAACTAAGAAATAAAATATTAACAAAATGTTTAATAAATAATTGAATATCAAATAAATGCTTGTTTTTACCTTTTTTTGACAAATAAAAAATTGAAGAATATAAAAAACTTTAACTTAAATCAAACAATAGTTTAATAAAATAATAAAATAAAAAATAAAATAATAAAAATAGATTAATAAAATTATTAAATATATCAAAATACTGAAAATAAACAATTATCTAAAATAAATAATAAATAAAATATCAATAATACGCCCTGTATGACCAATGCATTTTCTTCTTTTTCATAACTTTTTCTTCAAAATCCCCTCAGTAAAAAAATCCCTAACTTAAGCTCCCCTTAGCCACCTAGCTTACCAATTAAGATGTCACTTGGACATTCCTTAAATTATTAGCGAAGCTAAGAGCTCAGCCATCCCGAGAGCTGAGAGTGGCCCAAAGCCATTCATAAATATGCGAGTAGGAGATCAGCGAAGTGGCCACTGCCGGGGAGTGATGCGTGTGCCTGGAAGTAAATAATTTCGATACTACAACTATACTACAACTATACTATATGTAGATGTTGTCCAGAACCACTGGCAGTTGCCCCGAAACGAAACGCTTTTCATTCTAGCATGCCAGCCAGCAATTAGATCGCTGGCAGTGCAATTTTTCCATCACAGTCATGGCTGCTGGCTCGACTTTGTCCGAGTGTGAGTGCCACTACTATTATTTTATTAAAACGATTGCAAAGCCAATGCACGAATCACAGGCCAGGCATGTGTTTTTTATTTATTTTTTATTTTAATTATTTTTTTTTTTTAGATTTGTGCGTGTGTTGGTGCGTTGGTGCACCCAACTGGTTTCGGCCAAAAGTCAGACTTTTGATTCAAACGAACGACAACAAACGCTTCTGGGGTTCACTTCGATAACAGGCAGAGCAGTTGGCAGAGTAGTCAGCAGAGCAGTTAGCAGAGCAGTCGGCAGAGCAGTCGGCAGTCAGCGTCTCTGTCAACGTCAACTACTATCGATAGGCTTACGATCGTTGCTTCCCAACACTCGCACTCGCAGCGCGTCGCTCGATCGGACAACAACGGCAGTTGCGTTGGTCTTTGATTTCTGAATTAAATAATTAACTAAATAAGAGAATAAAAAATTTATTTAAAAAATTAATAAAAAAAATAAAGAAAGAGAAGCTGAAGCTGAATCTGAATCAGAGAAGAACGCGTAACGCATCCAACTAATTAAACCGCAAAGATCGGAATCTTAAACGCTCGAGAGTGTGCCTGTGTGTGTGTTTGTGTGTGATTACACTTGGCTGTGGCTCTGTCTCTGCTTCTGCCACTAACTTGGCTCATTAAAAGTGCAAATTGTTTACGAGAATTTAGCCAGCCTCTTAGCCCCAAAGGTAAAGCAGCCAATTTCCTTATAAGTTCTGGTTTTCAATTTTTTTTTTTTCTGCTCCCAGGCGGGCAATTTTCCTTAGTGAGTGGTGTGCAGAGTGTGTGTGTATAGTGTGTGTGTACTGCCTGTGTATGTGTTAACGTTTTAATTAAAAGCCAAAAGAAAATGTAAAAAAAAAAAAGACACAAGCCATAGCTTGGTGAAGAGTTGCTCCTGAAGACAGTCATGTGACAGGCAAGGCGCTCTTCAAGTCTTCAAGTCTTCGGTAGCCAAGAGCTGTCTTGGCCACTTGTTGTGGGGTCTTGGGACCAGAATTCTACTCCACTCAGTTTCCGCTAAAAAACATAAAAAAAAAGTGTGACGGTTGATTAGGCATCTGGCTCATCGCTGGAATCATTAAGGAATCATTAAGGAATGTTTTAACAACTCTATATCAGTCTATGACTTCTTGAGAGACAGACATTTTTTGGGCCAAGATGACTGGCAAGAAGGTTTATGGTTTTATAACAAGACTCTCGGGGCTTGAGGGTCGAACCTTTTCCGAGTGACTCACCAGCATAGCTCTTCCCACTGATTGGACGTGCGCTTCATGCCAAAAAGTGAAGGAATTCGCCACGAAAGTCGTATGTCTCCATGGGTATCCATAGATAGAGCTCACTTAATGCCCCCTCTGGCCTAAAGCGAGTCACTAGCCCGTATCTGAATGTCTGTGGAGCGTTATCAGGCGATCAGTTGCCTTCGGCGGACGAGGCGATCGATCAACGGACGTGTCGCCGGGACTAATGAACATTTGTAAGCCAAAAAAAAAAGACATTGACTCCGTTTAGTGAGGGATTTAAATCTTGGAAGATCAACCCTCCAGATACTCTAAACTGTAGACTGTAGAGTGTAGACTGTAGACTGTAGACTGTAGACTGTAGACTGCAGAGTGTGGAAATTGTATTAAATTTTTATTGATTGTTTATGCAACGCCCTGCCACCCTGCCTCCGGAGAATCAATTTATTTCACGAGCTTCTACTCTGAAATCCGGACAATTCTTGTTTCAATTTCGGACGATTGCTTGAGGAAGTGTGAGGCTGTAATTGAAGCCCATAATTATGCCATTTGTGAGCTGGATCGGGAAGGCCTTCTAGGGGAGGCATAACTCCCAATTGATGTCTCAATTCCGAGCCGCCTAATTATGCCTCAAAGTTTGAATGCGAGGCATTGTTGGCATTCCCCATTAGCTGTTTCTGGCTATTGGCTGGCGTCAGTGTTTAACATGTTGTCGCGGCATGTCGCTCTCCTGTCACCCTGTCGTCTCTTTCTTCGCCTCCTGCCTCCGTCTCTTTCTCTAACTGACAGCTGGGGGCATGCCTGGATGATTGCTTCTGTCAGTTTTGATTAGCAAATGATTGTAATCAGCCGAAATTGGCAAATGGGGAATGCAATTGGGTAGACCTCGGACTAGGAGACTATTTCTGGAGGACCTAGGATCCCAGACGAGGAACTAGAGACCCTAGAAGCCTATAACTGGGCCTGGTTTTACAATTTTTTTGGTCAAAAGTCTCCAATAAAGTGTGGAAGGCATCTCTGATCTTATAGAAAAAATATATTCTTGATCAGGAATACCAACCCCTTCAAGTAATAAGGATTCTTGACCTCCTAAGTCGATAGAAGCTTGTCCGTCTGTCCGTCTGTCCGCCAATCTGTCTGTTTCTTGGCTTACTAGTCTCTCAGTTTTAAAGCTTTTGACCTGAAACTTGGCAGACATCCTTCTTTTCTTTAAAAGCAGTATATAAGCAGGAACTGTCGAGATCGGTTGACTATATCCTATAGCTGCCATATAACTGAGTGATCGGAAAATGCCATAACTTCGATGTTTTTGAAGATAAAAGGTTGGGATTTTGTATAGAATCCATATAAGGAAAATTTTTATCCGTTCTACAAAATTTCATAAAGATCGGCTGACTATATCCTATAGCTGCCATATAACTGATTAATCGGGAATGTCATAACTTCGAGGTTTTTTAAAGATAAAAGTTTGGGACTTTATACAGATTCCTATTTAAGCAAACTAATCAGTTCTGCCAAATTTTATAAAGATCGGTCGACTATATCCCATAGCTGTCCTATAACTGATTAATCGAAAAATCACATAACTTGGATGTTTTTGAAGATTAAAAGTTAGATCTTTATACAGATTCCATTTTGGGCCAACTAATTCGAACTACAAAATTATGTAAGGATCAGCCGACTATAACCTATAGCTGCCATATAACTGAATGATCGGAAAATGGCATAACTTTGGTATTTTTAGAGATCGAAGCTAAGGACTTTTTTCAAAATTTAAATACTAAAAAAATAATTTGATTATAAAAGAAGATAATGAATAATAATCGATAAACTATATACGATACTTGCGATCTAAATGCCTGTTCGATATATCGCATGTATGGCACTTCCGCAAAAGTATCGCAAGTCGAAAAAATCAAACTTCTCAGTGGAAGATTTTTATTGAAAAAAGTTTGTTGGAAAACCAAAGGAAAGTAAAGAATTGGAGCTTGGATTTTAAGGAAACTATAGTGCTTGACGGTGGCAGACATATTTTATAACAATTTGACATAAAAAACTATATCCAATAAGATGTATATCCAATAACCCAAACTATCGCTTGCCAGGGTATGACATAGTCCCACCCCTTGGAGTCTATCTCTTCTGCTAGTATTGCTAGTATCTGCCACTTAAAGAGGAAAAATACCTCGCATTCCTTTAAGAAAATCCTGTAAAATCGAGTTCATTTAACTCGACACCTCGCCTGAAGTTAAACATCTCCTGGAAGCTGATCTCTTCTCCTCTGCAGTCCAAGATATCGGCCATTTATGCAAATTTCTTGAGCAACCACCGACTTGATTGCCGACTTGGCACAACCAGTATCGCTATCAGATATCTGGGATCTGGGATCTGGGATCGTAATGACGCACTAATTGCGATATCTGGGGATCTGTAAGCCAGCATCGTGAGTGGTCGGGGGCCACCTCGTGTAGCTGCTAGTCACGAGGAGGAGCTTCCCCAAAAGGCCTCTTCAGTCCCCCAGCAATTAGTCACCTTTGAAAATGATTTATAAAATGTGTATTTTTATGGCCGGGTGGCAAGTGCTTGACTCTGTGGCGGCCTGTTATCAGAGGCATGAATGAACTCACGATCGGAGATGTGAATACCCTCCGACTTGGCATTCGAGTTTCTCCTCCCATAATCCTAATTATAAGTTGGGAGAATACTGAAACCTGTTGTCGGCCAGAGTTGTCGCCGAACAATAATTTAAATGACAATAAAAATATAAAATCGTTTAAAATATTACGTCTTGTCTGTTTGTTTGTTTCTTGTTTATGGCATCGGGATGGAAACAAATTGCAGTCGTAATTGTGCTCAAGTGGCCCGAAAAGCGAATTCATTGACGGGCCAAGCCACTGACGGGCTGGCAGAATAATTTTCGGATGGAAGACGACGATGTCGAGTGGCCCCTCAATTGTTCTATAAATAAAAATAGCTGCCGATCACCAATTGTTTTCAATTTTGTTGCGAATTTGCGGGTAATTACTGATCGATAATTGCCCGCACTTTGAGGGCATCCGTCCGAGACCCCCCCAGGCCTTGTCTCATTGTTTATGGAGTGCCGGGCCCGGCATACAAATCGCACATTAAACCGTCTCCTGTGCAATCATTAACATGCTAATGTCTCTCTAATATCGTTGTAGATTCTAATTTTTTTCCATCAAGTAGGGAGTTCTCAGGTTCTGAAGGTGGCGGAGCTACTTGAACAAATGATTGCTGGTTTTGAGTCAAACTTGGGGAAGGGGATTCCGGATCTAAACGTTTAAGTTTGTGATTTTTTTTCAAGCATTTTAGATCTCATTTGTCTTGGGGTTTTGGCATTTTTGAGGCAAGAACAAGTCAGAGTCTAGAAATAGATTTAATTTATGGAAGAAGATATTTTTTTAAGGGCCATAAAGTAGAGAAATTATAAAAAAATAAAGAATTAAGAAATATTGGAGAAGATCAACCTACAAACAACTTCTCAATGTCTGAAGAGATCTTGAGGGCTCTTGAGCTGATCTGGACTTGTCTTGACATTTATTTAACATTTTATAGCTAAGCCCCCCCTAAGAAATAGACCCAAAACCTGCCCTGGCACTGGCTCTCCTTGGGTTATGGCCAAAAAATAGAACCAAAAAATCAAAAAAAAATGTAAACAATGCGAGTTTGGTATCTGGAAGGCCTGTCGCTCCACTATCCGGTTGATAAGCAAATTTTTTTGTGATAATTGTTGCCATGAGGAGCGGTGGCTTAGTGACTTATAGACTCTATTTTCTGTCAGTGCATAAAAATAGCTGCAATTCTTCATTCGGCAATCAGCCAGCCCCGTCGATCGTAAATCAGTTCGGTCTGCTGATTAGCCGGCGATTAGATTATCAATCGAAGACTCATTTATGTTTTTTTTTGTTTTGGTTGCAGGGCTCCCTGGCTCCTGAGCGAGTTCTCCGTGGCGGCGGTTGTCCTGGAAAGCCGCCTGGATGCGGTTCTGCTTCGATCGGCTGTGCTTCGCAACTAAGCGGCCAGCCACCAACAGCAGCAGCAGCACCACCCCCCATGCACCACCACCCCCCCACCAACTGGCCAACTGCAATCATAGCACCACAGATGCACCATCAGCCAGCGAAGTAGAACCAGCCAGTGATCTGTTCTATGCCGAGTACCAGAAACTGCAGCCGGCGATAATCGATCGGGAGAGGGAGAGGGAGACAAAGACCGAGGCCAAGCCACCGGACATAGACGTGGTGGTGGTGGAGCATCATCACCCACCGCCAGAGACAGAGACGGAGACGGAGAGCACCGCCGTTGAGCAAGAGATACGGAGACAGCGCTATCGCCGGCACAGCAGCGCCGAAGATCAGAAGCCGAGGAGGGCCGAGTCGAGCACGGAGGCGATACGAAAAGCGGCCAGCATGCAGCAGGAGCCGAACGCCAACTATCAGTTCCCAACGGACCTGGGTCTGGTGAGCATCGTCAACAATAATAACAATTCCGGAATCGGAATTGGAATCAGTGGAGGTGGAGGAGTTGGAGGGGGTAATCCCAATAACAATAATAACAACGGTCTGGTGGGTGGCATTGTGACCTTGCCAGCGGCGGGTGGCCTTATCGGACTAGAGCACACGGCATCGGGCCTGAGGCTGATACCAGCACCACCACCCCACTCGGATGTACTGACGCACACACTGATCTATGGTACACCGCCCTCGGGGGCACAACAACTCCATCAGGATCCTCGCAGCCTGCTCCATCAACAGGAGCTGCAGCTCCAGCAGCGCTACCAGCAACTGCAACAGCTCCAGGCCCAGACCCAGGGCCTATACACCGCCCAGGGCAGTCCGGTGCTCTACCACCAGCCGAGTCCCGGCTCCAGCCAGCCGGTGGCCATCCCAGGAGCACCAGCCAGTTGCCACTCCCCCACCCAACTGCAGCCGCCCAACAGCCTCAACCTCCAGCTGAACCTCCAGCAGCAGATGCAGGGATTGAGGATCTCTGGCTGCACGCCCACCGGGGCGTCGGGGGGATCGGCCACACCCTCGCCGGTGGGTCTTGTGGATCCCAGCCACACCATGATGGGTGGCAACTATGTGGCGGCCACGCCGCAGGAGGAGCGCTTCATCCAGATCATCCAGGCCAAGGAGCTCAAGATCCAGGAGATGCAGCGCGCCCTCCAGTTCAAGGACAACGAGATAGCCGAGCTCAAGTCCCACCTGGACAAGTTCCAGAGCGTCTTCCCCTTCAGCCGCAGCAGTGCGGCGGGCTGTGCCGGCACGGGCGGGGCGTCGGGTTCCGGAGGCAGTAGCAGTGGCGGTGGCCCCAGCACGGCCACAGGTGCCACCCGCAAGTCCGGCCAGACCTTCCAGAGGCAGAGGGCCCAGGGTATCTCGGCAGAGCCCCAGAGCGAGTCCTCCGTGCTCCTGGAGCATGTCAGTTTTCCCAAATACGACAAGGATGAACGGTGAGTTGTTTTTTGGTTTTTATTATTAATTATTTAATTAATTATTATATTTAATTAATTATTATCTTTAATTAATCATAATTAGTTGGAAAAAGATCTTCATTTTAGGGAGAGAATCTTGGGATCTGAGGAGTAACTTTTAGGATTAAATCTGAGGAGTAGCTTGAGAGTATTTGTATTTAATTGTTTAATTATTAATTATTTCTTAATTATAATATTAATTATAAAATATAATTATTTTGAGAAATTTAGTAATTCTCAGGAGAGAATCTTGAGGATCTTAGGAGACTCTTACCTTAGAAATAAAACGAAGCAGTAGAGCTTGCCATTCCCCATAGATCTCGAGTATTACGACCCATATAGGTTCCTCCAAATCATACTCCTCTCTCCTCCTCTCTCCTCTATTATAGAAATGATAATATCTAGAATCTATATAGTCAGGTGGATGTCCAGGATCTATATACATATATAGAAGTCCTACAACTAATCCTATAACTCCTACAACAGAGAATCTAAGGATCTTGGAAGTATCTTTTAGAAATAAACCTGAGGGAGAAGTAGCTTAAATGTATTACGGCCCATATAAGATCTCTATTTTATTTATTATTAGTTAGTTATTAGTGAATTACTAGTTAATTATTAATTAATAATTATTTATAATTAGTTAGATTCTTAGGAGAGAACCTCTTAGGATCTTGGAAGAATCTCAACTTGGAAAGAGAAGACTTAGAAGACAAAGATCTCCCTATAGCTCGTCTCTCTATAGTATTGCGACCCACATAAGTTCTGATTAATCATCTCCCCCCCTTCTATATAGAACCTATATAGTCCAGATCCTATATACTCGTCCGATAACGATCGGAATCAGCGCCTCTGTCCGATTCCAGTCACATAATGGGAATATCGAGAGCAGCGCCCTGTCTGCGGCCTGTCGTCGCGTTGCCTGCCACAGAATGCGTTTATTAAACTTGAGTGGCTGTGACAGTTGCCCCTTGGTGGCACCACCCCCTACATGTACCACTAGGCTATTGGCCTTGGCCAGTGTCAGTACTCGCCTTTAAAGATCTGTTGGAATATTATGACTGCCAAGAGACTCTCTTTCTTTTTTTACGAAATATTTTCAGGCTGCAGTCGCTCGCCGCCTCGATAATTAAAATAAAATCTGCGAAAAGGCGTGGGCGGCTATATATGAGGGGGAGGGGGAGGGGAGGGGAGGGGGAGGGGAGGGGGAGGGGGAGGGGGAGGGGGGGAGGCCTCTTCACACTTGCCACCCCCGCACTCTGGAAGTCGTTGCTCTTGGCCGGGTCGGCTCTCTAGGTCTGCTTTCTTTGGCTTTTTGCTTTCGAATCGAAATCCAAAAACATGGAAGCATAAATATTTATTCTGCGGCAACGTGGCAGTGTTTCCGGAATGGAATTGGGCCTCCAATGATCACAGATCTTCCTAATGATCTGCTGCCACTCGTGTTTTCGATTAATTTTTTGCTAATTTTTATGGCAGATTTTTTAGTTTATGTGGCAGACTTTTAATTATAAATTAAATCATTTTCATTGAGGCAGACGGGAATCTGGCAGGCAGGAATCTGGCAGACAATTTGTTTAAAAAAATGGGAAAAATAAACAACTAGCCATTTCCTATTTAAAGATATTTTTATTTTTTTCGTGGAAAAGTTTTCAGACTAAAAATATACATTGTTTTCTTTTAAAATTGTTTTTTTTTAATAGCCAAGTACTTATAATAGAAGTAATGGATTTATTTGGCGCCAGATACAAGATACAGATACAAGATCTTGATGTCAAATATCTATAGTGGCTTATAAGCAATATTATTTTTTATCCAGCACCTGGCTCTGTTTGATCTGAAAGCCTAGCCCGGCACTAAGTAATGCCGCAAATTTGTCTAAATCGGCCATTTTTATGACCCCAGCCCCGAGCTGTTGACACAATCACAAAAAATCGCCAACATAGACTCTAGACTGTATTGGGATTCTGGTGTCCAGTTTATCTCTGGCCAGAATCTGTGCCGACGGCGGCGGGGCTTGTGTGTGCAACAGGACATTTTTTGACACTTGTGTGGCATAAATCAAAAGCGCCGTAGGCCTCCGCCACAGTGGTGTGTCTTTTGTGGCCGCCTGGTGGCTTTCAACGGGGCCATCTAATAAATAATGCCACAAAATTGTGCGAGGCCCAAGTCTGTGGCATGGACTTGCTATAGGAATCAGTTTTCCGACTCTTGAAAACCTTTTTTTAAATAAAATTCAATCAAGCCTACTGGAAATTATTTAATTTGTCAAACAAGAGCTGAGTGGATGGCAATTTTTCTCTCCTCTAACCAGGCGGGTAACTATCGCAAGTCTCCACCCCCTTGGCCGACGTTCGCGACATGGCTCCAGTGGTGCGTAAGCCTAGCCCCACCCAGTTGCCGCCGACCACCACCAATCCGGCAATTTCCATTTTCAATTCCCCAGCGAGTGAGCCAATCCGTTTTATTGTCAACTGCTCTTAGCCGCCAACTGTTGGCACTTTCAATTCCACGTCTCTGGCCAGCCCAGAGCTGAACGCACCCGCAACGGATCGGAGATCTCTGGGGGACAGCCTTTAGGTGCAGCTACGTCCAAAGTGCCTTGGCACACATTTCCCATTCAATGTTCGCACAAATATAGCCATACGAATGGTTATAGCTTCCGACAACTGGAACGCTGACACGATCCGGCCCGTAGGTCTAATTGAAGCTATTAATTGTTGTGGCTCGTACTGCCACTTGCACCGCCACGCAGCTGTGGTGCGTAGTGCGTGGTGCATGGAGCCAAAGAAAATGTTAATTTTGTCAAAAAAAAAAAAAAAAAAAAAAATACCCCACGGGGCAAACACCAGAAAGCGACCCACTGGCACCTCCGGTGGGTCTCATGCACTTTGAAAAATTTTTAAATGAAAAAACTTTTTAGAGGACATAGTGCCCCATCGCCTCCTCCAGTTGCAACTCCATTGGAGGAACTAGTTTCGGTTTGTGGGGCGTTGAAATCTAATACTTTATACCTGGGCCCATGTTACAGATTGTCGCTTCCCAGACTCCGCCACCAGTCGTGACCAGCATATCGATTATCCGCACTACATTTTTATTATTTTTTTTATTAAATAGGCTTTTAATTGTGAGTGTTGGACGTTGTTGCCGAAATTCGAACAGTTGAGATACATGGGTAGCCGCCAAACTGGCGCCACAGGTGTCGGCTGCCATTGGGGCAACTCATCACTGCATTTTGGGGCAATCAGGTAGCGGGTTTTCAGGCCATAGAGCCTCCAAGCCTGAGCCTGAGATGCTGGGATTATTGTAATATTTTTAATAAATTTTTATAACAAAACTGTGTGTGGAAATAAATCATGCGAGTCTGAACCGTTCAGGCCACCGTTTCTATTCCCATTACTGTTCTGGCCGGGCCAGTTGTCGAGTTCGCTGACAGATAAAGTCATTTGACATTTACAGGCATTGGCAACATGGTCCGAGCCAGGTCCTCCACAGAGCCTGCAACACCAAATACCAAAGCATACAATTTTCAAATTTGTATTAATTTCATATCGGGCGATTGGGCGCATGCCAATATCATTAGATATTGCCTCAAATTGGCCGCAACTTGTTACGCGGCTTGTAAGCCAAACTGGCCAGCCAGATAAAGCGATTCATATGTGTCGGGCGGAGAATTAATTGGACTCTTGCCTCTGCTCGCTCCATTGACAGTTTCTTGCCATTTCTAATATCCGCCGCTAATTGAATTTGTGTCTGTGATTTGTTATTTCCAGCTCCCGGGAGCTGATCAAGGCTGCCATCTTGGACAATGACTTTATGAAGAACCTGGACCTCACCCAGATCCGGGAAATAGTCGACTGCATGTATCCTGTCAAGTATCCAGCCAAGAATCTGATCATCAAGGAGGGCGATGTCGGCAGCATTGTCTACGTCATGGAGGGTGAGTTAAATCTTACTTAATTTTAAATAAATTAATATTTAAGGTTTTATTGTAAGATATCCAAAAAATACGATATTCGTTTATCGTAGAATCGTGGCATCCTGAAAGTATGCTATGGAAATATTTGAGAAAAAGTAACTCTTGTCGCTTTTGTGTAAAAATTGGCATTACAAGGCATGTATCTTGGGTTTTTATGATCAAAGTTTACTTTTTTTTACTTTTTTTTAAGACTAATAATTATGCAAAAAAAGCTATCAAGACCATGAGTCATCGGATTGTGCATTCTTGCAGAGCAATTATTAAAAAAAAGGGTGTAAGATGAGGAAACTTTACTTTAAAAACTTCAAAAAAAAAGGATATTTAAGGTCTGAATATAGACTCTAAGGTCTTAATTATTATACTTCTTTAGGCCAAAGATTTTCTGGTATAAACTTGGAATTTAATGTATCTCTTCCCTCAAACTTTTCCCAAACTCTTTCTTTTTTTTTAATTTTTTTAACTCCCCACCCAACCGCCAAAAAGAGATGTGGCAGATAGATAGGTTGGCTAGGCTGGTTGCACGTGTCTTTTGGCCAGATGTGGCATACCTGACTACCAGGTAGAGACCTAAGAGGGGCGGCCTTAGGGGGAGTGGCACACCCACGCACACCCCGAAGACGAGAAGTTCAGAGTCTCGCCTTGCCTCCAAATGTCAGTCGCTGACTCTCGAACAATGTTCGAGTTTCCTTTCAGTTTTTTTGCATTTTCTGCTGAATAGTTTCTTGCACGTTTCTGGGAGTGCTTGTGGGTCTCTTGACTCCGGGCTAATTGTTGTTTTAAATATTTGCCCGAACGGGGCTTGGTTTGGTACTGGATGGCCCTTCGTGTTAATTTAGTCGGCGACTTAATTTACGAACTAGCATTAGCATTTTAATTGCAATAACAATAACCATAACCATAACAATAATAATGATAATCTGCTGACGGATTATGCATTCCACAAGTGGCAAGATGAAGTGCCAGAGAGGATGCTTCCTCAATCGTGCAACATCGCCTTCCCTGTTGCTTCCTCGACCTGAAGCATCCATGTCCGCACTTGAGACCTGCCACTCGATATCACGAACAGATGTCGTTCCATCTGTCTATATCTCTCGAGAGGGGAGAAACTATATAAATGATCCGAAAACTCCCCATCCCGATCCCGAACCGAAGCAGATGTTTTTCGAGATTTTTGCAAGGTTTCGGTTTTGTTGACTGTCCCAATGCCCTGTTTAGGGAAATACATTCAATGGAATCCCACCGAGATAAGGAATCTGTCAAGATTAAAATATATACAATTTATTTTCAACTTTTCCACTGATTAGCTAAGCAAAAAAAAAATATTAAAAACCCTGGAGACAGTGGCTCTGAGGTCACTGCACTGGAATATTTATTAATAAAATTGTTGGCTCATTGTTCCATTTATGAATTGGAACATTTTTTTTTCCACCATAGCACTTGTATTTCTTCCTTTTTCGAATTTTGCGTAGCGAATTGTTTGGCCAAAAACCAGTTTACCGGTAGCCTTTTAATGCACTGAGAGAAATGGGTTTGAAAATATTTTTTTTTATCTAATAAATGGGAGAAAAATATTTGTAGTCTTATGGAAAAATGTTTAAAATGTGTAGTTCTAGTGTTTTTTTTGAACAATGTATTGCCTATATTATTTCCTTTAGTTTGTTTTTTACAAGGTTACACTGTTAGAAAAGGGTTTAAAAAAGGTTTTTTTTATTATAAAAGTGGTAAAAATATTAACATTTTTTGTGGAAAATGTTTGAAATGTTTAATTCATGTTTGTTTTTTGTTTAAAGAAGTAAAAAAAGTAATACCTGTGTACATATATTCAGTTCTAGGGTTTTTTTTAGCCAACATACTTCCAAGATTTAACTTGGCTTGAAGAGTGCGGCTTGGGTTCGAACCCTGGTCTTGGTTTTTGTTCTCATTTTCATACGAAAGAGTTTTTTTTTTCTATTTTATTAAGTTTACGCAGAGTTTTTATGAAATTTGTATAAAATTTAAAAATAAATATTGAGTTTCAAGGGTTTCAAGTCATTCATATGACTTGAATCTTAAAAAAATAGTTTTTAAAAAATTATAAAGTGTTTTTATGAAACTTTTATGAAATTTTAAAAGTCTGTATAAGAAATATTGAGTTTTCGGGGAATATTATGACTTTAATCTTAAAAAATAGTTTTTAAAAAATTATAAAGTGTTTCTATGAAACTTTTATGAAATTTTAAAAGTCTGTATAAGAAATATTGAGTTTCAAGTGGAATAATATGACTTTAACCTTAAAAAATTGTTTTTAAAAAGAAAATAAAGTGTTTTTTATAGAATTTCCCTTAAATATTCTCTTAAATAACTCCCATAAGTAGACCACAAAAAAGTGTTTTCTAGTAACCTCACTTATTTAAACCAAAAACATATGAGTAAATAGTTATGAATATTATTTTTCAAGAATTTCTCTCAGTGCAACGCACTTGTTTTTGCTCAAATCTGTACCTGAACTCTCACTACTCGTGCTCTCGTGCTCTCTCACCCACAAACAAAACAAAGCACGGCCAGGCCAGACCAGGCCAGGCCAGCTGAGCTGCTGGTCGTGTGGGTTTCGGGCTCTCCGGCTCTCCGTCTATATATACTCGTATTCCGAAGTCGCTTCCCCGATCTCTTGGCTCTTGGCCAATTCAATTCATTCCGAGTACTCGTAGCGAGAAAACGTGTGAGGCGCATGCGCGCTCGGCCTGTCGCTCGAGACTTCCACCTGGATCTTAGCCTGTAAACTGTTACAAAAAAAAAAAAAAAAGACTATAGAGGGCCTTAGAGAAGACCTCGTCTGTCTACTCCCCCACTCTGGTGGTTCGTGATCGTTTTTACGGTTTTTTATTTCGGTTTTGCATACTGCACTCGCATGCTCCGGCGGGCACTGAAAGGAGAACCCCATAATGGACCCACATGCCGGACCATTACAACGGCCCGGCATAAACACATGCCTCTGAGCTATTTCCAACCATGTTCCATCGAATAACAAATAAATAAAATACCATGTGTCTACAGAAGATTGTGTTGATTCTTCGGAAGAATTCGGAAATTGAACCTCAAACCAGATTGCATTAAAAGTGAAAGTGAGTGTCTTAAACGGTGGTGTTGCGGTGGAAATAAAATAAAAACTAAACACCCACAGAGACCCAAAGCCTGGGAAGAGAATATGAGAACGACTTGGAAGACTGCTCTTTTTTAATTCGAATTGAACGAAAAGATCACTTGAAGAATTCCGGTTTGTGGTTTCCTTTGTAGCTGTTTTGGGTTTTATGGCTGCTGCTGCTGTTGCTCCGTTGATTTGTTTTTGTATTTTTTGTCTCGGTCATTGGTCCGACAAAAAAAAAATTAAGAAAAAAAAATAAAAAATAATGGTGTAGAAATACAGAAATTATAAAAGATTTGTATTTTTTTTTTTTTTGCTTCTTTTTGGACAAAACTGTATAATGCCAAATGTCACTACGGCGATTAGGTCGTGCAAGAATGTGACGTCGCTTGAAGAATCTGATACTGGAATATGAAAGAATATGCGGAAGACACTTGCCGAAGAATTCAATTAAAGTTTAGAAATCGTGTGAACTTCATCCACAAGTCTGTGGCGGAAAGATGTGTGCTAGTGTCATGCCCCTGGAACCGGGTCGGCCTCTGGACCGACCACCTGTCGCCTGAGACTCCTCGGGTTAACTAGCTGGATAGTTAGTTGGGGAAGCAGACCGGTCCCTGGTCGCCGGAACCAAGGGGGCACTCTCACTTTTAAGTAACCCAACGAGTTTTGCATTCGGCTTTTGACATGGAGCTCCGCTTGGCTGGCTGGATGGATGGCTGGCTGGTTGGATGGCTGGCTGGTTGGCTGGTTGGCTGCTTGGGGGATTGAGTAATAGACGAAAAGTGGAAAATAATCGCCCGAGGGGGAGGTCACAAGATTGTTGGGAAACTCTGGTCCGAATTGGTTGCAATTGTTGTCTTTCAGAAGCTGATTTTGAGAGGGAAACCCTCTTGGCTTTCTTTAAAAAAGAAACCCTAATTTATTGAATACCCAGAAGCCCTTCTTCTCTTTGATTAATCGAAAGTTAATGACGTTGGTTTGGTTAACAGGAAATCAGGTGTTAAAGGGGAAAATATCTGTGGAAACCCAACGCCTTAGCGAATCTCGTTTGTCGGCTTTGTCTCTGAATCTCATTATACAATCTGGGCAAAAAAAAACCTCACAGAACAAAGAGAACTAGCTCTGCGAAATCGATCTTGCTTGACTACAATCTATAAGCTATATCCCCCCTTTTCTTAGAGGGGCTTAGACCTCTCTGCTTTCTAAAAAAAAGGGGCAGTGGCTATAAATATTTATTATGATGTTCGAGTGTCTCGAAATGCGGTCACGTTGGCCGAAAAGACAAGATCGAGTGAGTCAGTTTTTAACTTTATAAATGTGGAAATTTTATTATAAGGATTAGCGCACTGCTACCCAATTGGCAGCTTAATCTAATGAGTATTTACAATTTTATACAATAATGTGTCTAAGTGTTAATTAGGGCAAGAAGTGAATACATGTTATGGATTTAATTGAATGCAGATAGCAAATTTACTGAGTCAAGATCCGGTCTGGTAGGTCTTGAGGGTGATGTCGTTTTAATCTTCTTCTTGCTTGATTCCTTGGATCTGCGCTAATAGCAGCGGTGCCAAGTTTTTTGGCCAGGCTGTTGGGGTGCTCGTTTAATCGTTCCATATATTTCTGAGCAAGTTTCTGCAGCTTGTCTCCAAGTTTGGGAATGTTGAGATCACGTTCGATGTCACTGGTTCGTATAAACCACGGAGCTCCAGAGATCCTTCGGAGAGTTTTAGCTTGTAAAACCCGGATTTTGTTGAGGTTTGTTTTTGAAGCAATACCATAAACCTGGAGTCCGTAGAAAAGACTTGGTGCTAATATACTCTTATATATTTGGACCTTACATCCAAGTGCGAGCTTGTTGCGTGGTGCGAGAAGCCAAGCCATCCGAGCCACTTTGGTCCTGTAGGAGTTTTGGATGCAAGTGATGTGCCTGCTAAATGTGAGTTTTTTATCCAGAGTAACACCGAGGTACTTGTATGCCGGAAGAGCTCTAATTGGGCTTCCGTTGAGGTTGACTCCTGGGCAGGTGCTTCGGCGATTGGAGAACGTAACATTGGCACATTTGTCTGCGTTCACTCGAATGTTCCAGTTCATGGCCCATTGATGAAATGCATCCAGGTATTCTTGCAATGCAAATGTGGCCGCTAAGAGAGTGAGTCAGAGGCATGCCTCAAAAAAAAATAAAAATAAAAAAAAAGGGCGGAGAGCCAGTGTGGGTTTAATTACGAGCCACCTCGAACCGAATCTGAATCTCAAAATCCGAGTCCGAATGCGAATCCGTCGCCCTTGGCCCAAAAGCCAAAGTCTGTGACTAACTTTAGTCGAGGCTCGGGCTCCGCTGCCCTGCTCTGCAAGTCCGTTACCTTCTAAAAATAGCAATTTTTTTTAAATAAAAAATGTACACAGTGAAAAAAAAAACAATAATAAGCAAATCAGTTATCTCTCAGTCTGTGATTTGACATTTTCCAGCGATTAGCAAAAAAAAAATATCAATAAACTTGCCCGATAAGATATAGATAGATATTTCTCTCTGTGCAATCGGAGGCTATGGCTATAGTTTCTGCGAACTCTCGTTTCCCTCTGGGCCTCGTATTGTATTCAAATCGGCGGACAGACTCGGACTGGCTGACCTTGCCCGCACTCGACGTCCATTAAGGCCCCCAGCCAGTCTCCGGGCATGGCTGCAGACATTCTGCAATTTCAGTTTCGAGTTTGGGTGTTCAGCTTGACGGATTTCCGCATTTTTTACAAAAAAAAAAAAAACCACCTCGACCTCTGCGACCCGCCTGAACTCCAGTGGGCTGGCCAGGAAAACACTTTTCAGGCCTAAATGATTGTTATTTTTTTTTTGGCCCGCAATCTCTGTCTAGGTTGTAGGTTGTTGCCTTATCAAAGGCACGAGTTTTTCCCTTTTAGAGGCTCACGTTGCGATAAGGAGTTCTCGGGTTCCATGATTTATCTCTGCCGCCCTTACATTTCACGCAAATGTCTACTTTTTGTGGAAATTATTTGCCATTACGAGTATTACCAGAATAGTTCAACAACTACTCTCTGATTGGCCATGTTTATGGAGTGAAGGTGTCTGGTTGTCTGATTACTCGTCTCTGGTGTTTAGTTCACATAATTGTTGCTTTTTTTTGTGAACTCACTTGGCACGAAGTTGTGGAATTTTTTTCATTAAAGAATCTCAGTTGGTTGGCTTTTATTATTCAACAAATATTTTGTCTATAACTGGCATTTTTTAGCCAACAGATGTTTTCAGGCAGTAGCTACAAATAGAGTTTTGTTTGCTTTCATAAATAATGGAAGTAAAAACCTCCATTAGAGGAAGCTCTACTGACTCATTCCAAGCAAATATTTAACTGATCCAGCCACACCCCTAACTGATTCATAAATCATTCAATAGCCAGGCTTACAGATTCATTTGCGTCAGTTGGCCAAATCAATTAGAGCCAAGCGATCAGCAATTACCAATCACGCTCCATTTTCGGGTCCCAGCACCGATGGCCACTGAGGGTCTCTAGGTCGTCAGGGACTACGTCACTTTGCCTTTTGGCTTTAGAAATTTATGGCCAATTGTCACTTTGGCTAATTGGTTGATGAAGCTGGGGAGAGAATGAAAACGCCACTCACTAGTTAACACTTTCGAGGAAATTATAGGAGAATTGATTAGCAAGTTTAAGGATCTATTAGCTTTGTCTTTTTATTCCGAAATCAAGTAACTTGGCAAGTAACTTGGCTTGTCAAAGGCTGGTAGATCAACTCGCCCATAAACCAAATCATTCAGACGTGAGGCAAGTCGCTAAAAAAACACAACATGGAAAGTTTACGGCAAGAGCAGCAACAACTGAAACAGCTACAAAACGTATTGCTTTTGCAACATAAATACCAAATACAATTTGTTAACCCCTTCTGGCCCAAACCTGAAACCGTAGGCACCGCCTTCCCTGTGACTCGTCAAATATTCCGTGCGCGAAATTTCAAAGCTCGGGTTATGCAAAAGACTTTGAAAACTCAACAACAACAATCAACATTCAACACTCGGCCAGACAACAACAGAGAGAAACAATAAGCCAAACTGAAGACAGAAGACAACAGGCAGAAGACTGAAGACCGAAGACCGTAGCCTGAAGACCGAAGACCGAAGAGAAAACAAAGCACGTCGCTGCCGCTGGTCAAGTGAAATTTTTGAAGGAAAAGTCTTTCGGAATGAAAATCAAACACTATCCGGGCAAAGCCGTCGATGCCAGCCTCTCGCTGGAGGGCTCCAGTGGCATGGGCGCCCTCTACGAGGCCAACTGGCTGAGGGCGGCCGCCCAGAGCCCCAGCCCCCAGGCCCCAAGCCTGAGGCTCTCCCCCTCGAAGCTCAGCCGGCAGAGCAGCTCGGCGGGCAGCAGCAGCAGCAGCAGCTTCCTCTTGGACGGCATCTCCGCCCTGAGCAAGTACCAGATGACCCTGGAGAACATCCGGAACCTGGAGCAACAGTCCCGGAACAACAACATCATGAGCACCATCAAGGAGCTGAATGGCTACAGGCCGTCGGGGGTGAGGCTGGATGAGCACCAGGAGTGGGTGACGGAGGAACCGGAGCCCATAGAGGATCACTACCAGGGGAAGAAGCCAAGCCAAGAAGACAAGGATAAGCCCGCCGTGAATCACTATGTCCTGGATCCCACGGAGCGGCCCAGGCCCATCCCACGTCCCCGCCAACAGTTGTCGGTGAAGCCACCCTCCCTGCGGCGCTCCCAGACGATGTCCCAGCCACCCAGCTATGCGACCTTGAGGGCGCCCTTGAGGCTGCACAACAAACAGCCCACACCAGTCAGCAACAGTTCCTCCGCCTACTCCACGTTCTCCTCCGCCGCCGAGGAGCCCCAGGACCAAGTGGTCATCTGCCAGCAGCCGCAGAGGGTGATGGTTCCTCCACCCCGGGAACCACCGCCAGAGCCACCCAGGCGACCCGGAAAGCCACTGAGCAGATCCCAGACCACAGTCCAGCGGTATGCCACCATCAGGATGCCCAACCAGTCCCTGTATCGGAGCTATGCTCAGAAGGACTCTACCGGGAGGCGGCACAGCCTGGAACAGGCTGTCAAGGGACTCCGCCTGCAGGAGGAAGAGGCGAGGGAGCAGGATACCGACATTCCCTCCATCAAGCAGCGACAAATCTCACCCGCGGCCAGCAGCAATGGCAGCTCCAAGGATCTCAACGGGGAAGGATTCTGCATTCCCCGACCCCGTCTCATAGTTCCCGTCCACACGTATGCCCGAAGGCGAAGGACGGGGAATCTCAAGGATCAGTCCAGTGGGGCGCAGGAGGAGGAGGAGGAAGCGGAAAAGGGTAAGGATCAGCTTTCAGGATAACAGGCTAGGATCAAGCTTTAAAAAGGGGTCATTATTCTACATTATTTTTAACTTGAGATTAAATATTTAATTTTTTAAATTAAAGCAAAACTTTATAGAGATCTCTCCCCAATCGTCCCTTTCCAGATGGCCGCGTGGAAGTCTCCCGCGAGGGCAAGTACCTCTCGACCCTCTCGGGCGCCAAGGTCCTGGGCGAGCTGGCCATCCTGTACAACTGCCAGAGGACGGCGACCATCACCGCCATCACCGAGTGCAACCTGTGGGCCATCGAACGCCAGTGCTTCCAGACCATCATGATGCGAACGGGTCTGATCCGGCAGGCGGAGTACACGGACTTCCTCAAGAGGTGAGTAGCCCCTGGGCTCCACTGGGAGAG
The DNA here is from genome assembly GCA_035047585.1 of Drosophila monieri. Classification (NCBI taxonomy): domain Eukaryota; kingdom Metazoa; phylum Arthropoda; class Insecta; order Diptera; family Drosophilidae; genus Drosophila; species Drosophila monieri. Next base: position 5,770,074 of record JAWNPJ010000079.1, on the reverse strand, counting down.
CTACCAGTCACTGGACTACCAGACTTCCCCATTGCCGATCGCCAATCGCCAATTTAATGTGCATTTTAATGAGTCTCCCCCTTAGCGATTTGTTGGGGAATGTCTTTTTTGGAGGAGCTGGTGGTTGGTGGCTGGTGGCTAGTGGCTAGTGGCCTGTGGCTAGTGGTGGTGCTGACTGGTTACTTGCCATTTGGGCGTAATTAATGTCCATTTGCACTTAATTATATCCATTCCGCAGAGCACTGCGTGTATGGCCATTAAATCGCTTTGCTTAAGGATTTCTTTTAAATCGTGCAGATACTTTTGGTCTTTTTGTTTTTTTTTCTCACAAATAAGTAAGTTAACTTTCTCCGGCTGCTGCCATCTCTCCAGATTGAACATCGCCATCGTCATGGTCATGGGCGTCCATATGATGACGTGCCATGAGGCTCCAGCCTCAAACTCAAAACTAAACGCAAAGTGCGGCCAACGAACGCATAGAAATTTTCTTTGGCAACCTGTTTTCGGAGCCGGGCCGGGCCTCTCGCCGCCCAGCTTCCAGTACCGCTTCCTCTTACAGCCACCCCACCCCTCCCCCCACTGCGGAGTGACCGGCAAAGTAATCGCGTTTAATTGGTCGCCCGTAAAGCTGCTAAAAACCATAATCGAGGCCCCCCGACCACGCTGCACTCGTTGCCTATTCCAGATTCGAAAAGTAGCGGAAAAAAACGAAAGAAAATGAAAGTGCAGGGGTTCGCCTATGATGATGAAAAAAAGATAAAGATACTTCAGCTGCAGCTGCAATGGAATCTGTAGGATACAAGATACTTGTAGGCACAAAAACAGTGCTGGCCCCAGGCCAGAGCGGAAGAGGAGGGAGCTCTCTAAGAGCTATATCTTGGTCGATATACAACCGATCCTCTGAAGGTATACCTGGAAAGATTTGCAGATCGATTCTTCGTAGTTTTGCATCAAAATCTGTAATCTCTATATTTTTTTTAAATTTTTTCCTATTTTTCCTGGGGCTACCCCTTATAAAAGGTGGGAAGAGTAGGGACTACCAAAATATGGCCTCTTGCGAAGGACATAACTTGGCCAATATTCATCCAATTCTTAAACGGAATACCTTCAAAGATTTGTATATCAATTCTCCACAAATCTACATCAAAATCTGGCAATCAAATATTTTTGAATTTTTTTTTTTCGAATTTTATTGGGACTACCCCTTCAAAAATCCGGAAAAGTGGGTACTACGAATATAAGACCACTTGCGAAGGCTATATCTTGAGAAATAATTATCCGATCCTTAAGCGGAATACATTAAAAGATTTGTAAATTGATTCGCCACTAAATTGCATCAAAATCTGGCAACTGAATATTTTTTAATTTTTTCTGATTTTTCTGGGGTTACCCCTTCAAAAATCCTTCAATAAACAAGAGAAATGGAGAGTACCAGACCCCTATGACCCCTTGCAAAGATCATATCTTGGCTAAAACTCATCCAATACTTAAAAGGAATACCTTAAACGATTCGTATGATGATTCTCCGTAAATCTGCATTTTAAGGGGGTTACCCCTTTGAACAGTGGAAGGATAAGAGAAAAATTAACACGTAACCCCTTGTAAAGGTCATATCTTGGCTAAAAAGCATCCGATCTTTGAAAGGAATACGTTAAACGATTTGTATTTCGATTCCCCGTAAATCATCATCAAAATCAGGCATCTCAATATTTATTATTTTTTTTATGATTTTTCCGGGACTACCCCTTCAAAAGTCCGGAAATGTGGGGAGTACGAATATATGACTAATTGCGAGGGCTATATCTTGGCCAATAATCATCCGATCCTTGAAGGGAACACCTTAAAAGATTTGTTTGATGATTCCCCGCATGATGATTCCCCGTATGATGATGCCCCCGATTTGTATGATGGGTACCCCTTTATACAGTGGGTAGAATGAATATGTAACCCCTTGTGAAGGTCATATCTTGACTAAAAAGCATCCGATACTTGAAAGGAGTACCTTAAACGATTTGTGTATTAATTCCCCCTACATTTGCATTTAATTCTTGCAGCTGTATATTTTTTCAATTTTTCCCCATTTTTTCTGGGGCTACCCCTTCAAAAATTAAAAAATCGGGAGTACCGAAAGGTGGCCCCGTTCGAAGATCATAACTCGGCTAATATTGATCCGATCCTTGTGAAGAATATCTTAAACGCTTAGTAGACCAATTCCTCAACTGAATATTTTGTAATTTTTTAATGATTTTTCCTGGGACCCCTTTGAAAAACTCTGATGAATATCTTCTGTAGGAGAAATAATTGTTGTTGAAGCATTAAGAAACTTTATTGTTCAGAGATCAAAGATCCAAGATATGTAATGCAGGCCACATGAAGGAAAATGTATAAACAAACAAATCATCCAAGGGGGGGAAGTGGAATGGGTGGAGTTCCAGGTGCAACTCTCGCCGATGACTAGGAGATCGATGTAGGTCAGCCACTAATTCCCATTACTGGGGAATGCTCTTATCTGGATCGGACCAGAGGCACCACTTTCTTCTGCTAGCAGAGAAGATTATCTGGAATGAAACTAACAATTTTCCGTGGGCTTCTCCACTCTTATCTTCCCACAGTGTTCCCATCTTCAAAGACCTGGCGGATGACACGCTCATTAAGATCTCCGATGTCTTGGAGGAGACCCACTACCAGCGAGGCGATTACATAGTACGCCAGGGTGCCCGGGGCGACACCTTCTTCATTATATCGAAGGGCAAGGTGCGGGTGACGATCAAGCAGCAGGACACCCAGGAGGAGAAGTTCATACGGATGCTGGGCAAGGGTGATTTCTTCGGCGAGAAGGCTCTCCAAGGGTGAGTTTAAACAACATTTCGATGAGTTTCAGTAAACTAATCGGTGTGTGCTCTTCTAGCGATGACCTGCGGACGGCAAACATTATTTGCGAGTCCCCCGAAGGCGTCAGTTGTCTGGTCATTGATCGCGAGACCTTCAATCAGTTGATTTCGAATCTGGACGAGATCAAGCACCGCTACGACGACGAGGGAGCCATGGAGCGCAGAAAGTAAGCTTTTAATTAAACGAAAACTGAATCATTATCAAGATTGAGCTGGAATTCGGGGCAAGTTGCCTAATGGAAAAAAACAATAATATTAGTGGACATGATAGGAGACACAGTACAGCGTAGTATCAACCTTCTGACACCATTATTCTCTTTCAGGATCAACGAGGAGTTCCGGGACATAAACCTCACGGATCTGCGTGTCATTGCCACCCTGGGAGTTGGTGGCTTTGGCCGAGTAGAACTGGTCCAGACCAATGGCGATAGCTCCAGGTCGTTCGCCCTGAAACAAATGAAAAAGTCACAGATTGTGGAGACACGCCAGCAGCAGCACATCATGTCCGAGAAGGAGATCATGGGCGAGGCCAACTGCCAGTTCATTGTGAAGCTCTTCAAGACCTTCAAGGACAAGAAGTACCTGTACATGCTGATGGAGAGCTGTCTGGGCGGAGAGCTCTGGACGATACTGCGGGACAAGGGCAACTTTGATGACAGCACCACCCGCTTCTACACGGCCTGTGTGGTGGAGGCCTTCGACTACCTGCACTCCCGGAACATCATCTACCGCGACCTGAAGCCGGAGAACCTGCTCCTCAACGAACGGGGCTATGTGAAGCTGGTGGACTTTGGGTTTGCCAAGAAGCTGCAGACGGGCAGGAAGACCTGGACCTTCTGCGGCACTCCCGAGTATGTGGCCCCGGAGGTGATCCTCAATCGGGGGCACGACATCAGTGCGGACTACTGGTCACTGGGAGTGCTTATGTTTGAGCTGCTAACAGGTGGGATAACTTTCTTTCAAATAAAGGCTTCTCAGATCTTATAAATCTTGTTCTTTTTTAGGAACTCCTCCATTCACCGGCTCGGATCCCATGCGTACCTACAACATTATACTTAAGGGCATCGATGCCATCGAGTTCCCCCGGAACATCACCCGGAATGCCAGCAATCTTATCAAGAAACTCTGCCGCGATAATCCAGCGGAGCGTTTGGGCTACCAGCGTGGGGGAATCAGCGAGATACAGAAGCACAAGTAGGACAATCCATTACAAAATCTAGAACCAGTACTAATCGGATTGTCCAACTTTCAGATGGTTCGATGGCTTCTACTGGTGGGGACTGCAGAACTGCACTCTGGAGCCGCCCATCAAGCCCACAGTTAAGAGTGTGGTGGACACGACGAACTTCGATGACTATCCGCCCGATCCGGAGGGACCGCCGCCGGATGATGTCACTGGATGGGACAAGGACTTCTAGGGAGGCCTTAGATTCGTTTCCAAGACGACGCTCTCTAAAGAGGAACAAGCTAATGAGGAGAAAGTGATCTTAAGTGCGCCATAAGTACGCCAAAGCCAACAGCAACAGTCAGCAGCTCGCATCTGAAAGCTGCCAAAAAAAAAAAAAACAAATTAAAAATAAAAGAAGGGAAGAGCCAGGAGTAGCAGTCGCAAGGCCAAGGGCCGCCACCCCAGCACACAATCATCCATCGTCTTAGACCTTAGTGGTATGCATCTCCGCGATGATATCCCCATGATGTGCAACGCAATGAATTTATTAACGAGTTTATACTATTATTTTGTAACAAGAGTGTCTAGTTCGATTGGAATTGATGTAAATTGTAAGTAGGTTTTTTTGACTCTGTACTTCCAGAGGCCTGTTAGCCATGTGCATTGTATAAATTCTATCTATTTGTATCTATTAAATATTAGTAACCTAATTATTACACATAAATATCATTGTTACGAATCGGGTTGCCTTATAGTCCGTAAGAGCACTTTGAAGCCACACCTGACCACGGTCCTCCGTCATCCATACATGCCCCAAAAATATTTTGTTAAAATTCAGTCCTAGCCTCTCTCTTTTTATTCTTCATTAGTCTTAGCGATCATGTCTATTATTTTACGAATAATATGCCTTTTTAAATGTCTTTCTTTTAAGTAAATCAGTTAGAAATTGAATAAACAAATTTATGCGATGAACAATTATTGAATATTTTGCAAGATTTTTTATCAATTTACGTCATTTTTGAAGAGATAATATTCAAGTACCACATGAGACAGAGTTCGTTGAGCTGCTGCCAATTGTTCTAAGTGCAAAAAGACAACTACTTGCCACTATTTGCTTTACAAAATGTAGAGATACTAGAACCATGCGACCTCATCCAAGGCACTTCCTCCATTTGAGCTTCTCTGCGGCACACGTTTCCACTCAATCGGGGCAAGAGTGCAGCAGAAACTATGCAGAAATAGGAAGAAGCGCTGAAGCGAAAACGAATTTGGCCAAAAAGTGTCTAGTGGGTCTACGTGCCCATGCCGAAGAATTGTCGCCCAGAGAAAGCCGAGAAAAATCTGTCAGACTGCAAGACACTTCAAACGAAAGCATTCTGTGCTCGACGTTCGTGCAGATCACTACGGAACCTTTCAACTCGTAAAAGATACAAAAAAAAAGGATTATAACATTTTTTTTATATTTATGAAGTGAGAAGAAAAATGTCGGCCATTCTCAGCTGGAGGGTTTTGTTGTTTGGAATCCTGTTTGGAATCATCAGCCTGTCCCAGAGCCTGCCAAGCTTGGAGAATCAGACGCACGAGGAGGTGAAGCAGCTAATAGGTGAGTGGCACAGTAATCCTTTACTATAATTCTTTAAATAATAAAATTTTTATTAGCTTGCAGGCAGCCGAAAGCCCCAGGACTGTGTCGTGGCCGACAACTACGATATGCCTACAACAAGGATACTGGAAACTGCGAAAGTTTCTACTATACGGGCTGCGCCTCCACTGAAAACAATTTCCTGACCTTCGAGGAGTGCCGCAGGGACTGCATGCAGCGGCTACGTTACTGAGCCACCAAATATAAGCCACAATAGTTTTTACTAATGCTTAATATATATTTATCTTTTATAAATTGTCAAGAATTGAATGTGTAATAATTTGGCCTGCCTTCAGGATCTCTTAGTCTTCTTGCCAGACTTTTTATTTTTTGATGACTTACTCCGACAAGAGAAATTCGCAACTAGGATTAGGGCTATTAGGAGTATTAGGATTAGGAGTATGCTGTCTAGTGAGTGGTAGATAAGTCCGTTCAGTTCTATTCCCGGAGATTGTAGGAGTTTGGCGGCCACCAAGCCGTTTTGGATGACATGTTCCACCGACCAAACAGCCAGTTCCAGAGGTGTTTGTTGTCGTTCATTGAAGATCTTAGAGACTTGGATAGAACGTTCTGAAAAACTTTAAATCTATATTAGTTTTTCATATTTTTTAAACAAATTAATGGAATACCTAGTATCACTAAGCTTCCTTAAAGCTTGTTGCAGGTTCTCTATGGTAATCTCTTCGTAGTCCAGCTTGAGGCCCATTCCACGATTTTGAACAGAGAAGGCATTTAGAAACTGATCCCCATAGATGGGAGTGACCAGCAAGGGCTTGCCGCAATGGACAGACTCCGTAGTGCCAAGTAGGCCTCCATGAGACCAAAATAATTTCACTTTGGGGTGACCTGAGCAAGATCATAGATTTATGAATATTTTGGATTAAAATGTAAACAACCCTAAGCCGGTTTTGGAATCTTACGATCAGGTTCTCGACTACTTCTATGTGTTAACTATTTTTTAATAATAGATAGTCATGAGAAACCAGTTTAGGGAGGTTTTTGGAACACTCACATAGCAGAGCTAGTTGGGGGGCCCATTTGACAAACAGAATCTTCGAAGCGTCGACCTTGGGGGTTTCGTCGGCCTCCCATTTCCAAATCACCTGCAAGTCCTGCTCAGTCAACGCTTCTATGATAACATTCAGCTTCTCCGCGTCTATGCTGGAAGCCCGAACCATGGAGCCCCAACTGATGAAGATAACTCCCCTTGATTCATTTAGGAACTTGGCCATATTCTCTGGAAGATCTTTTTCCGCCTTCCTGGTAATGTGGACTCCACCCACCTCCACAAACTGAAGGGATTGCGGTCTACTGCCCATCAGAGAGTAGTGCTGGTTGCCGAATATGAAAGCAGTTTGCTGGCGGGCTACTTCCTCAGTGTCTATGTCTAAGCCAAGATGCCTTCGGATCAAGGCATTGTCGGCTGCATTGGAATGGTATTTGTAGAGGAGCTTCAGCATCTTGGCCTGAATGAAGTTGACGAGGCGTTCATGCCACTTGAGGGAACCGGCAAAGCCGACAAACTCTGATTGGATGAATGAAGGGGTATCCGGCAGATCGATTCGATCGTAATAGTAGGGCATCAGGGCACATGTACTCAGGCCTATGATCGGCAGCTCCATCAACTTGGCCAATGCCAGTTGACAGTCCGAGTTGAAGTACTCGGTGAGTAGGAGATCATATGGCTTATTTTTATGCCTTTCAAGTACTGTCTGTACATGGCCACTGCCGTAGAGTCGTTCACACGTCGCCTGACCTTCTTTGTGGAGCGCCAAGTACTCCCAGAACAGAACAGCCAACGATCTGGTGGCTGTATGCTCCGACAAAGGCACCAAATTAATGGTCGTACTCGTCTGGTCCTCGTCGGCGGCGGTGATTAGTAGCTCCTCGTAGTTGGGCAGCTCCCCGGCCTGGGGATTCTTCACGTATGAGATCACCGTGACGCGGTGACCACGATTAGCCAACTCATTGAGTATGGGCATCACCACCTTGAAGTGGCTGAAACCGAAGTGCGGGTATACGGCCAAAACATTTCCAGCGGAAGCGGACCATGGAATCCCCGCAATTAAGCTCATCCAAAAAAGTACAATTATCGCCGACGTCGTCATCGTTCCGTAGTTTTCCGCCAAATGATTTGGTTACTTAAGCTGAGAGATTTCCCCTCCCTGATAACCTTATCGTCCATCGTGTATATGGATTGCATTTGGCCCATTGTCGTTAACCGAGGGAAGTGTTTGTTGTGGTTTTTGATTGGTGCTTGCAGATCCCAAATGCACTTGGTTGGCATCCGCTGGAAAGTTCCAATTGGAACTAATGTCGATATCGATAGCAATATCGATAGAACAAGAAAATCTGAAATTGATGTATTAAACATTCATTTATTTATGATAGATTATGTTTTTTATTTGAAAATGTAATGTCTCTAACTTATTTTTTGTACTGTCTGTGTTTTCATTTATCATTTGTGGCACTTCCGGTTACTGTCTCTTTCGATTTCGAAAAAAATCATAGCATACTTATAAGGGCAAGTACTTGGTGATGCCACCTTGTTGAATGATATTGAAGGTAGGTGTCGCCACTAAGAGCGGTGAAATTTGAAATAATTGCTTTTAAAAAAATCACCATTTACATTTTAAGACTTTAAGGAATAAAATTAATTCCTTTATAATCAAATTAAGGATTGAAATTATTAGATAGAATGATAATTTAATTATTTGAATACATTTTTTATTTAATTAATAAATTTTTTACTTCGATTCCTCTTCAAATCCTTGACAAGAAAAATCCAGATTTAATTATCCTCTCACACACATAGATAACCAACAAGGAATCAAGTCAAGTGTCAAATCAAGTCGAATGTCTAAGCTTCGATTTCAAAGAGCCTCAAGATATCAAAACTAGACAATTGAATTGAAATGGCGATTCGGAAACACGCCCCCAAAACAAAACGATAATGGACAGTAGTAGGCGTTAATTGAACCGCAAGCGATGTGGAGCGATAATAATGTAATTGCCAGTCGGACTGCAGTGCAGAGGCCTGCATCACCCATGGGACATTCTACAAAGACATGGATACCCAGATACTCCACTGCAGCAAGGAGGGCCAACCTCGCCCCGAGATACAGATACATTTTTCAGCTGCAGCAGCTGGCTAGCTGGGCTGTCTGTCTGTCAAGTGCACTTTGCACTTTGAGCTGCGGTCGTCGGTCGCTGGTTATGGTTTTGGATTTTGAATTTGGGCTCTGCCGCTTGTCGCTGTTGTGGATGGGACCAGGTCCTGCAACATGCCCGCAAAGATTAGTGGCGGTAATTTGAAGTGCCTGCCCAGCCTAGCAATGCACTAGGGAAAAAGTATCTATAAAATATTGATTTCCAAAGATGTCTATAGCTTATGCCATATCTTATAGCTTTATTTCTGAAAATAAATTGGTATTTAGAAAGCCAAGTATTTATCCCATTATTTTCAGACTTATAATAATTTTTCAAGTGTTTCTGATTTTTGATCGGAAGAAGAGTTTTGAAATGATGGCCCCTCTGGCATTAGCTTGGAATAAAGTCTCTTGATGATGTCTCGTTAGGCGCCTGCAATACACTCGAGGGTAAAAATGTGGGGGGGAAACGGAACTATCCGAGGTGGGGGAGTGGATGTGGGGCGTGGGCGTTCTGTCGACCCACTTCCCAGGCCCTGGCTCTGCCGATTGGCTCTTGGAAAACACTCACTCTCGCACTCGATAACAGCCAGTTAACGTTAAGTGTTTTCTTGGTAAAGTGTTCTTTTCGTTTTCGATAACAAAAAAGTGTGTAAAAATTAAAAAACAGCGAATGCCACAGTCAGAGCAAATTGTATTTCGACAAGCAGGGCAATTAAAAGTGAACATTCCGGGCGATAAGTAGGTGCCCATGGGAATAATTACACTTCACTGATGCACAGGAAAAAATGAGGGTATGATTTTATTTCTGGTTTAGGAAAGGCCTAATCTGAAAGGGAAGATATTTTTTCCAGTGCCCTGCCATTTAGATATCCAGCTCCGATTCCTGGTGGCTGTGAGTGGCTCTGAGCGGTAGTTTCGGTGCGACTTTGACGCCCCCATTATAAGCCCAGATTGCTGATATTCCCGGCCATCGGGTTGAGAGCTGTTTTACGGCTTTATTTTTTAATTCTGTGGGGAAATAGTTTGGCTCTCTCTGGAGTTTTGGGGCCAAAGCAGGGGTCAAACGAAATACTCATGGGAAACGCCCCATTCGGCACTCCCACCTACTCTAGGCACTTCTGGTCTTGCCTTATCAGGATCCTGGTTTTTTTTTATTTTAATGAATTTTTGTGCCTTTTTTCGAAGCTCTTGGGCTCTATCTTAGTCCCTAAAGGCTTACTGTATGATGGCCTTAACATATTTTTTACTACTTGGGTATATTATTTCAACTTAGATCCAACCAAGCCATTCCTCCCTCTTTCCAAACGTCTATTGATTCGCCATCGAGTGACATCAGACCTCTACTCCCCCAGAACTCTGGAAAAGTCAATGCTCTTGTGACGCAATTCAGAAAACACGCGCCCCCATTGTCTCCAGTTTAATGGTCAGCCATTTGGAGCTGGGTCCGAGGTCCTTTTTATGTCGGCCCTCGCTGCAGGACTTAATTAGAGCCCTGTTTGCACAGATTTCAGCATTTCGCAGTTATGATCCAATTCGCAGAGTTTAAGGACTAACACACGCCCGGGCCACTCATTTGTTTGCCCATTTGTCTGGCTGTTTACTTCGATTGTCGCCCGAGCATCGATGACTGGGATTAGTAGGCAATCAAAGGACATGGCAGGACATGTGTGCCCAGCGGGCGTCGTTGGCCAGACAGCTGCCAAGGATATTGAGATTGGATGAGGGAGTAGGACCTACTGGGGACCCTGTTAGTGATCCAATTAGGGCTGGGCAAAGGCCAGTGCACTGGGAAAAATGTCCCTAAATGCATTCCATCAAATCCTTTCATATCTTTCGAACATAGTCTCATGTTTTGGCAAGTGTATGTCTTTCCCCTGTCAGTAGGTGGGAACTCGTGCCCCTGGAAAATGACGGGTAGCTATCTGGCTAGCTTTGGACTGACAGCAGATAACTACCCGGCCAATCTCGAGCAGAAATGCAGTTGCAGTGGCGGTCACTTGGAGCTGCAGTTTCCTGTCCCCCGTCGAGTGCCCGAACACTGAATGGTGAAAACTGAAAAACTGACGAATGCCAAGGGGCACATTAAGGTGAGCTGCACGAGCTACTTGAATTGGGTCTGCAACTAGTCACTCAAGGGGTTACCAGCTGATATAAGCCATTCCACAGACAGGTCCTCGTCGATAGCTTATCTGGCTTTTAGTTTCTTGCCAGTGAAGAAGCTCCTCATCGAGGGCCGATTAAGTCCCGACAAACATGCCATTTGTAGTCGGACGGGAGCTTAACTGCAACTTGTCAATGGTTCGAGGGGCTGCGATTGCATATCATGATGGCTTATCAATCATTTGAATAGTTTAAACTAAAAACATTTTAGTAAAAAATAAATAAAAAACAAAAGTGCTTTCTAATCAAAGTTGGGCAGAAACTGATTGCGGAAATCGAGCATTGAAAGATAGAGTCGAGTGGTTAAGTCATGGAGTGACAAAGTAATTTAATAATTATAGTGGCATTATTTAGGGGTAAAGTGTTTCACGATTTTGAAGCATGACAAAGAGGCTTATCCTTTCAAGTAGCCTTATTAAATAGGGATAAATTCTGTATGTATTTCATAGTCCTTTACCCAAGGCCATGACTACTTTTCTTTTCTGCTCCTTGAGTGTTTAAATAACTTTGATGCCAAAAATTTCAGGGGAGTGTCGGGAGAGTGTTTATTTGTTCATTACTTGATTCCAGATACAGGGTTGAGGATTCCGGATTCCGAATACCAGGCGTGCGCCTTTTAAAATCAAGAAAAAAAAAGAAAAGAGAAAACCTGGAAAGGAGCGGCGTGCGCGCAATGTAAACAAATTCAGAGGCGCGCACGCGCAATCGGTGAGTTTTGGGTTTTGGCTTTAAGGATCAACCAGGTTGAGGGGTAGGGGGAAAAACGGGCAAAAAGGAAACTTGGCATTCGGCTTGTTTTACACGTGAATTGCAATGACAAAAAGGCCAATAAAACAGGCAAACAGGAACAGGAACAGAAACAGGCAAGCCGGCCGCCGGGCAGGCAAAGTGAAGGTGAAGCTCGTACATAAAAATTGGCATAAACAGAAGGGCAGAAGCCGGAGTTTGTCCTTCTACCAGTTAGTGTAGCTGATAGTTTGTGTATCTGTATCTGAGCCTTCACCACGCGACGCGTTTTATGGCCTTTGTGCATATTCGTGGAAACTATTCAATTGATACGAAATTGCTGCAATATAAACGCAGTGCTGCCGATCGTAGCGGATGGGATCGAAGGGATAGGTACCAGGATAGGGGCTATAAAGCCATGTTCATACTTTAAAATATATATACTGGATGGTGTATAGTATCTTGTGATTCTCAGGGACGCGCGTGTGTTAGTTTGGGAAGTGTGGCGAAATGCCAGCAATTTGTTTACGGCCCCGGGGACAAAAGTCAGTCCGAAGGTTGAGAAATCGAGGAGGCCCAATGATGTTGCAATTATTGAACCTTCTGTATTTTCAAATTTCCATCATTAATAACACAGGCGGGGACCAAGGTGAAACATGCCCTGCAGTGGAAACATATAGAGGCTCGGCTCGGCTCACCTCGCATCCGATCGGACGACTTGCTGTGACCATTAGCGAGTTTCGGCGGAATACGCGTGAATATTTTCTCTCTCTAACAAAGCCAAGCGCATCAATTGAAGGTAAGAAGATTTTTGGAATGCCAAAGCAAAACGCCGCAGGTAACTCCCTCAAGCCTCGGCCAGCCAGCCTGCCAGCCAGCCTGCCTTCCTGCCAGGCTAACAACCCTGGAATCGATCGTCCTCTTTGGAACCCCGCGACTCAACTTGAGCATTAACGGTCCCAGCAAGGAGCCGGTGCTAGCATAAAGATCGCCCATAATTATTCATCTTGGGTGGGGTCCTCCTACGATCCGCTGGTCTTCAGGTCCGCCTTAGGATTTCCTACGCGAAGGATTCGTCGCCTTGGGACCGCTCACTGTGTTTGTCAACGCAGATGCTAATCACAACATTAAAGTCCCGGAGTTGGTGCAGCACTTCAGGTTCCGGGAGGACATTCCCCGAGGATTCGATACGCCAAAAAGAGCATTGATGGTCGGAATGGCTAACCTCGTAGCCTCGGAGCCCCAGCGGCGATGGTCCAAGGCCACTGGCCCATAATTGCAATTGGATGCGATCGGATGAAGTTGTCTCCGAGTATTTGCCAAACAGATAATTATTTGTAACTAGTTTGCCAGCAGGACGGAGATGGCCAAGGGAGCCAGAACCTGAGAATCTGAAGGATGTGGATATTATGGTCCGGAAAATGATGGGTTTGTGTGTGGTCCAAGGTGACGGAGCGGCCAGTCTTGGGTTAACCGTGAAACGAAGTTCGATTAGTTGGAAGGAGGGCCCAAACACCTGAAGGACACTGATTAAGACATTAAAATATAAATCGATTTGGCATAGATATTACAAGGGGGTTATATGGTTAAGATGACTGTGATACTGATTAGTTGGAAACCTAAACTATTAAAGGAATATTTTCAAGTCAAATCACTGGTGTATCTTTTTCTTTTTATAATCCGACAGTATGAGTACTCCCTGGAAGGAATATCTTTGATATTCGAGACTTCCTCATTTCGAAGTTTGGAGTTGGGATTGTTTTGTAACAACCACAAGATGCATAACACGGCTCCTTTTCCTTTGGCTGTCAAAACGAAACCAAACAATCCCTGGCAGCCCACTGATAAGGGGAGTGGGCTTCGGTAGTGGGTTAAGTCCGTATCTGGAACTCCACGGGCAGCCACTTGAGTGGTGCAACTATTTACTACCGTTCTCCCATGGAACTGCAGACTACCAGCACTTGTGATTTCCATTCCGATTCCCCGAAACGAGTATTAGACCTAAGTAGTCGTAAAAATGCAAATGGTAATGCGATTATGGACCACACAAGTATCTGGAGTTGACCAATAAATTCCCAAGTGATTTTCCAGTAAAACGAACAAAATATATATTTAAATCGAACTCCGGATTGGCTGTGGAAGCACTTGCATGTGCCGGAAAGTCTCTGCCAGATGAAAACGCTGTCGACAATTAGTCTCATGGAGAATGTAAACAAACTAAGGGGATCGTGGTGGAGGCGGGGAGTTTCCAGAAATCATTATCGCCAAAGGATTTCGGGTCGGGTTACGTACGCGAGTGAACCTGAGAACCGCTTTCTCTGATGGGTAATTCTGTAATTTATGGATAGCGCCGCACTGTAAACACTGCCCCAACAACCAACATTGCATGTAATCGGAGCAAACAGCACTTGACACTCCCGCAAGTGGCGCTGAAGGATCGGGATATATGTATGCTACGTCCAAGGATCAGTGGAGGAGTGAAGGAGTGCAGGAGTGGAGCCCTGCCCCTTGATCGTTCGAGTCAGTTTCGCTTCTTCGAGTTTTGTGGGTCGCACATGTTTTGCCATCATAAATCACCAAATGTTATGGGTGCGACGTGTCGTGTCGTCCAGAACGCATTTTCACACTTTTCGTCGCCCCGTAATTTGAATACTTTACATGATCTTCCCTAGAAAAGTGATCGGATGGGAGGAGAGGGCCCTTTGGATCGTTATTAATTACATGCTCGTTCTTGGATTACGCTTGCCGAGCGGTGAGCGGTGGGGTTACATGGTCATTACGATTATCTATCAATAGGTGGCCGTCACCCCCTTGCTGGTTCGCAGATCAAAGGTCCACGCCCTTCATTAATACTGCCCCTTAATGAGACGCGGGCCGGGGCGCGAACACTCTCCCCAGGTGTTTGGGGGCTAATTGAAAAGACCTACGACCCGATTGGGAACAAAAACCAAATCCATTCATGCCAATTCAATTAGTCCTATGATCTCAAGCAATTCCATTATTAATTAATCATACTGTCGTTTGGAAAGAAAGAAAGATTGAATCAATTTTTAACCCATGGTGGGTCCTATATCTTTTTAACATCTATTGTCCGCCATCCGCCATTCAACGGGTTAAATCTGGCAACGATTTTTGATTGGCGGTCGATGGCTTGGTGAGGGGGCTGCCGACACAGACACCGACCGCCATGGCAGCCCAACCACCGGCGGCCAGCAAACCACCCGGATCGGATAAGCTAACCACCGGCCGCCGCCGCCGCCGCCGCTGCTGTCGTCGCCGCCATATTGCTAAATCACAAACGCAAATAAAGCATAAAAGGAAAATAAATGTGGAAAAGAAGAGAAACAGCCGGCAGAATATGAAAGTCGGCCGATGTTTATGACAAGCGCGGCGGCTAAAATCAAAGTCACTGGCTGGTCGCCCCAACTCCCTCTCGCTCCGAAGGTGTTTAACGCTCCTCGTGCCGTTTTTTTTTATTATTAGATTTTTTTACCAACTCACTATGTTTTTGCGACATTTTCGAGGGCCTTATCAAAATACGGGGTTGGCTCTTTTTATGGCCGCAGAGCAAACAGCTCGGCAATGATGGTAGGTGCCCATGACTGACGCTCGGATCGATAAGCCCCCAACCTCCCAACCTCCAACCAGCGAAAAAATACAAAAAAAAAGAGAATGCCCACCTTCCCCAGGTGAGTGAGTGAGTGAGTCGGGAAGTTTTAAGGTAGCTGACAGCCCACAAGATATCGCAGAGGGAGGAGCCTGTCGGTGAGTCATTACTTTGGTAGGTGGAAGACAGTAAGCTTTGATAGAAAAGTATTTTTTTTAAGAAATTAAATACTTATTTGAATCTGAATCCAACAAGTTTTTAAGCAAAAATATAAATCACAACCTATCCTACACCATACATACCCTCCTCTCCTGATTTAAAATATTTTTCATTCATGTAAACTGCTTAGAAAAGCCAAATCCTTGCCTTAACCTCTCCCAAAGGATTAATCTAATTATTTTAACAAATAAAGTGCAATCCTTTCGGGGAGTAACTCAGCAAAACCTAACTCAACCGTAAACCCTTTGGATTCGCTACAGGAAATCGCTGGTTTGTTGTGGAGGAGTATCCTCGAGAGGCACTAATATGACCAGAGAAGTCAACGAAAGTCAAAGGATTAATCTAATTATTTTCGCAAATAAAGCACAACCCTTCTGCGGACTAACCCTTGCTTAATTCGCTACACTCGGAGCATGGTGTTGGTATTGTGCCACAAGGACACCATCGCACACACTCACACAGCCACCCCGAACTCTAATACAGTTGCAATTGCCATCCGAACTAATCCTTCGGCTACTCCTTTTGTCCGCGCGATAGTTTTCCAGGTACGATGGTCGTGCGTGAGCGAAGGAGTAAAAGTGCGTCGCGCCCACCGCAATGCGAAAGACAATGGTCCAAAGCCAAAGTCCAGTTCAGGGTCGGGTTATATCTCGGGTAGGACTCGTTGGGTAGGGTTTTACAGCCTACTCGGACGGGTGAGGTCGTCCTTCGTGAGGGCTACCTGGTGTCACCCGTCCACACCCCTTTAATTACACTGGTAAAGGGTACACCCCTTTTCGGCCCTTGGGAGGACTAGAGCCAGTGCCTGTTTTGGTTTTCGGTTTGTTCGCGGCAACTTATGGTCGTTGCAATCTTACAGTGTCCTTGGAATCCTTGTTATTGGACTGGCAATTCGCGGAGTCGCGGGCGTGACGCGTTTATGGTGTGTTTAGATACTTTTCGCAAGCAATTCAAATCGCAACAATGCCTCATGCACCCGAATCTTTTCGTCCTTTCGCAGCCTTGACTTCTGGCTGGGACTGGGACTGGGACGGAGTGCATATCCCTTCGCATAGATAGCCATTATAATGTCCATATTTACCTAATTATAATGCGAATCTCAAGGACTGCCGTGGAACAATTTTTCATCTTTTTGGCGTTTTGCCAGGGAAATCGCTCGCTGTGGCGGCTCTCATACCCACACAGTTCGTTGGAAGCATTTCCAATAACTCGAATTCTTTTTTTTTCCCATCTTGGCCTCATCTCACTGTACGGCTTTCTCTCCTTCGGTTTTTGCCATGAAATCGCAAATTGCTTTCGAGCTGGACTGAGCCTTGAACCGAAGGCTTTTTGCCATTTTCCATCTCGGCGAGAAAATTGTGGTGTTGCTTAACCCCTCCCACTTGGCTGCTATTATATTCCATTTTTTTCGTAATTTAAGCTCAGAAAAATAGTAACGCCTTCTACCCTGATTTTGCTTACCAGTATTTTTACCTTAACCGAAGCTCACAGACTCTTGAAGTTTATATCTTGAGGAATAATGTCCTTCGCCCTTTTTGCAGATGGAGAGGACGGATAAATTTTCTAAAAATTTAAAGACCAAGAAGGTGAAATTTTGATACACTTTTAGGCACTTTTATAATATTCGTAAATCGGGTAATTATTAACAAACATATGGCTAATTTCCCTGGATTAAAAGGATGGGGAGAGCCATGTTGCCACCTTAAGAACTTGGTGGCTAAAAGGCTAACTTTTTAGACACATTTTAGGCAATATTTCAGCTATTTCGTATCATATTCGGGAAAGGAATGCCATTCACGAATCAGCGATCTATTTGCCGCCAATCTGCATTAAAATATCTTGAAAATCGACATATAAAATTTTAAGTCAATTTCTGGCCAAAATCATGATGTTACCCCTTTAAAAATTTTCGAATATTGGGTCAGATTTACGATGGCCAGGTTTTGATAGAAAATGATTCTACTCGAAGATCTAAGATCGGGAAGGTATAACATTTAGTGATCGGCCCATTAATAACAAAGTTATGGATATTTCCCAGATACAAAAGAAGGTGTTACTTACTATAAGATTGTTTGCAAAATTTTTCAAATATTATTTATGCAATGACCCCTCATTATGTCTCATGCTTAAATGAATCCGAAACAGCTAATTAAATCGCAGATTCTATTTTTTTATAAATGTTCTACAAATGTTTTTTGTTGATTTTCTTACAACAAATTAAATTAAATTATTAACGAACTATTTTACAATTGTATTAAATGTCTCTCCAAATGTATGCCTTTCGGTCCTCATGCTACCGGATACTCCATCTTATTGCTTCATCCTGGACATCGTCTGGAGCCATTCTATTCTGTGGTTGATCAGCAAACCACAGAAACCTGCGAAAGGATTATCTCCGCTGGATCAAAACCTCCTCATCCACGAGGATCTTATTGAGAGTGTTAGCGTCCTTGTTTCGGAAGCAGAAAATGTACAGGATAACTCCAGCCAAGGGCATTTATACGAACAACGGCTTCTGTACTCTATCCTTTAAATAGTAGAAAAGATAAATAAAACAAATTTTAATGGATAAGTTGTGTGTTTAATTTCAGGGGTTTTGAATATGTCTGTGATATTGCTAAGAAAACTTTGCATTTGGTCCAAATTCCATCAACATGGCCTCAAGTTGGAAAACGGGTCGATTTATTTCATGGAATCATCCATAACTTCGTTAATACTTGCCCGATCGGTGAATGTTATGCTTTCCCGATCTTAGATCTTCTAGTAGAATCATTTTCCATAAAAATCTGACAGTCGAAAATCTAACCCAATTTTTGGAAATTTTTAAAGGGGTAACATCATGATTTTGGCCAAAAATGGACTTAAAATTTTATTTCTGGATTTTCATGACATTTGAATGCAAATCGACGCACATTGAAGTCCTGATTCTTAAATGGTATTCCATTTCCAAATCGGATGAGAAATGTATGAAATATTATCTAAAAAGTGAATGCAAAACTTAGATTTTGTCGAAACAAGCAAGAAGTCAGCTTCACAAGGATAATAAAACATTCCGCGGAAAAAATAAGGACACCATTTAACTTCTTTCAGTAGCTTTGAGATTCGAAAGATTCATGGGAAAGAATTCCATTATCCATTATCCATGTGAAGGTCATCAAACGCCCTAAGTGCCCAAAAAAACGCCCTCGTACATACTTGAAATTATCTTCAGTTTCATTTTTTCCATCGCTCACAAAAAGTCGATTTGGTGGAAAAGTGAAACCTCTGGCATATGGCCCACTAAAAAGTCATTTTACAATTTTACAATTATTGCCTATGACGGCGACTTTGACATTTTTGCTCTAAAAAATCTAATTTTTTTCGTAGAAACACGAAAAAATACCATAAAATATGCATGGCCCGAGAAAAAAATTGAAACCAAAGATGAAAAAAATAAAGAAGAACATTGCTAAAAACCGGGTCAGAAGTCCAGAGGTCTCCCATCATCTTCTGCGAAGTGTTTTCTGTTTCCATGCATTTTTATGATGCCAAAGAAGTGACTAAGTAAGTTGTCATTTTCTTTTTATGATGATTTTGTGATTTTTTGCTCTCGTTGTTATATTTTTTACGCTCTACATTTTTCAGCATTTTTGTACATTTTTTTTTTCCGACGCTGCGAGGACGAGGCCTAACAATGCCAGGCTACTAATGTCGAGCAGGCCAAGTTTTATAGTTTTTTATGGCTTTATGACTGCGACCGATGACTTCTTTATTGGTGCAGGTCCTTGGCCCATAGTTCCTGGCCTTCCCATCGTCTTTTTTTATGGCCTCATCTCATCTCCTTGCCTTTTCCGTTTCCGTAAGGCATCGGAAAGAAATCTTTCTTGATGATTTTTTTTTGTTGTTTTCCAAAATGCAAAATACCGGGACATGTGTTCCCCCCATCCCAGAGACCCTAGAGAGCCTAATCCTTTCGACCATGTGTTGACAGCGAAAATAACAACAATAATGGTAATAATAATATCAACAAATGGATATAGCAGGAAGTCAGTCAGTGCGATGCCATATATCATATGGCCGCCTGTAGGCGCTGGGAAATATTCGGCCCGGGTCTTTCATGTGTCTCCGCTCTGTAGCGCTCTGTTTGTGTTTATCTATTTATTTATTTATTTGCTTTTGTACACTTATGACATGATGTTAATTACCGCTCGCGACTCCACGTGGGAAGGTGGGGTGGGGGGTGGAAGGGGTGCCCAAGGGAAGACACGGTGGGCGGAGCCAGTCACTTTGAAATGGAAAAGTTCGCCGACTATTTGTCCATCGTCAACAAAAACCAACGACACTTGCCAAACGCCGAGGCTAAAGCTGTCAGACACCGTCAAAGAACTAAACCAAAAAAATGAGCCGCCGGCACATCCGCTGTTTGTACGGACCCAAATCCGGCCAGAATACCAAAAACCCGACACACGCACTCTGGGAAAATCCTACAGGATCCTGTATGTTTTGTCAAAATATTGGTTAATTGGCTTTCGGCTGGGAAATCTCATCGCCAAGTCAATCTGTGACGGAGTGTGTCGCAATGGGCTTAGCTTTAAGTCGGTAGATCCTACATCCTATATCCTAGTCCCGGGTAAAATCAATGTTTCTTGTTTGGCCAAGTTAAAGGATTAGTGGCCAGATCCATTGAGGAAATGCCGGCAAATGGAGTCGACAAGTCAAAGTCATGGGAATGTACGGTATTCGGAAGCAGGAAAATGGGATTTAAATATCCATATCCTAACTGTGGGAAATTTCTACACTTAATGTGCGGAAAATCCATCAGGAGAGAGGGGACTTGGTTACTTAAGTCCTTTTTTAATGTTTGGAAAATTTATTAAATAGCATACCCCGATCTAAGTTGTTATACAATTTAAGCATTTTAATTTTCCAATTATTTCAGTTAACTATTAAATTGGAAACTATTGTTATTCTGCACCTGCTTTGGCCGTTCAATTGAAACTCATTAAATTCAATTGCCCAAGTGAGTAGCATGAAGCATTTAAATTTTAAAATGTGAAACTCATTAAAGATAATCTGGCAAGTCAGAGGGAAGTAATTTAGTTTGGAAAATAATAAAAATAAATCTATATGATTTAATATTTATAGTGGAATGAAATGAGATACATTGCCTTTCTGCTTAAAATTAAATTAAGTCACACCATGTCCTGTGCACCCTTTGCCGGAAAACCCTTTTAAAAGTCAATCAATTTCCCTACCTAATTTTCCAGGCAATCTGTGAAATGAGAAACATCCTCATTCCTCATTCCCTTTAATGCCATTATTATTATCCCTCGGAAACTTTATTCGCCATCACTTTGATGCGACTAATTGAATTCCAGATTAAAGTGTAAACGCTTTTGGCCCCAAATCAAAAATCCCAACGAGAAAAAAAAGGAACAACACACAACGAGCTGAAAACTGATTTGTATTGCAAATTAAAATTTAAGTGAAAACGAATGAAGAGCACAGGACATACACAGACACACACAGGACAATGGATTACAATATCCTGGGGCGCAGACAGCACGACATTAAAAAGGCACGAGGATGGGCTGCTGGCGGGGAGCATGGGAGAGTGTGAGGAAAAGTATTTCAGGACTTTCGTGCAGCTGCCCATGGCACATGCGCCTGGGTGGGATTGGTTTCCAGGACACGACTGGAGTTTTTGGGATGCGGGCACTGGAGCGATGGCTGCCTGCCATCAGCAGCAGCATCAGCTTCAGCAGCAGCAGCAACGGCAGCAGCAGCACAAGCAGCTACACCAGCAGCAACAACGGCAGCAACAGCAGCAACGGCAACAGCAACAGCAACAGCAACAGCAACAGCACAAGCAACAAAAACAATAACAATATCCAAGGCTTGCGACCGTCAGGCATACGGTTTCCGCTTGTTTACTGCTCGGAACGGAAAAAGCCAGCCAGCAAAGGCAAAAGCAAAAAAAAGATACATCCACCAGATATAGAGATACGGCAGCCAATCCCAGAGCTCCGTGGTGCGGCAGGTAGGCGTGGACGTATCTACCATTTCCAAATAAATTCAACCCCGCAAGAGGCAGCTGCCGTTGGTGGAAGATCGTGAACAGCCCTCTCCTCCTCACTTCTCTGGGCATTCAAAAACGGGTCGTCGCCTCGCCAGTTGCATTCAGTTATTAACGAGAGCTACTCAGCAGCGGCAATATCAGCAGCAGCAGCAGCAGCAACAACTACGACAGCGGCAAAAGTATCTCAAAGAACTAGAAAGAGAGAGAGAGAGAGAGGAGAGCGAGTAAAAGGGATATAGATATATATAAACACTCGACTCGTTTCGATTTTCACGAGTTTGAGTCGGAGAGCGGCGAACAGTGAACGAATTCAGTTTGAGTCGAGACGTTGTCGGTGGCACGTCGCATCCAAGAGAACGCAGTCAGACCAGATACAAAGATACAAAAGCGGCAATCAAGTGCAAAGCCAAAGCGTGTTTTCAAGTGAACTGAAGAATTAAAAAGCAACAAACAAACAAAAACCAAATAAACCAAACAAAAACCAACTAAAAAGACAGAATAATGTCTTCCACATCGGCCTCGCCCATCAGCAACATAACAGTGGATGACGAGCTCAACTTAAGCAGAGAACAAGGTGGGTTAACAAAAAAAAGATTCTTTAAATCAAGATACTCTAAAGTCCGACGGCAAAAGTGGATTTTCATAAAAAACTAAAGTAACTCCAAACTAATGAACATTTCTATTCGTTTTTTAGACTTTGCTGAGGAGGATTTCATTGTGATTAAGGAGGAGCGCGAAACCAGTCTTTCGCCCATGTTGACGCCCCCGCACACGCCCACCGAGGAGCCGCTGCGGAGAGTGCATCCTGCCATCAGTGAGGAGGCTGTTGCCACTCAGCTCCACATGCGCCACATGGCCCACTACCAGCAGCAACAGCAGCAGCAGCAACATCAGCAGCAGCAACAGCAGCACCGCCTCTGGTTGCAGATGCAACAGCAACAGCACCAGCAGCAACAGCATCAGTATCCAGTCTACCCGGGAGCCACTGCCGATCCTGTGGCGGTGCACCAGCAGCTGATGAACCACTGGATCCGCAACGCAGCCATCTACCAGCAACAGCAGCAGCACCACCATCACGCACACCCGCACCACCCTCATCATCCCCACCACCCGCACCACGTCCGTCCCTACCCCGCCGGCCTCCACAGCCTGCACGCTGCGGTGGTGGGCCGCCACTTCGGTGCCCTGCCCAAGCTGGGCGGCGCCGGAGGAGTGGGCGGTGGAGCTGGCAGTGCGGCCGGTGGCTCCGGCAGCAGTCGCCCCAAGAAGCAGTTCATCTGCAAGTACTGCAATCGGCAGTTCACCAAGTCCTACAACCTGCTCATCCACGAGAGGACCCACACGGACGAGCGCCCCTACTCCTGCGACATCTGCGGCAAGGCCTTCCGGCGACAGGACCACCTCCGCGATCACCGCTACATCCACTCCAAGGACAAGCCCTTCAAGTGCAGCGATTGCGGCAAGGGCTTCTGCCAGTCGAGGACGCTGGCGGTGCACAAGGTTACCCACCTGGAGGAGGGGCCGCACAAGTGCCCAATCTGCCAGAGGAGCTTCAACCAGCGCGCCAATCTGAAGAGCCACCTCCAGAGCCACAGCGAGCAGAGAGCCAAGGAGGTGACCTCCGCCCCCGTGTCCGTCATCGCCGGTTCCGGACCAAGCCAGGCATTGAGCTCGCCTCAACCTGAGAACTTGGTCCAGCACCTGCCAGTCCTGGACCTGTCCTCCTCCTCCTCCACGTCCACCGGCTCGGAGAAGCCCAAGCGAACCCTGGGCTTCACCATCGATGAGATCATGAGCAGATAGAGGAGCTGCAGGGTCCTGGAATCCTGGAAACTTGGTTTCCGTTTCAAAAAGACTCAAAGAGCCGGAAAGCCGCCAGGCATGGGAAGTGCCTGGTGTCGGAAAACACTAGTCCGAGTCCGGCTCGCAATCTGGCCAAAGGTGGAACCTGCGCTAATCCTCGCCAGCAACTCGCAATCGCAACCCAGTGACACGACGAAGAAGAGTCATCCTCCGTGCAATCGGTTCTATGTAATCCCCAACATATAGCAGCCCCCATTGCATCCAACAATGCCAAAGCCACAAAACAGAGGGAAAAACTGAAGCAAACTGAAGAAAATAATTATTAAAGTATTGCTAAGAAGAAAGCCTCCTACAAATCAATTCCAAAACGCAATCAAACACACACAATTGTAAACTATAATTTAATAAAATATTATATTACTTTTAATTATAAAATATGTATTGTACCTTATAGTAGTAGTAGCCCATTGTCGTGCAAGCCAAATGTTATGTTACAATAGATCGATTCAACTAATCCCAGACAAGCAAACCTCAGACCCAACTTGGTTATTGAAAGACTGTTTTAACGATTAAATTATAACTTAAATTATACTTGAATAAATCAATCGATGGATTGTGTAATGTTGAAACCCAGACAGGTGTCATGATTGCTTACCCTAAAAACTTAATGAGCCCGGCAAAAAAATAGGTGACTTGGCACAAAGATACAACGATCTCATTATCGTCACAGTGTGTATGATATATATATCTAGACTCTAGTGATATTCCCCAACTTAGCGAATGATATGAAGCTAAAAATAAATGGAAAGTCATTTCAAAAGAACTCTATGGTTTATTTTCTTTGGGTGGGTGGTGGTACTTGAAGAATTTAATCTATTTCCTGACTTTGGTTTATGAACCTATTCATAATGTATTTCGTGGAACTAACACCCACTCCCTGCCAATCCAATTTCAAAGCCCATCACTCTGATAACTCTTTTAATTGAATTTATATTAAAATATATCCATAACCTTATAAGTGGTGCCATCAAACGGCAGCTGTCAAAATTTATTAGCCATTGGCATAACTCAGTTTTTATGCAGATCCCGATTTGTGCATTTTTAAGCAGCTCTATTAATTTTGGAGTCGCCGATTAAGTAAGCAGAAGTCTCGCCTCCAAAAATAAGGCAGCCAGCCACACACAATCAATGTTAGAAACTGTCGCAAAACCTAATTTATGAAAGCGAATTGAATTAAATTTGTTATGCTGGTTTTGTGTGTTAACTTGACTTCGATCGAGGTGTGGTCCCTCTTTAATTTACGACTTGATATTTTTGTGTTTTAGTTTTTGGTTTTTATTGTGGCTTCTTTTGAAATGTTCGGGAGGAACGTGCCAAATGTTTCGACTTGGGTCTGATATTTTCCATTATTCCATTTTCCCTCCATAGATGTCCTTTGGTATTAGCACGCTTCTTACTCGGAACTGTCTCTCTCACCTTGCGATTGCGATCTTTGTCTCGAAATCGACCATAGGATTGTCTTTAATTGAGGCTGAGGTCGGGCAGGACTCCCCCAAGGGAACCCGCATCAAGGACAAGGGTCTACATCTGCCTCATTTGCTGCTCGATTTTCATTAAAACATTTTTGTTTTTCATTAGCATTTCTTATTTCTACCTTGATGATGGCCATGTAGAATTGATTTTGGGCCTGTGCCCATTGTTATGGCTTTGATTTTGGCTTTGTCTCAGGGCCTAAAAAGTGGCAACGTATTCGTATTCGCCAATTGATGTCTACATTGGCCTGGGTGAGCAGGATTTACCTTTTTGACAAGTATCCTGGACGCGCCTACCGAGGCGTCTCGTGCGTCCTGCTGACTTTGGCCAGCAGTGGGTTGGCCAAAATCTTTTGGGCCTTATCTCTCCATCCAGGTCGGTCGGGCGGCGGTCAACCGTAGGACTTGTGTTCCGTGTTTTGCAACACTTCGCCGCAGGATGTCCCAGGTCGAATGCTCAGGTCCTGTTCGCATTCGACACACCTTGTCCATAATTGCACTGCGTACAACCAAAATATTTTGTGAAAGTCACAGCGGGATACGGGATTTCGAGTCCTAGCTGAGTCCTGCCTGTGTGCAAGTTATCCCGACCAGATTGATAGGTGTCCACATGGGGTTGTGTGTCCTTTTTTTTTTTGGGCCACAATTAAACGGATCGGTTCCGCAACTAGGGTGGCATGTCCCCTACTCCCGACCATCCCGAGTATCCTGTCGATGTCCTGGCATTGTAAATTGTAGTGGCAGGACGTGCTAGAAAGTCGTCTGCCAAAAGTGAGCCATTTAGCCTGCCACAGGGGCAGTCTCCTCCTTTTTTTCTCTTCTATTTTTTTTTTTGTACATTTTTCTCCAGCTCCTACCGAGCATGCAATTTTAATGAGCTGCCTGGGGAAACGGAGGTTCCTGTCGGCAGGACATCTCCGTTTGCCGTTGTTCGGTTTTTGTTGGCCAGAACACGTTCGCACTCCTCCGGCCAGAAGTGTTCCGGCCGGGCAGACCACCCCGGTGCAAAGAAATAGAGTTGTGCGAGGTGTTCAATTAAAACGTTGCAAATCAATTTGGAGACAATCAATGGCTCCGGATCGGATTGTCAAGTGAATCGAATCGAATCGAGGACACGCTTAAAATGGCCGTTGACAGAAACACTCATAGAGGTGATGATGACAGCATTACCCACAGTAACATAACTTAAAAACCACATAACTACACAACTCGTCGAGTGAGAGCCAAGCCCAAAAAAGTATTGGAGGAAAACAATCAAGCCGGCTGGCTGGCAGACAAAACTTGTCTCTCGTAATTGTACATTGTCTAGATTGTCAGCTTTGGAAGTGGTTTTTGATATGCCGACATCGCAAAACGCCTTTTTTATTTATCCCCCCGAGACCCAGTCGCCATGCACCCGAAGGCAGCGAAATGCTTTCGGGGAATAAAAAGCTGGTTTAAAGTGATTATTTTATATTTTATTTTTAATGCCAAGTGAGTTAAGAGCACATAATTGTTTCCTTAGTATGTGTCTCTAATAATTTTCAAAACAATTATTACAAGCTATAAATATTTCTTATCACAACTTGGCATGTACTTTTTGAAGAAGCCACTTCATAAGCCACAAATACTCCACATCATACTGCAATCATACCTCTTACGAATCACCACTTCTATACAGTATACACCCCCCGGCCGACAACGCCTCTGCCCTGGGCCAGGGGCACTTGATGGTGGCATGACTGTTCCCTCTGTGGCGCACAGTAGTCGCATGTGTCACAATGTCGCAGCCTAATTGCACTACACGCGTAGTTACTTAGGAACTCAACTCGGCAGAACTGGGCTGACAAGCCTACTTCAGCTCCAAGACAGACAGACAGCGACGACACCGAAATCGGCGGGGAGATACCCACCAGATACCCAGATACTCAAATAGTAAGATACTCGACACAAAAAAAAGAGTGACTACACTCTGGGTGGTTCGTTTTTATGGTCCTCGCCGGTATCGATCGACTATTTTGACACTTTTGTTTTGCCTAAAAAGGTGTTTTAAATATAACTTACTTAGGCCCAAACAAAGTCCAGGCCAAGAAGTGGAAATCAAGGTTTAGACACTTGGAGAAATGTATGTTTAAGGCTTAAAAGTCAAGGATATCCTTTGGTTCATCTTTGAAACCTTTTCCCTCAGTGCAACCATAACAATTTAATCGCTTGTGGTTGCCGTCTCTTAGCCAGACTTTTCCACCTTATCGGCCAGGCTAAATCTCTCCGAGTGTTAAGAGGAGCCCAATAATTTTTGTGTTACTCCAATGAGTTCCGTTTTAAAACTGTTTTTATTTATTTCCATTCTCTTATAAGAAAGATACATGAAAATCTTAAATCTATTTAAAAATACTTATCAACGAACTCTACGCTGACATGCTATGTGACCCTTTTCTAAGTGCTTCAAGTGCACCACATATGTACATATGTACTTAGGCTGCAGGGGATCGGTCTCAAATCATGCCTATCTCTTATTTCCATGGCTCCGATCCCTTGAGACTCTATCTTTGGATTCTAATCGTGTTCAATGCTTGAACACCGAGCCAGTGCATTAATTGACACCTAGAAGTAGAAACCGAAACCGGAGAACCCTTGGGCCCAGTGAGTCCCCAGACTGCACAGCATCCCGGCCAGGCCAGTCCAGTCTAGGCAGGCTGGGCTGTCAATTAGGTTGCTGAATTTATCACCGGGCACAAATCAGTTTGGAAAATTTGTTAGCCCCGAAAATAAAGTTAGCCGGGCTAACAGAGCGATCAATTTTATAGCCAGAGACACCCCAGTTAGAGGTATGGGAGGTCCGGGACCAAAACACTCGATCTTCCACGATCGGGATTGGATTCTTTTTCGAGATCTCACCCCACCCAACCATGTCCCATTTGAGAACTTAATTGAATTACCAGGGAAAACCACACAGATAAAAAGAAGAAAAATAAATAAATGAAAACACCTCGGTATCAAGTTAGTTAGTGACCATCTTCCATGGCCATCTTCCATGGCCCCTTCTTGACAACTCTTTTGTTTGTTATTGCTGCGTTTTCACTTGTTCTCCTCCCAGCCATTCATTGTGGCCATTCTCTTGACCCGTTGTTGTCCGCTGTCCACTGTCCACTGTCCGCTGTCCGTTGTCCACTGCCCGCTGTCCGTTTTATTTTTTATTATTTCATTCTCTGTTCTTTGACATTTTAATGCGCCCGCTGGCTGGCTTTCAGTGTGATGTGAGCTCTCTGATGGTGGCCCAATATGGTGTGATAGCCATAATCCGATATAAATAAGACATTATAAGAGGCTCCCCATCTCCGCACTCCAAATGGTGGAGGAGGAAATGTATAGATCCCTAAGCAGGATCTCGGAGCCTGGGAATATGTCAGGCAGCAGAGAGGGATTACAAGGAATCGACGACATGTGGCGCTTTGAAGCTTTCATTTATTTATTCGCCTGAAGGGAGAATGACTAAACCCCAGAGTGATTGACTCACGGACCACCTAACTAGATTCCGTTCTCGGTTCGTTATATCCTCCCATTATTCATTCTCAAGTGGTTTGGCCAAATTCGATTACGAAAAGTGAAAACAAAGATGGTTCAGAGGTGTGGGAGTATTAGGTTCAAAAAGGTTTTATTTCTATAGTTAAATATTTTATTTAAACTAAGAGTCTTTTGAGAAGAAAGTGAGTAATGGGATAGTACTGTGTTAGAGCTTAGGGGGTTTCAGAAACACTCTACCCCTTAACTCCCTTAGTAACTACGCTCCTGCTGGCCTGCTCCCGGCGTTGATCGATTGATTTCATCGATTATGGCACAACAACAGTCTCGACTCGAATGTTTATTTGTTTATTTGTTTGTCCGGAGCACGCAAACAACTGGGATTCGGAAAAAAAAGGGAAACGGACAAAACACATGATCAATTACAAGCCGGGCCAGAAAGGCAGGTCTTCCCCTCTCCGCTTGCCAACTTCCCAAGTTGCCAAGTTCCCAAGCCGTAAGCTCCACGGGCCCACGCTCTCCGGGGAGATCTGTTGCTCAAGTCCCACCCCCCTCTCCTCACTCGCCACAGGCATGCGCACAGCTTCTTTCACTTATTATTAAAAGTAACAAATTATTTTCAATTGATTTACACGCTGGCAGTTCAGCAGTTCAAAAGCCTACACCCGCGCAACCCAAAAAAAATCCAGCCAACCAAACCCCAGCCAAACCCTGACCCTGAAATCCGAAAAGACCCCCTCTCCAGGCCCGTCTCTGGCTGTTGATTAACCACTCACTGGGAACATTTAATGTGTAATAACGATTTGTATCCGAGCACAAAGTAGTTATGTTGAAATTCCTTGCCGCCGTCGCAGTTACCATCATTAATCATAAGAATGTGAATCTTTTCAGGGAGTTGGGGGTCTCAGTGGCGGAGAGAACACCTACATCCAGGGGAGTTCACATGGCCAGAAGATCTTCCGAGTTCCGAACAATGATCTTGGACCAAACGATATTTCATATCCATAAACGGTTGCGGGGTAAAGGGCTTACATAGACTGTGTGTGTGTGGATAGAGTCTCTTCTTCTATGCACCGATTTAACGCCCCGACATTTACATATGTATATTCCGCACCTACCACCCCCATCCCCACCCACTCCCACTCCGAATCCCACTACCCCAGCTCCATCCCCATCCCCTGAACTTCAACCTGAATCTTATTGGCGTTGGCGTTTGCCAGTGTACGTGCCTACAAATTATGTTTCTACACGTTTACATGCCTCTGACATGCACTCCAGGGCGGGATCATCCACTGAGAGAAAATGTGGATATCAAGTTAATTAATAATATTAGTTAAGTTATAAAGAAATCATGGAAAACCTTTTAGTTTTTAACTTAAAAGGTTGGTAATAGTTATACTGTTTATTTTCCTCTAACTCCTTTAGTTTTTGTTTGGAGTGTGGAGACTTAGTTTCTGGCTGGGATTTGGCTGGAACTTGGCTGGGATCTCTGCACTCCACTGGAGACGAGACGAGCTGCATCCGAGTCCGGCTGGCCGGCTCACCGGGGTGTCCCTGGGCATCAAAGTCAAAGCCATCAGGCCTCATCGCTGCCTCGTCATCCATCGACAGTGTCGGTTATTTTTTAGTTAGGTTCCCCCCCTTTTTTTTTTTTGTTATTTTTTTTTGGTTTGATTTTGTTTTTGTTTTGGGTGGGTGCCGCTTACCCGCTGCGTGTTCATTGGGTTCGTTGAGCTTTCTACGTTAATTTGTTAACAACAATACGCGCGATACGAGATACAAGATACAAGATACAAGATACGCGATGCTGTGTCGCAATCGCAATCGGTGGAGATGTGAGATCATTATGATATGGTAATTATCCGTCGATTGATTGAAGAGCGTTGAAAATTTGCCAAAATTCATCTTAAGTGGTTTTCAGACTTGATATTGATGGAGGCAACTAAGGAACTGGATGATTTCCCTTAAAGGTGTAGTGGGAGTAGTCTTAAGATCTGGTAAGAAATGGTAGTTCTATTATCACTCATCTATAAATTATTTTAAATAGTCTTTCTCCATCTGTCCTCTTTGAAAATCAATCTCTTAGGAAGTAAAAAAGTTTCTCTTTCATTCATAAAACCAATTTAAAAAGAAATCTATTCAAATATGAATGAAGACCAACTTCCCATGACCGCGAAATAAAGAATATAAATCCATTGATCCGAGGCATAAATATGAATGGAGCCCGCGGCCAAAGAATTGTCTGAATAGATTTCTAACTCTTTTCGGGTTCGGGAAGAACAGTTTCGGCCATTTTCACATGATTATGGGAATGGCAACAAAAGCCAATAAAATCCACTACCACTTACATATGCAGAAAGCGTACTACTCCCTGGAAAAGCATTTCGGCCCGGCCAATTCCCAACTAATTTCAAGACCATATTGCATGATGTAGTGGGTACGAGGGGCGATTTTTATGTTAAGCACAAGGAATTCGGGCTATTAGCGCCAAAGGATTTTCTCATGGTTTAAAAATACTCAACGTGCGACAAATTTCGCCGCCGGCCATCTGAAGCACGAAAGCTGCACGCGGAGCAGCCAGTCGATTCGAGTGGTATGGGTTGAATACACTACAAAAAAATACTAGTTTACAAATATTTTATATAAAAAATTTATAAAAGTAGTGACAAGTTGTTAAGCACCTGTTTCTGTCAGTGGAGTGGAGGCGTTCCACTTGGGGGAGGCTTTTTGGTTGGGGGCTGAAGGCGGTGCTGACCGGCTGGCTGCTGACCGGCTGGGACTTGAAGCTGATCCGAGGCTGGGGACTGGGTCCGAGGGCTGGACAGGCCATGGCAAACGGGCTGGGGCACAACACATCTGATTGCTCAGTAGGCAGCGGCGTGCTTTATGGCAGGACAACCCCCTAAGCCCCGCCAGCTCGACCGCCCCACCACTTCCAGGTCGCCCTCGACCGGTCAGAGTGTAAACCACTAAGACAGGAGCGGTTCAAGGGGACTTCTTTGACATTAAATGCTTTTTGAAGCAAAATGCATCCTTGATGTTAGACTTCCTTTACCATAAGAGATGTAAAAAATATTTAAAAGCTTAAGAAGATAATAAATACTTAACTAACAACTACCTTTAATATCGTATATTATACCTTTAAGACCTCAAAAATATTTAAATATCCCCACTTTATGGATAGCAACTCCGCTCCTGGTTTTTGGGGTCTCGCCCGCCTTGGCCGGGGCATACAATTTAATATAAAAGTTGATAAACATTTTGACCACGGCAGTTAGTAAGCAAACGAACGATCCACCTACTCGCCTTCTTTAACGGCAGCAGCCACAGCAACCGAAGTTGCAGCCTCAGCAGCCGCCGCAGCCGCAGATGCCTCGGCAACCGCCATCATCATCATCAACCGCCAACATCAGTGGTCCGACGTGGTCGTGAACCGATTTTTTGGGGTCGGAACCTGGTCAGACCGGGGGACTCTCCATCTGACTCCATCCACTCCACTCCGAGGCTCTGACTCCGAGACTCTGGTGAAATAAATTCGAGAAACTATGCCAACCAGCCAGCCGATTCCGAGCCGGGGACTTTTGTGGTCAACTGATTGCGCCACAGATTCGCACTTAGTCGGTGGCTGACTTGGTCGATATCCAACGGCACCAGGGCGGAGGTGAGGGGGTCAAGGTGGAGCGGCCAGTGGAGAGGGGGCGGTGTCCAGGCTCAGTTCTGGGACATAAACGGGGGCGTGTTGAGCGCAAACTTGGCGTGGCAATGAGCTTTGGTAGTCGCCAAAAAAACATTCCAAGTCAAGTGTGCAAGAGACAGGGACTCTGAAAAATAAAAGAAATAATCAAACTTAATCATAAGAGGATCAAAGGGTCTGAAATTTCAATGAAAAATTAACAAAATTACATACTAATAGGTATTTGAAGGGTTCCAGGTTTCCTAAACTATTTTTTATAGGAAGTCGGTCCAAAAAAGTTTCATGAAAATGAGATTTTCTCATAACTTTTGGGGAGAAATCCATAAGAAATATTTACCAGAAGAATTCCTAAGTAAATTATAATATTTATTCTGGCTAAATTATTGGCCAAAAATCTAAAAATAAAATTGAATTAAAATTTGGAGAAATTGTTTGCTGGAACAGGCTTTTAAACAATGGCAAGACCGCTCGATAATTTGCGTCGGGAGTGGAGCTTCTTCAGCCCACGCCCCAAAGCCGAAAAGCTGGCTCCACCTTCGGCATTTTTTACGCGCCCGGGCCTGATTTTGTGCAGCCCTGGGATTGGGATTGAGGATCGGGATATTCATACACACATCGCCATATACACATGCATTAACATACACCACACGGACAATATATAAAGCTGGTTCCTGGACCGAACCGAACCGAACGAACGAACGCTTTTCGAGAAATCAACGTCCAACGCGATTGTTCCCATGCAAGTTTCTACAAATATTTTTTTGTGAATTATTACCTTCGTATTTTTCCAGTTCGCGAGGAGTCAAATTGGTCGGCACACGCTCGAGGGCACACGCCATTTCCCACGGAGCGCATTTATGGTTGCTGCCAGTCGGTCGGCCGAAAAACCCCCTCCAGTCCCCAGGCCCCCAGCTCCCGAGACCCTGAACTCCTACCCCTCGAAAAGTCCCTGATCACTGATCGAGGATCGCAACTGGTCGGGCCCCAAACTCGAGTTATAGGCAAAAAAAATGAACAGCAAAAAAATAAATAATAAATGCTAAAAAAATAAAAATAAGAAAGGGAAAAGTAACCTAAGCAGGGCAGGTGGCAGGCAGACTTCAATTAGGCCCAGCCCATGGCCCAGTCGAGTTCAAAGCGTAATCAAATCTTGGCCAGGACCACTCTCCCCGCCCCTGCTCTGCCGCCAACTGTCAACTGTCCGGGTAATGTGCAATAATTGCCAACTGCCGCAGTTGCCAACTGTCTCGCAAATCAAATATCGCTGCCCCCCCTTTTGGGGGGTCCTGCTGCGAATTTGATGCCCCGATGCTGAGAGCATTTTCGGCCTACACCTTTTGTGGCTAATGGGGCCCCGCGATCGTGGCCAGCAGGCTCTGAAGAAGAAGCTTTCTAGGCCCGGCTCTATTCAGCTCCCATTCTCGTCTCCATTCCCATGTGGATATGTGTTAAGTCGGAGTTGGACTTGGAGTCGGAGTTGGAGTTGGAGTGGAAGCCCACGCATTTTCACTTAACTCTTTGATGCCGGCGCTGATATTGGGTAGATTGGGTTGAGGAAAATTTGGATTATCCCAAGGATAATTCAAGGAGTTGTATGGAAGGTATTAGTTTAATTAATTAAAGGGGGAGGAGATGATTAACTATCATTAGATTAGATCTACCAAGTTTTTTTTAAGGGAATAGCAATTACAAGTTAAATATTTGGAATGATCTATATGACACAATCTTTAAAGAGTTCAATTTATAAAATATTTAAGCATAATCATAATCATAAAATATCATAATCTATATGATATTTCTATTTAAAACACTGTTCCATTTTTGTCCTTTTCGAAAATACTCGTGTTGAAATCATTAAGGACTAAGACATATGTTCCTTGGGCATAAATTCCATTAAAAATTAGTAATTGGATATTTTTAATTCTTCTTAAATAACTTTTGATCGGTACCCCTTAGTTCATCAACTCAAGTCGCCAATGAAATTTCTTTTCCTTCTGTTGCGACTTTTTTTATGTTTTTAATTGGCTTGTCGCTGGGCAGAGGCTTCGAGGATAGAAGGACGAGGAGGAATGGCAGGCTGCTGCAGGATGCAGACGTGGATAAGGAGTCATGTAACCCATTGGTCTGGAGACACACTCGCACAACACACACCCTGGGAGGAGACGGGGCTAATAGAAGTGATGTCGATAGCACTTAAACACGATATCCGTTTCAATTTGTTTGGATTCTTCAATTTAAAAGGTGATAATTTTCTACTTTATGGCCCTCGACATGTGGGCCACCCATAAAACTGATATCGGAGTAGTGCCTGTCTCGGTCCCTGTCTGTCTCTCATATTCGTATTCTTTCTTTATTTTCAGCTATCTCTTTCACAGTCCCTATATCCCTGTAAGCCACCCAACTGCATCTGTATAACTGAGAAAAAATAAATGTTATTTTTATGAAAATAATAGTTTATTGGACTAGAAATAAATTTGAAATAAATCACAAAATATATCTAGTCTAAGAGTATAAGTGGAATGATTTGCAAAAGGATAATAGGATATAATAACTAATAATAGTTATATTTTTGATGCTCTTGATTATGAAATCCTAGCTTAGAATCTAGATCTTAGTTGTTAGTTTCCTAATATATTTGTATACCCTTCAAAAATATATAAATATTTAATTACTATACCATTTCTTTCAGTGCCTTGGCTTTGGGACAATCTTGTCCATATACATTCAATACATGACCAGTGTCAAGTTCGAGCCGAGTTCGATTCTCGTTCTTTGGCTTTGGGGACTGTGGACATCGTATCACTCGCTTAATTTGTTATTCGCTGGTTTTCACACTTGATAATTGTGGCAGTGGCGTTGGCTGTGATGATGGTGGTGGAGATGGTGATGGGGTATGGGATATATACCGGCAGAATGAACCACCGCTATAACCAGGTACCAGCATCAACTGCCGCGCCGGTGGTGGTGCCGGGTGATCATCATCATCATTGACCACTTTGTGGTGCTCTCTGTGTGGGCAGTTTCATTGCCGTTGTTGATGTGGATTGGATGTTGTTGGGCCTGCAATGACTTCAGTTTATCAGCCCCAGCCTCCCCAGGCTGGCCGGGGAATGTCTAAATCTTTTCTTTTATTTTTTGTGGTTCCACCTCGCCCCGTTGTGGTTGTTGCTTGTTGTTTTTTTTTTTTTGATTACCGAACTGAACTTTAGCGATTTAATGCGTATGCGTACACCAGACTCGTAAAACAAACAACAGGCCTCGGACAAGTCTCTAAAGTCGGAGGCGTTTTAGCATCGCGTTTTAATGGCCAACTAAATCAACAGACAATTAATTAGACATTCGACGGCGACAATGGACTCGGCATTCAGAAATCGGATTCAGAAAAGTCAGAAAACTGGATTCGGACTTGGGATTGGAACTGAAATTAAAATCATGATCTGTTATGTTTGATGATGCAAATGCAAATTGCTTTTAGCCTTTTGGCTGGGTGGTCCCCCTAGTCCGGAATTCAACAAAATTGAATGAATGCCTCAATTAGCATAGTGGATTTCGGGTTTTGTCTTGGCAACACTTATAAGCCCCGAATCACAAAAGCTAAGGTTTCTTCTCAACCAGACAATGAGTCTCTAAAATACAATGTTCTGAGACAAAAAAAAATGCGACGATTAGTCAATGGGCTTTATGGGTTTGACGAGAGAAATACACAAGGGGATCAAATGTATTAAGAAATTATTCAGAAAGCCAGGACCCGATGGGACAACCCCATATCTTCAGTATTACTCATGCCCTGACCACTTCAGTGGTATTCTCTCATGAAATTATTATCGAACCAAACTCAAGACGCGGACCACGTTGGAGGCGGAGGCGGCTCTGGGCTTGGGGAGTCGGAGCGGAATCGGCCTTCTCTGAAAAGGCCCGACAATCGAACGAAAAAGCCAAAACCGAAGAAAATACTACACAATACACAATGCGAAATCATATCACTAGACATGGCTTACAATAACAAAGTCCAACTTTGACTGAGTGCTGGTGGATTGAAGGAGTGAAGGAGTGAAGAAGTGATGCTGTGAAGGAGTGACGAAGTGAGGGAACTTTTACAGTGAATAACACTCGCTCGCCAACAATGATATTAAAAATAACAATTGTCTTCAGTGGTCTTTAACACCCGCACCGCTGATAGACAACAAAAACAGCAAAGAGCAACATGAGGAAAAGAAACACTTGAGTGGCATATAAAAGTCACATCGACAACTTCGATTGACTAAAGAAAATATTGTACATGAACAAAACCTTACCAACAAAAATCCATACAAAAAAAATGAATTG
The DNA here is from genome assembly GCA_035047585.1 of Drosophila monieri. Taxonomy (NCBI): domain Eukaryota; kingdom Metazoa; phylum Arthropoda; class Insecta; order Diptera; family Drosophilidae; genus Drosophila; species Drosophila monieri. The sequence goes on along the minus strand of JAWNPJ010000079.1, from coordinate 5,733,595 downwards.
AATCCAGCCAAAAGCGATCGATCGATGGACCAACTGAGCCCAGCCAACCAGCCAACTGAGAGCATTTTTGAATACCTGAACAATCATAAAAATAATGACGTTGCACATTCCAAGAGCAGCGGCACATGAGATGGACCGACGGCGACCGGCGACGAGGTGGAGACCTCCAGATCCCCAAACATCCAACTTTGTTTCCGAGTTCGAATCTGTATCTGAATCTGAATCTGAATCCGCATCTGAATCTGAATCTCAATCCAAGTCCAAATCCAAACTCCATCGTCAGCTGCCACTGAGTCGATGATGAGCTTTTTTTTAATATTTATTTTTTAATTTTTTTTTTTCAGCCACACTGCCAGGGAGCAAAGGAGTTGCAGCGGTTTCCATAAATTAGTGATATTGCATTATTACGAGCTGACTTGGCAGCGATCCAGCCTCGATGACGATGGCGAGGTCAATGCGGCGTATGCGCAATTTTTAACAGAAAGCAACTCTCACAAGTGGTGGGGAGTTTTTTATGAACTAGGGGATACCTTAATGGGGTCTATTATAAGCTTACAATTTATGAGACATTTTTTAAGAGTTCAAGACTGATAAAATGTCATAAGTTTGTAAGACAAACTAGACCTGAATCGGAAAGCTATAAGTTCTCATCTCTGAGTTGTTGTTACTTTCTTGTTTAAATATTTAAAATATCACCCTGTAAGAATTATTATAAAATACATTTTCTTAGTCTATTAGTCCAATACACCCTCTTAGCTTATTAAACCCCCGCCTGGTCTTTGGCTTCCTTGGAAATATTTTGCATCATGTTGTGATTAATGAAGCATAGCCGGGGCACAGCTATTGACAGGTTATCAGAGAATAACCGCCCGGACTCCTGCCTTTTGTCCGAAAGTTGGCAGTGGAGTCCTCGGCCAATTGTTGGTTTGCGTGTTGCGTTGACTAAAGACTTCAATTCGGCTTCAATCATTTCATTTAACTGATGATCCGACTGCCGCCGCCGCCGCTCCTGCTGATGGACGGCATTTTCTTGCCAGTTTTGTGAAACGAAATGGCATGCGGATTCGGGGGATTGAGGATTCTGGCGTTTTTGATATTTTCCTTATGGGATTTGGGATTGTGAGCTGTTGTCCAAGGGGTTTTGTGTTGTTTTGGTGGCAACACGCAACTGCCATTTGGAGCGTTTTGGCTACCATAACATTATATTCGAGTCGAAAGAGCCTTTGGGGCACTTAACTACTTTATAGCTTCTTCAATATCGCATACACTTGTGAAGATCGGATCGAAACAACAAGAAATGCAGAAGTTCCTTTATGGTTTTTATTACCAAGTATTATGACCCCTAGACGCAGATACAAAATGTTTAGGATTGGGGCCTTTTTTTCCCCGATATGGTCGTAAAGCCAAACGGTAAAAGTCTGGTGATATTCCTATAGTTTTATTTGATTGAAAAACGTCACTGAAACCAAAACACAAAAAACGAAAATTGTTGAAAACAGATTTCCAAACGCCACACAATCAGGGGCTTCTTCTTCATATCGCACTTCTGCTAATAACCCATTTTAATTGGCCATCAAACCCACAAAACTACAACAAAAATTTAGGGTTCAAACCTACAAAAAAAATACAAGAAGAGTAGGAACCCGAACCCAAACCCTCGAAACGTGGCTAAGATTATGGATAATAGCTGCGACTCTCGTATCATTTCATCGGGTCCATATCCCATATCCCCACCATATCCACAATGGTCGGCTATAAATTTCTCTATCGACATTCTGCCGGGTTTTTTATTTTCGCCATTGTGTGGGGCCTACGATAATATCATCGAGTTCGGGCGTGGAATTTATCGTGCCAGGTGGTGGTGGTGGTGGAGGTGGAGATGGAAGAGCGGGGGAGCCATATAGGGAGCTCCGATATCAAGGCGGCGGAGGAGCAGCAATATTTCACAGCCTGATGGATGGGAGATAGATCGCCGCACAATACGGGATGGTCACCTTCCGATGGTGTGATATATAGACTCATGCGGTGGTAAACATAAATCAGGCTAAAGGCTTGGTGTGGGGCAAAAAGGAAAAACCGCCCAAATAATATCGACACGCGCGTAATGAAAGATTCTTTATCCAGAGACCAGAGTTATCAAAAGTCATGGTTTCCTGCAGGCATAAAGATAAGAGGACAAGTCTTAACAACGACCAGAAAGTTGGCCAACAAAATCTTTGAAGTCTGCACGCGCTTGAACTGCGACCTTTTGGGAACTTGGCAGCGGCTCCTTGGCCGCCGGCCATAAATGCAAAATTAAGTATTCAAATTCGCGAGCCGATGCGAAAGACAGAGTCTGACGTCGATAATGCCGGCAATAAACCGAATGGCAACTGAAATCGCACAAACTGGTAGTTGGCTGAGCTTTTAAACCTTTTAAACTTCAATCAAATTTCTCAGGACTGAGACGGCCGACCATAATAATAATATTGTAATTTGGCTGATCCGAAAGAATGCTGCGAAGAGACCATTCTTCGAACTGGCAATCCTTCAGATACTCTGGCGCATCCGACAGATGCCAACACGTAACCGATTCGGCGACGGAGTTGGTTCGAGACGTCGAGGGCTACCCCAAAAATTGCATGCATGGTGGATCCCGAAAAGGAGGAGCATTTTTTTTTTTATGGCAGTGCGAGAAGAGCCGAAAAATTCTTTGATGAAATTTCCCACTCCTTGAGAGAGGAGCTTCACTCACTGTGGTATTCTTTTTGGCCATATACAAATTGGCTTGGCCATTAGTCGTGGCCAGAAAGAAAGAAACAGAAACGCAGGAACTTAAACGTTTTAGTGGCTGCGCTTAAGACTTTTGCCGCAATTTTTCCACTTGAGTTTATTGCGGCATTTTATCCCTCACCGAAGAACCAAGAACCAAGAACCGAGCCAAGTTCCCACAATTTGTTCTCGACCCGTTTCGGAGCTATTCATTCGATTCCGGAGAATCCAGATTCCCGGATTCCATTATTTGGAAAACAATTCGATTAGAATTGACTTCTGTCGAGTGGCGGAAAAGAAAGAAAGACCCATAGAAAATACTTTCACGTAATGCCCTAAAATGGACATCGATCCGATAACAATGAGCTACATTAATTGTTTGCCATTGTAAGGGCTAAGGCTATCTCCCCTTTTATTTTTCCTAAATTTTTCTTTCCCGACTTTTGTGGGACAATGGAAATGCTGACGCGTCCCAAGATCCATGCGATTTCACAAGTGTCTTTCCTGGTGATCGGTGCTCGGTGCTTGGTGCTCTTCTTTATTTTATTTCTCCACCGGCTTGTGTTTTCACGCACTTTGTAAAGTGGTTAGATAATCCATTGTTTACGGGGGATGATCGTCGAGAAGACGCATCTCGAGGAGGCCCAAAACCGTTTGGTCATTTTGGCAGCGGGCAATCGGAAAGATATTGAAATTCGTCTCACGTTTTTTTTTTTCTTCAGATTTTTTGTTTTGTAATTGCAGGCAACTTGGCAGACAAACAGGCATCTGGATTGGTCATGGGCTAAGAATCGAATTAGTTGAAAATTATGCTTGAGTAATGAAGCTACTGTGAAGGTGGAGATGAAAGGGGATTATTTATTCTTCTTTTTTAAACTTTATTTAATATCTTTATAGCTCATGGTATTTTTTACAATTTTTTTAAAGAAGAATCTCCCCATCAATCATAACTAAATGACACCCTTTTCCCTTTTAAACTTTCCATAAAAGACACTTGACTTGTTTACCCAAAACCACCTCCATTACCGTCTTTCATCTTAATCTATCAACCACCTTTCAGAATCCCTTGTAGCTCCATTGAAACCCCAAAACATATCCATCCTCTCAGTCTGAGAACTCAATGGCATTTTCAACAATCGCATTTTGGGCGTTTTAGGAACAAAAACAATCACCAAGAATGGGAAATGAAATCGAATCAAATGATGTGTATGAAACTGAAAATTATACAAAGAATCAAAGGCAACCACCACAGGGTAACAGGGTCTCGAGGGGCAACAAAACCTTGTAATAAAAATCAACAAAAAATAACTACAAAAGCGCAAAAGTAAAGTTGATGCTGTTCAGGTGAGGGTGAAATGTTTTGGTCAAAATGCACTGAGAAAAAAATGTATAGGCCCTATGGATCCATTTATTAAATCAATAAATAAATAAATAGATAAATAAATTTTATTTTTGATTTTTTGAAAAATATAATCTTGGGATTTAAAATCTCTTTCTGGTCAAACAGACCAACAGACTCCTTAAAAACACTTCTTAAAAATCTGTTTTATATGGTTTTATAGTCATATTTTTTCCAGTGTATTTGTTGGCTAAGTTACCATGTTGCTGGCGGCGCTGCAGACAAGCAACATGGTCCGAATACAAGTACGAATCCGTATCCGAATCCGAGTCACAGTCACAGTCCAACTCCGAGTCCGAGTGCGAAGACAGCGCTCGAGCGGAGCGGAGAGACAGAGACTCTTAACCTTTGACGCCCGAACAATGAAGTGGTTAAAAGCAAGACATTAACACACAGACATGCAGGCGGCAACAAAAACAACAAACACAAGAGGCCCAAAGGCTGGGGGGGGGCCTTGTAGGGACTTGTACCACTTGAGGGGGAATGACAGAAATTAGTGAAATTTATTATTGATATCCACTTGAATTTATAGAGCAGCGAACAAAAGAGGTAACCCTCCTATCCACGGATAAAAGGTGTATCTTTGTTGGTCGGGTGGCGTCGTAGTCGTCGAATACATTTATTTTCTCTCCCGCTGCAGCTGCTGCAGCTGAAATTGATGGCCAGGAGAGGCCCGGTCGGTGGTTATATGGATATGGTTTTGGCCCGATCTAATGTGTGTGATAAACAGGTTCGCCTGCCCGAGCCGGGCCGGGCCGGGCCGAGGTCTGGTAGGTGTCGCTTGCCACATAAGTTATGGCCCAAAGACAATAAAATGCACACCAGGCAGCACCGCTAATAGCCGCTAGATGTGAGATGAGCGCTTTCTTCCACCGTCCACCGGTTACCAACTTGATTTGGCTTTATTGTATTGTGTTGTAGGAGCTCATGATATTGAGCCACCCAGAACACCCGCAGCAAAATCAACATCAAAATCAACAGAGCCCAGCTGAACAGCAGCGTTTCGATTTCCGAGAAAACTTACGCACAACAATAGAGTTATTTAGGGCCGAACATTATTGATTTGAAATATCACACGATATGACCCAAGTGAGCGTTGAAATAACAGGCCAGATCATCGCAGGGGAATCTGGCCCCCAGAAAAGAGCCCATGGCACTTTGAGAAAACCTTTACAGTCTAAGACGGAGGATTATGCCCACAAATCCCCAAATATTATTTCTATAAATCATTTCTCCAAGTGTAGATTCTTGAACTGCCCAAGAGCGGTAAAAAAAAAGCCGCCACACTCCACACTTCAGGGCCTGATGGGTTCGAGTGTTTGGGGAATGGGCGAGTCTCGAGGCTCAAGAAACTCAAGATCCAAGACTGAAAGTCTCAAAAACTAAAGAAAAAACTGAAAACCCGGGCCTTGAGACAGGGAGGAGCACTCTTGAGAGACCCTCGTGCTCGTGCCCTGTTTCAAATGTTTCTTCAAAAAAAAAAAAAGAGGGAATTGTGGAACCTTTAATTAAACGGTGGCCTAAAATATGCAAACGAGCCGGCAGAAAGGGGATGGGGTTGCAGATGGAGATGGAGTCAAAAAAAAGAAAAAATAATGCTGGAGAAGACGGAGGCCAGTCCAACTCATAACTCATTTCAGAGCAGCTGGCAGCAGCACTTTGCATACTCAAGGCGCTGCTAAACGGCTCACGCCCCACTTTCAACACACAGATACTCCACACACCACACAAACCAAAAAAAAACACATCAACATGTATTAAAAAATAACAACAAAAAAAAACATATTTAAAAAAAAAAACAAGAGAAACACAAGTCCTTGGGGGCATTCGGTGATTTTTTTTCGGCAGTCAGGTGGGAGGATCCCAAGACGGCAGGCTACCGAAAAAAAACAAACGAAAATAAAGTCCGGCTTTCTTGCAATTTGCATGGACCGTGAACATTTTGATTATGGCTTGCTTTTTTGGGCCCAGAAAGAAATCTCATTTAAAATCGATTTATGCAGGAATTAAAATTCAGTTTAGCCGCGAATCCCTTCGCTTCGACCTCGACCACCGCCGTCTCCACCACCTCCAGCGTGTATCCTTGGATCCTCGCATCTGTCCATCAACGGGGCCTACGAAGTTAAGAAATTAGTAAAACTCATTTTGCATTTTTAGCCTCTGGGCTTAAACTTAATTCGGAAGCACAGCAGGAGGTTCTAAGTAAATAAATGTGCCTCGTCCAGTCGGCGAGGTGTATCTGTATATCTCTCAGTATCTGCGTATCTTTTGGGGCTCATGGAGTCTGGGAGTCTTGTGTTGGTTCGTTTAATTTGCATTTTATTGCTGGCCGACTCCGGGACAAGAGACTCTTGGTCCCAACTTGGCCAACAGAATCTGTGACTGTGACTGCGACTGCGACTGCAGCCAATTAAGCGTATATTTGCCACGCTTTACAGCTTTCTGCAACCTCAGGTCCATTCTCCAATCTCCATTCTGGCCATTCGGCTGGTGCTCCACTTTGGCCAAGAAGCAGAGATAAAAATGATTAAAGGCCTCCACCAGCCAGACAGCATTTTATATTAATTTGCGTATTATATTCCAGGGATATATTCGGATTCGGATTCGGATTCGTATTCGGTGGACTTGCCTTGAGAAATTGAAAGTGAATGCTTTTTGGCGCTCTGGGTGGGGGAGGAGGCAGCAGGAAATGAGTTGCCAATAGAACAATCACTGGTCACCATAGGGGGTGACGATTTGTTTATGGCCAGAGTGGCCAAAGTGGCCAGGATGGGGGCTAAAAGTCTGCCAGTTATTATATCATATCCGGTAGGGGAGTTCCAATAAAATTTAAAAGGATTTTTACTCGAAAAGGTTGCCAAAAAGTGAAGGAAATTTTGTGTTAAAATCATTCTTTTGAATAAAATGTTTATATGGAAAACTAAGCTAGGTTTTTAATAGGTTTATTAGTTTAATAAATAAATGTATTTATAAAATATAGCCTCAAGAAAAAAACTTTAAGAAAACAAAGAGTCAAGCCAACCCACACATATGAAAGCGTAACAATACTGTTATCCATCCTGTTCCCAATTACAAACGCAAAAATTCTAAAATATACCAGATTTTATTTCAAATAAGAATCGGATAAAAATTGGCAAAGATATAGACATCGCTATGGTCGGAAGACCCATAAGAAGATATCCCCACCTTTGAAGGGGCTCCATCAGAAAATTTTTGAAAAAAATCGATCTCAAAATTTGTTTCCAGATTTTGATGCAGATTCGTGGAGAATCGAAATAAAAATCATTTGGTGTAGGCCAAACAAGAATCGGATGAAAATTGGCAAAGATATGGACGTCACTGGTGGAAAAAGACGAATATCCCCACTTTTGAAGGGGTTCCATCAAAAAATTTTTGAAAAAAATCGATCTCAAAATTTGTTTCCAGATTTTGATGCAGATTCATGGAGAATGGAAGTACAAATCATTTGGTGTATGCCGATCAAGAATCAAATGAAAATTGGCAAAGATATGGACGTCGCTGGGGGGCAAAGACAAATATCCCCACTTTTGAAGGGGAACATTAATAAATTAATGTTAAAATAGTTTCTTTCCTAGCTAATAAGCTTCTCTTTCTTCCTAAAAGAACTTGTAACCAAAATATTACGTATACGCCTGGTATTCACTATTAGTCGCCTATTTAATTTTCATTTGTTTCAGTTCTCCATCTAATAATTATTTTATTATCTTAATCAAATATTTCATTAAGTAAAAGACTTTTGTTATAGTTTATCAAACCTAGAAACAATTCAAGACTAATAATGAAGTTATATCTTAAAGTCGCCCCTCATTTCTTTTGAAAAAAACTAATATTAATTAAGGATCTCCCCCTTTAGTGTTTAATAGACTTCTTTCAGAACATGTCTTTAATAGACTGCTCTCCCCTAACCTTGTCCATTCATCCATTTATCGAACCGTATCTTGGAGTACCCCTATCTCACCCTAGAGCCGTTGCAACAAATTCGCTTTTGACCCAATGCGAATGCGAAATTGAAATACATTTCTTTCTCACGTAGTCGCCTGTCATTAGCTCAATCAAAGAAACGTTAAATCGCATCGCGCATCAATTTGGCCATTTAGGCCTTTGGAGAAAAACGCAGAAACAACAACTCGACCATTTGGCCAGGCAACAAAAAAAAAAATAAAATAAAAATAAAATAATACAAGAGGTGACCGCGAACACGGAACGATGTTTTGGTATCACCATCCCCGACCATCAGACACATGCCTTGACTATATACAGTGTTACTTGACTAAGAAGATTTGATAGAAAAAAAAAGAAGTCTTCTATAGTTTCTCTACAAAAGATTCCTTGAGACTTTCCTTTAAGAATTCTTTCTCCCCCTAAAATCCCTTGTAGCCACTTACCACTTTAGAAGCCATGCCCCCATTCAACGATGCAAGACGAAAAGACTTTGGCCATCAGTCAGTCAGTCATTCGAGCCATTCATTCAGTCACTCAATAATTCGGCAGTCGCACGTCCGTCTTTCTACTACTTCTGGCCCGCGAGAAAATTGCAACAATTTGGCATTGTGTTGCATTACGATTTTTACTCCGTTTGTTGCAATTAATTGACAAACGTCGCCCCCCTCGTGAAGTCCCCAGCTCGAATCTTGAGTATTTGTGTGTTCATGCAAATTGTATTGAACTGATTCCCACGAATCAGTTCGGCCAGATGGTTTCGATTTGATTGGGCCCTGTTCTTCGGACCAGCTCGGTTTTGGATCGGTTCCGATCGGATCTTTTGGGGAAGGCATGCAAATCATTTGAGGAATGTTTTAGTGACTGGACCGGGGGTGGGAGACTGGTGGAGACTTTTCACATTCGCACTCGGTGTTCTCGGGGTGATTGGGTGTGTGTGTGTGTGGGAATTCAAGAGCGAGTCACCTTGAGTGTGATCGCTTTGGACGTGAAACCGAAATAATTCCGAAATTGGCAGGCATTACGGAAATATTTGAGAGACTGGGGCGCCGCCACCAAGGAACCCTCAAGGAGTCACACTTATTTGTCAATAATTCCGGGACATGTGGTGTTTGCTGAGCTCTAAAAACACACACACATGAACACTTGAAGTACTCTCAAAACATAAATACCCCACCCCAAGCCATGACCTACGGCACAGATGAAAGAAATATTAATATTTTCTAATCCATTGTAATTATGATGCCCCGCCATTGTGTGTCGCGGGCACTGCAACCTTCAGAAAAGACAACAAACAGAGCTCTAACCCAATAGATCAAATTACCAAGTAGATATGTCAATTCCTCACGAAATATTGGTATAAAAAAGTGCGATAAGAGATCTGCGTCAAAAGCGGTATGAAATGAAAAAATAAAAAGCCACAAAACATCGACTACCGCCTGCCTTCTTTTTATTTTCGATTTGGTTTCCACAGAAAACACTGAAAACCAGGGTCTAATCTCTGTCAGGGATTATAGTTGGCCCAATCAGCGGCAACGCCTGCGGCTAATGAGCTGCCGTCTGTTTCAGGGAATCCCAAAGAAAAAAAAAACCTTAAAAACCTGGTACCCAAGCGTACGCCCATGATAATTACTCAGTTCCAATAATCATAAAAAAAAAAAAAAGTCACTTGAAAACAATGGACCAGATTATCGGTGTTAGCCGGTGATCTTGGCGATCTTATCGCAGCCCTAGATGTGTGTTATGACTTTTACTTTTCTTTGTCACGATCGTGGTGTGTCGCTTCAAATCAAAGCAGGAGATTAATAATTTTTAAGACCCCGTCCCGTCCATCGTTTGCGATCGGATCGGAAAGATGACAAGAGTCGGTGGAAAAATCAAAATCAAATTAAAAGACAGCAATCAATAATTTGACACGACTCGGGGCGATCGACAAAGGCCCAAAGTCCATGAGGGTTCTGCCACTGAAAGAAAAGTATGACAATTATATTAAATATTTTTTTAGTTTTTAAAAATAGTAAGGAGGAGGAATCTTTCCATAGACACCTGTTATAATTTAAGGAATTGGTCTACTTCTGGTTTACTTTAAGAAATAATTGAAGTTATTTTTAAAAAGGTTTTAAAAGGTAAAGCCTATTATTTATCCTTTTTAACAGTTATATAATATATTGCCCAGAATCTTTATTCCGATCTTGAAGCTCTGTGTAGATTTGTACAACTTTTGCGACATTTTGTATGAGGCGATGAATCGCTGGGATCGGGACCGCTCCTCTCATTCTTGGCTGGAGATGCTGATCCCGCTCTGGTAAGGGATCTTGCCAAATCCCGCTCCCCCTTCCCCTCTCCTCTCACTCCACCTCCCCCTCCCCCTAACATGTTGCCTGCTATGTACAACATCAAGTTTTATCGCTGATCGTGATCATGTAATTCCAGCCCACGCATGCGCACTCGGCGCTCGCTTCGAAGGAATCAAGTTTAGCGCATTCTTATTCGCGATCCGAGACGGAGCTGGATACTTGGCAACTGAAAACTTGGAACTGGCAACTGGGAACTGGGACTGGGACCTTGTGACAGATGGTTGTGAGGCTTCAAGGCATTCCCTTGCTGGGGATCGCCCAACCCAGCCCAGGAAAAAAGGAACGGTACGGTATGGTAACCAAAGGACAAGATGGGCTAGGACAGTAAGGAGCAGGAGGGACTGGTTTCTCTTTTATTCTCTGCACTTGAAAATATAATTTTTGAATAAATTCAAAATTAAATACTAAAAGGATGAAGAAATAACAGGCTCTACAAGATTTCTATAATCTCATATTTAAAAATTAATATTTTAAAAAATATTAAAATAAACACTTTTCCAAGTGCAACTAGCTTTAGCCTGTGCGATCTTTATGTAAACTGGTACTTGAAATTTGAAATCATGTACCATTTGCCTTGAGACAGACAGACGATGGTGGAATTGAGACCTGGGATGGGACTGGAGCCGGGATGAGGGACTGGGATGATCGTGTCCCTGAGGAGGAAACTAAACTGCTATCGAGGCGGCGGCACAGGAAACGGGCATTTAAAAGCGCGACTATCGAAATATAACGACATTAAGTCCGGGGCCTTCATTGAAAGGAAGCTTGTGTCAATACGACCAGGGCTTACCTTGGAATTTGCAATCGCGATCGGTGATCTTTTGATGGCGCCGACATTCAGGATGATCCCAGGGATCATCCCATCCCCCAGCTCCACCATCTGACCGCCGAAGGATCATCAACCGTAAGCTCCACTAAGCGACATAATTGCTACCGTGAGACTGAGCTGTCTGAAGACTGGAGACTGCAGGAATCTGGCAGAAGACTCTCTGGCCAGACTCCCGGATCATTAAAAGCTGCGATCCTAATGCGCTCCAATCAAACACACACGAAACGAGCATATGACATGTTTGTGCGTTATTAATCACGATAATATCTGTATAAATGGTAGAAAACTGCCAGAGTCTTGGCCAAATTGCAATTTAATGCAAAAATAAATTGCACATGGACTGGCCCAAGACATGCAGCTCGTTTCTGTTCTGTCTTATATATTTTTTTTGCCTTTTTTTGTAAGCCAACCAACCGGCAGCCAAAGAACTGGCAGCTCCCATGATTATTGGTCATTTACTTGGGCCGTTTAGCGCATTAAAATCGAAAAAGTGCGGAGTTGTATGCATAAAGTATATGGAAATAATTGACAGTTGAAAAGTCTCGGCTATGATTGCAGCTGTGATTCGAATTGTGATTGGGTTTTGGGTGCGAGAATTCTTCTGACAGCATTCTTCTCTCACTCTTGCTGCCTCACTCTCTCTCGCTCTCAGGATTCTCGTTCTTCTGATGGCGTGCGAGGAGAATCATTTCAATCAACGGTTCTGGCTTGGGGGCCAAAAGAAATCAACGCTTTGACTAATGGCCACAATTTGCAAGTGCCGTGCAGGTTCCTGCACTCGCCGAAAATCTTCGTTCTGGGAGAATTCTTCGAATTCATCACAAGGTGTTTTCTTCCAGACCGCCAATCAAAAGATTATTATTAGATCGTTTTTTGATAGATTTAGCCATTGTTCCATGTTTAATACTAGGAATTTTATGGCTATTTTTTATGGCTTAGAAAACAGCTGGCATCGATCTCATTATCAGGCGATCTCAATCCTTTGGATTCGCTTTTCTTTTACTTTGAAGATTGCCGTTAAAATGGATTTCCTAGGAAAATGTCCCATTCGAAAATCATGGGGGTGGGATATTTATAATCTTTAATCCAAGAAGCAGGTCTCTAGATTTTGCTATAAACTATTTTTAATTAATTCCTAACCAAATTTTTAATTTAAATAATTTTAAAAATTATGCAAAAAGCTCCAAGCTAAAGCAGGATGGCTAAACCCTTAGAGGGAGAAAGCAGCACGGAGAGAGTAAGACAGAGAGCCACTTGGTTGGCAATTGGGAAAAAAAAGAACACCCACTCAAAATCAGGCATATTAACCGCAAAAAGACAGCAGCTCCACAAACCGGTTCTCTCTTTCCCACTTCCAGCATTACGAATTGCAGTATGCGTGTGCCCCGTCCTCTCGTGTGTATGTGTTTGGGAGAGCACCTGAAAGGTGCTCAAGAGATTAAACGCACTGACAAGAACTCGTTTGCACCTGGCCTAAAATTTACTCTCCCGCTCTCCGATCACCTATTTGGCCGTGTGGGGATCTTGCTGGGACACTCCCGCTCTGGCGTTCTCTCTCTCTGTGACTGCGGGGCTGCTGTGGTGTTGGTGAGAGGTGGCCGGAGAGATCAACAAGTGAGCGCAGGTCCGCGCACCGTCCGCAGAGCAATGGACTTTTAGTTATTCCGAGATCTTTTACCAATATTGTTTGAAGCGACGGCTGATCGACGTCAAGAGAAGAAGAAGAAGAAGCAGCAGTAGCCGTCAGAGAAAATAAACAACAACAACAATAACAGTACAAAATATTGTTGCATATATAAATGCGTGTATGTGTGTGTGTGTGAGTGTGTGTGCGTAAACCGGAAGTGATTAATAAACGGAAACGGATATCAAAATAGAAAACTTCATTAGAGAAAGAAAAAGATATTCCTCATAATTGTTACTTCATAGATCGCGTGTGCCACAGAAATTGCAAAAAGCGTGCCAGCCAAATTGGCCATTTTTCGACTTGGCCGATTGCATTTTGGTAGTTGTTGTTGTTCCTCCTGCTATTGTTGTTGTTGTGCTTTTCGGCCAACGTCAAATTCGATTTTTATGACTTTTGAAAGCGTGACTAAGACGTGATTTATGATGGCGTGTGGTTTTTAATATTCATGTGGACGCGCTCCGAACCTCTCAACCTGCGTAGGTGCGCCAAACAATAAAAACAACAACAACAACAACACGAGGCAGGCAAGCAACCAGCAACATCTGAGCCCCGAGGCCTCAAGGAGGAGGTGAATTCATTTCGATATCCAGCTGAGAGTGTGCGTGGATTCGACTTTTTTATGGAGGCAGTTAAGCATTTGAGTGCTGCCGCTGCACCATCCAGTGATATGGCAGCCAAAGCGCAACCACCACCACCACCAGCCACCGAGATTGCAGAGGTGCTGGGCGATTTCGAGGCATCCACATCAGCAGCCAAGCACAACAGCCACAAACTAAACACCACAACGTCGCAGCACAAATTGGAAATCAAACTAGGACATTCGAAGAACGACAACAACAGCGGCAGCAGCAGCAACAGCAACAGCAGCAAGGGCACACCAGCAACATCGCCGATTGCCGGCAAGACGACCAGCAATGCCGCCATCGCCGCTGCCACGGCAACAGCTGCTGCGGCAACCAACGACCTGGCTGCGGCGGCTGCCGTCGTCCTGTCGCTGCAAGGAACCATGGTCAGCAGCCTGCAGCAAGCCGCCCTGTTGCCGGCCAACTCTGCGGCAGCAGCGGCCCTCAACCTGCAAGCCCTGGAGTCCTATCTGGCATTGCAGCGGCTCACCGGGAAATCGGATGTCTTCCGGTTCGCCAGCAACACCAGCAGCAGCAACAACAACAACAGCAGCAGCAACGCCAGCAACAGCAGCAGCGCCAGCAACAACAACACAACCAGCAACATCAGCGAATCGGAGAACAATCCGCTGCCATCACTGATAGACATTGCCAACATTGAACTGAAGTCCAGCTGCTCCTCCAGCTCCTCGGGCGAACAGTCTATGGCAGGAGCCACCTCGGCAGGGGGCGGGGCAGCCAGCAGCTCGACGGCAGCCTCCTCGTCCAACAGCGCCACGAGCGGCAGCAGCAACTCCAACAGCACTGCCACTGCGTCGAAATGCCTCCCACTGCCGTCGATTGGAACCGTTAGTGCTGCGGCTGCTGTGGCGGCCGCTGCAGCGGCAGCAGCTGCTGCTGCGAATCAACAGGCCGCCCTCGACTGTGCCACCGCTGCGGAATTGGCGGCCGAGTGCGATCTGCCGCTGTTGGATGCCGAGGATGCATTGTCCTTCGAGGCGGGAGAGCTGGACAGCAGCTACGGCAGTTTCATTTTCAATCCCTCGGCTTTCGGGCAGGCGGACGCCGACTCGGCCCTGCACTCCCTGCAGGCCACAATGTACCATGATAAGATGAGCGTCATGGCCGGAGGTGGTGGTGGCGGCGGAGGAGGGTGCGTCGAGGAGGCGGGCAGCTCGAATGCGGCAGCTGCAGCGGCAGCGGCGGCGGCAGCAGCTCAGCGGTCCAAGAAGCAGTTCATCTGCAAGTTCTGCAACCGGCAGTTCACCAAGTCGTATAATCTGCTGATCCACGAGAGGACCCACACGGACGAGAGACCCTACTCCTGCGACATCTGCGGCAAGGCCTTCAGGCGGCAGGATCATCTGCGGGATCATAGGTAGGTGTGGACTTGATTCTTAGTTTCCATCACCAAAGAACTTCAAAGGTTTAGGATAAAGTATCTAACTATCTATCTCTCCTTCTATCTTTTGCATTTTGCAGATACATCCACTCCAAGGAGAAGCCCTTCAAGTGCGCCGAATGCGGCAAAGGATTCTGCCAGTCGCGCACCCTCGCCGTCCACAAGATCCTGCATATGGAGGAGTCGCCGCACAAGTGCCCCGTCTGCAATCGCTCCTTCAACCAGCGCTCCAACCTGAAGACCCACCTGCTCACCCACACGGACATCAAGCCGTACAACTGCTCGTCCTGCGGCAAGGTCTTCCGGCGCAACTGCGACCTGAGGCGCCACAGCTTGACGCACAATCTGGCCGCCGGTGTGGGCGGCGGCGTGGGCGGCAATCTGAGTGATTTATTCGCTTCCGGGTCGAGCTCCAGCTCCGACCTGGGACTGCCGACTGGCTCCGCCAGCACTGCAGCATCCCCCAGGGACCTGGTGGCCGTCAGCGATTGATCTTCCATGGACTCTCCACTCAAAAAAAAAAAATATATTAATCTCATTTGCAGCTCTCATAATTACGAATCCCTCCACGTTGTGTCTGATCTGTGTTTTGCTCATAACCTACGTACTAGTACTAACTAAAACAAGCATTTAACTTAGAGTGAGGTTAGTGTTTAGGGAAGCGTAGACTAAGCCATGGATATTTGTCACGTAAGCTTAGCTGGAAAGTATGACTTTGTGTAAGGCACACGATATGCTTAGTAACTAAGACTAAAGCTTAAGACAAAAATTTAAGACTTAAGATTAAGATTTAAGATTGTAATGTCGACTCTTATTTTAATGTCGAATAAATGATTTTAGTTTAAAGAAAATTAATAAGGAGAGTGTTTTATTTATTCAAAGGGAGGTCTGGAGAGGAGACCTAAAGAATTCTTTGAATTCCTGTCCAGAAATTTTCTCGACTTTTCTCACCCTTTCTCCCACTGCGATGGCACTCGTGTAGTGACACTGTTTACCCACTTGTAGCAAGCTAAAATCAAATATTTGTACCGATGTTTATCACTCGAGTGGCAACAAGGCCAATTAATGTACCATTAAGGTGCACACCTTTGGAACACCAATCGCACAACAAGCCTTTGCCAACAAACACGAGTGACAATAGTCCAACTAAAAGAGGGCCAGACAAAGGCAAAGTGTATTTTCCCACCATTTCCCTTTCAGTTTTCCACAGCTATACCATGTTTTTTTTTTTTTTATCAAATAATGTTGGACAAGTCGGGGGACAAATGGAGCAGGCGCTGTCACTGTTGGCCACCCAAGAAGCCACCTTTGTAGAGTTTTATTCTAAACCATATTTTGGTTTCAAATTTTTATTGGCGAAAAGTGGGCTGGCCGCTGGCAGAACCAGGGCGGAGTCTCCACCAAATGCCGGCAGATGCCAGTTGTTGGCTTTGTGAGCTCAACGGACTGCCACAAAGTTTACAATTTTTATTATCGACTACAAAAGAGATGCGGCCATAACGACACACACTCCCATACTCACACATCCAAGTTCAAAAGCAAATGCCGACCTGGTGCTCCTCCTGGGTCCAATTTCAATTCCTGTGCCCCCTTTCCAGCCGGCTAACTGTCCGACCCGACCCCTTTTATTTTCTTAACTCTGTTTTTTTTCTTCGAGTAACTTCCCAAAAGATCGGGACTGCGTTTGTCAATCGTTAAACGGATCAATGCAAAGAGCCGCCTGCAGTGTTGTCGTCGGGCTGTGTTGCATTTCCTGTGGCTCTGCCTCAGCTGCACCAAACCAATTACAACGATCAAACAACAATTATGGATGCCGGAGCCAGAGTTTCCAGCCGGAGCTTGACCAGGTTGGGCTGAGGCTGCCTCCTGCCGCTCCTCCTCCGGGATGGTTAAACATTTTAAACACGGCCTGCTTGCTGCCCTCTGCAAATATTTGCGCGGATATTGTTCTATTCAATGGAACAAGCGTGGAAGGTGCACTGAGAGAAACAAAACTAGGTTTTCCATAGGAAGACTACCTAGAGTTTGATGAAGAAAACCATAAACCTATCTATCTTATGCCATAAAATGTATTTATTTTTTAAATCATTATTAATTCTCAATTTATTTATCTATTTTTCCCAGTGCACTGCCATCTCCCATTAGGCCAGACCCCAACCAGGCTCTGCCAGGCGACCCAAAGCTGAGCTGAGAATGGAGCGTCTTTGCGAATTGCCAGCAATTTCACACTTTACGCGCGACGGCTTCATTTCGACTACAGAGAGTACTACCTCGCTGGTTCCCCCTAGGAACACTCTTCCTCCGACACCCGGCTTATCCTGCTGCAAACTCCAAAAACCAAGTGGGCTGCCAGACCCAACAACATCCCGGGCGGCGCGTGCGGGCGCAGCGGATGTTTGAACGCTTTCGAGTACTCGCTGGAGTGTTGGAGTTTCGAGGCAAACGTCCATGGACATGGAGGCGACGTCCGCGTCCCATTGCCGGACCGTATTGATGGGAAAATTATGAAATTCATTGTTTGTGTTTGACTAATAATTATGACAGCAAACGCATTGTCGTCATAAACCCGAGGGGACAACCCGAAAAGAGCCGGAAGGGGAACGAGGCCGTGGAGGGGGCGGGAGCGCACTAAATTCGCTTTGAGGTTTCCGCACCGCCCCAGACACCAAGTGGTGGTGGGGCTCGTCAGAGGGTGCTAGTGGGAATGGGGGGAGCCTAAACTCTGACTAACTCTAATAAGCCCATCAACAGACAACGACACTGGCAACAGCAACATTCCACCTTCGATCTGCAACACTTATGGTAAAAACTTAGAACAACTACAAAAGTGCAGAGAGAGAAAAGGGTTAGATTTTTAAATCATTTTAAAATAATAAAAATAGATGAAACTACACAGTTACTTGATGATTATATCACTTATCACTTTGAGCTAATATTTAACTGCAATCGAGCTCCATTTCTCACAGTGCATCCAACCAACAATGTTGTTGTCTAGTGTCCGAGGCGTGGCCGTTTCGAAGATTCTTTGAAGTTGGCTATTGCTTTTGGTCAAGGTGTTTTTTCTGCTCCAAGAAAACGGCCGAGATGATGATGACGACCAGACCAGGCCAGGCCAAGGAAAGGAAACATTTTCGGTGCGTTGTGAAATTTTGTTGCGTTTCCCGGAACCAACTCAAAAGATACAAAAAGCGGAACGTTCTGGTTGTCGTCTGATGGTTTAGTTGTTTGGCTGTTTGCTCGTTGTTTGTTGGCCCCATCGATGTTTGGCGATGTTTCTTTTATTTCTTATTTTTTTTTTTTTTTTTTGAGGTGACGACTCGGCGAATGTAAATGTCAGGGGGCTGTCGGTTTGGTTATTTGGCCATTTTGCCATTTTGGCTCCGGCCAGTTAGTTTGTCGGCACCATTTGCTTTATGATTTGATGTATGTGGCTGTCCGTCCGGTCGTAACCACGCCAATAATTTTGACCCGGCCAACAGCTCCGGCACCTCAATGGGAACGAATCCGTGTTTGCACAACGCTGATCTACGCACAAGTGTTACACAGAAAGAAAAACTACCCAATAAATCCATTATAAGCCATTAGATAAACTATTTACTATTTTGTTTAGTTTTAAATATTTAAAAAAAAAATGTAAAAATTTTAAATATTTTATAGTTGATTTAGAAAATATTTTCCGTGGATGGCACCATCAAGAAAGCACCACTTACTCATTTTTTTGCTTTTTAGGCCAGCCGCCGGCGTTCGAGGATTTGAAAAATCTGAAGAAATATTTGAAGAGTTTGAAGTCTTAAAAGCTGCGCCAGAACCCAAGGAAACGTAAATTTCTGGCGGCGTTCTTCTGCCTAATTAGGTGCCATCTCGTAAACATTTTCGCATATTTGTAGCCTCACTGGCGATTCCAGACATCCTACACTACTTTCTTACCTTATAGGCGATTTAAAACGAGATCTTGCCTAAAAAATATTTCAAAAATGCGCCTCTTGTTTGCTAAACGAATTAATAAAGTGGGACAATTGTGGAATTCGTAGGAATTTGTAATCCCCGTCATCACTGCTGTGGGGCAGACACCAGCCACCAGCCACCCACTTCTTAGGTGGAACCGCCACCATCATAAAAGTAAGAAAACTAAATTTCTGGAAATGCCGTCCTCGTCTTTGTGCCAATGTCATCATACAGAAGAAGAAAAGCTGCCGAAAATCGTGCAAGTGAATAGAGAGACCTTGCTTATAAGGTCTTGGCCCGACTTGGCCCAACTCCCGCGCCAGCACTGGAAAGGGTAACACCCCAAGTGGTTATTAGATTTTATTGGATGGGACACTTTTGCCGACCTGGGGGGAGGAGTAGTGGGCCCTGGGGCCCTGGGGCGCAGACTTCTCTCACGTTGCGGCAGAGAACTAAGGCATGCATATTGCATGAACACTCGTATTATTCCAGCTCCAACTCCCATGTGGCCATGGAGCCAAGAGCCTATAGCTCTCGGGCTATGGGCTGTCGGTGGTTTGGCTTTTATTGCAGGCAGGCGCAAATGTAAATAAAGGCGACAAATGTCGAGTGCACACACGCATTTAGAGTTGTAATTGACAATCGGATGGAGTCCGGCATAGCCTCTCTCTCTCTCTAGCTATCCGTCCGTACTCTCCCGTATTCTCCGTAGCGTTCTCCGTAGTTTCGTATTTGAACACGGCTTGTTTGACAACTTTGGACGGGCACGTAGCACGGAGCAGTCGCCGGATCGAGTTGTGTACTACAACATCACCAGAGTCGTCAAACAGTGACAGAACACATCTAACAATTGCAGGATACACTTGAAAAAAATCTAGTACATTTTTTTACTAGTAATTCGGTTGAGACTGTCCACTTTGGAAGAAAGTTTTCAATATTTCCCAATATTCTTCGAGCCAAAACTTTCGGAAGCCATTTCGTAAACGCAAACCTTCTTCAAAAATCTGACACATTCGCAATGTCATTCGAAATGTCAAAATCATAATTATCGATAGTTTATACAGTAATATATCTATTTAATCGATTAATAATAATATAAATTTTAAAGTCAAAGTACAAATATTTCTTCAAGTGTTCAAAGAGCGAGAGAGCTATCCAGATAATGGCTGAGCTTATCACCCAGTACTGCCCACTCGCCACCCACCCCGCCTCTGGGCAAACACACACCCATGCCCAGACATATAGGGGAGTTATATGACTTTTCGGAAACTGATAAGCTTCGCCGAGTTGCAAGCTAATTGAGTGACGAGTAGGAGTAAGCGGTTAAATTAAAACGAAATCATTTGCAAAGCACACCCCTGAGATCCCAGCCCCAGACCCTGCCCCGCCCTCTTTTTTTGTATTTAGGTTTTTTTTTTTTCCACGACTACTTCGTCGGCAGTCGACGATGATTAGAACCAAAACAATCAAACAAAACACATCAAAGAGCCGGTGCCGTCAATTTGTCATTAACGTAATATACTGACAAGATTGCTTTGCACGGATATCGTGGACTGCACCGTGGTTGACGTATATGTACCTATATAAACATATAGTAAGTACCAGGGTACCAGGGTATACCATACCCCTTGATATTTGTCAACAAATATAGATTTTAGCGTCTGTCAAGGTGTTGTAATACTGTTAGCCGGCTATTTTGAGTGTTGGCACACTACATAGCAGGGGGGGACAAGGTGGGGGGGCTTTCAGTTGTAAATTTCCGTTTTTAGCCTTTCGACGAGGTTCGCCGTTCTTCGAGTGAAAAAATGTGACATATTTTTGTTTCTGGTTTTTCTTATTTTTTTTTTTTTTTTTGTAGGTAACCTGGCTCAGAGATCTTGTGTGCTTAGAGATCAGCAAAGTGTGGGACTTTTTACAATTTATCAGGATTTTTTATTTCAAGTTAAACGTAATGCTTAGGCAGTTAGTAAATACCTTTCAGAAGGGGATTTTTAGGAAGTTTTGAGTCTCAAGATACCCCTACATTTAAAATTGAACTTTCACATCAATCTCATCCCCTGATCTCGTGTCAGAGGCTCTTTCCATCAAATCCCAATCCAAGCAGAACACTCACCTTTCCTCCGAATGTCGTGTCCACCAAATAGAAATATGTTTCTAAGCCGACATTTGTGACACGCTGTGGCGCTCACTTTATGGCTAATTAGGTTGAGTGGCTGTCGAATGATTACGACACCTAATAACCAGGTAAGCTCCTTTGATAACTGGGGATACATCTCACAGTCGGAGAAAAGAAAGAAGATGGAGAGAGGTATGAGGAAAATACATATATACATATATTTAGAAATATTATAAATATCCTTTTTAAATTTCCGCAAAGCCTAACAGATGCAAGGACCAGTTATGGTTACATAAGCCGTTTTTTGTTAACCATTCATGGATCAACGATGCATATAAAAAATAGAAGTATCCGTCCGGAATCCGAAATCCGAAATCCGGTATCCGGAATCCATAACCCCGATCCCTTTCGGGCTGCCGTTGACAGTTCTGCGGGGCAGTTTAAAGTGCTCATTTCACGCTTATCAGCACTTCAGGAACGAAATTCACCACCAAAGAGGACAAATTGCTTCCCCTATTTGGGAAATACATAGATATATCCTCCTCCTTTCCAGTATTGTTGTTTATTAGCTTAATAATTTGTGAGCACTTCGCACCCCATTTCCAGAGTTTCCATCAAAATTTCTGAAGGGGGATGTTTAATGAACTCCTGGATTGGGCGTGGCATGGCATATAGATTACAAGCTAAACAGTTGCTATTAATAGATGGTTCCGGACAAAAATTGGGGTTGCTGTTAGAGCCAGGGCTATCTTTTATATACATTTTTTTTTTTTTTTTTTTTCGTGGCCACCATGCTGCGATAATTGAATAAACATTGAGGCGGGCCAACGCGACTTAATGTTTGAAGTTCGCTTTGATTGCCCGGGGATTCTCATTCAGTTACCGGTTAAAATGATACATATCGTAACTTTTATCTACACATTGCCAACGGGGGCGTCACAACTCGATTTAGATCATGACTTTGTCATCAATCTGCTTTTCTTTTTGTTCTCCATTTTTGCATATCTAAAATGGAAATCTTGGGTGACTTTTCAGAAGGCCAGTTTCCGAAAAAAATGCAGAAAAAATGAGATTCTTTAAAAGTATTTTTATATTGAAAATAATTACTTTTTTAGGTCAGCCTTTTTTAGGCTGACTTTATATGTATTTCTATTTATAAGATAGTCTATATTCTTATAAAAAGTCTTACTAAGATTAAGAAAGGTGTGAAATACTTTGTATGGCCAGCGGGTCTGGACTCTTGAGCCAAGCTTCTGATATTCTGATCTCACACGGAGACCCGATTTCTCAATCTGAATCTCATTCCCCGTCTCTGATTGATGATGGCAACACGCGACTTCTTTGTACTAATAAATTCTCAGCAAAATTCAGACAAAATTCAATTCTCCCGGACAAAATTCCTGGGCTCCAGAGATAAGGCGTCAGACAAAACCAGAAAAAAAAAGAAATGGGAAAAAAAAGAATTGATTGGGAATGGGGCTTGGGGTCTCTTCCGGTTGGACATTTGACAGTTGCAGCCATAAATAAGCGTACAATAATTTTGTTGCCCTTTGTTTGAGTGTAAACAAATTAGAAATCACACGATCACAAAAATTGACCACACTCTGTGTGTGCGTGTGTTTACTCAACCACTGATAACAAAGTTGAAACAATAAACATTTTTCTCGCACAACAAAACACACAAATCCACTTAGCCACGCGCGTAGAAAGAAAGCCACCGAAGAAGAGGAAGAAGACCTCATACCAAAAAACCAAAAAAAAAAAAAAAAAAAAAAAAAGGCTAAAATGACCAAGTGGTGCGGTGGTTGCGTTGGTGGTTCCACTGGCGTCATAAAACCCATGCGAAACAGACGGCAATTTATTGATGAGTTTATTGCAATCACTTGCGGGAAGAATTCAGAGAGAAGAAAGCAGGGGGGGGGAAGACTGCAGACTGAAGACGGCTGGCTGGTGCCGGAGGAGATGGAGAATGATGCTCGATGATGTTGTCTATGTCGTCGCATCGGCATCATCATCGGTTGATTCTTGGGCTTTTGTGATTTTGTATTCATTTTGACGGCTCGGGGACGACACAATTTGTAAATTTCGTTTTATGACAACGCGCGCCACGTAAAATAAAACCATCTGCGGTGGCTTCGTGGGTCTCTTCTAGACGCTACCAACCAAGCCCTGCACTGAAAACAATAAAATATAAATAATTTAAAGAGAGCTTCTATTAAAAAACTATTCTTTGCACTTAAAAAAATCCACAATCTAAGTCAAAAAATATTTTATTTAAACAGAGAGAAACGTTTGTCTCAGTGCCAACCAAAAATCAAAAAAGAGAAGAATACAAAAATGCTAATTTAAAAAATTATGAGTTTCGTTCACTTTTTGGTCACACCTTAAAAACTTTAACTTGATCTGAGCCGAGCTGATCACCAGGCCTGACTTGAGGTTGTTGATTTTTTTTTAATTTTATCATTTACGGTAGGAATACTTTTAGCTAATATTTATTGTTAGACCAAACATGCTGGAAGCTGCCTGTGTTTTTGGAAAGATTTTCGCCGGCAGTCGTTATTCTCATGACATAAAATTGACATCTCTGACCTTTATAATCTGAAAAAATTAAATGATAAGCCTCTTCCTAAGCTGGAAGTACTAAGCTGTTTTTAATAAAACAGCCAGTCTCACTAAACTCAAATCAGTAGCATACGGAATTTTTAAACTTCAAGTTGAACGAGCATTTTCAAAAATGAATCTCAAGCTGAAATTAATCTTTACTATATTTTTTGTAATTCTTATGGTTATGAAAACTTCTGGATTTCCAAGTTCGAAACATCAATTGTTTTTATTTAATTTTAAATAAAACTGCATTTTTTTTAGGTTTTGAATCTTATGAGTCTTTTGAATCTTATGAGTCTTTTGAATCTAATGAGGAACCGTATTCAAATAATCAACGGCGACTTCATAACCAGTGTTATTACATAATAAATGGTAGATGTGTTCGAAGAAGAGGTTGACTGGCATAGAGTGGCCCATGGTATAATTAAGTTAACCCATAACTTAATACCAACAATTTAAAATAGTTTATAAACTATGGAAACTAAAACTATCTTTTGCATAGGATGACAAATACAGTTTATCCGGAGCCCATACAATCATAAATGTATAAATTAAATGAAAATGTGAATTAAAATCTTGTCTAGAATCCGTTTGAATTTATGATCTTTGCACTTTATTATCAAACTTATAGTACAATAAAATGTTCTGGCAACAAATTCCAGCATCAAAAACATCAAATCAGTAGCAAACGGAATTTTAAACTGTCTACATTGAAATAATTCTTTGAACAAAGACTCTACAATGGAAATTAAGTGTTTTTATATTTTATATAATTATAAAACACTTTGGAAACATCAAGCCGAGAAATCGTTTTGGGGAAACCAATCGAAACCCTATCCCTGTTGTCTATCCGTGAAACATGTCTTCCAAGAAGAGGTTCAATATGGTATGATTATCAAAATAAAATATTAAATAGAGTGTTAAATGCGAATAATTTTTAGTGCAATGCTAACCTACCACTTGCCCCGTAGCTCTTGCTGTTTTTGCCGTTTGGTCTTTTGCCGAAAATATGATTTAACTAAATTATTACCTGGAGCACACCTTAAAGTAATACAAAAGGCACCAGAAACCACCAGCCGCCAGCCGGCAACAACAATAAAGGAAATGCTTAATTCAGCATTGTCTTTCTTTGGGTTGGTGGATTGTGGGGACAGGAGGACTATAGGACTGGAGAGCGAGGAACTGAAAGCAAACTAAACCGAACCTAAACGAAAGATGCACCTTCAGTCATACCGAAGCCAAAAATCGGGCTAAGATCGGGCTCGTCGGAGTAGCTGGTTGGTTGGTGGAGGGAGGGAGGGAGTGGCTCCAGTCGAGCAGTCATCATCATAGTTTCGCTGGATTTCTCGCTGCTCGTGGGTGGGTATCATACATTTGAGCAGAACGCCTCTCCACCGCCAAGCCAACTCACAAGCGGGAGTCTGGGCCGCTTGCTGGGTTCCAATTTTTTGCTGCCTTTTTTTTCTTTTTATTTTTTTTTCTTGGCTGAGCAGGCAAAACGCATCACCATCACAATGTGCCATCAATAAGTGGTAACAGCGTGTTTTGTGGCCAAATACCTCGCCTTGAGAAGAGCTGAGAAGGTGTATTGCCTCTTCAAGAGCCCAATATATTCAAAAAATTAAAAAAGTCATAAGATCTTTCATTTTTGAAAGCAATTTGAGGTCTTAAAATTGTAGTTATAGACTAAGAGAATTTAAAGAATTTCTAGCAGACAAAATGGGATGAGGAATTCTTAAAAACATAATTCTTTGTTAGATCCTTTAAGAGGTATCCCTGATATTCAAACGATTCCCAGCTCCTAGTCCTCACAGCTGTTGGGTGTTGGTGCCTCAACCTGGTCGGTTCATTCGTGAGCGGAACGTCCATCAATGTGGCAATACTCTGGTGGTTGTTTTTCTTTATTTATTTATTTTTATTATTTTTATTTTTTTTTTGCAACTCCGACGACGATCATAACTTGAAGTTCAATCGCAATGCCGCGGGCCATTTGCCGAGCCTTAGTGCCAAAGCCAAAGCCCAAAAGCAGCCAAAAGCCAGAAGAAACCCGGGTCGAAGCCCAAAAGCTGGGGAGGATGGGGCCACGAGGTACGAGAATCAATCGCCCACGTTTATGAATTGCTGCGGCGCCGAAAAAGCTGAAGAGTAGGGTTAAAAAAAAATGGGGAAAGGGGTGCCCAGGTAGGAGAGGAGGGTGGAGGGAGTGGTGTGCAGGGAGGACTGCCGCCACCAGCAACGTGCAACATTTTAGCTGTCCACTGGGCCAGGCTTGTGTGTGCCTTGCAACCACAAAACGTCGCCACTTGCGCCTCATAAAATCGACGAAAAAATAAGCAAAAAAAATACAAAAAAAAAGTGGAGGAGAATAAAGCAAGGAAAATAAGGGCTAGGCACACGCGCCATCCACGACTTTTCCCTTTTGAGGTTTATGCACTGAGAAAAAGTAGGCTTTAATATTTATATAAAAATATAAGAGAACTGCAAGACTCCCATTTGTTACCTACTTCATCCCTTTTTAATTGGTCCTAAAAAAGGCTCTGTTTTATTCTCAGTGTACTTTTTGTTCTCCTCTTTTTATTTTCGAATGGAGGCCTAACTGCACCTCGTGCACCACGGGGTTAGGCCAAAGCCACAGATAACCACAACCACAGCCCAAGATCAGCGCCACCTACGCTCGCCTCATGGCTTTTGGTTTGGGGCGATCCATGTGGAGATGCTCAATGGATCCCAGAGATCCCAGATGCCCAGATCCCCTAGATCTCTGCGGTGCATGCGACAAATATTTCAACACACAGTCCCGCCGCCACCTCGCTCGCCATTCTAATAGACCGATTTGTCAGGGATCAGATTACATGCCTGCTGACGCCCACATCCGGTTGAATGGCTGTGGCTGTGGCGGCGGACTCCTGGCCAGACACTACTCGGAGAACCTAGCCAGGGCCGAAAAGTGTTGAATGAATGTTAGAACAGGGACTGTGAATGAACATATTTCACAACCTCACGCCGCGGGTAAGAAACTCCCAACGGTTAAGACAAAAAAATGGTTGAGAAAATTCGACTCGAATTACATGGTAGGCCTAGGGAAAGGGCCCCCAACAAATAAATAGACAAGAAAATTTTGTAAATTATAATTAAATTATATTTTAAACCCATCCCAAAAATAGTTCTTTAAGTAATCCCCCTCTGAAAATCACTTTCCATGGTCATTTTAAGGGTCCAGCTACCTTAAGATCCAAGGGTCGCCTCCCTCGGAGCTTTGTTTATGGTTAATCTTTATCAATTTAAGGAAATATCTTTGTTTCGACATTTGCACATAAACAGCGTAAAAAACTTTTTGAATCGGGCCCCCAGTGGCCGCCAAGATTCGCGATCGGCTGCCCAATCCAATTTCAATTCCAATCCGCATCTGATTCTGAATCCGTATCCCAGGGAATTCTTCAGTGGCGTCTACAACGGAAGCAAAACCACAGGGGGTGGGCGTGGTGGCGGCGGCGACGACGTCGTCCCCTCGATCTTCTTGGCCAGTAGACATTGGTCAAGGCACACACATATTTTGGCCAAGACCCGAAGGGGAGCTGACAACAAGAAGCACCAAAAAGCACAATTTTAATGAGAATATATTTTGTGAAGTGGCCAAATGACAGCGCCGGGCCCCAACATTGTTCCCTGGCCAAGGGCCTTGGCCAAATCCGTACGGGGTAGATATAATATTCCGTGAATTATGAAATGTAGGAGGTGGATCCTTAACGAAGCTCCATGCCCCATGCCTCAAGCCCCAACCCCAAGAAAATGTCGTTCACGCTGCGTGAAATGTTTTTGAAAATGCCATCGCCGAAGACCCTGAAACTCGGACCCCAAACTCCCCCCTGCTGTTGGGTGATGACTACTACCAGCCAACTACTACCGTGGCAACCCGCAAAATATGAATTTAAAATAAATAAAATAAACCCATGGATCGACCAGACAAAGTCCCCTAAATCTCAGACCAGTCGAGCGTTTATATGGCCATCAATAAAAATAAATCAAATCGCATTTTTAGAAACCTTTCAAAAATAAAATTGGCAAAAAAAATAAAGGTTATGAAGTGGGAATTAAATACTCTTTAAAGAAAATTTTAATCTTAGGATATATACAGATTTAAAAGATATACTCTAAAAACAATAAATTAAAAGCTCTTTAAATAAACCTAGAAAAATTAATAGTTATAAATATTTTGTTTAAATATAATCACGCATTATCTCCTAGTCTTTTCAAAGAGTTATCTCCTTTGTAACCTCTTAAAAGTTTTTATATTTTTTTAAAAAATAAAAGACTTAAGTCTGCTCACCATTTATGAAAATGATCAAGAGAAGCCCCACCACTTGGATTAAGAGTTTTTTTTTTACCGAATTCGAGGTCTTGAGGTGAAGTCTTGTTATTGCGAATCCTTGAAGCGTTTGGCAACAAAAAGACAGCAAACATTCATTCACATATGCCCAACATCGCTACCGGATTATACATATAAGGAATATAATGCCAACTGTGACGGCTGTCCCTGTTTTTTAAATAAGTTTTTGGGTTTTTTGTTCTTTTGAAAGGTGAGGATCATCGTCACCAGTTGGCACTCTTGGGGCGTCTTGTTAACATATCAACATCATGTCGCACTCTCGTTTGTTCGGTTTCCCTTTCATTGCATCCCCTGTCCTGTATATATCCATATTCATATATGTTTATCCTATATGGCCCATCACGTTGCCTTTTTTACGATTATTATTATTTTTACCGCTGCGACGGTATTCACACGAAGGCGCCATCTCAGTTTTTCGGCTCTTGGCTGTCGGATTTTTTATTTTTGCGCCTCCTTTTATTTATTTCGCTTATGGCTTTGCAGCTAATTGGGAATTATTTTTATGCATGGATTGTGTGAAGAAATTGGTAATCATTTGTTGGGCGTAAGCCTTGACAGCGGCCTGCTGCTGGCATTTATGCGGCTGTCCCGCGCATGAAGCCCCATCTACGTAGGACTGGCTATGGGGAAGGCCAGGTGGGACCCATATGACCCAGGAGTGGGTCCAACGATTCACCTTCAATCTCCATCAAAACCTAGAAACAAAATATTTTTTAGATTTTTTGTTCATTTTTCCGATGGGACCCCTGTAAAAGTTGGGGAAAGCATGGGAAGGACACATATGGTCCACTGGGATGGCTATATCTCGGTCTACTTTCATCCGATTCTTGAGCGGAATACCTTAAACAATTTGTAGATCGATTCTCTTTCAATCTGCATCAAAACATAGAAACAAAATATTTTTTAGATTTTTTGTTCATTTTTCCGATGGACCTCTTGGGGAAAGCATGGGAAGGACACATATGGCCCACTGGGATGGCTCTATCTCGGCCTACTTTCATCCGATTCTTGAACGGAATACCTTAAAAGATTTGTAGATCGATTCTGCTTCAATCTGCATTAAAACCTAGACACAAAATATTTTTTAGATTTTTTGTTCATTTTTCCGATGGACCTCTTGGGGAAAGCATGGGAAGGACACATATGGCCAACTGGGGTGGCTATATCTCGGCCAACTTTCATCTGATTCTTGAGCGGAATACCTTAAAGGATTTGTAGATCGATTCTCTTTTAATCTGCATCAAAACCTAGAAACAAAATATTTTTTAGATTTTTTGTTAATTTTTCCGATGGGACCCCTGCAAAAGTTGGGGAAAGCATGGGAAGGACACATATGGCCCACTACGGTGGCTATATCTCGGCCTACTTTCATCCGATTCTTGAACGGAATACCTTAAAAGACTTGTATATGGATTCTCCTTCAATCTGCATCAAAACCTAGCAACAAAATATTTTTTAGATTTTTTGTTCATTTTTCCGATGGGACCCCTGCAAAAGTTGGGGAAAGCATGGGAAGGACACATATGGCCCACTGCGGTGGCTATATCTCGGCCTACTTTCATCCGATTCTTAAACGGAATATTTTAAACGATTTGAAGATCGATTCTCTTTCAATCTGCATCAAAATCTAGAAACAAAATATTTTTTAGATTTTTTGTTCATTTTTCCGATGGGACCCCTGCAAAAGTTGGGGAAAGCATGGGAAGGACACATATGGCCCACTGCGGTGGCTATATCTCGGCCTACTTTCATCCGATTCTTAAACGGAATATTTTAATCGATTTGAAGATCGATTCTCTTTCAATCTGCATCAAAATCTAGAAACAAAATATTTTTTAGATTTTTTGTTCATTTTTCCGATGGGACCCCTGCAAAAGTTGGGGAAAGCATGGGAAGGACACATATGGCCCACTGCGGTGGCTATATCTCGGCCTACTTTCATCCGATTCTTAAACGGAATACCTTAAACGATTTGAAGATCGATTCTCTTTCAATCTGCATCAAAATCTAGAAACAAAATATTTTTTAGATTTTTTGTTCATTTTTCCGATGGGACCCCTGCAAAAGTTGGGGAAAGCATGGGAAGGACACATATGGCCCACTGCGGTGGCTATATCTCGGCCTACTTTCATCCGATTCTTAAACGGAATACCTTAAACGATTTGAAGATCGATTCTCTTTCAATCTGCATCAAAACATAGAAACAAAATATTTTTTAGATTTTTTGTTCATTTTTCCGATGGACCTCTTGGGGAAAGCATGGGAAGGACACATATGGCCCACTGGGATGGCTCTATCTCGGCCTACTTTCATCCGATTCTTGAACGGAATACCTTAAAAGATTTGTAGATCGATTCTGCTTCAATCTGCATTAAAACCTAGAAACAAAATATTTTTTAGATTTTTTGTTCATTTTTCCGATGGACCTCTTGGGGAAAGCATGGGAAGGACACATATGGCCAACTGGGGTGGCTATATCTCGGCCTACTTTCATCCGATTCTTGAACGGAATACCTTAAAAGACTTGTATATCGATTCCCTTTCAATCTGCATCAAAATCTGGAAACAAAATATTTTTTAGATTTTTTGTTCATTTTTCCGATGGGACCCCTGCAAAAGTTGGGGAATGCTTGGGAAGGACACATATGGCCCACTGCGGTGGCTATATCTCGGCCTACTTTCATCCGATTCTTGAACGGAATACCTTAAAAGACTTGTATATGGATTCTCCTTCAATCTGCATCAAAACCTAGCAACAAAATATTTTTTAGATTTTTTGTTCATTTTTCCGATGGGACCCCTGCAAAAGTTGGGGAAAGCATGGGAAGGACACATATGGCCCACTGCGGTGGCTATATCTCGGCCTACTTTCATCCGATTCTTAAACGGAATATTTTAAACGATTTGAAGATCGATTCTCTTTCAATCTGCATCAAAATCTAGAAACAAAATATTTTTTAGATTTTTTGTTCATTTTTCCGATGGGACCCCTGCAAAAGTTGGGGAAAGCATGGGAAGGACACATATGGCCCACTGCGGTGGCTATATCTCGGCCTACTTTCATCCGATTCTTAAACGGAATACCTTAAACGATTTGAAGATCGATTCTCTTTCAATCTGCATCAAAATCTAGAAACAAAATATTTTTTAGATTTTTTGTTCATTTTTCCGATGGGACCCCTGCAAAAGTTGGGGAAAGCATGGGAAGGACACATATGGCCCACTGCGGTGGCTATATCTCGGCCTACTTTCATCCGATTCTTAAACGGAATACCTTAAACGATTTGAAGATCGATTCTCTTTCAATCTGCATCAAAACATAGAAACAAAATATTTTTTAGATTTTTTGTTCATTTTTCCGATGGACCTCTTGGGGAAAGCATGGGAAGGACACATATGGCCCACTGGGATGGCTCTATCTCGGCCTACTTTCATCCGATTCTTGAACGGAATACCTTAAAAGATTTGTAGATCGATTCTGCTTCAATCTGCATTAAAACCTAGAAACAAAATATTTTTTAGATTTTTTGTTCATTTTTCCGATGGACCTCTTGGGGAAAGCATGGGAAGGACACATATGGCCAACTGGGGTGGCTATATCTCGGCCTACTTTCATCCGATTCTTGAACGGAATACCTTAAAAGACTTGTATATCGATTCCCTTTCAATCTGCATCAAAATCTGGAAACAAAATATTTTTTAGATTTTTTGTTCATTTTTCCGATGGGACCCCTGCAAAAGTTGGGGAATGCTTGGGAAGGACACATATGGCCCACTGCGGTGGCTATATCTCGGCCTACTTTCATCCGATTCTTGAACGGAATACCTTAAAAGACTTGTATATGGATTCTCCTTCAATCTGCATCAAAACCTAGCAACAAAATATTTTTTAGATTTTTTGTTCATTTTTCCGATGGGACCCCTGCAAAAGTTGGGGAAAGCATGGGAAGGACACATATGGCCCACTGCGGTGGCTATATCTCGGCCTACTTTCATCCGATTCTTAAACGGAATATTTTAAACGATTTGAAGATCGATTCTCTTTCAATCTGCATCAAAATCTAGAAACAAAATATTTTTTAGATTTTTTGTTCATTTTTCCGATGGGACCCCTGCAAAAGTTGGGGAAAGCATGGGAAGGACACATATGGCCCACTGCGGTGGCTATATCTCGGCCTACTTTCATCCGATTCTTAAACGGAATACCTTAAACGATTTGAAGATCGATTCTCTTTCAATCTGCATCAAAATCTAGAAACAAAATATTTTTTAGATTTTTTGTTCATTTTTCCGATGGGACCCCTGCAAAAGTTGGGGAAAGCATGGGAAGGACACATATGGCCCACTGCGGTGGCTATATCTCGGCCTACTTTCATCCGATTCTTAAACGGAATACCTTAAACGATTTGAAGATCGATTCTCTTTCAATCTGCATCAAAATCTAGAAACAAAATATTTTTTAGATTTTTTGTTCATTTTTCCGATGGGACCCCTGCAAAAGTTGGGGAAAGCATGGGAAGGACACATATGGCCCACTGCGGTGGCTATATCTCGGCCTACTTTCATCCGATTCTTAAACGGAATACCTTAAACGATTTGAAGATCGATTCTCTTTCAATCTGCATCAAAATCTAGAAACAAAATATTTTTTAGATTTTTTGTTCATTTTTCCGATGGACCTCTTGGGGAAAGCATGGGAAGGACACATATGGCCCACTGGGGTGGCTCTATCTCGGCCAACTTTCATCCGATTTTTGAGCGGAATACCTTAAACTATTTGTAGATCGATTCTCCTTCAATCTGCATCAAAATCTATAAACAAAATATTTTTTAGATTTTTTGTTCATTTTTCCGATGGGACCCCTGCAAAAGTTGGGGAAAGCATGGGAAGGACACATATGGTCCACTGGGATGGCTCTATCTCGGCCAACTTTCATCCGATTCTTGAGCGGAATACCTTAAACAATTTGTAGATCGATTCTCTTTCAATCTGCATCAAAACCTAGAAACAAAATATTTTTTAGATTTTTTGTTCATTTTTCCGATGGACCTCTTGGGGAAAGCATGGGAAGGACACATATGGCCCACTGCGGTGGCTGTATCTCGGCCTACTTTCATCCGATTCTTGAGCGGAATACCTTAAACGATTTGTAGATCGATTCTCTTTCAATCTGCATCAAAACCTAGAAACAAAATATTTTTTAGATTTTTTGTTCATTTTTCCGATGGGACCCCTGCAAAAGTTGGGGAAAGCATGGGAAGGACACATATGGCCCACTGTGGTGGCTATATCTCGGTCTACTTTCATCCGATTTTTGAGCGGAATACCTTAAACTATTTGTAGATCGATTCTCTTTCAATCTGCATCAAAACCTAGAAACAAAATATTTTTTAGAGTTTTTGTTCATTTTTCCGATGGGACCCCTGCAAAAGTTGGGGAAAGCATTGGAAGGACACATATGGCCCACTGTGGTGGCTATATCTCGGTCTACTTTCATCCGATTCTTGAACGGAATACCTTAAAAGACTTGTATATGGATTCTCCTTCAATCTGCATCAAAACCTAGCAACAAAATATTTTTTAGATTTTTTGTTCATTTTTCCGATGGACCTCTTGGGGAAAGCATGGGAAGGACACATATGGCCCACTGGGATGGTTCTATCTTGGCCAACTTTCATCCGATTCTTGAGCGGAATACCTTAAACGATTTGAAGATCGATTCTCTTTCAATCTGCATCAAAATCTAGAAACAAAATATTTTTTAGATTTTTTGTTCATTTTTCCGGTGGGGCCCCTTGGGGAAAGCATGGGAAGGACACATATGGCCCACTGGGGTGGCTCTATCTCGGCCAACTTTCATCCGATTGTTGAACGGAATACATTAATTGATTTGTAGATCGATTCTCTTTCAATCTGCATCAAAACCTAGAAACAACATATTTTCTAGGCTCTATCTCGGCCAACGTTCATCCGATTCTAAAGCGGAATACCCCAAAAGGTTTCGAGACCGATTATTTCTTAACTTCCTTAACTAGCCCTTCGTGTTTCTATTTTACTGGATCCTGGTCTATGAGTAATGTCCACATCCGCACCGCCACCCGAAGATCTCGTTTCACACATCATTACCAAGTGGTCCCCCTAACCGCAAAAGTGGGAAGACAACGCCGGAACTGCGATTTGTTTGAGTTTCAATAACGATGGGCACACACAGCCATCGCAGACGTGAACTCTTGGGAAAATTGATATTTCGCATTAGCGACACCAACAGACGTCAGTTAAGGGGTAATGACAATGAAAAGGTGTCAAAGTCGGGCCGACCAGGTGCGTGGGACTTGGCCGGGGAACGGATGCACATCATCGGGCTGTCGGCCCTGGGAAACTCAAATCCAATTCAGTAAAAAGTGCAGCATTGGGCCATTAAGACAAATGGGTTGGCAGCAAAGTGCTGGCCAACAAAGCCAAGCTTGGCCAAAAGACAAATGAGGCGGTGGCTTGGGGCACTCACACAATGTGTTGACACGCTTTAGGGTTCGCCAGAGACCAGCTCAGCGCTCACCGCTCACCGCTCACCGCTCACATATACAAAGATACAGGTACTCTGGAGATACAGATACAGATGCGATGACAATTTGTCAGTCCAACAAATAGCCGATGTACGTGAGCGAGCAAATCGTACGTGAATTGGGTGACAGAATCTCCAAATCTTTAAAAACCAAAAAAAAAAAAAATGGGAAAAAAGAAAAGCTATTATGCAACTCCCAGACATTTGTCTAGGAATTTCATCGATTTGTTGTGACCACCGGGAACCCAAAACAGAAGAAAGAAAGAAAAAAAAAAAGCAAACAAAAAAGTAAGACACAGACGAGAGGAGCCTGATATCAATCTTGATCTTGATTTCAGTTCGGCGCCTCTTTGATGGAAGCGGCCAAACAAATTCCTTTCGAGCTTTGGCTACACGACACCATGCCGGCATCCGACCTCGATGTGCGCTGAATTGTGTAAACAAGCTGACTCCAAACATACCCGGCATCATCAATTTCCAGAGCAGCCAGATCCCCAGATCCACAGATCCCCAGATCCGCAGATCCGCTGACTGGAAAGTGCCATGGAAAGCCATGGTGAGGGTTACGAGTGGCGAAGAAGTCGACGAGTCGAGTCTTATTGGAAATTATCATAGCAGAGCATCTGAGTTATGCCCTATGCCGTCTCATCGTCGTCGTATTCGCAGTTCGCAGTTCGCAGTTGTCGTTGTCCTGCCGATAATCAGACGCGCTTGGTGGCTCCGATTCTGAGTGGATGCACTTGAAAAAATTATTCGAATTTTGGGAGATACAAATCATAAAAGTCCAATATCTGATTAATATTAGAACCACCTAGAACTAACTTATTTCTACTAATTTTTCTGAGTGTAACTATGCTACATGGCCAATTCTGACGACTCCTGGCTGAATCGACTCCACATGCATCTCGGCTGGAATATTTCAAGCGAAATCTGGCCAATGCGGTATCGATTGACTTGGCCGACTTGGCGCGGATCTGGATCTCTTTTGCATTTGGGTCCCGGGGGCCTTTGAGCCTTTGGCTGCTTTTTAGCTGCTTTGGCTGCTGCGTTTGCGTTTTGCGGCCTTTCAACAAATTGACTCGACGATAATTGAAACTGACATGTGACTAATCTGCACCGAAGACTGCTCAGTGTGCTCCTTCAGCTCCCCAAGAAACTGGTTGTGTTTGGTGGCTTGTCTTTTGGCCTTTTTTTTTTTTTTTTTTATACATATATATATATTTTTTTTTCCTACCCATTGCTGGTTGACAATCGGGCACTGTACTTTGCGCCATAAATTTTCCAACTGTTTCTCACTCAAGTCCGGGGCCGGCTACTTTGTTGGACACAATTTTCGATTCGATTCGATTGCCTAACATGCGGGTTGGATATTTATTTCCATATAACATATACACACACTCTCCTCACACACCGGCTGCTGGGCTGCTGGGCTGTGTGGGTGGCGGTACTCAGCGGCGCGTTATAGAAAATGTTACTTTTGATTATTATTTATGCGACATGATGAACTGACGCCTCAGATTCAGTTTCCAGTCGCGTGAAAACAACAATAATGTGGGTGGCTTGGATGGATGGATGGATAGACCGATGGCTGGATGAATGGAGAAAGTGTCACCAGATAGATCAGCCATCTTTGGGGATGATGTAAAGCTCTAAACTTAAACTATGGCTTAATGGGAGAGGAACTCTTCGGAAACGGGTCGTGAATGGTTTTCAAAAACTTCCCCCAAATTCCCTTTTTTCCTATTAATCATCATTATTCGGCAAACTTTGTGGGAAAGTCCAAAACTTTTTTTTTTTTTTGGCAACACCCACCAAATAGTTCTTATCGATTTCAGTTACTGACCAGCTGCCTATGCCTCACTGGACTTTAATGGGAATCTAATGGCATTTCGTCATTTCGCGTTCAAGTGGAGATCATAAAATAATTTCGATAGCAAATAGGAAACAAGTATGTGCGAACCGAAAAGTATTGAAATATAATTCCAGTAGTTTTTCCACACACATCTAGAGAGCGATAGAGCGATAAAAGGTTTTACGATCGTTGGGTACTGAGAAATTTAGATTTTGTTAGATCTTGTCCGCCCACAACAAACGCGCCGATAAGTCTTATCAGTTATCGATGATGGTCCGATAACACGTCACCACCTGCCAAATACTTGGCACACTTAGCTTTTCAGAATCCCCCTGACCGATAATTGTGGCTAAAAAAGTTTCTTTAGAACACCAAGAACGAGAGAAGTAATACTATCTTAAAAAACTTAAGATTGGTTCTTTTAGGGGGTTGAGCCATAAAGCCCACGGAAAAATCCGTTGGGGTAGGGATATACTTATTAAGGATTTGACATATTATGGGCATTGCTCTCTTTTAGTCGGCAAATTCCTTAAAAATACAGCTTTAGTTTTTATAGAGATTTGATAGCATCGAGCTCCATAAATTTGGAGACAAATTTTCAAAATACTTGCAGCTTTTATTTAGGCAAGATACTCTTTAAAGGAAAAGGGTTTTTAAGTTCTCAAAGAAGCCCAAGAATAATGTACAAATATATCAATATTTATATTTTTATTTTGACTAAAATAAGTATAGTTTAATAGCTTTAGTTAATTGCTATTTCTTACCCAAACTTTGTCTTTTTTATGACCCCATTAGATCACCTAATATTCGACTTTGGGAGATGAGTTTGTCGCCCTCTTGTCTTAATTTTATATTATTTTTTTTTTTTGCAAAAAGAACGCCACCATAAAGATAAACTCTAACATGCTTTATACATCATTAAACATTCCTGCACAGTCGTCGCTCTTTTTATTGGCTGCTTTGGAGTCATGGCCTTCTCCTCCCGCCTTGGTGCCCCCTATGACGCCCCCACTTGCCACTTTTTGGGGAGAGCTTGAGGTGGTTTTTGGTGCAAGGCTCTTTTTCAGGTGATTTATACATGACAGGGCGGGTTTCTGGGGACCCCTTTTTCGGCCCCACATCCCCATCCTCCACCCCTGAACCGATCCACCTTTATTTTTTACTCTTTCACGGTTATCGTTAAAGTGGCGTGCCAAAGCTACACGAGACCCGATAAATGTCACTGATATTTAATTAAGTCTGGTCGGCCAGGAATATTTTCGGAAGGGGGGGAAAAATTCATTAGGGTGGAAGGATTTTCAAACAGACTTTTAGACCTCAGAGGGACCTCTGAGCTTGACCTCCCTGAAGTAAGTCATATTCCTTACTTTTCAAACCCCCTTTTAAACAAAAGTATTTAAGTGGCATTCCAGCCACTTTAATCAATCGTAAATAAATGCCTAAAACCGAATCTGAAACAGAGCTGAAACTTTTAATTTTATTATGGCCGAATGGCGGTCAAAAGGGCGCCCCAACACCACTGCCACCGCCTCAGAAACCACATTCCAAATCGGCTGACTCAGTCGGCCATAAAACCGACTAATTTATAAGCCTATCCCCCCCGAAAATGGGGGTGGGGTGGCCCAGGAAGGGGGAAAAGTATCTCAAGAATCTCCGCTACCGCTGCACGCGCCATAAATATGTGTTAAGTATGCCTTATATCGAAAACTTGTGTTCATAACAATTTAATTTTGCTTTTGTTTCAACCAGCCAAAGAACAACAATGACACGACCAGGCCAGTCAGAAAAAACAAGGCTACAAGAAATCGGCCAGGAACAGAAACACGTACAAAAAAAAAAACAAAGAATGAAAAAGAAATAATACAACAAAAAATCAAAAATAAAAATAAACAAAGATTGTCGCGTGTCGAAGACAAGACGACGACAGCATCGCAAAAATGCCCAGCATCCCCAGCATCGGCTGGGATCCCAAAGTTGGAAGTGGATCGCTTCGGATCGGATCTCCAGCGACAACAAGTCGTGCTAATGGGAATAGTATGTAAACGGATGTTTTAATGTCCAAAAAGTAAACTGCGAATATCCAGCAACAACAGCAGCCCCCAACAACTTCAAAATCGTTCGACAAAAACAAAAAAGGTGGAAAAAATAAAATAAAAGGCACATCTTCAACGTATCGATCGGGTGAAGTGAGTGTACATTATAAACACCTACGAGAATTCTTCGCCGGCTGAGACACAAGTTCCCGGAGCCCCCAGAGTTGAAAAAGCGTACAAATTGCTTCAGGAAAGTGGTGACAAGCTCTCTCAGAGTCCCCCAAGTAAACAAAAATAAAAGAGTTCCGAGGCGACGACTTTTGGTCAAAATGTGATACAAAGTAAATGTATGAATAAGTGGCGGAAAGTGGCAAGAAACATGAAACTATAGCTTGGAATCATTTTACATAAAAACTATAATTTTACAAACAATATATAAACATTTATCAAATATTTTTTGAAATAGAAACGGCCCTTGTGGGTCCTCTGTTTCTTCTCTTTTCCCCAACAGGGGCCACAATATGTTGTCCTACAAATTAACAAAAATTCCAAATATTTTCTCAGTCTTTTGGTTTCAAAGTTTCCTGCCACTTTGATTCAATCATTTTATCCAATATCCTGAATTCCTGAAGTTTTTGGGGCTTAGAGGAATTTATGAATGAGCTACAAATTATATACTAAATGGATTAGAAATTCTTGAATTAGAATTGTTGAGAAAAATGCCCGGCTTTGCGAAATATCTACTTCTTAGGCTCTTCTCTTAAAATTAACTTAAAATTTAACTTAAAATTTATGATTTACTAAATACCCTCTTAATAATCACTCTCATAAAGGTGACTAAAAAGCCTTTCAAGTGGAATATAAAGCCCCAGCGATCTTCATCGATAATATCGCATAAAATTTGTGTAGTGCCGGGCAAAGTGAAAATAAAGAAAACCAAGGAACCCGGTCAGGCTCCAAACTGGACAGGGAAGTGAGCCCAGAGTTACCGTCTCTCTTTCCTTTTTTTTATTTTTATATTTAAATACATATATAAGAGTGTATATATATTTTTTGTCTGGAGCCCGCGCCCATTCATGTCATCAAGCGTGGTAAAACATGCAACGTGCCATTAGCCTGGGCAATGGGACACAACCGAGAAATCGGAGGCCGGGGATGGCCGTTGGAGGGAAACCCAAGTCTGAAACTCCGGCAAAATCGAATTCCTTGTTAGATGCATTCCGACAAGTTGTTTCCTGACACCTCGCCAGCAAAATACACTCATAAGCAGTCTAGGTGTTGGCTGCGATTTTACGACAACGTGGAGGGGAACCCAACCATCCAACCATCCAGCTATCCCCACAGATCCCAACCATCCAGGCGATCCAACGATCCAGCGATAGCTTGACAAGAGTTTATGAAACGAGCCACAGTCGTCGCCCGTTTTTATATGGGCCGTAAGTTGACAGCCAACTGGGGATCTGTGGCAACTGGACACGGCTGGTTAGACAGTGGATACTCCCTAAAGAGAACTACAAAATAAAATATTTTAAGTCATTAATTGTTAAGCAAAAAAACTATTATTTGATTTTAATAAAATACATTTTTCTGATTTTATTTTAGAAAAATGTATCTCTTTCCTTCTGGAAGAGTCCTGACTGTCAGGCCGGTTGGTGAATCAGAAAGCCGCACAAATCTTGCGGTTACCGCATTTGCTTCCAGGGGTTGAATTAATTATGAAACTTAAGCGGACTCGCTGCCGCTTGCAATTTATTTTAATCGCACATTGCTAGGCGCATTTATAATCGATTAGGTTGGCAATAGACCCAGTGACCACAGCCCCCCGCGAGGGAGAAATGTGTGTCAATGGGTATCGTTAAATCTGTTTAGTTTTATGCTAATACACCCGGTTTTTTTCTCTTGATTTTTTTCTTTATTTATTTATTTAGTCACCGTCTGGAGTCGTCGCCTGCTGATCGCATTTTAATTGCAATTCCCCAGACACAGAGCAGAGCCCAGCCCCAAAAGCCCAATCCCTCCTGCTTAGCTACTGATTTAAGTTGGGCTGGTTCTCTTTAATTAGCCAATGATTTGTTTGGTTCCCGACTTAAATATGGAAATTAGTATCGGCCAGCATGACTAATAGGCCTAAATGGGTCGCATCAGCTGCTGGTTTTTTTATCAGACGGGCACTATCGGACCATATTAAGTTATCTTTGGAATTCATCGGAGGCCATAACTCAAAATTAAATGGAATAAGGGGTATATAGTTGATATATATAGTTTATAGTAATATATGTATAAAATAGTAATTTAATTGTTTCCACAATTTATTCCAATTAACTCTCCAGCTTGGATAAAAGTTCCCAGGCATCCATAATTTTGATCCAATTAATAATAGTGCTGAAGAAAAATATATCACAGCACTTGCCACCGCGTAAAGTTGGGATTTCGGGGATTGGGTCTGGGGGATTCTTTTTTTTGTTGTCTTGGCCCTGTCCAGACCCAGACACATTTAATCTTAATCATAACTTTGTTGTGAACACTGTTGTTGTGTGGCACTGAAATCTCCCCAAGCCAGATTCCCAGAAATCAATCAGGCCGGAGAGTCGAAAAACCGGAGGAGGCTTTCGGTAGCATAGCCAACGGTCTCCGGATCCCCTTCAAAACAGAAAACCATAAGCAGTCATAAGTCGTTTTCGTATACAATTTTGTTTGGGGCGCTGCCACGCTGAATAAACGCATAAATCTGAAAGCCACAAATTGTAACATTGGCTGTAATAAATGCCGCGATCCGCCCACCATTTGCTCATGGGTTAAAACAGACGGCAGCAACAGCAGAAGCAACAGCAGCACTAATCGAGCGAACCGAGAACGAGGGTTAAGGGGAAAACAGAACATGGAACAGACATTTTGGAATTTTCGACAGTTTTTTAGCCCTGAGCCTTTGAAAATTCACACGGGCCTAAACACAAAATAAACAAAACAGCGGCCCAACAGCAGTCCAGGATCAGCCTCTCTCGGGCATACTTTCCGGGGATCCGTCGATCCCGAACCCAAAACCAAGGAAAAAAAAAACTTAAAAAAGCCGAGAGCCAGCCAGATCCCGGGCCATATTGTCTTAATGCGCCGTGCCCTGTTACCGCCCCCTTGTGAGTTCAGTTTGGTGCCATGCCCCCATGCTTCTGACCAGGCCCGAACCCCAACCGTTGCCCCAATTAGTCCGATCTGCTTCTGATACGCGCGCCGAAAACGTCGAAATCATCTTCGCCTGACCCTGGGCCGGCAAGGGTTCAGACTAGCGATGTAACATCGTTTAGATTCAATTATATTTTTTATTCAATTATAGATAAGGAATTTTTAATTCAAATATTAAGAAATTTATGTAAAGAGAGACCTTTTTATAAACTACTGTTTTATGAACTTTTTAATC
Source organism: Drosophila monieri (assembly GCA_035047585.1). Classification (NCBI taxonomy): domain Eukaryota; kingdom Metazoa; phylum Arthropoda; class Insecta; order Diptera; family Drosophilidae; genus Drosophila; species Drosophila monieri. The sequence goes on along the minus strand of JAWNPJ010000079.1, from coordinate 5,691,675 downwards.
GTAAATAGTTGTTTTTTTAGAACCTAAAATGTTAAAGTATCTAAAACCTATTAAGATTTAGTTTTAAATAATTTATTTGTAATTTTTTAAGCTCTCTATTTTGGAGCCTTATAGATGAAAAAAGTATAGAAATAAAAACCTATTCTTGCATACCATATCCTTTATGTTTTAATTATTTTTTATAAAAGATTCCCTTCCTTTCACTTCAGTGACCCCTCACGGTCTCATCTCCAAATCCACTAAAGACCAGCACTCTCTCTCTCATCCAGCGGCATATATATTTCTCGACCTTTTGACAATTTAATAATAGGTCTTTGGTGATTTGTACTCGCTGACCAAATGACGGACTACAATGTGGACCAGAGTCCCCGTGACCGTATCCATGGATTGTGCGCCCACCACATTTCGTAGAATTCCATGGCGACCTCTGGGTCCAACCCCCATCTCTCCTCGCCCTCCAGCCCCTGCCCTTGCCCTTGCCTTAACCCTCGATGAACCCTACTACCTACATATGTACGAACATTTATGGCATGGTAGCTCCCTTTCGTTTTCGATGGGCGTTAAAATTGGGCTGATCACGTTCCTGTACGCCGTTCACTTAGGTAGCCGTTTATATCTGCGTGTAATCCGAGTTCCAAATCCAAGACAGACACAAAGAGAAATTCTTATATATTTTTTTTAAATATGATATAATAAATAAGGGCTAATAGAACAATCTTTTAAGCCATTTGGAGGTCTTTATTTAGTTTCCTAAATTAAAACATTAATTTCTATCTAAAAAACTTGGCTTGTCAGATCAATAACTTTTTAGATAGTCTTCCAAAGTCTTGTAAACTTTTCTCTCAGTGCAATAAACACATCTTTTGCTGCATCATTCAACGCGTCGGCGTTAGACTTTCTCAGTCTTCTGGTTTTGGCCATGGGTTTGAGCCACATAACCATTGGCTTGGCGATTTCTTAGCCAATAGACCGACTCACTGACTGACTGACTCTGACTGAATGATTCCGTCTATGGCTTTTGATTTTGATAAACGCTGCTAAATTGTGGCAAATTAAATTATTAAACAACATTTTTTGTTGTTTGGCCGTTTGCCCGTTTGCCTTTTTGGCGTCTGGGTTTGGCTTCGGTTTGATTTGGGGACGCTGCAAATTGTGGCAAATTATTTTTGGCCTTGTCTAAGTATGGCTATGCGGCAATATGGCTATATAGGACGTGATCGGTAAGGTGGGCCGTATACATGACCATTTGCAGTTAGTTGGACCGATTTAGGCCGCAATTTGAGCCACTTTGATGTGTGGTCGAAAGGGAAACTGTGCGGGGCCCAGAACGTGTCATTAAGTCCATAGTGGGGGAGGCTTACGGTAATAGCATTTAAGTTTTTATAAAATTCTTTCAGGTGATTTTCCCATGCTCTTGCACACACTTCAATCGCCCATTAATATGATTCACTTTTAGTTAGTCGTTAAACTACTTCCACATGACACATCCAACATTGGACATAATCACGATTACTTTCGCAATTACTTGAGTCTTCGCTTCACTTTCCCCAGCATTCTGCCGAAATGCCATTGACTAATGATTCAGTTGACCATAAAACAAAAAGCCTTCAAGCCAAGCGAAACCAGTTCCGCGATACGTATTATCCCCAGCCAGTCTTCTGGTCTTCTGGGTTAAGGCCTGACAAATTTGCTGACAAATTCAAGGCAGCGACAGCCACAAAGCTGTGCCAGCCATCAATCAAGCCATTAAAAGGAATGCACCGCAAAATGAGTCAAGTCAACGCCACCTACAAAAATCCGTTGCCTGTCAAAGGCGAGGGTTCCCAAAAAAGGCCTCTATAAAAAATAAAGGTATTGGCGACAGCAACACTAAAGAAAATAATTCCAAAAAATAAACTAAACTATATTTTAATTGGAGATAAAAGAGAGTCGATTCTTATATCATTCTTAGATTTTAAGCCCCTTAAAATAATATTATTTCAATCATTTCTTTCCGTGTAGTAACCCATCCCCCTAAAAGAGACTGGCGAAATTATCAGCAAACATGTTGATTGTTATTGATCAGCTCGGTTGATTAAAACGACGGGATCCAAGAGTTCGCCTTCCTTTTTCAGTCATTTTTTGATACTCGGTTTCGGAGGGGTTTCGAATCGGTTTTGGACATCGGATATGCCTGGCCTGGGTGGCCATCAAAGCGACACTATGTCGCCTGTCAAAATTCTTAATCAAATACGCGGCGGAATGTCATCATTATGCAAAAGGGAGCCTCCTTGGCTTAGCTTCTCTTTTCTTTCCTTGCATTCTCTGAAGACTGCCGCATTCTGCGGGCTTTTGCAATTACACGGACAGTGACTGGGGGCAGAGGCTGGGGTAGTTCTAGGCCCCGTTGACAGACGGCCAACAACATTTGCGCCACATTTACTTCACACGTTGCCGTCTTGCCGTCCTGGCAGTCAAGCAGTCAGGCAGCCAGGCAGCCAAGGGCCCTGCTTTTCGCCGTCTGTGACATTTTAATCGCATTTGCTAAAACTCACTGAACAATTCGCCATTCGGGGGGAGAGGTCTGGCAAAATAAGGACACTAGCAGATACCTTAAATACACTAAGCAATATAGTTTTAAGAAGTGAAGTGCAATTTTGACATGAATTTGAAAGATATTTAAGTGACTTTTTATTAAGAAATTTAGTTTTAATTACATACATTTTTTATAAAAATTTCTAAAACATTTTTTAGTCACTCAGAACCCAATATTCTCTATGGAATCAGCTACTTCCATCTACGAATGTCATTAAATGCGAGGATCGCGAACGCGCGCGACTCGCACACGCACTTTACGAGTCAGGCGGCGATTCGCGAGATGTGTCTGTGGCAGCCCCCTCCACCTTCCCCCCAACACACACCTAACTAAGCCTCCCAGGACCACGCCCCTTAATCTCCTTCTCTAGGTACATAGCTCCCCCAGGTGTATTTCTTGGCCCACTGTCACAAACTATACACTGACAAAAGTTTCTATAAAATTTTATGAAATATTTATAAAATTAAATATGCAGGAGATGAGGTAAATATTATTTTTTAGGGCTTAAATTTTATTTTATTGTAGTTTATTTTCTTAATACAACATCATCTATATTTTTAGCAATTAAACCCATTAGAGCTCTTTAAAAAACTATGTTTTTGGAGGAAATAGAGTACTCCAAATATTACCTCCAAATATTTTTCAAAAAAATATTCTAGCTAGTTCAATTTTGTATTTATTTTTAACTTTTTATAAATTGAAGAATTAATTTTTAGGATAGTAAGCTTTTTAACTTCTCAGATGATAGAGAAAAAGGTACATTTCTCAAAGTGCACTCTGAGCCCCCTTCTGAAGTTGTGAAGCCCGATTCTGATTCCGATTTGGATCCTGAGCCTGAGCCTGAGCCTGATGATAGCTTACTTAGTGACTGCGACTGAAAGGCCCTGTGTATATACTATAGCATATATATTTGTGTGCAATGTATGAAGCGGATTTCTGCAGGCCGCATCGCCTTATTTAGGAGATCGTGATAAAAGTTGGAAGTCGCGTTGATTTATGTCAACGTACAGTCCTCTGGATGGGCTCTCCGATGGCCCCTCGGAGCATCCCTCACCTCGGGCTCAACTAAAATGAAAGAAGAACAACGAATGCCCCCGGTCTTATTGAATTTAAGTGCCAAATTAGGAACAATATTGAAGCACAATTGCCAGGCTATGCCGACTTTCTGGTCAGGATTGTCAACCGAAGACTGAAGCCTGAACCCTGAAGCCTGAAGTGAGCTGTCACGTTGCGGTCTGCTTATGTCAGATTCATCTGCAACTGCAACGGCTGCAGTCTCCGTCTCTCCTTAAGACTCTTCTCGATTCTCCGTGAATCTTCACGGCCCATAAGCCCTTTAAAATGTGTTGTTATGATCGGGCGGCGGCGATAAGTTCCAGTCATGAAGCCTGATCCTCGGAGGAGTCTAAAGCTGGAGTGGAGATGGCAGCCTTGCCGCAGGCTCTAAAGTTACGCGGCATTGGGTTTTAGGTTTTGACTTTCGATGCAAATCATTTTACGTGTTGGCGACATTAAGCGCGAAATGACCCCGTTATCCCACTTGTCATCATCACTTCATAAATTAATGCTAACCGAGGAGGTAGCCAGTCGACACCAGAGACTCCGACTGTGGGTTTCCAGCCACAAAGGCGGTGAAGGGGATCGGTTGGCTGGACAGTCTGAAAAATAAAATAAATGACAAAAACAGAAGTTGTTGGCAAAAGTATTCCAAAGAAGGTCAAATTTTAGGTATTATATATTCTTTTAATGAATAAATAATGAATAAAAAGATGCATAAAGTATCTCATAGCATCCACTACTAATTCTAACCCATAAACCCTACAATTTATTGTATATTCTATTCCCCTGATAACCTTCACACCTCCAGCCGCCAACTTCCTCAAATTTGTGCAGACAAATTGGTGCCTCAGCCCTGTGGCTGGGACTGGGCCAAAAACGAAACCAAGCCTTGGCCGATACCAAGTCAGAGTCAGATCTTGGGGCCGGGACCAAGTCCAGGCCTGGATGGACTCGACTTGGGGCCTTTTGGGCGTGTGTGCTCCGCTTTGCGATTACGATCACTTTTAGATCCAATATATCAGGGGCGCGTTGACGTCGTACATTGGACGACAATTGATATAAGTTGTGGTGAAAAGTTTAGTGGCATTCAACGATTGCTTTGCTAGATTAAAAGCGACAGGCAGCCGGGGAACATGGATTGGGACTGGAGTCGGAGTTGCAGTCAGAGTTGGAGCTGAAGCTGGACTTGGACCGGGATCTGAAGTCTGGACCGGTCACAAATCTTTTCGGCTTCGGCCACAATCACAATGCCAAGTTAAACAAAAAACCAAGAAATAAAAAAAATAAGTTAAGAAGCAGGCAGACAAGTCAGCAGACAAATAGCCCCGAGTTTGTACGTGCCGCTTTGGAATCCGTTTGGCTATATATATAGAGGATATATATATGTATTATTTGTGCATCTGAGGGTGTAGATTGTTGCTCTTTCCGCACTTTATGGTAGTTGGGATACTTTAATTGCAGATACAGCAGCCGCCACAGGAGCGGCCGCCCGTTAACCGTAAAAAGGTGAATTATGCGATCCTACGTGATGACAACCACCTGGAGCATTCCAATACGTCTCACTGATGCCAATCTGGATCGGGGGCTGTATGTATATCGTATATATATGGTAAGTGGCCAGGCCAGCCCACAGTTACTTATAACGTTTATGTAAATTAGTCAAGGTAGGAGAATAAAACCCGACTTCTGAATGCTCTCTTATGAAAATTATGCTTCAAAGGTTTAAGAAAAAGAAGTTCCTCCACCACTACCCTCTTAACTTGAAGAGTATACCCCACTTTTATCTGCAAATGACATCTAATGAGCTAGACATTGTGGCTTAACCGAATCCCAAAAATCTCTGAATCCGAATTCCCAAAGGTATGAGGTGGAATCTGCCTCTGAGGTTGCTCGTCGCACCTTTGGAGATCGACTGGAGATGGGAACCTGTTGCCAAATATCTCTCGTAGATTCAGACGACACGGCCGGAGATTTATGCACAAAAGTTAGATGGAAATTAAAGTGTGTGAGTCAGCGAGGTGATTTTTGGTAGCAATGTTACTCTGGCTAGTGATGAATCAGCCAATAAAAGAAATCTGCATGTGCATTAAAAAAAACCCCAAACTTTGTCATCTGGCCACAGCGGAAATAGCTTAAAAGAGCTATAATATTAGGCAAAAAGAGTGTGGCTTAAATATTGTATCAGAAATCTGTAAAAAATAAAACCTTCTTTTTCTGCAAGTGGGTGGGCTGTGGGTCGCTCCTCTTCCGATATATCTCGCATCGGATCGGATTGGACCGGATAGCAACGCATCGCATTGACTTGGCTTAGTCTGAATGGATTTCGGGCCTAAGCCAATGTGCGGCCAACAAAGCCAGCGGGTGACGGCGCACACAGCGGGCCTACTTTTTGGCCCGGATTTCGCTCTGACTCTCTGGACTCTGACTTTGGCCCGCTCCGAAGTCCAACTGCGTGGACGTCGTCCTTTGCCCGACGCAGGGTAGGTGGAAACAGTTTAGGTTAATGCCAAAAGCGGGCAGCAGGAAGCAGCGCACCCAGCAGCCTGGCCAGCGGTTAGCTGGAAAACCACACGTGCCTCGGAAGGCGACCACATGCCGCTCCACAGCGGAGGTCAAAATAATAGAAATGCCACCGAATGAAAGCCAACAGTCTAGGTAGCAGATCAAAAATTACGAATATTTTAACTAAAATTATAAAATCTTTCCAAAAATAAAGTTAAAACTGGTGTAACCAAATTTTAGCCACTTTTATTAGCCATTTTTTAGCCACAAACTGAAGATCTAATGGCCTGAACACTTTTGTGTACCTGCTGAGATAACCACAGGCCACATATCCGCGTTCCACGGGTCCTATATCTATATATCCTGGACCACACTCGCCACAGTAGCTGTTCCAGCATTCGTTTCGCATTTGGAAACGCTTTCATTATCATCGTCGAGGCAAGTCGTCGAGGGTTTGGGTTTCTTTCGCTTCCGACCAGATCACCGGATCGGATCACCAGGTCCTGTGGTGTAGTGCTAACATTTAAATTTGTGGAAAATCGAAGCCTGAAATCGGAGTGAGGACTTGTTAAGGACCCGGGGCAAATGTTACGGCTTATCAAAACATAGTCAATATTTAATTAACACGAACACAGCGGGCCTGGACCTGGGCTGGGATCGGTGCCGAGGAACTCGGAATTTCGAACTTGAGTCATAGCAGGGCCCCGGGGAAATGATTTATGATCGCATGTGAAAATCTCCGCCCCTCTCTTTCCCACCCACCCATCCCTATCTCCTTTACTCTATTTCTCACTCATTTCTCCTTTTTTTTTTTTTTGTTTTGGTGTTTACCAAAAGTGCGAGCCGACAAAGGAAGCAGTTGGTCTTAATAGTTTGCTTAATTGTTGGTAAATAGTTAACCTAAATGCTTGGCAAACGCTACAATGAATTGATTATCGCATCCCACACACAGGTACAGTGGATACTCGGTGGGGAGATACCATTTCCCTAGCAAGTGAGAGGTTTCCTGAGCACACAGTGCACCCAGTACACCCACAAACAGGAGATAAGGTCTATTGATCCAGGTCTAACGCGCAGGGGTACTATATTGCACTCGATTGGTAATTCGTTATGGTTTTTGGTTTTTTGTTCTAGTTTTTTTTTCTTGTAAATAAATAGAAAGTGGCCCTAAAAAGACTCACTTTTTCTTTATAAAATTTTTTTTTTTAAATATGTCCGAATTTTAGGAGAAATTGTACTTAAAACTTCCTTTAGACTTCCCTTAAAATAGAAAGTAAGAGGGCATTAGGTTTTATGAGTTTGTAACTCCTTTTAAAAATCTATCTATATATATTTTTATCTATAAGTCAAATAATAAAATAGATAAATAAATAGAAAGTGGCCCTAAAAAGACTCGCTTTTCTTTAAAAAATATTGTCTTTTTAGTAAAAACTATTTACGATTAAAAATATGTCCGAATTTCAGGAGAAATTGTACTTAAAACTTCCTTTAGACTTCCCTTAAAATAGAAAGTAAGAAGGGCATTAGGTTTTATGAGTTTGTAACTCCTTTTAAAAATCTATCTATATATATTTTTATCTATAAGTCAAATAATAAAATAGATAAATAAATAGAAAGTGGCCCTAAAAAGACTCGCTTTTCTTTAAAAAATATTGTCTTTTTAGTAAAAACTATTTACGATTAAAAATATGTCCGAATTTTAGGAGAAATTGTACTTAAAACTTGTTCCTTTAGACTTTCCTTAAAATAGAAAGTAAGAAGGGCATTAGGTTTTATGAGTTTGTAACTCCTTTTAAATATCTATCTATATATATTTTTATCTATAAGTCATTCTATCTGTAAATCGATCTAGTTATAAAGCAATATTTACAAAATATATTTATAATATTTTAAATTTTAAGTCAAGACTATTATTTTGAAAGATAGCTTTTTATATATTTTCTATCTGTCTATCTATTTCTATCTACCAACAGAAATCTATTGGTAACAGTGTTATAGATTCATTAAAAATTATATATTATAAATATTATAAATAATATTAATTCTAATTGAATCAAAATAAATCTTTATAATTATAGTGTTTTTAAACACTGTTTTGATTCAGCCACTTCAAGTGGATCAAATGGGGGAAAAATAGTAACAAAATGCAAAACAAACAAGCCCAGAATAATATCTATCTATTAGATACTATCTAATCCCTCTGAATATTGAACATTTAAATTTGAAATAAAAAAGTATTCCCCCGACTGGCTACTACAGTTTTTCCACTTCATTAGCCTCGCACCAGGTAAGGCGTGAACAACACCACAAATTTGTTGTAGTCTGTCAATTAAATGACAATTTAATAGAAACATGTTACTTAATTACTTAATTACCAGCCAGTGCCTTACAACCCGAGAAGAAGAAGAATTACACGGCTTGTGGCGTCGGCAGTGACGCAGCAGAGTAGCAGCTGACTCGAAGCAGCGCAGCTCAGAGAAAGCATCTCTCTCTCTATTAACACCTCTCTTTCCCTTTTGGACTGCCCCCCAGCTGACGTCATAGAAGAATAAAAACACACATTTTTTTAGGTTTTCTGTTGGGCTTTTCTTTTAATTATATAAATATGTTTATTTAATTACTTATTGTTTTGCCGTTAAACTCTAGGATTTATTTATAAATTGCGCTTTTCTCTTTAGCTGATTTATTTTTTTTTTTTGGGGGGAAAATAAAACAGAAAATGTTCAAAATTTTACAGAGTCTCATGCCGAGGAATGATATTATTAATTAATTGATTTTATTAATATTATAAATAGCGGAAAACATTTACAATCTTATTGCCGGGCACTTAAAAGAAGGAAACAAAAACAAAAAACATTCCATTCGAATTGTTTTTTGCCAATTTTTTATTTGCAAATTTTTTTTCGCTTTTTTTTCACTCATCTCCTCATTTTTATTCATTTAAAATATAAACTTAAACAAAACAATCGCATATCGTAAATATTTATTTAATAATTTTTTTTTATTATTATTATTATTAATTATTATTATTATTAATTTTATGTAATACATTTTCAACGTGTTTCTGATTTTAAAATACAAATACTTATCGTGTATGTGGGTGTTTGTTTTTTAATTTTTCTCATTTCTTTTTTTTTAATATTATTATTTAATTGTAATTAGATTTTATTATGCATACAAATATATAGCGAGAGGGGGTTTGCGGGGGTGGAGTGTAAATCAATTAAGTTTTTTAAGGCAAGATAATTGCAGCTGATTGTTGTTGCATGTTGCTAGGTTGCATGTCCTATGGATTGCCAGTGTTGTCGAACGTTTTCGGAAAGCCCAAGAAGCTTAAGCTTAATTGCACTTTCACTCACAACACTGGCAAATACTGGTAAGAAGGTGAGAAAGCCAGTTGCAATGTTAGTTGTTGCTGCGTTACATGTTGCTTCTGCTTGTCTATGATATGTTGCATATTTGTGGATCTGGTTGAAGCTAAATAATACCTATCATCGGGCCATTTAATTCTATTGTCCTATTGTGTTGCATGTTGCTGGTGTTGCATGTTGCTAGTTGCAGGTTGCTTGTTGCTAGTTGATTTCTTTTTTATTACCGCTGCTGCTGCTTCTTCTTCACTTCCCAAAACAGCCACGCCCACATGTGTCCATGTGCAGGTTTCTGGAAATAATATGTTAAATGTTGTTGCTGCTTGCTATGGTTGCTGGTGTTGCTGTTGTGCTGCGCCTGCGCAACATTGATTGTTGTGGTTTGTTTTTGTATTTTTTTTTCTGATGTTGATGGGGGGCGTGGCAAGTGCATTGTATAGACCAGATAACCAAATAGATTGAAAACCAACACCTGAACTTAGCATTCCATTCAACATAATCGCTTGTTGTTGCTGTAGATTGCATCTAGTAGTTTAAGCAATATTGCAGACTTGCTTTTGTTGCAGACATTTTTTTTTTTTTTTCATATAAATATTTATATATTTTTTTTTTTTACTTATGCTTAGAGTGGTGCATGAAGAAGTGGGCGGTAGGCGGTAGGCGGTAGGCGGTAGGCGGGGTGTGTGTGCTTGTTGTTGCAGTTGCAAGATTGCTGTTGCAGTTGCTTCATTGCTGCTCAGATCCCATTCAGTTTTTTAATTTTTTGATTTTATTTTTAAGATATAGCTGTGATATTGCGTGCTGTTGTTGGTGCTGCGGTGCTTAGATATCGGTTTTACTTTATATATTGCTCTGTGTGTGGTTTTGTTTTACTTTTTATATATATATATGTTTATATACGGTATATTTTAGCTTATCGCCAAACACACTGACTACATCTACAAATAGAAGAGAGAGAAGAGAAACAAATAGAGAATAATTCGTGATGTGATTGAGGTTGAAGGTTGTTGTGATCCAAAAAAAATAATAATTGATTACAATAATAATAATATTAACAAAGCGTTGAGGGCGGCCCCCAAAAAATGATTTCGGTTCTGGTTATGGTTGGCTAGAAATGATGGTGATTAAGCTATGATGGTATGATTAAGCTTTTTATCAATCAAAAGGGAGCAAGAGAAAGCTTTTAAATCGGAAACTCTGGTGGTGAAAATGAAAATGCCTTTTTATCTAAAACTTTTTTTTATCAAGCTTGCCGATAAAACTATCCAGTATATATTTTTATTAGCTTGGGACTTTACTTTTTACGTGAATAAATGCAATAATTGTGAAATTTACACTTAATTTGCTTTAGCTACTGTTTTAATATCTTGTTAACTTATTCATTTAAGATATCGGCCATTAGGGGGGTTTACTTGGCGGAATTGTAGGCTGTGGAATTTAAATTGGGGAAATTCTATGGAATGTAAATTGGGGAAATTCTATGGAATGTAAATTGGGGAAATTCTATGGAATGTAAATTGGGGAAATTCTGTCCACTGATCAAGTAAACCCCCTTTAGAAACTAATTGTATATTTATGAAACTCTAGTTATAGACTTATGGGCTTACTAGTCTCATTTTTTGTCCAAATTGTTTATGTTTTTTATTTATTTTTATATGTTTAGCCATCACCTTAAAAAATATATGCATATTTATATATTAATTTATTTATGTTTTCCCTTAAAACCTTGTCCATGCACTTACATTTTTTCTTCATATTTACAAAAAGAAAAAAACCGAAATCATTTTTTTTTAAATATAAGCAATTATTTTCATGTAGTCTAGCCTAGTCTTTTGTGTTTTTTTTAAGGTAAAAATATTATTTTCCAAGAAGATCCACATATTTCAAGATAGTTAAGTATCTGAAAGTAACTTTAGTCTTTTTTTTAAACATTTTCAAAAGTTTCAAGTCTTTGTAATTAGAACTTTGATCTAAATAAAGTAGAATTAAATACTATAATACATATTTATGTGGAATGAAAAATACATAAAACCCCTTTGATACATCCTTGACATTATGTTTTTGTTTTTAATGAATTTTTAGCCAAAAAATTAAACTAAATCTAAACTAAACTAACTAAAAGTGAAGCTTACCTGTGCTGGCGCAGGTTGTCGCGCTGCTTGAAGTACTTGCCGCAGACCTCGCACGAGTAGGTGATCTCGGGGGACTTGTGGGTGCGCTCGTGGATCATCAGGTTGTACGGCTTGGTGAATCGCCGCTGGCAGTACTTGCAAATGAACTCGCACTTCGGACGCATCTTGCGGCGGAAATCGGACCGGCAGTCATCGTTGTCGATTCGCATTACAGCAAACATTTTGACAGGCGATATGTGTACTTCTCCTCGGCGGCTGAGTGGTGTGGTGGTTGTTGAGTGGTTGAGTTTCGTTGTCGAGTGCTTCACCGGCGGTGGTGGTGGTGGTGGTGCTGGTGGTTGTTGTGGATACTCAGTTCGCTCCGAACACGGTCTAAATGGGATCTCCCGCTCACGTTAAATGGGGATTCCAATGGCAGGCACTCCGTCAGTTAGCGCCCTCTCTATAATGCTCTTTATCTCCGTAGAACGGCGAAGGGGGTTTTCCACTCACAAAATAAGGGGGGGGAGGGTGATTTTTTAACGGTACTCTTCTCGCCGCCTCTAATCACTATCTGAGAGATAACACCTTGGTTAATTGCTCGACGGATTGGTCGGTGAAAAGCGGCAACGTTGCTTCCTCTACGAAGCTTTATCTTTTTTTGTATTTTTTTTTTTTGAAGCTCCTATCGCAACTCTGTGATTTCACCTCGCCACCCTCTTTTTTTTAGTCGTCCAGTTAGTTAGTCGCTGGTGGGCGTTATTTTCACTCTACCTCTCCGGGTTGGCAGCCGCCTTGGTTTATGGCGCACTTTAAGGCAAACACCTAAAACAGAGGGAAACGCAAAGTTTAAATAAAGTTAGCAACGCCTGCGACATCTTTTATGGATCAATAAATTGTCACAAAAAAAAAACAGGCAGTATATAAAATAAAATTTATATCTTAGTCTTAAATATGCAGAGGAATATGTGTGTGATTAAAATAGTTTAGTTTAGTTGTTGGAAGGGGAATCGCCATGAGATCGCCAGTGAGTCATGGAAGGCAGGCACCCACCTCGGACACCTCCGAGTGTTGACATTTACAAATCACCCCAGTCTCCAGACAACCTTCGAATGGTTTTTTAAAATAATTTGTCTTCAACGACATAGTGGGGCTTCCAAGTGGCGAGTCAAGTAAAGTTTACTTCCGGAAACTGGCTCCAGGCTCCACTGACTGAGTCATCTGATGGGCAGGCGGCAACACCCCCGTCGCTTTATGGCCCAAGTACAGTTGCCAAAATCTCCCTGTTTTTGGCCACTTCATTAAGGTGGCGCTGTAACAAGTTTATTTTTAATTGGCGCCTCGCCAAGCCAAGCCAACCAATATTTATGCCAGTCTTCCCTCCTCAGTAGTTAACAACTGTGATTTTTTATGTAATTTTATGGCGGTTTCTGTTTCTTTTCCTTCAATATATTGGAGAATCATTGGAGTATATATTTCCCAGATTTAGTGACCTGGGGGGGAGAGGAATTTTTTTTTTTCTTCGCGAAACAAAAGCCAGCGCTGACTGGTAGCGACAAGCGTCTCGGCGAGACCCGATTTCGATATTTATTTATATGTTATGGTGCTTTCAGCTCACAGCTGGAACACTTTTGGGATTCGGATTCGGATTCAGATTCGGATTGGGTTTTCAGTTTTGGGATTTCGGTTTTGGGATTGAGAATGGGAATGGGAATGGGATGGGGAGTGGAGAGTGGGGAGCCAACCAACGTTGACAACAAAAGGCAAACGTCACAGCGGGTGCTGCACCGGCCACAGACGCTACGTAGTTATTGTCATTATAACATTAATGCCCACTAAACATATTCAAATTATAACACTGACTGGCATTCGAATTTAAGGCACTAAGAGAAAAGACTAGTAAGTAATATTAAATGAAAAAAAATAAGAGATAATTGGATTAATAATTGGTGGAGAGACAGATAGCTGGATGTCCAAGGGCCTAGATAACAAGATAGATAGAAAGATAGATAGATAGATACATAGATAGATAGATACATAGATAGATAGATATAAACTCAAATCAATAAATCAATAATTAGAGACTCTTTCTATCACTTTCCTTCCTAAAACCACACAAGACTAAACCATTTCTTTCACTGTAAGAGGTTGCAGAGGTTCGGGTCTGGGTCGCTGATCGCATTGGTCATGTCTGGAGCCCGGAGCCTGGCCAAAAGCGAGAGACTCCTCCAATGTTAATTTGTGTACACAATGTGGCGTCACATTGGCATTTTAACGCCGTTAATCATGCGACACAGGGCGCCTGCATGAGGCCATCCATTCGATGTGGATTCTTTGGGGTCTCCTCCGCTGCTCCGCTTTGGTTTTAGCCATTTGGTTATGCTTTGCTTTGGATTTGGATGCGGATTTGGATTTGGATTTGGTGTCTTGTCACTGGGGGGAGCGTGGGCTTAAGTGGAGCACCATTAGCCATGGGCAGATCTCCGGGGTTAAGCACTCTATTTGGTCTTGGGTTTAAATTGTCTGCCCGAGGAGTGGAGAATTCCCTGGGAGAAACCAGGGATCCATATGCCAAGTTAATGAGTTGTGATTAAGGCAAAGTTATATATCCTTTTGATCTTAAAAATTTGTTAAAAATCCAGGCACTACTTGGCACCTTCTTGGCCATCTGATCCTCGCCGATCTCCCACTGTTCGTATTTGGCAACTGCAAGTCGCAATCCGCTTAACCGAAAAGTGAACACCCACCGGTGTGAAGGGAAAACTGACCAAATATTGGATAATAAACTGTTGTCCAACGCAAAGATAATCCCATTAATCCGCACTGAAAATAATTAGTGTTGTGCACACACTCGCCGCATTCGACTTTCTTTCAGGGACAGTGATCCCCGAGATGGCCAGAGAGATCTCCCGCACAGCATGAGATCCTGACTCTTAAGGTTTGTCTTTTTTTTTTTTTTTTTGAAGGGCATGCGAAAGGCGTTAATGCTGCGTGAAATTAGATTTGAACCGATGGGAAAGATGCGAAATAAAAATGGCAAGCAGAGAGTGAGAGATTATATATGGGAGATGGGACTTGGGAGGTGGTGGCAGAAGGCAGAAGGCGGAGGGCAGTGGAAGTGCGCCGGGGACTTCCACGAAGTGCCACAGTTACAGTTTAACACCCCGAGATAAATGTGTAGCGGTATGGGCGATAACAGGGCTCAAAACAGGGTCCAAAAGTGACACACACGTCGAAGAAGGACGGGCCATGGTCAAAAGCGATTACCACACTTCTTGCTCATCCTTTTCTTTTTTTTTTGGTTTTTTGTCTTTTAGAAGGAGGCGGACAGTGAGTTGGCAAGGTGCCATTAAAAATTACAACCGAAAAGTGAAAAAAAAAACTGAGGCGAGAATAAATGACAATAAAAGGTCATAAGGCTGAAAAGACAAAGGGCACCGATGCCCGTTTGATACGAATCTAATTGTGCTAATGGCGAAGAATTCCCAAGAAAAACACCCACACAGGATCCAGGACAAGCAGAACCAATAAGTGTCGGTCGGTGGAAACAATTAGGATATGTGGCACTGCCACTTCAACTCGAAAGATCTCACAACAGATCCGTAAAATATCAAAAAGAAATAATAAGAAAGGTAACCCCCAAACATGCCACAAGATACAAAGATACAATAGCGAATGCAATCCTCATACAAAGGGATGAGGGATCTCAGATCAGATGGCTCTCAAGACGAATGGCGATTTCATGGCAGAAGAAAGTCGATTTCTCCCGCTTCTCACCTTCAGCTGTTGAGATATGACAGTTGCTCAGATGTCTGAGAAGACTGGAGACTGGAGACGGGAGAGATTAGCTGCCAGCTGAGTCCATTTACCGTAATCGCTTAGCTAATTAGACTCTAATTGATGGAGAACAGCAGGCGGTCTCTACAAGGTTAAAGATCACGCAGCTAGAAGGTGAAAATCCCGCAAAGAAAAGGTATGTCTGGAGAAGAAAGCCGGAAAATTCCACAAATTCCAAAAACTATAAGCGATAAAACTTAAGAGGTTCTTAAAGATTCAAGTTTTCAATTTTTTTATAAAATATCATACTTTTTGAACATCTGCTGGAAACTCAAAACCTAGTCATTGGCATTTCATAATCAATCGAAACCAAAATAAACTCCATGGTCGATTATGACTCATACTTAAAAAAAAAAGCCTGATGATGATCTGTCGGACATTCTTGGCGATGATTCGCTACGATTTGGCCATTTTTTGTTAACTCTTCGTAAGCTAGGCTCTATCTCAGTCTTCAAAAAGACGCATTTCGTAAGGCATTTCGAGCTGAGTCATCGCCTGAGTTTCCAAAAGGAAAGCTTGTGTTGGGATGCGAACTTGTGCCGACGGCTTTTGGTATTTCCAAGGGATTTTTTGCATTTTCCATATTATTCAAGTTTAAAATAAGTAGAAAAATTGTAAAAGGATAGGTTTTAGGGTTATAATAAGAGGCCTTAAAAGTTATGATGAAATTTCATGCTTATTGGAGCAATTCTTGCAAAGATTTTTTCAAAAAATTCAATAAACTAAACTGCTTGAATAGTAATTGTAAGGTTTTTATAATATTGGCCTATATTTGGGATATTTTTATTCCATTTCCCTATCATTTAAAAAGACATTGGAGCTAAAAATTTTTCAAGTTTCTGTTTCTACAATCCGATAGGAAATAGTTTAAAATTGCTGTCCGCCATTTTGGCAAATGGCGACACTTTCACACACACACACACATGCATGATGGGCCGAAAAAAAAAAGCTCCGTTGGCCACACGCACGCCATATTAGACACATCGCCCCGTCTCCCTTCAACGCACTAGCGCACCATCGAAGAGAGGCAATGTGGCGAAAAGAGAGCGCACTATACGCACCCGTGTTACGTGTGGGGTTTATTTTGTTTCCGCTTTGGTTTTTTTCAGTTGTCCAATGAAAGCGGCGTAAAACTGGTAGCAGAACCAGTGTGGAAGGGGGAAGAACACCCAGAAGAAGTCGAAGAAGAAGAAGAGGGGGCCCCGAAGAACAAGTCAAAGAACACGAACGCCATTTGCAGCTACCGGATTGAGCGAGGGGGGGAAATAAAACTTACCCAATGGGGAAACTGGAATTACGCGTTCTTGGAGTTTGCTTTTTTTTTTTTTAACGACGGATCACGTAGATGATTAACTGTTTTGTGTTTGGAAATTTTTTGCTGCAAAGTGATTTGTAAGGTAGATCGCTGATCTCTTTTTTAATTGCAGTTGTGTCGTTATTTTTTTTTTT
This sequence comes from Drosophila monieri, assembly GCA_035047585.1. Taxonomy (NCBI): domain Eukaryota; kingdom Metazoa; phylum Arthropoda; class Insecta; order Diptera; family Drosophilidae; genus Drosophila; species Drosophila monieri. The sequence continues at coordinate 5,674,774 of JAWNPJ010000079.1, read as the reverse complement.
TTTGTAAGGTACTCGCGAAGGAACTGATGAGAGGGAACTATATACGCACGCTCGAGCGGCACAAAGTTGAATGAATGAATGCTACTAATAACTGAAAGAGTAGTAGAAATAGTAGTCAGCTCTGCTGCTGCTGCCTGCGCCGCTGCCTCGGCCGGCGTCGCTGCCGTTGAGGAAGATCATCGCTCTGTCTCTGTCTGTTACTCAATTCGGTGGCACTGTGTGTGTCTGTGTGTGAGTCATCCAGATTTCTTGCAGCAGCAGCAGCAGCAGCAGCCAAAGTTAAAAAAAACGAAGGCAAAAATCGAAAAAACGAAGACCAGTAGCCGAAGCAAGTTCTTGAAGAAATAAAAAAACGAAAGAAAACTTCGGCTACTGCGTATGCGCAACATTCGACGGCCATCTCTTTTCATCCCATTGAGTTCTTGGCCAGTGTGCGTAAGTGCGGTAGCAGCTTGTGAGATGAAAAACTCGAAACAGTAGCCACAAAATGGCGTCGCTTCTAACGGAAGCGAAAAAAACTGCCACAAAATGGCGTTTGCTTACCTATTTCGTAAATCCGATGCGGAAACTGTGCAAACTTTTAGTTCTCACTGGGTTTTATTAGCCAAAATGCAAGAGATTCGACGTTTTTTGTTGCTGGTAGCACTTTAAACTCGCAACTGTTGGGTAATATTATTAATAAAATATATTTCACTTCCGAACGCTTCTGTGCACGAGACTCAACTGCAAAGTTACGATCGAAAACTTTAGCTTGATGGGTTGAACTTTTTTGTGTTTTTCGTTTTTCCCTGCTCCCTCTCTTTAGCCGTCCTTTTCTCGCCGACTGTTTGAGCGTGGAACGAGTTTTGAGTGCATCCGCTGATTGGTTGGCTGGAAAATGAGCTAAAGAGCGTGCCAAGACCAGGTGCCGTCGAGGCGAACGAGAGAGCGCTGGCTACCTCAGTTGAGTGGTTTCGAAGGCGTTACCTGAGTTGAATGTTAATTAAGCTTAAGTAAGTCAACATTTCAATTAGTTGCGGCCCGACTACTGCTGAGTGAAAGGTGAGCTTGTAAAATGTGATTTAAAATTACAACTTCGATCTCTCGCTTAAAGTTTCTATCTATGTCACTCTAGCTGCCGGTGTTGGGTCACGAAGCAAAGGTAACTTTCTTTCACAAATACCTGTGCGTTTCGTGTACGAGTGGGCGTGGCTTTTGTGTGGCGCTTTGGGCGGCGCTCTGGAGCCTCTCTCTCTTCCTCTCTAAAAAGAAACAACCCGTTTAACGTAGGTGTGCGTGTGTGAGTGAGAGCCGAAATGTAAAAACCAGTGGCAGAGCAGAGCAGGGCAACTGTATTACGCAGCACTCAATTTTTTTTGTTTCTTTTTTTTTTTAGTTTTTTTTTTTTTTGTTGGATCTTGAGCTCCATTTTGTTTTCAGGGCCTGGGAAACTTTTTTCTTGCATTTCTTTTGGCTTTTGCCGCCTCCGCCTTTGTTGTCGCCCTTCCTTTTCCTCTTCCTCGTCTTCGCCGTCTTCTTCTTGTGTGGCCTCTTTTTTAGTAGACAAAACAAAAAATAAAAAAACACCATATTGATTGTCTGTTTATCTTTTAGTTTCTGCGCCACACCATATATTCCATTGTATCTTTACGATTTCTCAATGAAATCTGAAAAATGTATCTTTTCATTCAACAACAAAAAAAACTTCATTAACACCAGCCGCCTGCATGGTATTTTTTTTTATTTTTTTTTAATTAAATGCGCCCCAAAAAAGGATATTTTTTTAATTAAGTTTTCGCCTGTCCATAAAGTTTAACAAATTATTCTCCTCCCTCTGGTGTCTGTTTTTGGTCATTTTTAAGTGCAGTCCGTTGGCTGCTTTTTTTTCGGCTTCAACTCCAACTTTGATGGCTTCATCTTTCTGCTTGACGCTTTTGTTTCTCGCTCTGTCCGCTCTTTGTTTTTTCGGATCAAATTTGCATTTTTTAAATTGGCAATCAGCGGACTCGAAAAGGAGACGTATCGACAGTTTCGAGGAGCTTCCTTATGAAGGCGAAACTAATTACGAGACAGCAGGCAAAAAAAAATGTTATTTGGTTTCTTGGCAGAAAACTGAAATAAGAAAGACTTCTATTTAAAAAAAAAATCTCAATTTATAGACCCATCTATCATCTATAAACTACCTGTCAGCTTTAGACCTCACAACCCAATATCTTTCTGGCCAAAAACTTTCTCAATCTACCAATAAACGAAGAAAAAATTCAACAAATTCCGAACAACCGAAACCGAAATACTTCTGGCCCAGACGGTGCACCAAAAAGTATTAAGTTTCATTAATTGGCAAAATTAAAAAGGCAAACAAAATCAGGCAACAACAGTCTTGCTGGCAAACAAAAATATATACACTGGATATGCAGATGTATCTCTATATCTTTTGGTGAAAAATTAAAAATTCATACGGCAGCGATGCGGCCACATAAATTTTCGAGGAGCAACAAAGACCAAAGACTCTGAAACTCTGAGATGCAAAAAAAATAAAAAAAAAATTATAATAAATATATATATGAAGATATACGGATGAATCTGTGGAAGCGGACAAATGTCGAAGACGTGGGCGTTGAATGGGATCCGTTGGGGTTTTATTTTTTTTTTACCAGTATATGTTTTTTTTTTTTTTATTGTTAAAAATAATGAAACTGGACCGGACCGCAGCCACCGCAGCAAGGCGTTGTCAACAGTTGGACGATGATAATGATGATAATTCCGTTGATGACGAAGCCCCGGACTCGGTTCCATCTTCATTTCATCATTTGGCACACGGTAGTTGTCTGGGTTGTCACTTAACCCTGGGTGTCTCTGGGGTTTCTTGCCAGGTGCCATGGTGGGGGTGTCTCTACTTCACTGACCAAAAAAATTTCCACAAAAGGTTATATATTTTCTATAAATTTTCAGAGATATATGCAGTTCCAATGTCCTACTTTTAAGAAGTGTAGATCTTTATTTCCAGAACTTATACTTGATTTAAGATCTCTTTTCTTCCAGTGCTTCCTCTTTCTCTCTGGAAATGTCGTGACTTGATTTATTTTTTGGCCCGGACTTGTATTTTTTTTCACATAAATTTGAATTATGGTCGGCTGGCTCGTAAAGTCGCTGGGTGATGTGTCTATTTTAACAGTTAGTCCGCTTCAAGGGGGTATTAGTGGGGAGTACGGAAAGTAGTCGTGGAACGATCTATCAATGAATCCGCCGCAACGCTGAATGAACTGGCCCAAAACTTGATCGGATTCCTCATTTGATATTCAGCTTCGATCTTCAGTTTGTATGCTAATTTTTGTTGTTCGGTTTTCGGTTTCAGTCTGCCTTCATTGTTCGTTTTTGGCTGGTTTGCCGTGCGGTGTTTTATTTAATTTTAATTTTTATTTCGTAAATTTTAAATTTGTTGTCACTTCTGTGGGAGCAGCTAAGGTTTTTCCACTCACCTCACATAGCCCAACCGAATATTGTTTTTTTTTTTATTATAATTGGGTGCGGTTCGCTGTGGTTCGGTAGTATTTCTGCAGAACTCCATGAATCGATCCTATTGTGAGGCAGCCGCTATAGAAATTAATAAAATTTATGGTTTATTTCGAATTCTTGTTCGTTTTTTTTTTTCGGTCATTAATTTGCCATAAAGAAGTAGGCAAAGTGTGTGGCAAAAGCTTTTAAAGTTGGCAGGCAAGAGGGACCCTATTGTTCGACTCCATGGCTGTTGTTAACAAAGTTTTGAAACCATTTTCGAGATTGATAACTTGGTTAGGATGAGAGTTACAAATGGGTGCTATTTTAGGTTCAAGGACCCACAGAAATCCCAAATGACACTTTAGGAGTAAATGATTTCATTCACATTGCCGATAAAAGATCTCAAATGTAGCGACAAATGAGTTCAGAACAGATTATTTACCATAAAGTCACTTTTCCACTTGATCCCCATAAGAGAAATAAAAAACGATCCATTGTAAAGCGGCTCTTATAGCACTTATCATTGCCCAATTGATCGGAAAAGGTGTCAACCCATGTCTTTTCGGTTTCTTTTCTAAAAAGTAGACCCCTCATCTTTGGACTAAAAAAAACTTGTAAATTGTGGTGTTTCTTCTAGGAACACAATCCCCATTCTATACAAATTACCAGCCCACATCTTTTTTTTTTTTGGAAAATTTTCACCTGGATTCTAAGTGATTTACGATCGATTTAGTTCTTTGGTCTTTTTTTTTTCCTAAGCGCCATTTGAACTTCCGTTCCAAAAAAAAAAAAAAAAAAATGGGGAAAAAATCTCAAAGGTGTTGGCTGCGTGGGTGTCTGATTTCAAGTTGAAATTAATAGTAAAGGGGGTTAACTTATGCGACACTGAATACCGTAAATTACAGAGAGAGAAATTAAAGAGAAGTTGGAGAAAAAGGTTTTGAAATAATTTTTATAGGAAGTTCTTAAAATTAATAAAATTGCATAAATTACATGTTTTAGGGTTAAAATTATATTTTTTTTATCAACTATTTTTATTTTTTTTAACCCACTAAAGTGAAAAGACCAAAAAATGTTTTATTACATTGATTTGCATTTAAATAGATGTTTGGCGGCGTCACTCTTTCCCATTTTGACCAAAAGGGTAGTGGATAAAGGGGGGGCTATATGGGGGTCTTGAAAGGGGATAGACCGATGATTACGGGCACAGCGAGCGGTCAAAATGTTGACAATGATCCCAGATATCCCACACCGCGATCAGGTCAAAACCCAACCCAAACAAAAAAAATCTTTAAAGTTTTCAATGAATTTGTTTCTTTCTTTCTTCCTCGGTTCATCATTTTTTTTTTGTTTTATTTATTTAGTTTTTTATTTTTGTTCTTTTTTTGTATGGGACGCGTCGAAGTTTTCATCCTTCAATGTGAAAACTTTTTCTTTTCTTTTGGATATTAGATCATAAATTATGGAACTTTGCATATATGACAAAACAAATAATTTTTTTTTTCTTTCGATCTGTCGTGCTTCCAGTAGCCACCCCGCTGAGTTTCAAAAGCCCCCTCCCCATCATAAGTTGGCCAAAATTTATTAGTTTTTCCATTTTTATTGAGAAATTACGAAAGGGAGCGAATAAGCCAGAAAGGAATCTCTGAGGGTAGGTGGCGCCTTCCTCCATGGATTAGAGATTATGGAATCCCAGTGGGAGAAAGAGAGATGGAGATGGAGTTGGAGGCACCTGGGAGAGATCCGAATCCCCTCACGATTTATGCTCACAAAACGCTTTTTAGCCCGAGGGCCAAATAGCAGCAGCAGCAACAACAAAAAGATACATTTTTGTTCATTCAAACCAAAGTTGAAAACGTCCAACAGGTTTACTTCTTTTTCTGAATTTGCTGTACAGGTAATCATGCAGGATATTGGATTTTTCTAAATTTAAATAAATTAATTTTTATTTATTTCAATAAGGCAAAAAGACGAAAGACAACATTTTTAATATTATTTAAAAGTTTTTACTTTCTAGGATATTTTTCTTAGCCAAGCCCACCTGTATTTCCCGAACAATGAGAAAATGAATCTCATCCGAGTACTCGCACAATAACAGTAACAACAACAATAAGAGCACAAGCAGCGGCTGCCTCCCACCAAGCAGCCGAACCTTAAAACCGAAGACTAAGCTCAAAGTCGAGTGCAAAAAAAAAAAAACGAAGCTCAAGTCAAGCTCCACAACAACAACAATAACAGTACCGAGAGAGAGAGGCCCCAATCTCTTTGTGTAATTGTTGCTGTTGCCGCCGACTGCCAGTCACTCAGACTCCAACTCCAACTCCAGCTCCAACCCCCATACTCCATCCATCTTCCATCGCCGTCTCGTTCTCGTTTTATTTTCATCTCCGTCTCAGTGGAATGGAATGGCATCCGAGGTAGACTGAAAGAAAGAGAGAGAAGTCCTACCGTGGGAAATGAACAGTAGTCGCCTTTTGGCTTTTTGCACTACCAACAAAAACAACAACAACAACAATAAGCGGCAGCAGCAACAGCAGCAGCAGTGAGTTTACTGACGTTCCTTATTCTTCTTCTTCTTTGGTTTGGTATCCCCCCTTTTTGAATTTTAAAGTTAATGTTGTTGTTGCTGTTGCTGTTGCTGTTAGCTGACTGAGAGCTTTTGCAATTTCACTGCAGCGTTTTGTTTTTTGGCTCGTCGTCGGCGCATTTCAAATAAGCCTAATAATAATGCAATTTATGCCAAGTGGGGGCCAACCGAATGGAGTGCAGAGCAAGCGAGATGGCGGGAAAATAGTGAGAGGGATTGGGAAGAGAGTTGCCCCCCCCCCCCCCCCCCAACACTAGACGACAAAATGGGGAAATTATTTTAAGGGATTTTAGTTTAGAGTTAAGATTAAGAAATGTTTTAAATAAATTATTAAATATTGTAGTTACTTAAATAAAGGTTTAAATTTTTATTATTTGATATTTTTTTTAAACAAAATATAAGTAAAAAAAGTCATAGTTTTGAAGTCTAGTGGGACTACTTTGATCCATTTTAAGATAGTATTGGAAGGGAAATTCAATTGGCTAGTTACGAGGAGTGGTCCCCGTTCCAATTGTGTTTTTGGCAAAAACCAAAAAATTTTCTCTTGCCGGAAAATCCTAAGAGCTGAGCCCTGTGTTTGGGCCTTTCGGGAAAAACCTTTTAGCACCTTGGACAGGCCGCAAATTACAACAAGTTGCGGTTGAAAGCGACCAAAATCCACACGTTAGTCTTCGATCTGGCTTATCAGTAACCGAAAAACCAAATGTGGGCAAACAAAGTATCTTTGGGATACAATATTTGAGATGTTGCGGATGCAGCGGATGCTCGCGCGTTCCTCGCCACACAGCACCTCTTTTGTGGGTTTTCCGGGCTCTTTTTAATTTGGTTTTGGTTTCTGGTTTATTCCATTTCCACCCTTAATCGATTTATTTACTTTTCTTGAAATTTCTTCCAGTGCCAAGTGGCCGCCTAGTGGCTAGTGGCGGCTTCTTTTTGGTCAAGTACGTGCAACTTGGCCGATAGTGTACACTGCTTCCGTCCTGCTCTAGCCCGAATCCCCGTACCGTTATCTCGGATCGATCGGCAAAGGATCGCACGCGCTTACTTGTGTACTTTTTGTTTGTTGGTGTTTGTGTGCACGTTTGTCCAAGGAGCTGATAACAAAGAGGTGATAATTGACCGCCCTATTGGCTTGGCAACCAATTACGAAACTTATCAGCGGCACCGGCAATCAAATCAAACGATCGTCAAAGCGGGCGGGGCAACGTCGGTGGTCCTCATTCCGTCCTCTTCTGTCTCAATTACACAAGGAGAAACAAGGAGAGATGCTTACTGCATCTTACTGTAAAATAATACTGTTAGAAACTATAAGATGAAAACTAGTTTATTATTTTACTCAAAATATTAAATAAAAGCAACTATTATTTTTTTTTTTAAAAACATACAACCTTATTTATTTCCCTTCTCTAAAAACCAACAATTTTTAATCTTTATATTTTTTCCCTCAGTGATCCTATCTTTTACCGATCGGGTGTAAACGAGAGCAGTCGCACACCCATTTACGAGGTGTGAAAAGATCGGGCTGGGACATCCCAACCCAGCTGTCCGTCCATATCCTCACATGCCATCCTATATGGCATGCTAAGTAGTTCGTTATCAGGTTGGTTTGTTTTATGGATTGTTTGCCAGGTCGGTGGTTTGGTCCCGGCTCAACTGCCGAACCACAATGTCCTGGTCGTGGGCATGCACCAGCAACGCCACCTCCAGGTTCAGTTGCGCAATGTCCTCCTTCAGCTTGCCGATCGATTTCTTGATCTGCTGCACCGAACCTGAGCGATATGGGAATATAAAAGGGGATTAGCACTATGTGGGTGGCCCGCTAGAATGAGATTTCTGATTTTATTCCCTGACTCTGGGATTGTAAATCAACTTAAAGGAGTCATATCTTTATCTGCAACCTCCCTCTGATATACTCACTTCCATCTGACATGATCTGACCCCGTCGCTCCATCTCCTCCTTTTTCAGCTCCTGCTCCAACATGACCTCGTTGAGCTGGGTCGTTTGCTTCTCCGTTTCCGCCTGGACTTGATTTTGGGCATACTGTATCGAGGATAATTCAATGGAGAGCTCCTTGAACTGCTGGATCAGGGGCTGCAATTCGTTGTTCAGATGCTTCTCCCGACTTTCGATTTTCTCCAAATCGAAGGTAAACTCGCTGTGGAGTTTCTTCAGCTGGGCCTGAGTGGTTTCCGAAACCTCGTCTATGGTGGCTCTGAAGGCCTCCATCTGGCTGATGTGAGTCCTCCAGTCCCGGGCATCGGCTTTCACGAAGACCTTCAAGTGCGGCAGGACTCTCTCCAGTTCGAGGCGCCACTCCTGGTGATCGGTCATCCTGGCATCCAATTCCCCGTTTCTCTCCTCAAGATTCACGTCTCCGAGGGACCGTTTCTGGGGACGATTCAGCCAGTTGAGTTGCCGGAAATTGTGGGTCTCCAGCTCCATGTCGCTGTCGTCGCTGGGAGCAGCTGCGTTCTGTTCGTCCTCCAGCTTTTCCAGAATAATCTCGGCGTTGTCTTCGAGGTAGTCCCCCAGGAATTCCTCCTCCTGGGCGATGTGTAGCTTCTGGTAGGCCACCTTGGCCACCTTACAGGCCTGGGTGGAGAGAACGTCCAGGACCATTAGGCAAATGGGTCCTGCTCCTCGGATCAGTTTGTTGGGTTGGAAATCCACTGTTACATCCTAATTGAGGGATTTAATTAATGATATTTTTTAGTTTTTATTTACTCACAATTTGCTCTAAGATCTGTATGATCTTTGCCGCCACTGTGTTTGGATCATCGTACTCCTGTGGCCTTTCCATATCCTTTCCGAGCTTCTTGCACAGCCACCAACAGATCAGGGTGAACATATAGAACTGCTCTCCCGGATTGGTGGCCTTGACGAAATAGAACCTCGACAGTGGCTTTAGTTTGAATTCCCTTAGCAGGTGCTTCTCGTAGTTGAGTAATTTTAGTTTTTCCAACAGATCATCCGATTGGAAATTAAGCAACTGTTGAGCTTTTTCCTGACTTTCGTCTTGTTGCATTTTTTTTGCCTTTACTTGATTCTTAGTTTGTGATAAAAAGTTTTCAGCCGAGTAAGGCAGCTGTTTTGGAAAAAACAATTTAGTTTCCTTGGCAACGAAAAAGGGAATAAACAATGACCAGGCGCATGCGTTTTAGAGAATGTTCAACTCACCCATTTACTTAAAACTTATTCCGTTAAGTCAAGAGCATCTAATTTTAAAATTTAAACTAAAAATTCGAATTTAAAAAATGCTACCGCTATTTTCATTGTGCTGTTAAACGCAACATATTTTGTTTAACAGCAATGTTAACTCTGTGACATATACCGAAAAAATACCAAAAATTTCCATGGCACTGCCAACCGTTTAAAAAGAGTAACTATCGATATCTCAAACATCGATATCAAATAAACAAAAATGTTTGTAAATATCCTTCTCTAGCGTCGCTTGGCACAATTTTTTGAAAACATTAGCAAATAAACAGTTCCGGTGATCGTAAATAATTTTCATAGACGTGCAATATGTTTTCCAACCTAGACCTGAGCGCTTTGAGCGTGGACGACATAGTCGAGGAGTACAAGCTGCTCCATGACCGCCACCAGCAGCTGAAGGAGCAGAGCGAACTGGATGCGCAGCGAATCCATGAGCTGAAAAGAAATCTGGACACCGCTCTGGCGGCAGAGGCGTACTTGACCCAGGAGCTGGAGCAGGTGGGGAGCCAGCCTGTGGCCAACACCTCGGAATCAGAGCACCATGAACTGGAGGAGCTGCGGCGGAAGTTCAAGAACCTACAGGCCGAACAGGACAGCCTGCAGCAGGACTACGACCAAAAGGTTGAAGAGGCCAGGAGTCTCCGGTTAAAATTGGAGTCGACTGAAAAGGCCCTGGTGGAAAAGTCCGTCGCCAGATCGAATGATGTCCACGAGGATTGCCTGGCCCGGTTGAGTGCTATGGAAGCGGAAAACGCCGAACTGATGCAGAAATTGGCGGATTACGAGGAGTCCAGTGTGAAGAACACGTTCTCGGTGGCCGAAAACGAGGTAAGATGTCCAGCAATACACAATTCTTGGAAAGCGATTTCCGCCTGTATGACTTTAAAAAGTCAAGCAGGTAAAAAGGGCCGGTTTCCGAGGTAAAAAGCAAGAAAATCCTAAACCCACATATGTTCTTTTTAGAAAACCATCGAATGCCTTCAGGATCAGGTCAGCTGTTTGGAGCAGAATCTTCACTGCAAGCGGGACGAGCTGGAGGAGAAGTTGCAACTGTTGGAGAGCTGCCAGGAGCAGTTGGTTGATGCCAATGCCAAGATAGCGCTCCTTACCTCAGCACCTGGAAATAATGGTAAAGGATATAGTAGTTCTAGAGTTTTTAAGGTTAAATACTAAAGTATGTTATGTCTATAGACCGCAAGGGAAACTCCCTGTTTGCCGAGGTGGATGATCAAAGGCAAGTTATGAAGTCGCTGCTGGCGGCCCAGAAAAAGAGCTATTTGGAAATGAAGAAGACCTTTACGGAGAGCCAGTTTGAGATACGGCGTCTGAAAAGGGAGAACGTGGCTATGCACAAGGAGTTGCAGGCCTGCAGCACCATATTCTGCAGTGCCGACAAGACCTACCAAAGTGAGTGTAGTTTTTCGATTTTCAAATGAGATTTCATGTCTAATTTATGATTATTTTCAACTCAAGTCAAGCTAAACGAGCGCATTCGCCAACTGATGGATGCCAACGATAATCTGGAGCGACAGCTGAACATAAACCAGGAGCGACTGCGCGATCTGGCCAGCGAAAAGTCGGTCACCTGGCTGGACTCGATGCTGGATTTTTGCAAGTATGAGTTGCCCCAACGCATCGACACCGCGCTGGCATCGCTCGGCAATACCCTGCTGAGCTTCACCAGCTACGGCCTGTTCTTGCTGGCCAGTTAGGCTTTCTCTTCCACAGCCCCTAATGTGAACTCATCCTAATCCCCCCTATTTAGACGCGAGACAGACGACCTGAAGACGCAGCTGCACAGCATGCGCATCCAGAAGGCCGAACTGGAGGAGCAGGTTCGTTCCGTCCAGCAAGAAATGGCACGGTAAGATTAAGGTTATTAATCCCATAATTGAGCTTGAATCCTAATATTCTTTCCCACAACAGCTGGCGCTTCGAGTCCTTAAAATCCAGATGCGTTATCATTGATCGGGAGAATCTCTTGATGGAGCACAAGATCACGTTTAAGCCCATGCAGGCCATGGAGTTTAACATCAAGGATGCTGAACTGAAGTCTGCCCTGCCGCGGATCGTTAGTGTGAATACGGAAAGTCCTTCGGTTGCTGCGTCCACAAAAGAATTAACCAATCCTACATCTAAATCAGACCCAGAGAAACCTGTTGAAATTATAAACCTTATTACTCCAATGAAGCCCCAAGTGAAGGAAGAGGAACTGGAGCCTTTGCAGGCAGCGCAACCTGTTATGAAAGGCACCCCAGTTAGAATTAAGGAAGAATCTCAGGAATCAGGCTTTCCGGCTGCTCGAAAGCAGACGCCTATAAGGACACACATGGGTGTGAAAATCAAAAGGGAGGTAGACTTTGGAAAGGAATTGGAAAAGGAGAATCAGGACGAATTTAAGGTCCCACTAACAAAGAGCACTCCCATCAAGGACATAAAAAGCGAAGATTTTGATACATCCACCCAAGAACATAATCTCCAACACGAAGTCGTGGAAGACGACTCTAAATCTCCATCTAAACCCCTTCCAAAAGGCACACCCATAAAGCCGCGATTAGGAGTCATAAGTGTGAAGCCCGATGAGGACTTGCTGTTCAAACAACACACTCCAGCGAAGCCACAACGCAAGGGAACTCCAGTTAAACTGAAGCTCATCAAATTGGAGAGCCAGGACACAGCTAATGAGTCCCCGAATGTTACGCCTGGAAGGGAAGAAGTTGTACAAATCCTGGGCAGCCCCACGCCCCAAAAACCGCAGCGCAAGGGCACTCCTGTCCGAAATCCAGTCATTAAGGATGCAACTAATAGCAATCTACGATCGATCCTGTGCAAGAAGAGGGAACTTTTCGCGGAAGACTCGCAAAAGAGTGTTCAGTTCAGTGCGAGTGATTCCATTATTCGGAATTCAAGTCCTGTGGACAGATTACTGAGCGGATCGGGTTCGAATGAAAACGAGAAGCCTTTCGCCACAGAAGACGGCAAAGACGTTAAGCCCACAATGAAAAGACCCAACATAATCAGACGGATTGTTGTTAGCTCCCGGAAACCTATTTTAAAGGAATGACCCAATGCTACTTGAAAATTTTAACCTTAAGATTATGCAAAACCTATTAATATTAAGAAATAAAATCATTAAAGATATAATTATTAGTTGGTGTATTTTAACAGTCAAATGGTTGAGATTATCACAGAGGCATAAATTTTATATTTTTGACGCCTCTATGATAAATTCGTCCTTTTGCTGCTTTGGTCCTTAAAGCTTACATTAATGCAGATTATATACAATGCAGAGATACATCAATTTTGTCCTGAAAGTCCTAATTAATCCTCGTAACTCCCCTACTATTAACAAAATAATTATCATAGGACTTTAAAAAGTTGATACTTGGAAACCTTTTCGTATTAATTTGTTAGTTCTAAGGACATTTTAAAGGAATACCTGTAACAGCAGACTCAACTCCTTATTAGTTGGAGAATTTAAACAGTCAAATGGTTAAACTTCTCAAAGAGGCATTCATTTGATTCTGTTAATGCCTCTTTGACAAATTCCTCCCTTTTCTGGTTTGTGGCTTAAACTTTACATTATTATATTTTTTTTAAATTTAAAATCAATCGGAATACTTACGAATTCTTAGTTACAACCCACATATCTTTGTTATTTATCATAAGATTTTCGAAAGATCCTTGTGAATCATACATATATCGATGTGATTTTGGGGAAAATTCTAATTGGTCTGCTTAAAACGTGCATTAAATTGTTAAAGAATGACTACTATTATCTGCAAAATATCAGGAGAAGCCTCTAACAAGTAACCTCTCGGATGGTCAGGAATCGGGAAAGAGGACCCCTTTCAAAGCCCATATCTTTGCCAATTTCGGATCAATCCTTATGAAGCACAAATCATTGTAATTGTGGGAAAATTCCCCATTAATCTGCATTAAAATCTGAGAAACAAATTTTGTATAGATCTTTGATCAATTTTTATGATGGTACCCCTTAAAAAATATCGAAAAATGGTCAACATTTTAGGTCGCTTGCTTTGAGTGGCCAAAGAAAGTATTCAAAGTTCTGAAATCAGGAAGGTATAACAGTCTTGAATCCGACATCTACAAGCTGAGTTATGATCATAAGATGTCCTCTTAACCTAACCTCTTCATAAGGATAAGGAGTATCTTATCTCTGTCAGTTTTAGATTTTGAAAAATAATATTTTTTATTCACTAGTTAAAAAATCCTTTATAAAATAATTTTTTGCCTGCTTAAAAATGAATCGTTTTGCGTTTCCCCCTTCTATTTTAGATCGTTTCAAGGATTCAAAAATGTTCAGGAAATTTCCCTCAGTTCGTCCTGTTTGGGAGCTGCCTCCACGAAGGATAGATGGTCGTAGATGGGCGCCGTTGGTCCTGGAGTGGGTGAGAGCATTTCATCCGTTTCACCGCTCTGCTCCTCCTCAGCCTGCTCCTTGATCTCGGCGTACAGCTGGTAAGGCAGCTCGGTGGGCAGGGACTCGTAGGTCACATGGTGGGTTCTGGAACAGGCGGACTCCCTGTGGCCCGTGCAATTGCAAATGGAAGCAGCCCCGCTAACTGGCGTCTCATAGCCATCGGGCACATCCAGGTCGACGTCCGCGGGAGGAGCACTTCCATTGGCCACAGGATATCGAACAATATCGACATGGTCCACGAATCGGGGCCCGCTCGAGGACTTTTCGCCGCCAAAGCAGGGCAGTCCCGAGGCATAGTAGGACAAGTGGAAGAGCCTTTCGCAGTGCAGGTAGAGATACAGCAAAAGGAACAACAGAGCGATGCCCACAGGCAGCATGAACACGATTATAAGAGCTCCGTTCCGCTGACTTCTATGCAGTTCCACGGGATTGCCGTAGAGCACCGTAAAACTGGACACATTCGTATCGGGATGTTGTAAGGGTGGGTGCACCTCCGAGGACCCATTAATCCTTACTTGCATGATCCTGCCCACCTTGGGGGGTGCTGGGGTGGGTGGCTCCTGGGGCTCGCAGCTCAATCCATTCACATTGATGTGGGAAATGTACTTTGTGTACTGGAATTGGCGAAACAGCATGGGCTCGGTGTGGGAAAAATTCAACAGCCACTGGCAGCTCCAATGATTCCCATCCACCCAAAGTCGGGGTGCATACAAGAAGGCGACGTTGGCCCTCTCCACATCCGTCAGGCTTGTTAGATCATTCGATCTCAGATCAATGTGTCGAATCATTAAAGGTGCAATCGATGCGATATCGAATAAGGACATTGAGTGGAAGCGATTATCCTGCAAGTACACCTTCTGGAGCACAATCATATGGGTAAACCACGTTATATTGAGATATTTCAACTGGTTCCGACTCAAATCCAGGATCTCAAGATTGCTGCTGTAGAGGGAGATATTATGGAACTCGTAGCTCAGGGATTGCAGAGCATTGCCGCTCAGGTTAAGCTGCTTCAGTTTCAGGAGACCTGGAGGATCCAGGCCAAAACTGTTCAGCTGGCAATCCGTTATGGTTACATTGACCAACTCCATGATACCATCTTCCAAATGGAGTCGACCCGGCTGAATGGGTGTATTTTTCACCACAAGATCTGTTAGATTCTCGGGTATGTTTTCAAAGAAAACGTTTTTTATTTTTTTTAGATTTTCCAAATGAATCCTTTTCAGCTTCGATAGCTTCTGCAGGATGAGATTCTCCGCAAGGATCAACTCAGTCTCATCTTTTATGAGTAGTTCCTCCAGCTCAGCGGCACCTTCCAATATTTCCATATACTTAAGAGAATTCTCCTGAATCTTCAGGACTTTAAGATGCGGCACCTGCTGGAAAGTATTTCCACTCAGGGTTCCCAGTTCGTTCTTTTCAAAGGACACTCCCGTGAGATTAGAAAGGATGGCTCCATCACAGCTCAATCTTAGGGTGGACTCCGCCACAAATCGTTGGACCTCCAAGCTCTCCAGCTGAAGACAGTTGTCCAGGTACTCCAAGCCATAGGTATCTATGTCCAGCGGAGGAGTTCCGGAGCCGTCAACCATAACATGCCGCTTTCCCGCCACCCGTTGGGCGCCCAAGTCGAAGCCATTCGATTTTAGAGTCCTATTACCGCTACAATCGACGTCCAGGGGCAGGCCAAAGTCCTGACTGCTCCTCTCCAGCGGCGATGTGGCATAGAGAGTGGCACGAATGACGCAAGTGGACTCGTAGGCGGAAGCCATCTCCTCGTCAGCTGCCAGCACGTGTGACAAAATCAGAGAAATGACAACAGCACGGACGCACTGCGTCATCGTTTCGGCATAAAGCGACGACCTGCCCATCGGAGCGTGGCGCTGGCAGATCTTCCCCAGAACTATCTTTTCCGTCAAATTCCGTTCGCTCGCGTCGCGTGCTAAAATCGAACTGATTTGCTCGGCGACTCGCTCGCCCCACGACGACCCTCACATTGGAAAAGCTGGCTGAATTTGTGAAAAGTCGGAAAACCATCAGCGCACCTTTGGCTTAATTTCAATAAGGCGCCCCCCCGCTGGCCATGCCCAGTTTTCTACTCATTACACAGTTGAATGGGAAAAGGTAGCTTGAGTAGAGGCATTCTTTTGTTTCGAAAAGAATTGGAATATTTGATATTCAAACTTGTTTTCGAGTCAAAAGCTAAATATTTACTTCAGATCCTTTAAATATCTTTAAGTTAAAAATTAATATATATCCTTATGGCTAAAATATATATTTTTGTAATAGGTACCTTTAAGTACCAAACCAGCTCCTGCCACATATTTCTAGTTGTTTTAATATTAAAAATTATTTCAGAGAGAATCTGCGTTATATATTTAGACTGGCTGGCTTCGGTTCTCTTTTCCCATTCTCCGCCAGAAGAATGCTTCCGACTTGTTCTCCTTAGAACACACTTCTTTCTTTCTTTTTCTCGGCTGTCATCATCTAGAGATCCCCTCAGCTCCTCAGCACCCACGAAGCCCACTTTTCGCACACAATCGTTCTCCAAAGTGGCTGTGGAAATTGTTTACATATTTTTTTTTCTTTTGTTCCTAAATTTTCAAACCGATCGATGCTTATATTATGTGATTCGAGAACCGCACAACGGTACACATAAGTATTTATTTGGTAGAGTATTGTTTACATAGCACATTTAATTGGGAAGTACTTAGAACTGGAATGAGATCACTGGGCATATAATTGCTGGATATTTTTTAACATTGCATTTTCCGAAAACTCAATTTGCAACAATTGGCAGGGAAAATATTTTTAATTATTTACATTGCACATTTAGTTGCGCAGATACTTGGAATTGGAATAGGATCACATTGTATGAAATTGTTGGAAATTTTTAAAAACTTAATTTTCCAAAAACTCAATTTTGAAACAATTGGCATGAACGCATTTTCGAGAAAGTATCGTATGTCATAATTTTTTTTCCAATTTAAGATTTTATCCACTCGAATATTGTAACTCAAAAAATAATATTTTTTCATTACTTTTTCAACAAACTTTGATTTTTTAAAATACGATACTTAGTCGAAAATGCGCAAGTTCGAGGAAAAATATGAAAAATATTTATGTTTAGAATTTATAAAGAATTAATGTTGATTTCGATCTTGATGCTAAGGATTTCCTTTTTTTGAAACTTATATTATAACTTAAAATGAATTAGATTCCCGAAAGTTGTTGGCTTTTTTTACTGTCATATATTTAAAGACCCCACTGAACCATTTCCCATTAAAACGAGTCATTCGGAAGAGTAGAAAACAAGGATAAGTTTACATGATCATTTGAGTGAAAGGATCACTGGGTCGATAACTCCTTTAAAAATAATCCAAGCAACTTGATCATATGGACTCGCCTGCGATGTCGACACAGGCCAGAACCGTATCTTCAAGTTGCCTGGACCGCTGACGGGCTTGGCCTAAAACCGGGAACAATGCCCGGGTTATTAGATCTTGCCCTTCAGCGTCCTGGGGTTACCGAGTCGTGCGGTGCTGGAGCCCTGCGACAGCTGATTAATCCGGATCAGGCCAGCTTCGCTGGGTCGCGAAGAGCCACCACCACCGCCACCTGCAATTCCGATTCCGCTTCCAATTCCGGCCGATCCGCCGCCACTGTTGATCCCAGAACCGCCCGAATTCGTCATGGAGTATATGTGTCGACGGAGAACACGTATGTGCTTCTGCGAAACCTCAAAGTTGTGGACCAGGGTGTGCAGCTGGGTCTGCAGCTCGGCGATCAGGCTGTCCCGCTCCTGGATCAAACTGGACGTGGAGTTCTGGCTCCTGCTCAGCTTCAGTTCCAGATCGAAGATCTTCTTCTGGAGATCCCTGCGCTGCTTCTCGCTCTGCTCCCGATGGCGGGACAACTGCCTCTTGCTGCTCACCTGGAGCTGCTCCAGCTGATCCTTCATCGCGGACAGCTCCTCCGTGAGTCTGCGCTTCTCCGTCTTCAGGGCCGAATTGTAGTTTTTGAATATTTTCAAATCCCTCTCGGCCGCCTTCAGTCGATTGATGGTGACCAGTTTCCGGCGTCCCAGATCGTCGATCTTCACCTTTAGCTGCATGGCCTCCTGCTGAAGAGCATGAAGTTTATCCGCAAGAAGACAGTTTTCTCGCATCACCTTCTCGTACTTGGAGTGCTCGTCCCGCATCATCTGCGGCAAATGGGACACGTTCTTTAACTTGTTGTCGATCTTCGAGCGCAGGGAATCGATGTCGTGGTAGATACTCGTCTCCAGCTGCTTGTTGTTCACATGCAGCTTATCGATCTCGTGCTTCTGGGTGCTCATGATCTCCTGGGCCTTCACACAACGGGTGTGATAGTCGGCAATCCGGTCCTGCTGCTGCCGGATAAGCGTCCGGAACTGAAGCTGCTCACTCTTCAGACTCTTAATGGTGGTCAGGAGTTGACCAAGGTCCCCAGAGTCCCTGTCTCGATCTCGATCCCGATCTCTATCCCTGTCTCGATCACGTTCGTGCTTGTACTTGTGATCCTGGGACATGGCAGGACTTTATATTTATATTTTTTTATTTTATTTGAAGGCCACTTACCTGCGAGGTGTTCATCACGTCCTTGAGGACATGGTAGACGTCCTTGAAAGAGGTCTGATCCCTGTCAAGATTTTCCATATCGTCCTCGGATCGCTTCCGTCGCCTGGCTTGCCGATTGGCCAGAGTGTCCACAATCCGGCTGTCGAAAACCTGGGAGGATAGATGGCACTTGGGCCGCTGATCCTTCGGATGGCTGCGCCTTCCATTTGAATACTTCTTCCTGCCAATTTCATCGCAGGAACTCTGACCCGACAGCACGGTCATGAAGCTAGTATTGCTTCGCAGGATGCGAGGATTCTTCCGCTTGATGGTCAGTTGGGAGGCCACACTGGATACTGAGTTGTAGTAGCTGTCCAGATCCGCTTCGCTTTCCAGCTCCATCTGAGAGCCCCGATTGGCCACGAAGCTGTCGTGTTTCTGGGCCATTTCACTCAGTTCGTAGTTGATCTTCATGTACTTCTCCTCCAGATCCTTTGTAGTCTCATTATACTCCTTGAGCTCCTGCTTGTACTTGCAGAGCTCCTCCTTCAGCTTGGCCCCAATGGCATCCGAATTTGGGGGACTCTTCAATCGATCCCGTTCCCTTGGCATTTTCTGGTACTCATCCGTCTCGATAGTGTCACCATCGCTTAGCTGCTCATCCTTACCTACGTCGGATTCCAGTCTGTTGCCCATATTGCCATTGGTCTTCGACATCAAAGTCATGCTGCTGGCACTCATCGAAGACGGCATGGCGTTGGTGTGATTCCGGGAGAGGCTGGCATAGCTGGTTTTCTGCGAGACCTGATCTTCGTCCTTCGGCTCGGCCAGCTCGAACTCCTGTCCCATCGAACGAACGGCAGTGGCTTCGCCTAAGCCCCGACGAAGAGTCTCCAATACAGCCCGATGACTCTTCGGGCGGAATCCCAGTGTGCGTTGCTTGTTCCTTGTGGCTGTAGCTGGTGTAGCTAGTGGCGACCCCCTTGATGTCTTTAACATCTACGAAAATTTTGCGTTTTATTTGTATTTTAATAAATAATGCACTTGTGAAATTTTTTGCGCTGTTTTTGGCGAAACAGAGAATTTTTTAAAAAAGTATGTTTCACATTCGATTACCAAAAAAAAGATTATTTTGTACTTGAGACGTAACGAAATTTAATTAATCGGAAACATGGTGTTACGCCTACTGGTACATGGATCTGGATAATGGATTTGAAGATCTCTTTAAGGATGGAGGATTTCTAAACGAGATTCGGGATGATTTTTTTAATCAAATTTTCTATAATTTTTTCGAAAAAAGCATATCTGAAAAAATTGGTTTTATTTTCGAGATTGACAGATTATTTCTGGGATTATTAGCTTTATCTTAGATGCATCTTGTAAATATTTTTATATAATAAGTAGTTTTCTTACTAAAAAAAAGATAAAAAATTAGGTTATTATACTTTTAGATTTCGATTTTGAAACAGGAGGATAATAGGATAATAGAAGTTCAACCACCTCTTTCCAATTGTCTTGTATGTTTCCAATATTTCTAAGAAGCTATGGGATTAGAGATGTAGGCTTTGGGAAACCTAGTAATCCTAGACTATAGGTTCAAGCAAGCAATATCGAGGCAGGCCATTCCAAATGTGCTGTCCAGTTTAACGACCGGTGGTCTTTCAGTTCATTTTATTCGTTAACGTAGAAAGCAACTGGCTCGCCCTAAACTTCTTTTCGAAATTTTCTTTCAGAATATGTGCTAAAATTTTCCCGGAATAGAAGTGCCCCCAAATCGTTAGTGAATTCTAACCAAAAATACAAAAAAAAAAAGACAAAAAAAAAAGTAGAAAGTTTCCAGATAGACTTCTATTCTGACAGTTTTTTTTTTGTTTATTTCGGTTTCGGCTAAAATCGTTAATTGAATTTAAGACACAATGGCGGAGAATACGGAATACACGGATGAGGGCGGCGAGTACGAGGATGATGAGAAGCAGTTCATGGATGAGCACCAAATGATGGAGGAGGGGCCGGAATGTGACCTCTTCTCCATGCTGGGTGAGTCGTCCGACGATCCCGAACAGAAGCGCATGTACATGGAGTACTTGGCGCTGATCAAGGAGATCGACTGCCAGAACCGGATCATCCAAGACATCAAGACCAATATCATGGACATGTGCGCCAAGCCGTGCAAGACGCGCAACGAACTGAGGGAAATCAAGCGTCTGAGAATCTGTATGGAGCAGGAGAACATCAAGCTCCACACCATGATGAACAGGGCCATCCAGCTGCAGAACTTTGGAAGTCATCGCCACTACAAGGAGCTGCCGATGACGACAACCGTGGATGAGGATAATCTGTCGCCCTACATGTGTGGCATTGGAGCTTGTCCGCAACCAGGTCTGGCCCTGATCCTTTGCCATAACCCTATCTTTTATATTAATCCAAATCTTTTCAGATACCGACTCAGATCCTTGCAACGAAGGCAGCTCCGCTAGTTGCGGAGGCGGCGGCGCCCGGGACAATGCCGGCCAGGATGAGAAGCTGATCTGTGCCCTGCAGACGGCCATGAAGAAGATGAAGGGCGCCTGTCCGGAGGACAAGAAAATGATCGAGGAGATCGCTTGCGCCATTATGGGTGCATCCAAGAAGAAGCCGACTTGTAATCCACCCTGTCCCAAGCCCTGCCCACCGCCTTGCCCGGATAGCAGCAGTTCATCGAGTGCTCCGTGTCCAGCCCCCTGTCCGCCGCCCAAACCAAAATCTCGGCCATGCCCTCCGCCACCTTGTCCCCCGTCTCCAGCTAAATGCGAGTCCATGGAGAAGCTGAAGCGACGAATCCAGAGCATGCAGTGTTCGGTTAAGAAGTTGCTCCAAGAGGTGAACAATCGAGATGCATCGGAGCCCTGTGGTGGTGGCGACGATGACGACGAGGAGGAGGAGGAGGATCCTTGCGCACGACCCTGCCCACGGCAGCCATGTCCCGAAGACCCCGATCCGTTGGTCATTTGCGGCGGGAAACGGAACACCAAGGCTGACAAGTACGAGAAAATGAAGGAAAACTATACCCGGTTGCTGACTGAATTTCAGCGCAAGGACTGCCAGATGAAGGAGCTTCAAAAGAGGTAATACATGTCCTTTAATTGGAGTTCTCTTTTAATAAATTTAATATTTAATAGAATGAAGGGCATCGTTGGCTCCTGCCCATCGAAAGGAGGCGAGAACGATGCTGATGCCGCTGAGCTGAACCTCCTCCGGGCTCGGGTCAACGAGCTGAAGGAAGAGCAACTGGAGTTCAAGTGCATTATGAAGGAGCAATCGCAGCAGCTGGAGGACTATCGCAACAAGTACCTGCTGGCGCAGCAGAAGGTGGAGGAGCAGTGCGTCTCTCTTGAGAAATTGAATATGAACAATAAGCGCATCGAGCAGCAGATCAACACCGAAGTCAAGGAGATTCGGGCAAAGTTCCAAGAGAAACTCAACGAGCTTCTTCACTTCCCCAAGCTCCTGGAAAACGAGCAACTCAAGTTGGCCCAGGTGTGCAAGGAAAAGGACGAAATGCAGACGAAGCTGGTGGTGGTTTGCAAGGAGCTGAAGGCTTGCAAGGCCCAAATGGAAAGTACACCCAGTGTGGACGTTCGTCCCCAGCTGGCCCAGTGCCAGATGGAGCTAACCCAGGCTAGGAACGAACTAGAGGAGCTCCTCCGCCAGCGAGATCTCTTCTGCGAACAGCTAAAGTCCACCCAGGACGATCTAGATACATTGAGGACAGAGTCGGCTAAAATCATTGCCGGTACCAAGGAACGGGCCGAACTCATAAAGCAACAGCAACAGGAACAGATCAACCGTTTGGAGAAGGAGCTGGCCCAATGCCGAGCAACTGCCTCACTCTCTGTCAACGATCGGGAGGCGGTGATCAGAGAGATGCAAGGACAACTGAACACTCTGTCCTACAGCTTCGATGCCGCCCAGAAACAGATCAAGACTCTGCGCAATCACATAGCCTATGTGTCCAATGAGAATTGCTTCCCCGTAAAATGCTAAACCATGGATGTGAACCAAGAATCCCTATACCTCATAGGGAGAATCCCCAAAGCGCTCCCTCATAACACACATAAATGTAAGCAGCTCATGATTGTACCAGTGCGTTGTAGTGTATGAGATGCGTTTACTTAATCACCTTTTTATATACCATTTAAATCTATTTGTTACTCCAAATCCAAGTCAAGCTAATTAAAAATATTAGTTCCTTTCGGTCCAATAGGAATTCTGTGTTTAAGTGGGAGAATAGAAGGGGGAGTCGATATGACTCATACATATTCTAAAGTTTATAAAAAAAAGATGAAAGACTAAAAAGCTGACATGTTACAAAGCCTTATCTGACCGATTTATGTAATCTGAACGTTGCTTATCTTCCCACAAATAAAGCCTTCCAGTTAGTCACTTGAAATAAAAAGAGATTCTTGTTTTGGCGCTCCATAGGAAACATATAGATATTGCTTTATTCTGGCATTTGTGGGGCACAGCTACAAATGGTCAAATACTTTGAGAAGGAGCTAAATGGCACTCTAAACACAAATCTACAGGGATTTGACGGCCAATCTCTTCATTTTGGGCGCATTCCTCTTGGCCTGTCGTTTCTGCTCTTTGAGCTCCCAGCGACGCTGCTTCTCGGGGTCCTCATCGGCCAAAATGCGTTCCTTCTCCTGCTTGCGCTTATCCTCGCGACGTTGGGCGGCAGCTTCGGCGCGAGCGGCATGTGTGCTCTTCAAAAACTCTTCCTCCACCCGCTGACGGTTCTTGTCCGACTTGGATTTGCCCTGAAACATGAATTTGAAATGATTTCCGATCGAAAAATATGTAAAAATGAGGATCGACCCACCTCCTTGGACATGCGGTAAGTCTTTAGACGCTCCATCAAATAAAAGATCAACAATAACAATGGTTTAATGGTCTCCATTTCGGCATGCTTCGGCAGGTTGAATCCAGCCAGGAGGACGGCCTTGGTCTCTGGCTGCTTGAGCGTTCCGCTCTCCTCCTGCTGGATGGGGCCGCTGAATTGGTCCGAAATGTGCAGGTAATCGATATAGCTTTGGTATTTGTTAAGTGCAGTAATAACGCGTGACTCGAGTATTGCGGACGTGGCCTCCGGGATTTCGGAGAGCACGCCAAAGCCGTTGGGAACGTTGTAACGATCCTCCGGCTTTCCGACTAGACTACAGAATTTGCTCTAAAAAAAAAAGATTATGAGACTAGGATTTAAGGATAAATTAGGATTGTATTTTACCAAATCTGTGTACTCCTTAAAGACCTTGGTTATTGTCTTTTTACTGCCAACTGCAAATACAAATGCATCCATTACACCGCGTGTCAGTTCGATCTTGATGTGAGCCTGATCCAGCTGGGGTCGCATTAGTCCCGCCACCAGGGACACCAGATCCTGTCGCTTGATCATTTTCAGCTCAACGAGCATGCCCTCGCAACAGGTCCTGCCAGAGCACCAGAGCGTATAGAGGCTCTCGCTCTCTTTGATCAGGCCAGGATTCTCGTTCTCGGCTTTGCCATCATCCCCAACCAGAGCGAAATTCTCGTCCAGCAGAGCTCGGTGGGTGCTGAACCACAACTGAGCCAGCTTGGCGTTTTTGGCCTTTCCCGCAAAGAAGTTGGCAAAGTAGGCCAACAATCCAGCCACCATGAGCATTTCCATCCAATAGGAATCCCAGTGGGTGCGGAAATGGAGCGGGATATTGGGAATATTGAGTTTGGGTTCCGTCTTCTGATCTATGGGTGGATCTTTAGAGTCACCGCCATCGTATCCCTCGAACTCTTCCTCGTCCTAAAAGTGGATTCATGAATTAATTAGTATATTTCTATAAATTAGTGTAGAAAATGGAATGATCGAAGTTCAAGCTTGGGAGAAAAAGTTCAAAGTGAAAGTTACCCCCTTGCTATGAGTTCAAAAATTAATTATTCTCCTCTGGTTCTTCGAGTTTGGTTTTTAGGTTCAAGAATAACACAAACAAATAAAACACCTGTCACATTCACAAGCGTGAAGCTCTAATCAAAGTGCACAACCTTGCCCGGCTAGCACCTGACTTTCGTTTACACAAGCAACCCTACCTGAAAGTGCTCGAACTCATCGTCGTCCTCAACGAGTCCATCCTCCTCGTCGCTGTCCACGCTTTGTGCTACTTTACGGGGCTGCTCCGGGCGCTCCTCCTTCCCTTCACCATCAGTGGAGCCCAATCCTCCAGCAGAGGCCTCTGCATTCTTTGCCGCTGGCTCAGTGTAGTAGCTGCCACCCACAAACTCATCATCGAATTCCGCAAAATCATTATTGTCTTCCTCAAAATCCGAGTCCGACTCGGATTTGGTGCTGGCGAAGCAGAGGAGCGCCAGCAGCAGGAAGGCAAATACTGGTCGCATCTCGATGGATTACTGTAGTGCAATCTAATCGTCTAACTTAAGTTAAAATTTATCTAAAAAGTCCTAAACGTTTCTCACTAATTAAAGAAAAAAAAACTAGGTTAGCCTAGAGATGGTCAATTGATCGATAATAATAGTGTGACCATATTAGCCGGTCTTGATACATACACTGAAACAATTTTAATTTTTCTCTCATGAGTTTAATTTACGACTAAATTGGGGGATAATTTATTAAAACCCATATGAAAGGTGATTAACAACAATCAAATAATTATACGGTATAATATAAATATGTCCAAGATGGTTTTTTAAAAAATACCAAAAATCTACCAAAAAGTTATCGATAGTACTTTCTACTTAGCAGCTCCAGGAGGAGGTAAACACGTTGCACTGGCAAATTATTTTGTTTCAAGTGCTGTTTGTGAATAAAACAATTGTTTTAAACAATTGACCGACGCGTCGAGTAAACAGAAATGGTGAGTACTGATATGGCAAGAAGAAATCCTCCAGGAATTCGGAGATTCGTCACGGGAAATGCCACGCACACATGCCGGCTGACGAAACTATGCAGATTTACTTATCCGACACCTTCATGCAGGCTGAACGCAAGGGCACCTTTAAGGTGGAATACCTCCAGAAGATCGAGCTGGAAGTGCAAGAGCGATGGGAGAAGGAGCGAGTCCACGAGACAGATGCCCCCACGGCGCCGAAGAAGCGCCAGGCTGAGAAGTTCTTCGTGACCTTTCCGTTTCCGTACATGAATGGACGCCTGCATTTGGGACACACCTTTTCGCTGTCCAAGGCCGAGTACTCAATGCGTTACCATCGCCTCAAGGGGCGCCGTGTCCTGTGGCCCTTTGGCTTCCATTGCACCGGCATGCCCATTAAAGCGTGTGCGGATAAGCTTACCCGTGAGCTGGAACAGTTTGGCTATCCACCCAAGTTTCCGGAGGTCCATGAGGAGTCTCCTGCTCCCGTTGAAACCAAATCCGAAGTTCCTAAGGACAAGTCCAAGGGGAAAAAGAGCAAGGCTGTGGCCAAAACTGGCTCAGCCAAGTACCAGTGGCAGATTATGCAGAGTCTCGGCCTGAAGGACGAAGAGATCAAGGATTTCGCCAATGCGGAACACTGGCTTAATTACTTCCCACCGCTGGCGGTGCAGGATCTCAAGAGGATTGGCGTGCACGTCGACTGGCGACGAACCTTCATCACAACCGATGCCAATCCCTTCTTCGATTCGTTTGTGCGCTGGCAGTTCAATCACCTCAAGGAACGCGGAAAGATCATGTACGGCAAGAGGTATACCATCTATTCCCCGAAGGATGGACAGCCTTGCATGGATCACGATCGTTCCAGTGGCGAGGGAGTGGGTCCTCAGGAGTACACTCTCATTAAAATGAAGGTTCTGCAAACGCCCAAAGCCTTAAGGTTGGTTTTTTCTTTATTTTTTTTGGAATAAATACCTAAAATATTTATTTTTCCAGCTCTATTAAGCAGCCAATATATCTGGTAGCCGCCACCCTTCGCCCGGAGACCATGTACGGACAGACCAACTGTTGGTTGCATCCGGACATCAAGTACATTGCCTGGCAGACCACCAGGGACAACGAGGTGTGGATCAGCACTCGTCGTGCGGCCAGAAATATGACCTACCAAGGATTCACAGCTGAGGAGGGAAATGTCAAGGTTCTGGCTGAAGTAACTGGCCAGGATTTGCTGGGTGTGCCCCTGTCGGCTCCTCTCACTCAACACCAGACCATCTACACCTTGCCCATGCTGAGCATCAAGGAGGACAAGGGAACAGGAGTTGTGACATCGGTTCCATCGGATTCTCCCGACGACTATGCTGCCCTGGTCGATCTGCAGAAGAAGGAGGCGTTTAGACAGAAGTATGGCCTGAAGGATGAGATGGTCCTCCCCTTTGAGCCCATTCCCATCATCGATGTGCCCACTCTGGGTAAACTGTCTGCCGTCCACGCGTATGACACCCTGAAGATTCAGTCTCAAAACGACAAAGAAAAGCTGGCCGAGGCCAAGGAGCTGTGCTACCTGAAGAGTGAGTAATGGGAGGATTTTTAAAATTATTTTTATTAATATATTTTTTTTAACAAAGGTTTCTATGACGGTGTAATGTTGGTGGGAGAATTCGCTGGGCGTAAGATTCAGGACATCAAGAAAGATCTGCAGAAGCGTCTGGTGGATGCCAAGGAAGCTGATATCTACTACGAGCCAGAGAAAACCATCATTTCCCGATCGGCTGACGAGTGTGTGGTCGCCCTGTGTAATCAGTGGTACCTCAACTACGGTGAGCCCGTATGGCAGGCGCAGGCCACAAAGATCCTGCAGGACATGGAGACCTTCCACGAAGAGGCTCGCAACAATTTCGAGGCCTGCCTCAATTGGCTGCATGAGTACGCCTGCTCGCGTACCTACGGTCTGGGTACAAAGTTGCCCTGGGACGAGCAGTGGCTGATTGAATCCCTCTCGGACTCCACCATCTACATGGCCTTCTATACTGTGGTTCATCTGCTGCAGGGTGGCACCTTCCGGGGAGAGAAGCCTGGTCCCTTTGGTAGGTGAAGCTTAAAAATGAATCTGCAACCAACTAAGAAACTATATTCCAGGCATTAAGCCCTCCGACATGACCTCTGAGGTCTGGGACTACATCTTCTTCAAGGAGACACCGCTGCCAAAGAAGACGGCTATCAAGCAGGAATACTTGTCCGTGCTCCGTAGGGAGTTCGAGTACTGGTACCCCATGGATCTGCGAGTATCGGGCAAGGATCTCATTCAAAACCACTTGACCTTCTGTCTCTACAATCACGCTGCCATTTGGCCGAACGATGAAACCAAGTGGCCCAAGGGAATGCGAGTGAATGGCCACCTGTTGCTCAACTCGGCCAAGATGTCCAAGTCGGATGGCAACTTCCTCACCCTCACCGAAGCCGTGGACAAGTTCTCGGCCGATGGTATGCGACTGTGTCTGGCGGATGCTGGCGACAGTGTGGAGGACGCCAACTTTGTAGAGAGCACAGCTGATGCTGGTATTCTGCGACTGTACACTTTCATTGAGTGGGTCAAGGAGATGCTGGAGTCCAGGAGCAGTCTCAGGAAGGGTGCGGACAAGACGTTCAACGACCAGGTCTTCCTCAGCGAACTGAATCTGAAAACGCAACAAACGGACGAGAACTATAAGAAAATGCTGTTCAAGGAGGCCCTGAGGAGTGGTTTCTACGAGCTCCAGTTGGCCAGAGACAAGTATAGGGAGCTTTGCGGCGCCCAGGGAATGCACGAGGAGCTGGTGCTGGAGTTCATCCGCCGGCAGGCTCTCCTGGTGGCTCCCATTTGCCCGCACATGGCCGAGCACGTTTGGGGCTTGCTGGGCAACCAGGACTCCATCGTCCATGCTCGCTGGCCCGAAGTTGGCACCATCAACGAAGTGGACATCATGTGCTCGGAGTACCTCATGGAGGCTGCCCACACGTTCCGCCTCAACCTCAAGAACTTGCTGCAGCTGAAGGGCAAAGCGGGCAAGGACAAATCTGTGGACACTCAGGCAGCGAAACCGAACCGTGGCTTGATCTGGGTGGCCAAAACTTATCCTCCCTGGCAGTGCTGTGTCCTGGACACAATGAGGGAATTGTTTAACAAATCCCAGGCCCTGCCGGACAACAAAGTTATTGCAGCCACCCTGCAGCAGAAGGCGGAGCTTAAGAAGTTCATGAAGCGGGTGATGCCATTCGCTCAGATGATTCGCGAGAAGGTGGAGTCGGGCAAGGGAGTGGCCGCTCTGGCTGTCAACCTGGAGTTTGATGAGCGCCAGGTGCTGCTGAACAACTTGGATTACCTCAAAAATACCCTTGATGTGAGTATAATACTTTGGATTAATATAATTTATCCTAACCGTTGTCCTTAAATGCAGTTGGACACCCTGGAAATCAAGTACACCGACGATCCCTCAGCTCCGGAGAAAACTCGGGAGGAGGTTCGCCCCGGCTCTCCATTCATCAACTACTCTGTGGCTCCCAATGTCAGCGTGGAACTAACAAATCCCGTCGAGCGATCTTCGCTCTTCCAGGTCAACACCGTCATATCCGAGGGAGATACCACGCAGTCACTGCGCGAAAAGCTCTCCAAGATCATTGGACTCAAGACGGACATGGCCAACCTGAAGATCTGGCGCTATGAAGACCCTGCTCTGGGACCTCGCAAGATACCCGAGTTTCAGGATTACAAATCCGGCAAGACACTGCTCGGCGATGGCAACTTTGTGCTGGATGTGGCGGCCAAGAAGATTAGTCTGGAGCAGGGCGGAAAAGTAACCGAAGTGGGAAGAAATCTTATCTACGTGGTGGAGTAAACCGAAATGCATCACCTGCCTAACTAATTTATTCATTAAATGGAACCCTAAAGCCTTGTAAAACGAACTACTAGCGTGTGACCAAGATTACACTGCAGAAATTAAAGCTAATTGGTGTAAAAAATGGTAGAAGACTTCCTGACTTACTTGTTTACGAGATGACCTTGAATGCTTTTCGGTTATTGGGGTAATCCATGCAAAGACCATGTTGTCCCACTTTGGCGAGGGAATGCCAAGCTCGATTGTGACTTGAATTCCAAGTATCTGTAGGGTATCGGCAAACCCACCCTAAAATAGATTTAATTTAGTGTGTCAGGTGGGGAGATAAGCTCCCCAGCGGGTCTGTTGCTCCATGGGTGGCTATCACTAATCGGAGAAATGCTAAATGGAGTTAAGAACCCACCTATATAAGACATTCCATTGCTTCAAGCCGGAACACTCTTTGGTTTCTGGCTGTCTTACCATGTTGGCTCTCCACTTGACTGTGTTCCTGGTGCTGCAGTGCAGCCTGTTGGTCCTAGGAGGCGTCTGCCTAATCCCACAACCCATTAAGCGACACAGATCTCTAAAGGATCAACTGGAAAAAGCGTGGAAATACTCTCCCCGTTTGGATGGCCGCATTGTGGGGGGCCATCGCATCAACATCACGGATGCCCCCCATCAGGTCTCGCTCCAGTCGTCGAGTCATATTTGTGGAGGTTCCATTATATCGGAGGAATGGATTCTCACGGCTGCCCATTGCACTTAGTAAGTGTGGATTGTAGAAAATTTATTTAAAATTTATAATTAAATTAAAACGTTTTTAGTGGAAAAACTGCTGACCGGCTGAAGATTCGCTTGGGAACCTCCGAATTCGCCCGTCATGGAGAACTGCTCCGCGTCCAGAAGATTGTCCAGCACGAGAAGTTCAACTACACCAATGTGGACTATGATTTCTCCCTGCTCCAGCTCCAGCATCCCATCAAGTTCGATGAGACCAAAAAGGCCATTAAGCTCCCGGAATCCCAGATGAAATTCATGGATGGGGAGACCTGCTTCGTGAGCGGTTGGGGCAATACCCAGAATCTGCTCGAGTCCAGGGAGTGGTTGCGTCAGGTGGAAGTGCCCCTCGTGAATCAGGAGCTTTGCAGTGAAAAGTACAAGCAGTACGGCGGAGTTACGGAGCGAATGATCTGTGCCGGGTTCCTGGCGGGCGGCAAGGATGCATGCCAGGGCGATTCCGGTGGTCCAATGGTCAGTGAGTCGGGTGAGCTGGTGGGCGTGGTCAGCTGGGGTTACGGTTGTGCCAAGCCTGATTATCCGGGCGTGTATTCCCGTGTGAGTTTCGCCCGGGAGTGGATCAAGGAGCACAGCGGAGTTTAATATTCTTCGAACTATGGAAACTATTAATAAAGTAGACTTATTTACCAAACCGCAAACAAAGAACAAAAATACAAAAGTTATAAAATATTCCATAATGTGCCATTTGAAAAGGTCGCTTGCGCACACGTTGTTGTCTCGCAAACATCCTGCAGGACACGCGACCTCTCCTAGTCCTGCACATTCTGCTAGCGCATGTCGCGTTGTTGAAAATGATTCGAGTCGAGTCCCCTGAGTGGAGGCAAGAGAAATCAGCTGGATAGTTGGGACGGGGGAAGGGTCATTAACGTGGAACATTATATTGCGTCTGAGAGTCGCATTTGAATTGTTTTCGTTTTTAATTGAGAGGCTTATCGGAGGGGCAGCCCCTCCGCTCTCTGGCTCCATGCATGTGTTATATGCGGCGTATACGCAATTATTGCCATTACGTATACGCAGTGTGGCACTTTGTAGTTAACATTAAAAATTTCAAATGCATTTCTGCTGGCCGGACTGCTTGTTTTATTGTGTTTGCTTAGTGATAAATTAGGAGAGGGACAAATTAACATTAGGACTTGCATAATTCGGAGCCAGAGAGCCAACGTCAGTGGAGTCTCCGACTGTTCCCTTGTTGTTTCTAAATGGAAATTTTACGCTGATCACCTGAAGTGGGTTAATAGTTGTTTTTCACTGTCACTTTTCTCTCCATTGTTTTCTAGTTTTCCTGGTTTTGAATAATTTTGAGGTTATGCGATTATGTTATGAAGGAAAAACTGTACTAACTATTATGGTTTTGTTGAGTTTTTTAATATTATTTTAACTATATTTTTGTCAGCTTTCCTTTCTAATAGATTTCATTCTATAAGATATCATTTTAGAGGATTATTTGTCCTAAGAACCTCTAAGAACCTAAGATAAGAACCTTTTTTTCCTTTAATCTCTTACCAGTTGCAAGATATTACGAAATCCCAAGTTCCTTGAAATTAAGTTACTTTTCCCTGAAAATATTTAAACTCATTTTGAGGTTTTGAGGCTCCTGGCTCTCACGACAGACACACAAACACACCCATTACCCTTCGGTTGAGTAACATTCTGACCAAGTCAAGTGAATGTGTCTTTGTAACACGAGAGCCTCGGCAAGGTGCTTAAGTGCCCCGCACCGGCCATTCCAGTTGATTGTCAGCCGTGATTGAGTGACGACGTGCCTTGGCCCGCGGAATCAAAGGTATATGCTGTGTACACCTGTATGTGTATAGTCAGGAAGTGCGATGCGTATACGCCGCGTGTGGCAGCAACCAACTGTTGAGTTCCAAAGGATTAGGCAACCGATCAGGCAGCACATCCGAGACCGAGCCGAGCAAAGTCACCCTGGCAAGGCCTACGAGCTGAAAGCAGGGAGGCGAATTCCAAACGTTTAAACGGCTACACTGAGAGAAATTTGTGACAATAAGTGAAAACAATAGACTCAGATCTCAATAAATTCAAAAGAAATTACTTTAAAATTGGTTTGAGAATTTCATTATTTATCATTCATATAATATCTAAAGCTATTAAGATTTAAGGATTTCTTGCCGTGCATCCTGACTGTTGCTGTCGTTCCTATAGAGTTCTCTGAATTTTCCGACGCTGCTTATTCACGGTTATCGAACGTTCCCCGACGACGGGTAAATAAACGTGCGGCACGTTGCTGCTAAACGTGAGCCTTGCCCAGCCTTACAGCTAGTGGGAGCGAGAGGCCCGAGGCGGAAAGCTCTCGGTGACTGTCTCTCTCACACAAAGCCAGGCAAATCGCCGGCGATTACTTGTGGAAGCTTCGCGCGGGCCGGACATCTCATGCGACTGCAATGTGAATAATCGCGCGAGTGCCCCACATGTGCCACTGTGTGAGTGGGTGTTTCTCTCAGTGCCAGTGTGCGTGTGTGTGTGTGTGCGGGCACCCCCGTTGCAATTGCGAGACATGCAAAAATCCAGCTCGCATTCTACTTTGTGCGTTCCAAGTCAGCGGTTCGTTGAGCGGGTCAAAAAAAAGTATCTATAGAATACGCATCTAGTGGATACAAGATCTCTTTGAAAACAAGTAACTACTAAAATAAATAAACAGCTAAAGTGTTATTTATGAAATATATTATTCTAGAAAATGTGTGAATAATGAAAAATAAAAATCATAGTTCTCTCAAAAAGTGCTTAGTTATACTATTTGATTTGTGAGGGTTATAGTGAGTGCCTGGAAGAATTCTCTTACTCTCCGATTGCATTTCACAAAAGTGCAAATTAAATGTTGACGTTGGTTTAGCATTTTACGTAAGCTTCAATTAAAATAGAAAATGCTGAGTAAACAAATTAATTGTTATAAAATAAATAGAGAAAAAAAGTTTAAAAAAATAATGTTTCAGTGATTAAAATTATTTATTTAATTATTCTAGCCAACAACAGAGATTAAACTTCACTTAAGTGAACAAAAAACAATCTTTAAAACCCAAAAACCTTAAAAAGAAACCCTACAAGTGCTTGGAAAGCTTTAAAAATATTTATAAACAATTGTTAAGTGTACGAGTTTAAGAGTTTACTTACTCTACCCCACTCTAACACCATCATATATCGAAACCAGAGAGGAATACATAAACCGGGTGAGAAAAACCTATTGAAATATTTGCAAAAGCCACGACCTAGCACATTTTGTATTTACTTAACCTCTAGAATATCGTACCGCTAAATAATAAGCTTATAAGGCAGAAAGCTTTCAAGAGCCGCCAAATTCAAAAACGCTGATCTATCCAAAAATATTTCAAATATAAAGAGATTAAGGAAAATCCCCTTCTTATGTAAATCCATTAAAAAGAGGCTTGTTTCTCATAACAGGGTGCTGTCAAAAACAGGATATGAGTTATTGCTCCTTCAACCGACAGAGTTTAATAGAATGAACTGACGGATCAATCAAATCCCCAACATTTATTTTCATTGCAAATTTGCTTTTCTAAAATATTTATTTTTTCCTTTCATACTGAATTCCGTTTCATATGCTAATTTCCTTTTGTGTTTCGGACTCAATGAAATTTCCTATTTTTTTTCGAAAGAATTCTCGGCACTTTAGAAAAAGTCCAGTCATGAGTTTAAGACGCATATCATTTAGTGGTGTTTTTTTCAGGTTTTGTATTTTTTTTTATTTTGTTGCTGTGAGTTTTATGTAAGTTTTCTGGCTTTGATTTCATAACCAATCGGCGGAAATGGTATTGGGGTTGCTGGAAACTCACCATGAATAGATGTCCAGATAAGATATGGTTTGTTGATTGAGTTGTGTAAAACCTATGCTGGAATGAGGAGTGTAGTTATGGGTTTAGTAATTCCAAGTAAATTTTGTTTATTACATTTTATAGGAATTTAAGAGAATTTCATGGGAAAATAAAGATATAGAGAGGAGGTTGGAGACATAGAATCTAATCCAAATTAAGCTTTTAATTAAAGATATAGTTTAAAAAATCGAAAACCTATTTTAAATAGTTTCCATTTTCAAAAATTCGTTAAAATTTTCAATTACAACTGCCCTTGCTTTGGCTTTTCTTCGCCATTTTAAATGTCAGCCCAAAAGCTTGCTAAGAAAATTGAAATCATTTTATTTTTCTGGCACACATCTCGCCGCTTTTGTTTACAAATATAGCCCTTAAATGGGGAAAGTGGGAAAGTGGGAACAAGGTAAATTGTTTGGAAGCGGAAACGTTTCAAAGTCAGCTATCTGGAAGCCCTAGAAACAGGACCTGCTGCTGCGCCATTCTCTGCACTCGACTCTATAAATATCGCTGCAGGAGGTCGATGCATATATTGTTTCAATCTTTATGGTTTATTGGGCTCTAGCAGATTCTTTGTCCAATGGCTTTGTCCTCCAACTGTTCTGTTTACACAATCAGCTCGATGTTGATGTCTGCAAGTGAGTCACATGCAGCCACCGGGTGCCGCCACAGTTCCCACTTGAAGCTTTTCTGCCTGGTTACGTGATAGCTGAAGGTTGGATTTTCCTTTATTTTTCCCACCCTTAAGCAGCATTTCTATTGAATTTCTTCGAATTTCGGGGCTCGTCTTTTTGGCCATTTTTTTTATACATTTTTTTCCGGGGGTGTGTTCAAACTCAGATGGCATAGATTTTGCCAACGACCGCCGCGGGGGGTAATTGGTGGGAAACACGCTGTCCGGACACGTGTGTGAGTGGTTGGATATTTGTTCTGGATTTTAATAGGAGTTGATTCGGATTTCATCTCAGATGCACATTGCACACTGCCAGAGCCCTTGACAGTCACATGCACTATGATTTGGTTGCCGAACGTGTATTTTTAGAACGCGTGGGAGTCTAGCTCCTACGACTGGAGTTGTATAAGGCCGGGGCTATTTTTGGGGCGCGAATTAATTTGGTTAATCAAGAGGGTTATCAGTAATTGGTTGGTAATTAAGAGGATAATTATTAATTAATTTTTAAACTATTCTTTATTTTCAGCCTTACAATTAACACTTGTATGTTTTTAACCAACAATGAGCACTGAGAGGCAGCTCAAACATCACACCTCGAATAATACAAATTTTAAAAAATAAAATCTGTTATGGACTGGTTACTCGCAACTCCTCAGTTGTACAGCGCCTTCTCTTCGCTGGGATACCTGGAGGGTGACACCTATGTGGTTAACCCAAATGCATTGGGTGGGTATTTAATTAAATGAAATAATAAATAATATGAATTAATAAATTCATATTTTATAGCCATTCTGGAGGAAATAAATTACAAACTAACGTATGAGGATCAAACACTGCGCACCTTTCGGCGCGCCATTGGCTTTGGCCAAAATGTAAGATCCGATCTGATACCCCTGCTGGAGAATGCCAAGGACGACGCTGTCCTGGAGAGTGTCATCCGGATACTGGTCAACCTAACAGTGCCAGTGGAGTGCCTTTTCTCAGTGGACGTGATGTATCGCACGGATGTCGGCCGGCACACGATTTTTGAGCTGAACAAGCTGCTCTACACCAGCAAGGAGGCCTTCACCGATCCCAAGAGCACCAAGAGCGTGGTGGAGTACATGAAGCACATCCTGGAATCAGAGCCCAAGCTATCCCCCCATAAATGCGATCAGATCAACAATTGCCTGTTGTTGCTGCGGAATATCCTTCACATCCCCGAAACCCATGCCCATTGTGTGATGCCCATGATGCAATCGAATGGGCCACATGGCATCTCCATGCAGAACACCATTCTTTGGAATCTGTTCATCCAGAGCATAGACAAGTTGCTCCTCTACCTGATGACCTGTCCGCAGAGGGCCTTCTGGGGGGTCACCATGGTCCAGTTGATTGCTCTGATCTACAAGGATCAGCATGTCAGCACTCTGCAGAAGCTCCTGAACCTCTGGTTCGAGGCTTCGCTCTCCGAGAGCTCGGAGGACAACGAGAGCAACACCTCGCCGCCGAAACAGGGCAGTGGCGATTCCAGTCCCATGCTGACCTCTGACCCCACCTCGGACTCCTCGGATAATGGCAGTAATGGGCGCGGCATGGGTGGCGGTCTGGGCAAGAGAGAGGGCACGGCCGCCACCCTCCAGGAGGTGAGTCGAAAGGGCCAGCAGTACCAGAATGCCATGTCCAGGGTGCCGGCCGACAAGCCGGACAGCTCCGAGGCAGCCAGCGACATAACCAGCGAGCTACCCGGCTCCCCGGAACAATCCCAGCCCGCGGGCGAGTCCATGGACGATGGGGAATACGAGGATGCCCAAGGCAGCCAGCAGGATCTGCACGGAGATGAGGAGGAGGAGGAAGATGAGGATGAAGTAGACGAGGAGAAGTACATGCGTGTAGAGTCCAGTGCCGAGCCACTGAATCTTACACAACAACCCAACCAACAACTAGCTGACAACGTCAACAACACTACCACAAGCGTCTCAACGCCTAGTCCCACCGGCAACTCGGAGGAGGAACCCTTCAAGCCGCCACCCCTTCGGGCCTCCACCTCGGCCCAGGCTCAAATCCAGCAGCTCAACGATGCGGTTTACACCACGCCACACATTTCGGCCGTGAAGCTTGGCCAGAAATCCCCCCACGCCGGACAGCTTCAGCTGACCAAGGGCAAGTGCTGTCCCCAGAAGCGGGAGTGTCCTTCCTCGCAGTCGGAGCTCTCGGACTGCGGCTACGGCACTCAAGTGGAGAACCAGGAGTCCATCTCCACCTCCAGCAACGACGACGACGGTCCCCAGGGAAAGCCCCAGCATCAGAAGCCGCCTTGCAACACAAAACCCAGGAACAAGCAGAGGACGATCATGTCGCCGCAGGACAAAAAGGAGCTGAGACGAAAGAAATTGGTCAAACGCAGCAAAAGTAGTCTGTGAGTTGAATCTTATTTCATCCAATAATGGAATAATAATATTGCCAATCTTTAGAATCAATATGAAAGGTTTGGTTCAGCACACGCCAACGGACGAGGACATATCGAATCTGCTCAAGGAGTTCACGGTCGATTTTCTGCTCAAAGGATACAACTATTTGGTGGAGGAACTGCATCAGCAACTGCTCTCCAATGCGGTAGGTGGATTTTAAACCAAAGATGTCAGATGCCAATTATGTTACCCATTTTTATTTCATTGCCAAATAATCATGTGAGGCAGAATAAGGTGAAATTAATATAATATTGAAGTGTATTTTATAAAAGGTCTAAGAACTGCTAGAAGTAAGCTAAAAGCTTTACTTTTCATTTCATTCAAAGTATCATTATGTAGATTGTGGCTTTTTACTTTATCTGCCTCTTTAAAATATGTATTATCGAATAGAGACTAGTTTAGTTCAGTTTAGTTCCTTTGTCCCCAGAAGGTGCCCATTGATACCTCGCACTTCTTCTGGCTGGTCACGTACTTCCTGAAGTTCGCCGCCCAACTGGAGCTGGACATGGAGCACATCGACACCATCCTGACCTACGATGTCCTCAGCTACCTGACCTACGAGGGTGTGACCCTGTGTGAGCAGTTGGAATTGAATGCCCGGCAGGAGGGTAGCGACCTGAAGCCTTATCTGCGGAGGATGCACTTGGTGGTGACGGCCATCAGGGAGTTTCTGCAGGCCATCGAGACGTACAACAAAGTCACCCACTTGGGCGAGGATGACAGAGCCCATCTGAGGCAGTTGCAGTTGCAAATCAGCGACATGACCGATCTGCGATGCCTCTTCGTCCTTCTGCTGAGACGCTTCAATCCCAGCATCCACTCCAAACAGTATCTGCAGGACCTGGTGGTAACCAATCACATACTCCTGCTAATTCTGGACAGTTCCGCCAGGATTGATGGAGGACAGACAGTACGACTTTCCGAGCACATATCACAGTGGGTTCTTTTAAATCTTATTCTTAACTTTTATTAAAAATAAATTTTGTCTGTAGGTTCGCCACTTTGGAGGTAATGCACTACTATGGTATCCTCCTGGAGGACTTCAACAACAATGGAGAGTTCGTCAATGACTGCATCTTCACCATGATGCATCACATAGGCGGCGATTTGGGACAAATAGGTGTTCTGTTCCAACCGATTATACTGAAGACATATTCCCGAATTTGGGAGGCAGACTACGAACTGTGTGATGTGAGTTTCTGTTTGATTTTATTTAGAAATAGTATTTTTAATAAATATTCTCTTTTAGGACTGGTCTGATCTCATCGAGTATGTCATACACAAGTTTATGAACACTCCACCCAAATCTCCCCTGACAATACCTACCACTTCCTTGACAGAGATGACCAAGGAACATAATCAGGAGCATACTATTTGGTAAGGACTAATGTAGGTCTAATAAAAATAAATATTAACAAGCAGGGAAGGGTGTCCTTAAAAGCCAGCCCAAGCTTGTAACCCTCAAGAGTTTGTTTTAAAGGGAATAATATTGAAAAGTTGGAAAAAGTGAGGGTTATGAAAGTATGACCCATATCTGCTGGAACTCCTTTTTCCATACAACTAACAAACCAATTTCTTATTTGTAGCACCTGGTCACAGGAGGAAATGGACACCCTTTATTGGTATTATGTACAGAGTAAAAAAAACAATGATATTGTGGGAAAAATAGTGAAGCTCTTCAGCAACAACGGCAATAAACTAAAAACCCGGATCTCCATTATCCAGCAACTATTGCAACAGGTGGGATGAGAATCTCAGCTCATAATATATATTCTAACTAACAAGGATATCTTTGACAGGACATAATAACCTTGCTGGAGTACGATGATCTCATGAAATTCGAAGATGCCGAGTACCAGAGAACTTTACTCACCACTCCCACTTCGGGAACCACGGAATCTGGAATTGAGTTGAAGGAATGTGCTTTTGGAAAGCCCTCAGATGATGTCCAGGTATTATACGATTTTCAATATTCATAAAGGCATAAAGATACTTATTGTACAACTCGTAGATCCTCTTGGATTTGATCATCAAGGAGCACAAGTCGCAGCACTTGGTGTGGCTGCAGAAACTGCTCCTCGAGTGCTGTTTCATCAAGCTCACCCTGAAGGGCGACCTCAAAGTTCCCGATGGCAACAGGATAATGGAGCCTGTGGCCTATCACTGCATCTGCAAACAAAAATCCATTCCCGTGGTGCAGTGGAACAACGAACAGTCGACCACAATGTTGTACCAACCATTCGTCCTGCTGCTCCACAAACTGGGCATCCAATTGCCGGCGGATGCTGGTTCGATTTTCGCCCGAATTCCGGACTATTGGACGCCGGAGACGATGTACGGATTGGCCAAGAAACTGGGTCCAATGGATAAACGTGAGTTTCAAGACATACCATGCCATAAAGAGTCCCGAAAAAAAAAGTCTGTCATGTCAAAGGTGATGTAAAATACCGTTATCAACAATTTTTCCTCCTCTCTCGTTTGTGTGTGAAATTTTGATCATGGAAACATCCGTTATTGGAAACTCGATAACCGCTCGAAAACCCAAATCCATTCCACCCATTCTCATGATTGTGTGTCCTTCGGTGTATCTCGATATGCTGTGTGCCTCTCTCCTTTCTCTTCCTCGTTCTGGACTCTTGTAGTGTCCCTGAAGTTCGATGCCTGCGACCTGGAGGATGCCACTGCGGCGAGTCCTTCGCGCTATCACACTGGCCCCAGGAACTCCCTCAGTTCGGTCAGCAGTCTGGATGTGGATCTGGGCGAACCAGAGGATCTGGCCATCATACCGGAGGTAGATCCGGCTATAGAGAAGGCCCACGCCATGTCCTCGTCGCCGCCTCCTACGGAAATTTTTGCAGTTCCCAAGACCAAACACTGCAACTCGATTATCAGGTGGGTCTGAGCCTTCAATCTTTCACTTTCCCGTTACTAATATCTTTTGATTTTTGTCCTTTTCATCTCACAGATACACGCCCGATCCCACGCCTCCAGTGCCCAACTGGCTGCAGTTGGT
Organism: Drosophila monieri; assembly: GCA_035047585.1. Classification (NCBI taxonomy): domain Eukaryota; kingdom Metazoa; phylum Arthropoda; class Insecta; order Diptera; family Drosophilidae; genus Drosophila; species Drosophila monieri. The sequence continues at coordinate 5,634,946 of JAWNPJ010000079.1, read as the reverse complement.
AATGCGAAGCAAATGCAATCAGCGGCCCACCGGAGATCCCAGCGATGGGTGAGTGCCTTCAGTATATCCACTTGTGTATCCACATCCCAACTCCAAACCACAACCTATCCCAAAAAGCCCAGCCAAAGACAATGCCCGAAAATCTTCAGATTTATGGCACACGGCAGCTGTTGAGGTTCTCCTAACATATTGTTAACACGACGCTCTCACAAAGCTTAAAAAAAAAACAGACTAAAAAATAAATATAAAGTAAGCGATTTATGAACTTTGCGGCCCCGCAAAGGCACTCGTACTCGTACATTTACTTTCGTGTGTTGACAGTTGTTGTCGCCGGAGTTGCGCACCAAATGTCAGCTCCGATTTGGCCATTGTGTCTAGGTCTGTTGGCCAGTCTTGCAGGCTTCCACCAAGAACTGGCTGCACTTAAAAAAATATATAGCTTAAAGGTGTAAAAATGGGACAAAAAGATAATATATAGTTTTTGTATAAGACTATCTGTCTATAGTCTTAGTGAAGCTCTTTTCTGGCTTTGATTTAAAAAATTATTTTTATTTATCTTCTAAAATTTCCCAAGCTTCTTTAGTTATTTTTTTTTTCATATTTTATTTAATATAACTAACAGTTTTTTTTATTAACTCTTCACAAAATTTTGTTAAGTGCATCAAAGCCCCTGCTGGCCAATCTTTCTTGGAGCATATGGAGTGTATATCTCATCCGTTTTGGCCATGTGTGTCCATATCATTTTGGCCCGACTCTGTCACCGTCTCCACCTTTATCTCCTTTGCCTTCCCAAGACCCCACACGATCACCCGCTGGTGGCTAAGCTGCTCCTGCAATTCCGATTCCGAATCCAAGTCTGATCGCCACTGCATTGGCTGCTGCTGCTCATGTTGAACAGCATTTTGCATTTGGGTTTATGACTTTTTGTATGGCATTTTGTTGTTACACCAAGACTTTTAGATTGACGATAAATAGTCGGACATAGCGATTATAGGATAACGCAAAGTATATTGGGATTTTTTTTGTTCTATTCAATGCCTGGGAATTAGGAGTTACATGGGTGGGTCTGATTTATATTTTGGGGCATACAGAAGTAGAAGATTGATTGGAAAATATATATTTCAAATGAATATAAGTTCTATCTCTGTGTCAGATATTTCCAAATTATATTCTTTTTAAGAGCCAGCCACTCCCCCAAAAAAAATTCATAAAAATGTAGCACTTTTTTTGTTTAGAATAATTTACACCTCGAACAAGTTGGCCGTGTCTACGAAAAGCTTACTGTGCCGGTATCCGACAATCAATGCTATCCATAAGATACATTGGCCTGACCCCTGTCACCGAACCAAACAAAAACAACAGCAACACCTTATGAAACAACAACAACAGGAGCAACACGAAATGAAGTCATCGCGATTAGCACGCGCAGCAGGCAAAAAAAAACAGACAGACAACCGGAGCTGCAGTTGTATCTGTATCTGATGGATACACTGGAGGACAGTGGCAACAATCGCACCCTACATGCATAAATTGTCGTCGCTGAATATGTCTAAACAAAAGAGATAATCGCCAAAGTGCAGCTGCCCGATTCCCCTAACGAATGTAAATCAATCAATTCATTAGGCTTTTAGGGCGAAATCAAAGCAATTGGCCCGAATTAACTTTAATAAACTGCCAGAATAATTGCCCATTGTTGGCATGTAATTAGAGTTCTGAGATGCATACATAGAAGCCTGAGATACAGATACCAGTGATTAATGAATCACTTTGAGAGACGTTGACATTTCACTGGTTTTGAGAGACGACCAAAAGATCCTTTTGGCAGAAGCTGAGGCCGACGAACCCATGAGAACTTTCAAGCCATCTGAACCAGTTTAGACCCAAAATTTGCATATATATCTTCTTGGGTTTTTTTTTTTAACTTGGTCTACCTGCGTTCTGCTCTTCGATGGCTTGTGAAATATTTTCGCGGATATTTTATTTATGGTTTTTTTCGCTGCACTCTATGGTATTGTCAAACGAGTTTTTGTGTTTACAATTTTTTCTGTTATTTTTTTTTTTATATGGAAAGTAAAAGTCAAAAGTTACGCGATCTTTTACTCCAACTACGGTCATGGGCTCTCCAGGGGATCCCAAAGCCAGATCCGTGAGGTGCGTAAGTCATTCCGAAAAGTGCAGCAAACAAGTTCTTTTGTTAGTTGGTGGACAGTCTGGTGGACAGTCTGGGGAAAAAAGTGTAACAATAGCCGAGACAAGACTGCACTTAATTTATTAATTTAGAAATACATTTTAAGACTAGCAGGGGTTCTCAATAAACTACTTTAAAGAGTCTATAAGGATTGACATTCTAAAAAAATATACTTTAGCTTTAACTATATTCTTGAAGTCCATACTATGTCGGCTATAAGAAGTTTAAAATAGTTACCAAACACTTGAAAAATTTTAGTCAAATTAACACAAGAGCTACATAGGCACACTTCATGTCTAGCTTTTAATATTTTTTTCTTAAAAAAAAAACCCAAAGGCGTGGGCGTTGACAAAAGGCAATTTTCCAAAGTAATTTAATTTGACGCCTGGCGAAAATTGAATTTGACATTTTTTCCATGGCTCGAATGTTGGAAGTTGTTGGCAATAGCCAGTCAGCAAGTTAGCCAGCCCACTAGGAAGCCAAAGTCAACAGTTCGAGTTTGAGTTGCACTTTTCAAGTGGCCCGTGGGCTGTGTTTTTCGGCTCTGCAATCTGTCAGATTGTTGCAAGTTGCAGGTTTAATAGCAGCAACACCAACCGCAACAACGGCAGCACCATCGGGCAGAAGACTACTAACAATTTTAATTTTTTTTTGGTAGTATGTTGTATTTCCCAGCTTCAATTGTCGACCTTCTTTTGGGTCTGAATCCGGGTTGGGCTTTACTTTTGGTTTCTTTAACATTTTGCATTATTGCCACGATCAGTGTTGTTGGTTTTTTTTTGTTTTGTGAAGCAATAAGTGCAACATGCAGCCGAAACATGGACACCTCTTGCTCTCTGGCGTGGAGTGGCCACCACATCAATCAGCCCCATAAATCATTTTAATTATTAAATAAACAAGTTCCCCCCGAAAAAGTACAATGATTGCTGAGTCACTCAATACAGAAACTGCTACCTGGGCGGAAAGTGTGAGAATATATAAGATGGAGTACCAAAGGGTTAATTGGGCAACGATCTATGTTATTTTGCTTCTAAAAGGGAATGGTTTTAACATGCATTTTATTTCCATTTTTATGTTTTCAGTGTAACATCCTCGGCAGCAACCGTCAATGATGACGAAGGATTGGGAAAGTCCTTAACAGCCGGCACATCCCAGTCGGGCAGCTCCTCCATGGGCGCCGTGAACTCCACAACCACGACACTGGGATGCCTCAGTATGATGAACAGCTTCATGGGTTCCCAGAACGAGAACAGCAACAGTACGGGCGGAGGAGGAACTGTCGCCTCGCTGCCCATGGGTGCCCTCATGAGTGCCAAGGCAATGGGAGGTGGTGGAGGAGGAGTCGGAATAACTGACCCCGAGGTGGATGCCTCAATGAAGACGTCCTTCGAACGGCTGGAGACCACCGGTTCCCACTTCTTGAGGGCCAACAACTTGGATCAGGAGTATAGTGCTATGGTGGCTTCGGTCTATGAAAAGGAAAAAGAGTTGCTGAAGTAAGTACAAAAGAATTGGAACTAGAATTAAACAAAATAAAGCATTGTTTTTTCGTTTTTTTATTGAGATATTGTGCTATGTTTATAATATTTACTTTATTTCTCATTTAATAGTTTCTTAATAAACAGCCAAAATAACAAAAATCGTGCATTGTTCTTAGCAAGATTCTTCAGAAAACCCATAAACCCGTAAAAGTCATCTTAGGGAGTCTCAAATTGAGACCAAAAATTTCATTTCAACGAAGGCGAGGCTCCAGCCTCAATAAAAGTTAAAGCCAAGACAAGATATCGACCTGGCTAATTGACAATTAGACAGATTGCGAAAATGGCAGGCGAAGCCATTGACAGAACGTCATTCTGTCAGTGCGTTTGGTGGAAAAAAGCAAAAAATAAAGGCTATTTTAGGTATTAACCGAAGCTTTTATACCCTTTACTTGACACAAGTTTTTTCCTTTAAAGGGATTACCTTAAATTGATTTCCACTATAGATTTAACTTTTAAACTAAGTTTTCTTTAGATTTTTTATACACGTTTTAGAGTGAACAGGATACCCCTTTGTAAGGGTATTAAAAAAATCTAAAGGCGAAAAAGGAGCATGCCTGGCATTGCTGAACAGTGTCTCACATAAATTTATGGCAAGCAATTATTCAATTTCAGCCATTTTCGGCTTTAAATGGAAGGCGGCTCCAAGCATTTGTTACCAAATTTTTATTTTTCCTATTTATGGAAAACGAATGCGATTTTAATGCAAATTTGTTGTTTTATTTTTGCAGCAGCGATAATGTCTCAGTGGCCTCGGATCTGACCAGAATGTATGTAAGCGATGAGGATGAACGACACGAGTTCCGGGTTCCCCATTATCACTAGGGATGAGTCGAGAATTATACCTCTAATAGTACCTTAATCCAGAAAGTAAAACCTCTAAGATTAAAATAGAAAAAAAACGTATAACGGAGAGTTTCTAGTACATAGTACTACCATAAAGATACTTCTATATATGACCTCTTTAAAAGCTAAAAATTATGTATACCTGATGGGAAAAAAAGTGCATTACGTAGTTAAATAAATGCAAAAGTTGAAATCGAGGCTCATTTAAGATTCTCCCAAATGGCATTAATTAGGATTAAGGTAGTTATAGTCTCCAATTGTATTCTGTATACCTACAACATACATGTATAAATGGGCAGTTCCTGGTTGAAATAGTGCAAATATACACGCATATATCTAATTAGATTAGCATTAAGAAGTTACTTCATATCGTATTTGTATTATATCCAGCATCCATCTGTATATCTCTATCCCAAATCCTAAGTTATGTTCGATAGAAATAAAGCTTTCTCTGTAGTCGAAGCCACAAATCTTTGTCTGCGACTTATTTTTAAATCCAAGACTTATTGTAGAGCCCCGGCCGAATGTGAATAATGTGCAGCAAATTGGCGGAGCCATAAGATTAACGATCTGTGGCCGAGGCGAATTAAGGTCATCTTGTTTGGGATTATCGAGGGGGTGGGCTTTCAAAGGGGGGGAACTTCACGCACGACCCGGCCAAAACAGTAGCCGCCAGAACTGAGAAACAATTGCAGCAAATAAATATTAAAATAGACAAAAAAAACTAAAAACAATCACATATCCGCGCTCGGTCTGGCCCATACATAAATGGCAAAACATGGCTAAAACAATTACCAAAATGCGACGGGCGCAGCAACAACAATCGGGCTCTGAGACGTACTCGTACAAGAAATAATAATAATAATTGTGGCCAATTGCTGTTTAGTTGGCCACGTTAATTGCAACATGGCTAGAGCGACTCTCGATGGCCGAGAGTTCTTAACTTGGCTGGCCACTCATATGGCCACAAATCACAGAACAGCGAATGGTAAGTGATTCACTTTTTGGGCCAGGAACCAGTTCCGTTTTGGCCAAAACTTCATTTCCTTATTAGCCGACTTGTTATTTCCTATATCATTTTTTAGACTTTTCATAAAATAATTTATAAACTAACAGATTAGCATAATTTATTGTTTGGTTTATAATTTTAAAACTTATATGGTTTGAAAATTGTTTTAAAAATAAATATTTTTTAATATTAAACAAAGAACCTTACGTTTATTTTTCAGACAACCCTTCTGGTTGCAAAAAGTTTCTCATAAATTTCCCATTGCTGGTACCAACGACGTGTTTACAATTGTTGTTGGCCTGGTGACGGGCTGGCTCCCAAGTCTTGGCCAACATGTGCTGCAGCTTTTAGCCAAGATCGTCGGCGGCTGTGCAATTACCAAGACAAGCAGCTAATTTTATTTGCTGTAAACGTGCGCCTCTATCTTCTGGCCATATTACTTTGGTTTTTTGTCCGTTGTTGTTCTTGGCGAATTTGTGGGAATTATTCGATGACTTTTTGGCCGAAAAAGAGGCTTAAACATTGCGTGTCTGAGCCACATTAAGCACCTTTGACAGCTCGCCGCCGCCGCTGCCGATGTCGATGCCGTCACTCGTCAATTGACTTGCCAGCACCGAAAGTGAGAAAAGACATTACGCGGGGTGGTCTTTTCAGATTAAAGACCGCAGAGTGCTAATATATTGAGGGAAAAAAATTGCAAATCGAACCGGAAATCAAGGCGGTTGTGATTTGAAAGTGAAGACAAGCGCACATAAAAGAAGCGATTGTCAAAGACCCCGGCAGATTAAATAGCATAACATGGAAATAGCTAAGCGATCGCGAAACTTGTTCATTTGAAAGTTGAGTTCAAGTTCAGAAATGGCAACCACAGCAGCATTCATGGTAACAACGGGTTGCTATAATTTATAAATCACATAAAGCCATTATCCGACAAACACAAATAGTTGTCAACAGCCACGAAAAAGCCCCAAGAAAGTTTCGATATTTTTTTTTTAGAATTTGGGATGCTCTTATGGGACTCATATTTTATAGCAGGTTGGGACAAGATGTAGAGTTTATGTTAATATTTTATAAGCTATACAAATAATCTATAGCTATATAAATCTATATAAATTACCTTAATAGGACCTATCCTACTGCAGTACTATTTTAGTCCCTTCCCAAGTGCACATCTTGACCATTTCTCATCAGACTTTGAAAAGGAATGCCTTAAATGATTCAGAAAACGTATCTATTCTGATCTGCGTAAAAAAAGCAACACCAAAATATTGACCCATTTTTTGCAAAAAATCATGATGTTACCCCTTTCAAAATTTTCGAAAAATTGGGTCGAATTTTAGATTCCAAAATTTTGATAGAAAATGATTTTACTCCAAGTTCTAAGATTGGGAAGGTATAACATTCGACGATCTGAAAGGTATTATCCGAGATATGACCAATTCCCTAAGATATTTCAATGCTTTTCTCAAGTTATATTAAAAGTAGTTATATTTGGTGGAATTTGGCCAAAATACGACACTCTCGAGCCAATAACTTGGATAATACTTGGCAGATTTACGAATGTAATACCTTCCCGATCTTAAAACGTCGAGTACTTTCTATTCTGTATAAAAAACTGGACATCGAAAATCAGACTCAATTTTCGAAATTTTTTAAAGGGGTTATCATGATTTTAGCAAAAATTGAGCCAAAATTGTATTTTTCGATTTTCAGGATATTTAAATGGAAATAGAAGGTAATTTAAACCCCGATTCAAAAATGGTATTGCTTTTAGTGATCGTAAGAAAATTGCCTGAGATATTGGCTAAAAAGTGCTTGAAAAGTTAGTATTTTGACCAAATGCCCATAAGATTAGGTAAGATTCGGGAAATTATATCTTTTATGTATCTGCCATTTAAGAAAGAGTATATACACATCTTTCTTATTTATGAATTATAGGAATACCTTATCTAAAATTCAATAAAACCTAAAACGCTTTCAAATACCCTCTTCAACATTTTTTCCCCAAAACAAATGACCATCTTCAAAGCTTAGTCAATAATGGTTTTGATCTTTAAAGAATGGGACAATGTAGTCGGCACAATGTGGTCCGATTTTGGCACAGGCATGGGCCAATAAAAGGCAGCAAAAAAAATTTATGTAATGGGGAAATGTGAAGCATTTAGATAACATTTTGGCCAGACCCCCAAGCCGATGCAGATCGAGTACCTGAGACGTGGGTAAGTGAACTAAGAGGTATTTCAAGCAGCCGAAAAAGTCGTGTCAAGACAAAGTGCAATAATTCACACTCACTTTCGGGTTTGACGGTTTATAGGTGGGAACATACCACAAAAAGCCACCAAAAAAAGACAACAGAAAAAAAAAGATATATATTTAGGCAAAAAGCAAGAGCAGAATCGACAGTCTGGACGTGCCCAGACACTATTCCACTTACAGACTCCCAAGTGATTATGAAACCTTACATGCACACACTTTATATAGTTTATGACTTGATAAACTCACTCAGAAACCATTGTCCAAATAGAGTTATAAGCATGAACCGAAAATTAAATTGAATTTATGATTTGTTTGAGCGAACATTTGAAATATGAAATGTTGGAGCAATTTTTGCATTGCCACCGGCGCCAATTTTCAGGTTTGGGATTTATAGTTCAATTTGATCATGATTTATCCAAATGCCCATAAATAATAACCATGATTAGGTGGTGGCCGGGGAGTGGCCGCTGGCCAAGACTCTAATCGATGGCGAACCAAAAATTTAATTAGCCGCAACTCCAAAGGCCATAGACAGGTGCTTCGAGATGACAATCACTCGAGCTATTTGCATACAATTCTAAATTCTGTTTTATTTCTTATTTATTTTTGTTTTTGATTTTAAGCCGCATCATCAACAGTTAGCCGAGATCCAAACCTGAACCTGAAACGAAGAGAAGCCTGCCAACGAGGCTTCGGCTGAGTCTTCGTTTCTTCGGAGACTCGAAGAGATTCGAAGTGCCGGGCAGAGTCGGACTCGGTGGCTACTTCTACTTGGCGTTGCATAAAAATTGGTTCAGTGGAGCAAACGCCTTCAAGCCGAAAACATCGTGAACAAAACCCGATTAGCAAGCCGCGCGAACGTGAAGTGCAAGAAAGGATTAGAGTTAAATATCCTTTATTTGGTGTGAATTATATTTCTGTGCTCTAATCCCACAACACAAATTATTTCTAAAAATATATTTTCCAGCCATTGCGTATACTTGATATTTGGAATATAGACCTCAGCCGGATACAACCGAAAATTAAATTCTAAACAAAAGTGAAGGTAAGAGACCCCCGGGTAAGCCAGTTTTTGGCATAAATTTAGTCATCGGATTATAAACTCAATTTCGCACGAAAGTTATTTAAACAAGCAATCAAAAAGACATTCAATAAATAAAAGAATTTATTGTTTATGAAGCATTCTTTTCTTCTTCTCTTAAACTTTTATGTTTTTGTCTATCTTTGGAGGTCCTAAAAATTTATTTTAGTTCTGCTGGAAACAAATAATGGAACTTATTCTTTATGAGAGAGTTTATTTATGAAATTTTTGGGAAGATAAGCCAAATGTCACGTATGGCATAAAAATTCTTATTGTCTTGCCATATTCTTAATTATTAAAATTCACTTTTGCATGAAGTTTTTGGTAGAAATGCCATCCAACTTTTATTTATGAATGGTATTTTTTTTTTTTCTGCTGATCTAATGGTTATGTTGATTTTTTGTATACAGAGAACTTTCCATAGCCAAATGTCAGCAGTTGCATAAACAGACTCTTAAGGGGATTCTAAACATAAATAAAAATCAAGCTGCGGTTTTATTCATTTTCATACCAGTTTTGCCAGGTTTCTATTTTATTTTTTGTTAAATCTCTAGGATTGCGGAAGTATAAACATCGCTAATTGTGTTAAAAAAAGAACATACTTCGGATTTAAAATTACTCACTAGGAATCACGAGATGGGAAAAAAGTATATCTGACGACAAGCTGGTCGAGTTGACAATTACAAATGTCTTTTATTACGGATTGCTTTGAGTTTGATACGATTTGATTGGAATTGGAAATTGAAATTTCCAGGGAATTGTGCTTTAATCAGCCTGACAGACGTCACACGGTGGCAGGCAGACTAATTTGCATATTAATTTTAATTGAGTGAACAGCGACCGGCAGGAGACATCCATCGAATAAAGTTCAATCGGATTGAAATTGAAAATGTCAGGCCCCCAGACTAGAAACGAAATCGAAACTGAATTGAAAATCGAAAATAGAGCCATTGGCATTGCAGCTGCCCTGGCTATGTGGTAGGTCCAAAAAGCGCCACAAAAAAACAAAACCACAAAAAGAATTAATTTGAATACAATGCAACTACAGATTGTCCAAACAAATGTGGTTGCGGAAAAGTGTTTAGCCGGCAGTCGACTTAAGCTGAACGAGTTTGTTGCCTAAGTCTTTTGATTGACTACCAAAATTTGTATTTATAGCTGCATCATCCCTCTCTCATTTCTTTTCTGTTTATTTTTTGTGTGTTTAGTAGATCATAAAATCTCCACCTTTTAAAGCTTCCGCCTGCCGACTGACAAGCTTGGCAAATTGTTACAGACTATCCATTCAATGTCATTGGCAAAAAAAGCAACTAGGCGAAACCAAAGCAAAGCAACTGCCACAAAAAATTCGCAAATCCCAAATTGTATTCCATCATACGATTTGCATATGCAAATTTCATTCCCACGACTTTTAATTGCAAGACTATAGAGAAGAAAATGGAAATGCTTGAAGACAGCTTCTCATGCAGACTAAAATCGAGTGATATAATTCTTGATAGTTGGTGGTCAAGGCCAGAACCAGGTGCGTGATGCTGCAGATGATCCAAAATTTATTACCAATCAAGGTGAATGAGATTTCTAAGTGGTTTTATTTAGCTGTGATTTGAAATAAAGATTTAACTAAGATTTGAAAGTGAAGAGCAGCAATAAACACTGCTACTTAAGAGGTTCTTTACCCAAAAAAGACTGACGTAAAGCTGAAAAATAAATGAAATAAATAATTCTTAATACATTCATAAATCTCAGTTAATTACAGCCATTAGGGTGTACAGAATTCTACCTACCCACAGCCATTTGTCATTACTTGTTTATGATTAACCTTTTCTTTTGGCACATCTCTTTGGGCCATTTTAATTAACATTATTAGCAAATCCATCAAACAAGGCTAATGAATGGAGCCAAGTGAATTGGCATTATTGGAATTAACTCCGATGTGTCATAATTAAGTCAAAGCCCTGACAATAACCCCCCACGGGGAAATTGGAGCAGGTGGACATGGAATTGAAATTCAGCTTGGATAGAAGTGTTTTTTGTATTTTATAGCCATTTGTTCTGGGTGAGGCACAAGCCAAAGAGTCTGGCTCTGGCTGCACCCAGAAATGCGTACAAATCCGTTGACATTTTGCCAGACAACCTTACAAGACACCCCAGTCAGAACCGACTGCCTCTGGACTGCCTCAAAAGCCACGACAGCAACACGGGACAGGCCCTGAGACAGACAATTACTAATTGAGTTTCCTTCCCCCTCGAGACCAAACATTAATTACACTCCGCTACAAAAGTAGTTGGGGGATGTGGAGTGGCCACCTAAGATCCCAACCTTAGAGTTCATTAGGAAAGGGCGTCGCCCAGTTGGGCTTTTCGGTTATGTAAGCCTTGTATCTTCGCCGGCTAAATGTTCAATTTACAAATTAACCAAAGCAAGCCTGTCGGTTCAAAGTTCAAACACAACGGCAGCGGGAAAACAAACAATTGTTGTGAAATATCGAAATCGCATCGAAATCAAAATCGAAAACTAAAAACAAACAATAACAAGGGCATAGCAGACCGACGAATTAATTGAAAGCATTTAATATCGGCTAACAAACTAAAAAAGTGTAATTGAAAACAAAAACCTGAAGAAGGCAATGTCTGAGCTTGAAAATTGATTGAGCCCAGCGGGTGATTGGCTGAGAAGACTGGAAAATGTCGGAAAGGTTTCCACCCACTGACTGACCTTAAGCTAATAAACATTATGATGAATACATTTGTTTTCTTTATTTTTACCCCCAAATTTCCTATTTTGGATTTCCACAAGGTTATGCTTTGTTATTACCATTCCTTATATTTCCCAACCTGGATTTTTGGCCCAAAACATCATTATGGCTTATGCAACAATCCAATTGAAGATCCCAATTCAATCTGATCTTTTGTCTTCTGAGTCTTTTTTCGCCCGAGGCGTCATCGTTGGTCAGTCAAAAGTTCAAATTGGCAAATTATTGATTGTGGGCCGGGTTCAAATCGGGTTGAGTTACACAAGTTAGTCAGGCAGACCGATCGTCAGTCACTCAGTCAGTCACGCATATGCCTTTCGATTTCGATTTTGGCTGAATCCAAATCTCTTTTTCGGATTTCTTAATATGCGAGTACCAGTACGAGTACTATGCAAATTGATCGCTGGAGTTACTTGAGCCGAAATTTGCATTTCCCAGACAAAGTTCGTGATATGTCAGCGGGCGTTAGAATGTATTGGAGGTCAAGACGTCCCCCTGCCCGCCCCACTTTTAAAAAAAGAGTATGTGTTTCAGTAGTTGACACTTTTGAAGGAACTTGGCAATTAGCAGAACCATTCAAAATAAATCATCCAGTGTCGCCTGGCGGATTGTTTTTTTCTGATTCCGTTTTAGTTGCTTTATCAAAATGCCAAGACCAAAGTGAATGCCTGCCCGCAAAACGAATGACTGAGACAACGAACTTGATTCGAAAACGAGTTGAATCTGCTGAATCTTTTGTTTTGCTTATCGTCTTCACTCATTAATACAAGTAGTTTTAACTCACTGTTTCACTAATCACTAGATCTTAATAGTTGTGCATTAAAGTGTTTTTTAAGTAGCTGCTCTTTGGCGCCTGTTCTGACTTCTTTAAAGACATTTTTTATTTGAATTTATCCAAATTATATTCGGCATACACTTGTTTCTATGTTTCTGTGCTTAACCACTTCCATGTTTCAATTTTATCCTCTGTTCTTGGTATCCAGGTCAAGTCGGCTGTCATTTAATGCAAATTATTGGCCAATGTTGCTCTCTGCATCTTTGAGCTTGTTCCACTACAAATTGCGTTTTGCCTTCAGTGTGGCTTTAACTAACGCACATGTGGGCGTGGCCCGATCTCTAAGGCGTAGCATTTGATTAGAATTTTGTTTCGCAAATGCCATTAAATTTTGTGTTTGCCGCGAAGTTTGCCTTGAACTGTGGACTGAGAGGAATAAGTTTCAACTAACTAGTTGCAATTAATTTTATCCTAGTAGATACATTTCGTATTACTCATAATTATACCTTTTACAATTTAAACAAAACAATCCAAGTCTAGTTTAATGTCTATTTTAATTACCTATTAACAATAAATTTTTAATTGCTTCTTGTTACCATTTCTGACCCAATTCTGCAAATCATTACAGCCAACAATTGTTACTAATTGATTTGCTGATGAACTTTCTAAATGGCAATACATCCGTTTGTCTTTCTAACTATAAATGGTGTAATTAAAATAGTTACATTTACTCTAAAAAAAATAGCAAATAGTAATCTATTTCTTGCTCCAATTCTTAAGCTTCTAATAAAAATTCACTTGACACTTTGTTGCTGCCAAAAAATATTTTGTTATAATTAGCCCCACTCGGACACCCAACTTAATTGCCAAATAAAATTTAAACCGAGTGCCGTGAGCGATTAAATAAATTAGCATCGGCCAGAACAAGATAGACCCACACAGCTCGTTGGAGATCTGATCTGCGATAGATGTTGCAACTGGCCGCGTCAACTAGCAACCTGCAACCTGTAACAACGACATCAATTAGCGGCGTTTTAAGTGCGTTCCACATTTGGCGTGAAAAAAGCTGAAAAGCGCAAGGGGAAAATGCGTCGAGAAACGCCTCGAGTCAATCAATTTTCCGTATACCACACAGGCCAAAAAAAATAAAGATTTCAAAGAGATTAAAGTACTACTTTAAAGTCCTCTCTTATACATTTTTTTCTCTGTGCAGCCACCAGCACAAGGAGGCCCGAACTCCCAGCTCGGGCCTGGTCAAGATTGCGTGGCCAGATTGAAAGCCATTTGGAAAGGCAACGCTCGAGTTACGCGCCGGCAACTTACGCAAATTTCGTGGCCTGTCCTCCGCCCCACTCGACAACCTCGAATCCTCGGATCTGCGATCTCCCCTAAGGCCCGAATGTCCAAGCCACTAACAGCCGCCTCATCAGAGGGAGATATACCCAACGACACACCCTAATCGGGCCATGTCTTCGGGTCCGAATCTCGGATTTTTAAAGTCTCAGTCCGTTTCGGAGCCAGAGTCAGAGTCTCGGCCTGGAGTTTCCAAGATTTTTAATTGAAATCTGCAATGGTCTGGTCTGACTGTCTGGCAGACAACTAGTTTACGCATTTGAAAGTGCTCGGCTGGTAATTAAAAACTTGTCGTTCGATTTGATAACTTTTTTTGCGAGTACCCTTAAACGATTCGGGCAGAGACTTTTTATGGAGTGGTTTGATGGCCTTTGAAACATAATTGCCTTTTTTATAGTTTTTTGTGTAATTAAATGAGAGATGTTCGGAAAGGACTTCTATTGGACTAATTGGACTTCAATTTTTATAGTTTTTCTGTTAAAAAACAATAAACCATTTTGAAAGAGTATCTCTGCTTCAGGAGACCCCCACTTGAGTTCCTTTCACCTTACGTTTCTGACTCGGTTAACGTGTCGTATACGCAACATTTGTCATGAATGTCCACCGAGACTGGACATGCTCATTTGCGGTTTAAAATAAAATGTTTGGCTAAAGGATGTTCGGACGAATGATTTATGTTTGCTGGCAACTTTGTTAGCTCTACTCCCCTCTCAACCCCCCGATAAAATAAATTATCTAATCCACATTCCTGGCCCTGCTCCATCACCGAGAGATTTTTAAGTAGCGATGGCAATTGATTCCAGTTTATCGAAACCAGTTTAAATGCAAAACCCAAACAAAACGCCCCTCGGCTAATCCGAAAAACCCACAAAAATCCATATTCCCAGACACATAGATTGGAACATGAAAATTACACAACACTCCTGGGAGGAGGAGGTTATGACGTGACATCCTGGCTACCGGATCGCTAGAAATTTAATATTCAACGCATTGATTGCGTTTTATGGCTGCAACTTCTTAGCCTTTGGCTCTTGGCCAAAAGTGAGTGGAAAAAATGCAATTTCTTGGCCAAGCAAAAGGATTTTAATTAACCGATTGGTTACAAAAAAAAAATCTAATTTCCGTTGTCAAAAGAAAAAAAAAAGCAGCACGCATTTCGGTTAATGCGAAATTGTGATGCAATATCTTCCAAAATGTGCCACGCAAAAGTTATCAACAAATCAAGCCGGCTCTGAGCCGCATTGACACACTTTTCTCGCCCACCGCCCACCGCCCCCTCGCCATTTCCCGACGCTGGAAAATCCACAGAAAATTTATAGAGCGCATTTCGGTTTTGGAGGCAAAAAAATTAAAAGCCAGGCCCAAAGCGAGGTGCGTGAGTCGTTCAATCAATGCAATTCATTCATTGAGTTTGAAGTGGCCAGCAACACGCTAGTTGACGTTTTGCCTCTTGGCCAAAATGCCTTTCAAGTCCAGTGGCGGTGTGGAAAAGGAGTTAACGAAACACATGCAATCAAATGCTTGAAAAATATTTATTTTTCAACACTTCTTGTTTTATTTAATTACTCAAAAATTTGTTTCTATGAACAATAACAAAATGTAGTATTTTCTTTAAACCCCTTTTCCGGCTTCTGATTTGTCCGAATATTTTTTTTTTAATATTAGCCCCCTCTATTACCAACTTGGCACACGCTGCCAGCTTTGACAAAAAATGCGTTTTCAAAGTATGCAAAAAAAACCAGGCTAAAAAAAAAGCAGTACCGCATAAAAGTCAATGGCCAACAAAAAGTTGCGTATGGGCACAGTTTATTGATTTATTATCTTGCATATAGTGCATTATTTATTACAAATCTATTTGGAGCTGGACCCGAAGATAAGGGGATTAAGGCCTAGGGGGCGTTTCAGCTTGTGCGTGCCAGGAGATTTATGCTTCAGCGGAGTAGATAAACAAAAGACTTAGGCAACAAACTTGAAGCGTAGCGATAGGAGTTTTTAACTTACGAGGAAGTTTAAGGAAAATGAGAGACATAGCTGAGTGATTTAATAACTCTAATTAATTATATTTATAAATTTATTTTGAGAATAATTTTGAAATTTTTTTTTAATCACTTAG
This sequence comes from Drosophila monieri, assembly GCA_035047585.1. Classification (NCBI taxonomy): domain Eukaryota; kingdom Metazoa; phylum Arthropoda; class Insecta; order Diptera; family Drosophilidae; genus Drosophila; species Drosophila monieri. Next base: position 5,619,034 of record JAWNPJ010000079.1, on the reverse strand, counting down.
TCGATATCAACCCCACGGGCACTACATAAATACCGCCTCCATTATCTCCCTTGTTAATGACTTAATTAAACGCCTTTTATGTAAACAACGGCAAGAGAACCAGCAACAAAAACACGATGCATGATCTGAACCCGCAACTGCCACAAAAGCAACGCCCACGCAGCAATAGCAACAACAAAAACAATCATAACAACAACAATGACCACACGCCACTCGACTGCCAACTTCTCACGCCCCCTCAAGTCCCCACTTTTTTTTCCTAGCCATGGCCCCTGAATTTGAACCTGCTGCCAGTTAAAGTGGCAACTTCTGTTGAGAAAATACACAGAAAAAAATGTATAAAATTTAAATAAAATATGAAACTGTGTATAATGAAGGGTTTGAACTAATTTTAATGATGAAAAAATGAATCAAGAGCTAATACTATTACTACATATAAAGTAATAGTATATTTTTTTCAGTGCACTATTACTCTTGCTGAGGTGTATACTTGATAAATATCATTAAACTGCCGCCTTGCTTTTCGCTTTTGTTTAGCGCGCCCCAAGAAGATTGATAATTTCGAATAAAATGGAAGTCCTGTGTTAATAGGACGAATGAATATAAATATCCAATTTAAGGCAATGATTTTATTTAATTGGCTGATGATAGACCCCCGTTGATTTGGAGATTTTCTGTTTCCGATCCGCTAATTAGCCTGTGCCTGTGCCTGGCCGGCACTCTTTCGGCCACCGCCTTGGGCAATGATCCGAGCATGAAATATCACGCCAATTACAGTAGCGATTGCTGTTCGATCCAGCAGGTAACTTTCAGCCAGGTAACCAGTTGGTATTTAACTCACTGAGCTGAACTAAATTAAATCAATTAAAACAAAAAGAGTAGAGCTAGGGGAGTATTCAACTAAAAGTAAGCAGTTAAGCACTTTTTTTTATTCATTCAAATAAAATATTATAACTTATATGTCAGTGTTTTGATAATTAATATTACAATCCTTTCTCCAATAAAAGAAACTCATATACCCTATCCATTCATAGGGTATATACCGTTGAGTGATTTTGAATCAATTATGTTTACGACTTGGGCGTCTCATTAAACATTTATCGATTGATCCGATTTGATTGAGCGGTTATGTGATGTCACTACTACCTCAATTACATGTGTCCACATTAGCGGGTAACTCGTTTTCCGTCTTCCCATTGCAGATGTCCAGCATGTTCCATGGAGTGGCTTTCCTGGGCCTGTCGCTGCTCTTGACGCTGATCCGTTTGGACGGGATTCGGGCGGTGGGCTATCACTACGATCGTCCGACGAGACCCACGGCTCCTTCCGGTCCCGGGCTTAATATTTATTCAGGTCACCAGTTCAGTGCCCTGCCCACAATACATCCGCTACCACCGATTCCTGCACTGCCGCCCCTGCCCACCGCCCGGGTTCCCATACCCCGGAGTCGCCCCACTGCCCCGGCCACCAGTATTGTGAGCCAGTATCGGCAGCCGACAGCTCCTGTGATTTCCACATACATTCCACCTTCGGTAGTGTCTCCCATCGCCTCGATTAGTTTCCATGGAACGCCCACCTTGAAGCCGGTTTACGGACCACCGCCTCCGCCAATTCCCACTGCTGTCACTCCGATTGTGGTGGCACCCACAGGACCATCCGCTCCACTTCCAGCGGGTGGTAATCTGCGTATACCCTTTGGAAAGCAGGCGCTGATCTCGCCCGGAGAGTCCTACATAGCCAATGGCAGGCAGCTGAAGCAGTACGCCGTCATCGAGATTATCGACAACGACATTGACGAGACACCGGGCCCCTTCCTGTCGGGCAGCAGCTTCTTCGATCGGTATGGAGCCCATGTGGGTGCTCCGACTGCCAATGGCATCCAGCTGGACTCCCGGGCCAATTCCCTGCTCCTCGAACAACAGCAACTGGCCATCCAGCCGAGAGCGGGAGCCCAGCCGGCTGCAGGTGGTGATGCTATTGCCCTGGGCTCCGGAGGACTGGGCTTCGTGCGACTGCCCAACGGCAATGTCTACCTCGGATCGGGCTCCCTCGGCTATATCAGTGGACAGCAGAGGGTCGCCTCGGTTCTGGATGCCCGCACTCGGTCGGAGTCCACCTCGGATGCTCTGCACTTTGGTCATGGTCCTTTGGGCGGAGTGGACAACCTGCTGAGATTTTAGTAGAAGGGCTTCCAGCCACCCTCCTTATCTACACACACACACACACACACACACACTCTCACACACACTAGAACTCACATCTGAATACATCTATCTATAAAATATGTATATTATGCTGTAAATATGTAATTAAAAGAAATGGAAAACAAAAACCATCTTGTGTTGTCTAGATTATAAGTCTGCTTAAACTATTTGAAGTTCTTGTAAATTTGTCCTAAGCAAAACATCGAAACTTGATCAAATAAAGACGACTATGGAAACAGAACAAGGATTTTTGGCAGAAGGGATAATGAGGTGGTTGGGAAATTGAGTTTTAGGTGCTTACATTTTAATTTTTTTTTACTTTCTACGTAATTTATAAATATATAGAATGTGGTTTTAATTTAGTTCAATACTTTTAAAATTTGATTCACAACAAGAACTGAAGCTCGAGAGCTCTCGCCTCGCCAAAAAGTATGCTACATATTTTTATATACAGGTGTTAAAAAAATACCAAAATCCAAATATACTACAATGATGCGCGGGAATTTGAAAATGGAAGCCTGTGTTTTATGTTTTATTTAAAGCAAATAAAACGATAAAATAAAATTTAAAAACATTTAATTGCAGAAAAATGTCAAGATTAAGACTACGATTTGGTTATCAGCCTAACGGAAAGATTCCAACTATCCAACTGTCCAAGTACCTTTTATTTGTATGGATTTTATGATTTTATACAATTACAATTAAATTTTATATAAGGTCTTTGTTAAGTTATTCTATAAAAAGATTTAATGGCTGAATATTTGGTTTCCTAATTGCTATCAATTGTTTACTTTTGAAATAAAATTAATCTTTTTGTTTATTTTCGACTCTGTAAACATTTGTAGTTCGCACAAAATTTGCATGCCTAGAACTGTTTGCACTATCTCGACAATACACATAGAGAAATCTGGCGTGGCTCTGCTAAATCATTACCTAAATAGAAGGCAAACACTATGCCGCCGGCTGTTTGCGATTAGGTAATAATAAATATTCATGCGCATTATTCAAATGGGCTTCTGAGTCTGGAACGTGCCGGGATTAAGCACTACGATTTTATTGTTGTTTCAGTTTCATCATCTAGTTTGGATCGGCAGTGCCAGGGAGCGGTATATGTACTATACAAATATATATATATATATATATAGTCTTTAGAAAAAAAAGGGTAAGATCGCGAGGGGCAAAGGCAAATGCAAAGTCGTTTCCGAACTGCGCAGTTTTTAAAGATCTATTTTTTTTTTGTTGGACTTGTTTGCCGGTTTGAGGATACACACAGTGTGTGTGTGTGTCACAGTCCCAAGTTGATCTTTTGTTTATGTTGCTATATGTATTAATTTGTTCGATAACTGGGACACGCGCTGCTGGGGCCACTGGACTAGCTACATACATATATAACTAAAAAGCCGGCCGGTATTTCCAGCTGTCTATAGTCCCCCCTTTCTCCCACACCCCTCCCACACTTTATAAAAACGCCAAATGAAAAAAAATTCACCTAGTTCAATAAACTGCCAAAAGTAATTTTAAACTGACTCAAGGTGAAGTGGAAAGTATTCTCTATCACACGCGTTCTAGCCGCCTGCCTCAAGGTTCATTTGCCGATAAAGAAATTTGGTTTTGATTCGCACATGTGGTGCCGAACTTTCTCAAACATTATTATCAGCTCAAAATTTTGAGAATTTTTAAAGCGGTGCTTATAGTTTTTAATCGTAGTTATTAGGATGGTATTATACTAAATGTTAAGAATTTCTAAAGAACTATTTAATGGTAGTTATTAGGATATGATTCATAAATATCTAGGATTAGTTTCTTTATGATTACTGTAGTTAGGTTTCTAAGATAAGTTCAAGGCTTTCTATGAATTCTTTAATATTAAAAAATTTTAGACATATTTCAAGTAACTAACTTTACCAGTAATATTATTAAACTTGATACAAACAAACAATTGTCCTTCAAACATAGTTTAGTTTACTGGCTAGTTTTGAAGTCATTTATAGTAAAAATTAAACTATAAATCATTAAAGAATGTTAAGGCCATCTAAAATATTTGAAAACCCCTTAAAATTACTAATTCATTTAATTTTAATAAGTCTTTGTTTCATTTAAACTCAATCCCTTTATCAGACTCAAAGCCCTTATCAATAAAGTGTTAATGCGTTTCAGATTTCTTGTTAAATATTATCAAACATTATTTTTTATTGCTTTTAACTTAAGATCTAAGGATTTAAATACAAAGTCAATATGACCGAAAGAACAAAACGAACTGGAAGAACTAAGGTCTTACCATCTAGTTAATGGAGTGGTTATGGCTAATAGTGATGCAGACTAACTTATAAGATCAGGGTGCCTATTTTTTTGGTTAATTAAGAACTAATTTGTTTTGGCAGTTGCTGCTTGGAGGGAATTGAACCCTGTCCCAGATTACAGTTCCAGCTGGAACTGTTCCTGATCTTCGATCTTCAGGGACTGTGCCTTCTTCACCAGTTCCGTGGGCACCGGAACACACTTCCGGAAGGGGGTACGAGGAGTGCCCCTCATGAGACAGCTGGGCACATTCGAGGGTGGCGTCTGACTCAGGGGAGAGCCACGCAGATTCTTCATGAAGGCCCTCTCGTATATCAGCTTGGTGCCTGGAATTAAAGATAAGTTGGGGAATACGTTGATTAGTCAAGGTGTCTCCAAATTGCATCAGAATCGAAAAAGTTCCCTGATACTGCTGATAAGACAGCTGCTTAAACACTTTTTTTTGTTTACTATCCAGGAATTTTTGTGATAATGAGTCATGAGCACATGTGCTTAGAGGTGACTACATTTTTTATTTTGGTTATCATGTTTTTTTTTTAAATTTAAATGTCTAGCTTTCATCAGCCAAAAGAATAGGGAATTTTTTTTTAAAACTGTCTGACTAATTATGTTTCATTTCGTTTCAGAAACTTACCTCCGGGAGTGGTGGAGTAGATGGTGCCTCCAGGTGTCGAGGAGTAGACCTCCGGCATCTGGATGGGGTCCGAGATGATAATCTTACGGGTCATCATGGGCAGAGCCTGGGTGATGGCTTGACGGGCAGTTGGCGATGCAGACATCTTGATGGTTTTATTGATTGATTGGGTTTGTAGGGTTTTTGAAAACTTTCCGTTGGCTTGTAAGCACTTGATGGGTTTTTGTTTTTATTGTTTACACAAATTGCGTTGTTTTGTAGTTAAGGTTTGCTTTTATCAGCTACTGTGTGTTTTGCTGAGACCTCCTAACCGTTGGCTGTTCGCTAAGCGATTGCTGTTCGAATTCTGAAACGGCTGGCTATTTATACCCCTCACGCTCTATAGCTCTATAGCGCTCTCTATCTATATATACTGCTACTCACCGGCTCTCTCACTCGCGTGATGTTTTTGCTTGGTAGACGATTGTTTTCTGTTTTTATCTGGTGTATTTTCTGCGTTTCAGTTTATGACAAACCGGGTGATTATTTCTTGTTTTTGTTTTATTCTAATAAACCTCTTTATTTTTGTTGCCTTAGTCTGCTGCACACCTTTCAGACTTTTCTAGCAAGAGTGAGAGCGGGCGGTGAGACGGCCTATCTTGAGGGGCTTCTCGCCTTGAGCTCTTGTTTATCTTAAACCATTTGTTATTATTTAATGCAAGGCAGTATTATTGGTAAACAAGTTAGCCATCTATACTAAAACATTAATCGCATTCGTTTCTCAAAACCATCTTATCACGGTATTGCATGGGAAATTGAATGAGTCAGGTGTGAGGACGTTCTAGAGATGTTATCAGAGTGGCTCTTTCTATCTTTAGTATGAATGTCAGTTCCGTTGAAATTCGGGAAGTAGGTATTACTTTGCTTTTTGCATCACCTTTTAAATTCGACTAATTAGCATAATGGACACGTTGCGGGCAAATGTTGACGTAGGTTTCGATCGCAATTCGCATGCATGTTCTGTGCTCCGAAAGCAGGGTAATAAAAAATGAATATTTTTTCGAAATTTGTTTCGGTTCTTTAGATACCTAGTAGTGGGGGGTTTTTTCCATCTTTTGGGTCTAGGTTGTTTACTAAAATATTTTAGATATATTCAGAAGAAATTTTATTGGAACTTTTGAATCTAAAGAAAGTAATACCCACTTTTCCCCATAAATATTCTATACTTTTTCCATCCTAAGTACTATTAAGATTCAAAAATCCTTGTTGAATTTTTAATATTTAAAATGAAATTTATTATAATTTTTATCATTTCAAAAATAAGACAAACCTTTAAGATATTCTATCCTTCAAACATTAAAGTAAAGATCAAATAACTTTAAACTTTAAACTAAACTTGACATATGTTCAGTATTCGAATTAATATTTTCTAACCTTTTAGGATCTGTGGAACTATTAAAACATTACTAAAACTTGCATATTTAAAACAAAAATCTGGAATTATTAAACATATTGTGCAAATACCCCTGAAATCCTATCAATCCAAACAATTACTGGGTAAAAAACAGCAAAGGCACACGAGCGTTTTGGATGTGCGGGGGCGATGTTGACGATTTTTAATCGCTCGGGGGACGCATGTAAATAGTTTTAAAGTAAATAGTGCTTACGTCGACGCCCCACGATCCGACGTAATTCGATTTTTGGCCACCGGCCACTCAGAAGCCAAGGGATCTAAAGGGAGGGGTTATTGTAAAGGTGCCACGTGTGCTGATCTCCCACGATCTGTTGATGTGGGACAGCTACAGATAGGTATGGCGCCCACTTGGATTTCTGGGATTTCACAAGGTCACCGGCATAAGCGTGCTAAAATTTATGGTTAAACAGGAAAAAGTCTTTGGACCTTCAAAATATTATTAATAGAAAGTTTAGTTTATTTTGGGTGGGTTGAAGGAAAATTTTCACCGCGGAAAAGCGTGACCCACAAACACCCATTACAAACTATGCGGGGTGGATATAATCTATGTAAGCTAAGTGCCGGCTGACCCCCAAAACGGTAAACAAGGGAGCTCCGAGAACCCGGCGGAATGATGTTTATTTGCCGTGTCATCTAGCACGTAGTCCACAGCATAAAGACGCCCTACGTGCGTTTCGTGGGAGATACTTACCACTGGCATTATGTTTTTTGGGTTTCGGAGAGACCCAAAGAGACCGGCTTATCAACCCTCATAGAACCAGTTCGGATTTCGCTTTCAAATAAATGTACTTGCGCAGAGAGAGAGTTGCATATATTGTTGGTGAAAGAGATGGCAGGAAGTTTTCTTATTGCGTTGCAGCCAAAAAGTGAAAATGCGTCTTGAGAAATTTTTAGCCGGTTGTCTAAGCTCAGAGGGGTGGCATTCTTTCCACACGCCAGGGGTCAGGTAGAATAAAATCGGAATTCATCGGAAATCTTTTCTTTTTTTGCGGGTTGGCTGATGAAATTGCACCATCCGGTTACGTGCTAGGTGAATAGATTTCGGGGGTTCGAATCTATTTCTAAACGGGTCTGAGATAGTTGTGAATGAGCTAGACAGAAATCAAGTTGTTTTTATTATTTTTTGTCTCAACGAATTTAGAGAAATAGGTAAGCGATTGAAAATGTCATCAAATGAAGGTGATTGACGAAAATTAAATGATCTTTTCAAAAAAAAATATAGTTTTTTTAATAAAATAAAAAATAAAATAAAAATAAAATAAATAAAAATATATATTAAAGTTTTAAGATTCAGAACTAGAACTTGCCAAGCATTATTCATTATTGTTTGTATTTTTAAACTAACATCCACCATATCTTAAGAAATGATGTTTAAAAACCACCCAAATATTTTATTATTATGAGAAAAACTCTATGTAGCTAATAAACTCTTTCGAAATAAAGAGTATTTTTAAACCCAAACAACAAACATGAATCTCATCCCCCAATTCGACTGACGTCGATGACCCACATTTTCAGAATCCGAATGAGAATCGCGGACGTCGTCGTCGCGTTGGCCAAAAAATCAAATCATTCATTTGACTTTGTTTATGCACAAAATATGAATAAGGTAAACGAAAGCAAAAATAAAAAAAACATCAAAATAAAATAGAACCCAAACAAAAACAAGATGTCTATAAGAAAAAGCATGTGCTTTCCAAATCATAGATAAGGGCCAATGACTGAACTGCATAGATAAGGATAAACCTCCGACGGACTGAGACTGCTTGACGCTAAGTCATTGGCCCATCGAGATTTTGGAGTCTTCGATCTTCGACCATTTCTTAAAAAAATCTCGTAATTTGCGTTTTAAATTACATCAGCCAAAAAAATGTCTGGGATTCTCTCGAGGATGTCTCACAGGTAGGGGAGGACTTGGGAGGATGGGTATTTTCCCAGACATCTACCCCTCTTCCTGCTCAAAAAAAAAAAAAAAAAAAGGAAAAGAAAGTTCAACAGCCTCTGATAAGGTTCTGCGACAGCCACAGACAAAATTTATTTTAATCGAGAAAATATATAGAAAAGCATGAGATGCTTTGAATGCCCTTACTTTTTGTCAGAGAAGACTTTGAAGAGAAAATAAAAATATTTTAAACAGAAACTTTATTTTTAAATTACTGTTTATTAGATATTAATAAAAATCTATATTAATTAAGGAAATGCAAACATAAAATGGCAAAAAACTCGTTGAAAAGTGAACTACTTAAATATAGGGTATAGGAAGTACAAGTTGGGCTTTACGAATAGAATCTTCTCTCGATCGACAGCGATCTTTCCGTCCAGATCCTTCACTGCCAGATATATCATATATATCAATAATGCATGTGGAAAGAGTTAATGGAAAAATGGAATTTATTTAGCGAACTGTTCCGAAACCTTCACAACGATCAATGAACTAGACCCGGGATGACCGGAGGTCCCCGAACTTAAGAGTCTGCTTTATTTTTATTGAATTAAACGATTTTCTTTAAACGATGACTACTTCAAGCCATCGTAGAACTTGTCCAGCATTGTGTCATTGACAGTTCCAAACACCCAGCGCTGCCGTTTATTGTTCCGTTCACAAACATTGACATAGACCTTGGCCACACCATCCTCGACAAAGGCCTCCACGCACTTGTGGCCATTTTTTCCATGGACCAGCCACTGATTCTTTCTGTCATAGTACCAGAACTGATTGCCTCCCTGTCCGTGACACGGCCACATCCAGACGGTGGCATTCGGACTAGAATCCTGGACATCCAGGCAAATGCTCTCCTCCCTCTGACGCAAATCTCGATGAGCACTGAGTTTCCAGTTCTGGTTCGCCTGAGGATGAGATCGATTATCCGCACAACTGAACAGTCCTATAGCATCATTGATGATCTTGCCCATGGAGTCCAGGCAATAAATGGGATGGGCCACATTCTGAATGGCCCCGGAGGCATACGCGGGTGGCTCAATTGGTGGGTACTTCTCAAGGAAATCGGGCGCCACCTCGGTCATAAACCAGTGGAAGCTCTTGCACTTCAACCGCTCCCGGACGCCCTTCTGACGGGTGAGGTCTCCGGCATCAATATTGTCGTAGGTGTCCGGGTCACGATCGTACAGGTACTTCTTGTACTCATCCATCCAAACTTCCGCCACGCGCTTGTGGTTCTAAAAGAGAGCATATGGGTCATAGGATTTCAAATTAAAATAAACAATCCTTTACCCTTGCTACGAAGTTGGTGTCGTCCCTTGGACTTGGCCTTGGGTCCATGGGTCCTCGGAAGATGTGGGCCACTCGAGAGCAGGGCACATCCAGCAACATTCCTCCACACATCCAGATCTTGAAGCTCAGTTCGTACTGCTCGCCGCCCCAGATGTCCAGTTCATCGTCGTAGCCTCCCAGATCCCAGAAGAAATCCGTATTGATGGCGAACAAGCCGCCCATCATGACAGGACTCCGGAAAGGCAAGGACTTGTCTATGGAATCCTCGGCCAGCACCGGCAGTTGTTTGTAATACATTTTCCAATCGAAGCCACCACGAGATCCATCCTGAAAGCCTCCGTTGTAGGAGAAACTGGCATGATCAATGGAATCAATCATCGGACAGGTGCATATCTTATTATTAATGGCAATGGGCTCGAGCAAAGGTGGAAGCTACATGGTTTAAGAAAAACTTTATAAGTATAATTATCTCCAGTAGTTTCTTGAAGACTCACCCAATTGTAGTTGGCTTCGATGTGAGAATCGAAAAAGACCATTACGTCTCCAACGGCAACCTTCGCTCCAGCTATCCTGGCGCCAATGAGACCACGTCGCTGCGGATTCCTCACAATGTCCACCAGGCCGGGGAAATGGATGCTCACATAGTCATCCAGTTGGTGTTTCAGTGACTCCCAATCGCTGCCATCGTCAACCAGGACGATTTGTTTCAGCAACTCCGGCGGAGTCCGATTGACGACACTATGGATGGAACGGAGCAAGGTGCTGAAGTATTCGTTGAAGAAAATGAAAATCACGCTGACGTTCGGCAGTTTGGCCAGATACTTTCGGGTCTTGCACCTGAAATATACAGAGTTAATCCTTCAGGAAGTCTTATTTTATTCCAGGATATACTCACTCCTCGAGTCGTACATCGGGCAAAGATCGGTTAACCGAAATTCGATCCGATAGGAGGCCGTTGAAACCATTCTTTCTGTAGAGCTTCTCCTCCATATACTTCTCGCTCGGATTCTCGATTTCCGCCGACTTACCCTGCTCACCTAAGCCCGTCCGTTTCTTGTCCGCCTCCATGGCGGCGTAATCGTGCCAGTCCTTGCGCTCTCCCTCCGGTTCCGGCAGCCTGAAGCCCACTCCAGGGCGGATCTCACTCGGCAAAGGATCTCGCACCAAGTTGCGATCCTGGAAGGGTGGGCGGGCAGCTTTGCGTGTCGGGTGTATATCGGCAGCACGGAAAACGGGTGTTACTGGATCTCCATTGGGATCGAGGTGTTCATCGGCGTTGCCCGACGCTGGTCGCAACCGTTTCTCAACTATTATGGTGGTGACCAATGAAATCCCGATGATGCAGACGATAAGGAGCACCACTTTGCGTACCAGACGCTTTACATATCTCTTTTTCATGGCCATGCGAACGTCTTGCCGGCGGAGGTCCAATGTGGAGACTGGTGGCATTGCGATGCGACGTTGGAGCTCCTACCCGTCTGCCACCTGGCGACACCTGGCAAAAATGTATGCATTAGTGTAATTAATGCCTCCGTGGTGCGGCCCAAGTGGAAATTCGGTTCGGAGATAAGAGACATCAATGGATAGTCTTCGACAAGAACACGCTTCTCCACTATCAATCAGTTCGGAGTGCACCCGATGACGTGTAAGAAGCGGTTACCGCACTTACCTGTGCTAAGTACGACACAGAAGAGACGAATAAACGAATACTGGCCGTCTGGAGATTCAAATTATGGGAGCGCGCGTCATGGTGGCGACAGCTACAGGCCGATTTGAGGACTAACCAAACAAGCTGTAAGCCACCTGTATTTATTTAAACTTGCAAATAAAAGTAAAAGTACAACAAAATGAAAACAATCACTTATAAACACTTTATCTGATATTATTTGGATGCTATTTTGAGTAAAAGTATTTAAACGAATATTTCAAATTTATTTACTCTTTAGACCTGGGCCTAATCACAAGCCTTTTCATCGCCGCGTCTGAAAAATTCCACTTTTGGCGTTTTCTGTACTTCTTGCAGGCTTGGAGCTCTATTCGTCCTTGTTCCATTCCGGTGGCCCATGCAGCTTCCAGGCAGACGGCCCACTCTCCAAGCTGCAGCCACTGCATCTTTTCATTATATTTCCAAAACTGATTTCCCCCCATACTATGGCAGCGGTACAACCAAACAGAGACATTTCTCTTCGATCCATGGACTTCCATACAATCGTTGCTCTTTTTAAGTCGGACTTCATGCTTACTAGTGAGATACCAATTCTGCCGCTCGCCCGGATGCGTCGCATTTCCCAGGCAGCGGGAAAGGACCAAAGGAGCATATCCATAGCGATATTGGGCATGTATGCAGAGTTCGGGATAACCAACATTTTGAATGGATCCGCTGGCCAATGGTGGGGGCTCAACGGGGGGAAAATGTTGAAGAACATCCTCGGCCACTTTGTGCATGTACCAATCGAAGGACTCGCAACGCAACTCCTTCCGTAATGTGCGACGTGCCGCTAGATGTCCGGCATCGGCATACTTGTAGACTTTGGGATTCCTCTCGTAGACATACTTTTTATAGTCATCCATCCAGATCTCAGCCACGCGTTTGTAGTTCTATGGTTTTACTTTTAAAATAATATTATTCATTAAATTATTACTCACCCTAATAAGAAAGTTGTAGTTCCTTGGACTTTTTTTTACCAACATGGCTCGCCGGGCGATATGACCGATCCGGGAACAGGGAACATGGAGCAGCATGCCCCCACACATCCAGACCTTGAAGCTCAGTTCGAACTCCTCGCCGCCCCAGATGTCTAGCTCGGGGTCAAAGCCGCCCAAGCCCCAAAAGAAGCTCCTCTCAATGACCACTGCTCCCAAAAGCAAGGGGGTACGATATGGACTCGATCCATCGCCCTTATCACCGTCAATTGTTGGCAAATGCTTAATCTGCAAGCCCCAATCGAATCCCGAACGATAAACCTCCTCCGAATATTCGTATGCCAGGGATGTGGAGGTGATCGAATCAAAGATGGGACTAGTAACAATATAAGGATGAATAACAATTGGTTCCAGGAGAGGTGGGAGCTGCAATTATAATTTAAATTAAATGTAAAGTCAATCAAACTCTTTGGTTATTAATTACTCACCCAATTGTAACCAACTTCAATGTGGGAATCCATAAAAATGAAAACACGACCAGCGGCAATGCCAGCTCCTCGGAGCCTAGCTTTGATGAGACCCTGTCTGGATTTCATTCGTATTACCTTAGTTTTGTTTGGAAAGTTCTGGTCCAAATATTGATCCAGACTTGCACCCAAATTTATCAATGTACTGGCATCATCGACAAGAACAACCTGTTGCAATAAATTGGAGGGACTCCTGTTAACGATGCTATGGATGGATCGCAAAAGAACACTCAAATGCTCGTTGTGAAAAACGATGATGACAGAAACTGTTGGCAATTTTTCCGAATACTTCCGATCCTTGCAACTATAAAAGTTATCCAAAAGATAGATCATTATTTTTTTTTTAGCTTACAATCTTTATTTATTTTCTTACCTAACAGGACGAGCATCCGGAAGCGATCGATTTAATGAAATACGATCCGAAAGTAGACCGTTAAAACCATGTTGATCTTGCAATTTTTTTTTTATTTCTTCATCCAGGGGATCATTCAACTCCGACGGCTTTCCCTGCTCCCCCAAACCGATTCGCAGTGCATCTTCTTTTATCGCCTCGTAGTCATGCCAATCCTTGCGAGGGCCTTTTGGCACAGGAAGGACGAAGGTACCATTGCGTTGGACTTTTAGGATTTGTAATTCGCTTTGGGATAACGCGGAGTGGGCAATGGTTACAGACCACAATGGTATTTTCGGTTTGTGTTCTTGGGGGGGTCTTACTCTCTGTACCGGTTGTTCTTTGGTCTCCACCACGCGTTTGTGAATTCGATTACCCAAAAAGATGGTGGAAATCAATGATACTAGAAGAATGGCCAACAAAAGTCGGGTAAGTACTCTTATGTCGGCGTTCATGTTTCGAAACTTTGTGATTTAAAAGTCTGTCTAAGCGAATTAAAAATTTATTGCGAGCCTACTTTGTCGACATTTGTGTTTCAGAGGCAGAAATACTAATAATACTACGATACTACATGATATTATGTTCCAATCCCAGCTCCACATGAGTTGAAAATAATATTTAAAACAAAATGGTTCTCAATTTTGTGAGGCAACCCCTTTGCAAAATCCTAGATTTCCATATGGGGTCTCTATCCAAAGCTATATTTTGGCCAATTTTCATCCGATTCCAACGCGAGATACCTTAAATGATTTGTTGATCGATTCTGCACAATTCTGCTTCAAAATCCTGAAGCAAAAAATTTTTTCAAAATTTTACCCATTTTTGTGGGGCAGCCTCTTGCAAAGTTCGGGACTCCCGTAGGTGGCATCTTACCATGTCGATATTTTAGCCAATTTTTATCCGATTCCCAAGCGGGATACCTTGAAGGATTCGTTGATCGATTCTCCATAATTCTGCATCAAAATCCTGAAACAAAATATTTTTTCAAAATTTTTCCCATTTTTGTGGGGCAGCCCCTTGAAAAATCCGGGATTCCCGTAGGTGGCATCTTACCATGTCGATATTTTAGCCAATTTTCATCCGATTCCCAAGCGGGATACCTTGAACGATTCGTTGATCGATTCTCCATAATTCTGCATCAAAATCCTGAAGCAAAATATTTTTTCAAAATTTTTCTCATTTTTGTGGGGCAGCCCCTTGCAAAATCCGGGACTCCCGTAGGTGGCATCTTACCATGTCGATATTTTAGCCAATTTTTATCCGATTCCCAAGCGGGATACCTTGAAGGATTCGTTGATCGATTCTCCATAATTCTGCATCAAAATCCTGAAACAAAATATTTTTTCAAAATTTTTCCCATTTTTGTGGGGCAGCCCCTTGAAAAATCCGGGATTCCCGTAGGTGGCATCTTACCATGTCGATATTTTAGCCAATTTTCATCCGATTCCCAAGCGGGATACCTTGAACGATTCGTTGATCGATTCTCCATAATTCTGCATCAAAATCCTGAAACAAAATATTTTTTCAAAATTTTTCTCATTTTTGTGGGGCAGCCCCTTGCAAAATCCGGGACTCCCGTAGGTGGCATCTTACCATGTCGATATTTTAGCCAATTTTTATCCGATTCCCAAGCGGGATACCTTGAACGATTCGTTGATCGATTCTCCATAATTCTGCATCAAAATCCTGAAACAAAATATTTTTTCAAAATTTTTCTCATTTTTGTGGGGCAGCCCCTTGCAAAATCCGGGACTCCCGTAGGTGGCATCTTACCATGTCGATATTTTAGCCAATTTTTATCCGATTCCCAAGCGGGATACCTTGAACGATTCGTTGATCGATTCTCCATAATTCTGCATCAAAATCCTGAAACAAAATATTTTTTCAAAATTTTTCCCATTTTTGTGGGGCAGCCCCATGAAAAATCCGGGATTCCCGTTGGTGGCAGCTTACCAGGTCGATATCTTTGCCAATTTTCATCCGATTCCCACGCGGGATACCTTGAACGATTCGTTGATCGATTCTCCATAATTCTGCATCAAAATCCTGAAACAAAATATTTTTTCAAAATTTTTCCCATTTTTGTGGGGCAGCCCCTTGAAAAATCCGGGCCTCCCGTAGGTGGCATCTTACCAGGTCGATATCTTTGGCCAATTTTTATCCGATTCCCAAGCGGGATACCTTGAACGATTCGTTGATCGATTCTCCATAATTCTGCATCAAAATCCTGAAACAAAATATTTTTTCAAAATTTTTCCCATTTTTGTGGGGCAGCCCCATGAAAAATCCGGGATTCCCGTTGGTGGCAGCTTACCAGGTCGATATCTTTGCCAATTTTCATCCGATTCCCACGCGGGATACCTTGAACGATTCGTTGATCGATTCTCCATAATTCTGCATCAAAATCCTGCAACAAAATATTTTTTGAAAATTTGTTCCATTATTTTGGGGCAGCCCCTTTCAAAATCTGGGATTTCCGTATGTGGCATCTTACAATGTCGATATTTTGGACAATTTTCATTCAATTTTTCTTTTTGAACCATCAACAATTTTTAAATTTTTCCAACATTATCATTTAAATTTATAACATTTTTCGTTAGTACTCGTACTAAAACTATCGATCTTAATTTCGATGTTTTTTCTGGTCACACATTTTTCGATTTCTTCGAATGATATTTAGAACTTTTTGATTTTAGAAAAATTAAATGTATCGGTTCAAGCGATCTTTTGGCGGGAGCTGTGCACACTTTTCGCATGCAAAACATACGCATGAGTTTTTTTTTTTTTTAAATTATTAATTAAAATTAATAAATCGGCGATCAAAGCAAGATGGATCTTAACGAAGCCGTGTTAACCTGCGCGGTGAACATGCAGTGGACTAATTCCGTTGGTGTTACGGGCCGGAAACTAGCCTACAAAACTGCCACCCTACGTTTGGTGCGAAACGATCTTCGGGAATTGTTTGTGGAGGTGACGCCGGAAAAACTGAAGCCACTGAAATTCAAGCTTAAGGATCTTATGGTGCACAAGAAGTTCATGTCCGAGGGCAAGGCTACATTTAACTTTAAGGCGGAAAGCTGTACGCTGTATTTGTCGAATGCCCCACCCGGAACTCTCATGTTCTTCCTGCGAACAATCTTTGTAAAAATGAATGGCAGCGAAGGATCTCAGCCAGACGACGCCACTTTACAGAAGAAATTGAGGGAGCACCTGATGTCGGGCAAACCCAGCAGCTTCGAGGACGTGTCACCGGTGACAACGGCAGAGATGATTTTGGCGCGAAAAAAGGCGGGTTTGATGTCTAAGGCATCCACCACGACTCCATCGCCACAGGCAGCCAAGAAGAGACGTTTCGACGAGATGAAGGAGGACAGGGAAAAAGGCAGCCTACCAGCGGCCAAAAAGCTCTATCAATCAACAACGGATGAATCTCTGAAGTTAAGCGAAGAACAGATGGAGGTGCTGCGTGCCTGCACTTCCGGCAAAAATGTATTTTTTACGGGCTCCGCTGGTACTGGCAAGAGTTTCTTGCTGAGGAGGATTATATCTGCTCTTCCTCCCGAGGGAACTATAGCCACTGCATCCACGGGTGTGGCAGCTTGTCTAATTGGTGGCACCACTCTGCACGCCTTTGCGGGCATTGGCGGCGGCGATGCCACCATGAAGAGGTGCCTGGAACTGGCCTCCAGGCCCGTGAGTGCCCAAACCTGGAGGAAGTGCAAGCGATTGATCATCGACGAGATCTCAATGGTAGATGGACAGTTCTTTGAGGTATGTATTTTCGATATAAACTTCTGAACCGAAACTAATTTTCAAGCCTCTTTAGAAAATCGAAGCAGTTGCCCGCCACATTCGCCGCAACGACCGTCCTTTTGGTGGCATCCAGCTCATTTTGTGCGGAGACTTCCTGCAACTACCTCCTGTAGTAAAAAGTGAATTCGGATCCACGCCAAATTCCGGCCCGCAGCAGAGATTTTGCTTTCAATCCAGCGCTTGGGAAACGTGCATCCAGTGTGTCTACGAACTGAAGCAAGTGCACCGTCAATCGGATCCAGAGTTTGTCAAGATACTGAATCACCTGCGCATCGGTCACGTTAACGAATCCATAACTACCCGTCTGGCAGCAACGTCTAAGCAGAAAATCGAGGGCAATGGAATTCTAGCTACTCAGCTTTGTTCCCACACCAACGATGCCAACTCCATAAATGAATCGAAGTTGGAGAACCTGGGCGGCGACAAGATTCTATTCAAGGCAGATGATTCCGATGCCAGTATGTCCAAACAACTGGACCAACAGATTCAGGCTCCCTCGCAATTGTTCCTAAAAGTTAACGCACAAGTGATGCTGCTCAAGAACATCAACATATCCAATGGGCTGGTGAACGGTGCCAGAGGGGTGGTGGTCAGGATGGATAAGGACCTGCCAGTGGTCCGGTTCAAAAACAACCAAGAGTATATTTGCAAGCATGAAAAGTGGATCATCAAAACGCCCACCGGCGGACTCATTACCCGACGTCAGGTGCCCCTGAAACTGGCGTGGGCCTTCTCCATTCACAAGAGCCAAGGACTGACGCTGGATTGTGTGGAAATGTCGCTGTCCAAGGTGTTCGAGGCTGGTCAAGCCTATGTGGCTTTGTCTCGAGCCAAATCCCTGCAATCCATTCGTATACTGGACTTCGATGCCAAGCAGGTCTGGGCCAATCCGCAGGTCTTGCAGTTCTACAAGGGATTCCGTCGTAAACTTATCGACACTACAATGATACCCTTGGGCCCCAAAAATAAGGACAAAAAACCCGGTGATGGAAAGGCAGGAAACAGTGCTTTGGCTAAGTTAAAAAAGAGTCTCATGAACAAGCCTCTGGTCTCCATTAGCTAATCCTATTATATACCTAACTTGTAGAAAAATTTAACTAATAATTTAGCCACGGATATCTACTAATTATAAATTCCATAACTAAAAACGTTTCAATTTAAAATTAAGCTATTGAAATTTTTCCTTCTTAAAAAAGAAACACTTTTTAAACTTTTTTAAGCCAAGAAAAATTATAGATTATATTCTTTATGGAATTTATTCTTTTTAAGAATCCGTTTGCCTTAAAATATTTTAAAAGCTTAGATGCTTTCTTATATTTTAGTGACTAAGCTCTGACTACCTATGAACAAAATAGTATTAAGCCAGAACTGCCTGCATTTGTAACAAAAAGATCCATTTAACAAAAATTAATTTTTTGATAACTAGAACTTTTTATAAAATAATAACTCTAAATAAAAAAAATAGGGACACTTGGATAGCAAATACCTAAATTATGTAAGAATTCCAAGACTATATTTTTAGAATAATTTCATTAAATCATATTTTTCAACTAAATACACGACTGACCCTTTCATTCGACCTAAAATTTAATCTGCCAACTTCTTGGATTTTACCATTTCGGGGTGTATATTTTTTATAACGGATAATGGAACTAAAAACATCAGCTCAAACGACCGGCTGGCTCGACACGAGAATACACGAGTTAAGGTCACCACCTAGTGGGCGGCCTCCTCCTTCATGCCGCTGCCCACAGGTCCGTGGCGGCGTTCCCAGATAAGGCGATGCTTCTGCTTCATGAAGGCGGTCTTGGCGTTGGCGTATCCTCCCAAATCGCCATCTGAAAATGGAGACATAATTAAAAATTGAGAACATAAAAAAATATCTTGGTGGCCCATACACTTGATGAACCAGTTCTCGGTGGCCTTTTCGTATTGTTCCAGCAGCGGCTTGCACTTGACGATGTGGTCGGGAGCCTCGTAGAGGGTGCAGTCCTCGAAGCGCTGTCGCAGAATGTTAACAATCTCGTTGTCCACCATGCGATCCCGGCGGAACTGCTGGTCGGCCTCAAAGCGACAGACAGCGTCGTCCGTGTAGCACTGATCAATGGTTGGCACACGGCGGAAACGCTGATGGTACCAGTTGTACTTGGCCTGGTTCGGCTCCACAATGCTCTCTAAAAAATAAAATTGAAAATTAGCAATTGGAACCGTTTTTGGCATCGCAGTGTAAACAATAACAAATGCTATCGCGGTTGAGGTTATGTCATTATGTAATTGTTTGGAGTTTTTTGCGTTTTCTCATTTAATTTCCAGTGAAATGTAATTTTGTGTAGCCTATACGCACCAAGGACCCCCAGAAAACATATCCTTGAGGGTTACGTACCTCGGAACCAGGTTATGGGGCCGTCGATGACATTCTGCACCGACTGGGCGAAGCTGGCCATGGGACTGCGCGGCTCCGGCATTGTGTGGCTTTCCTACTTCCTGCAACAGCCGCAAACAGTATTAGTCTATATATCCAATAATTTCCGACTTCCTTTAATAAGAAATCCGGATAGAAACCATAATTACTCAAACCTAATCAACAACAGTGTAGCCAGAGAGCGACTAAGATGAGATCTTAGCGTTGCCACCTAGGCGAAATGACTAAACTTTTGGCGGTTTCCCGCTAGATTTTCGGCCGATATTTTTAAATCAAAAAGTTTTGCTATTAACGTCAATATTATTGGAACCTGTATACCTTCAGACCAGTAACTTTAAGCAGCTCGAAGCAATAATTCTAATTTCCTGAATTTAGAAACCTCCTTTCATTCACGACAGGATTAGAATTCTCAGTGGCAGCACCTACAAGTAATCGATATCCTTGTTGACATCGGTCCATTTGCCATCGAAGTTTCATTTAGCGTAAAAATGCCGGAAGAAACGAAGAAAATTGACTTGTCCGGAGACGGAGGCGTGCTCAAGGAAATTCTCCGCGAAGGAACCGGAACGGAGACTCCGCACAATGGGTGCACTGTTTCCCTGCACTACACGGGCCGTTTGGAGGACGGAACCGAATTCGACTCGAGTGTAAGCCGCAATGAACCCTTCGAGTTTCCGCTCGGCAAAGGTGAAAGAAGCCCGGCTTCTAGAAAATTCCAACTGTTTCCAAATTTTATTTTTCTGCAGGAAATGTTATTAAGGCGTTTGACATGGGAGTGGCCACCATGAAACTTGGTGAGCGCTGCTTCCTCACATGTGCCCCAAATTACGCTTACGGAGCTGCCGGCAGCCCGCCCGCCATTCCTCCAGATGCAACTCTGATTTTTGAAGTAAGTTTTGTTGAATTTTAGGAGCTAAGAACATAGTTTCATTCATGCTTTTACAGCTTGAAATGCTGGGCTGGAAGGGGGAGGACCTGAGTCCTAACCAGGACGGCAGCATTGTCCGCACCATTTTGGAAACCAGCGATAAGAAACGCTCGCCCAGCGACGGTGCTTTTGTCAAGGGTAGGTTTATCTTTAAGAAATTCTTGTGGTTAAGACGAGCTTATGCGGTTTTCCCATCGCAGCGCACATTTCTGGTGCCATTGAGGGCCGTGTCTTTGAGGAACGCGATGTTGAATTCGACTATGGGGAGGGTAGTGCCATCAATGTTATTGAGGGCGTGGAGATAGCCCTTGAGAAGATGAACATAGGCGAGACTTCTAGGTAAATCAAGTAAAACAAAACTATCACTTGTAAGCTCATATCTCTCTCGCACAGATTGAAAATTCGGGCAAAGTATGCATTTGGCGAAAAGGGCAACGAGGAATTCAAGATTCCGCCCAACGCTGCAGTGGAGTACACTGTTAAGTTGGTGGATTGTGGCAAGGGGATTGAGGAGTGGAAGCTGAGCGACAATGAACGCCTGGATGAAGCCAAGACCTATAAGGAGAAAGGAACAAACTACTTCAAGAAGGAGAACTGGGCTCTTGCCATAAAGATGTACAATAAGTGCAAGAACTTGCTGCCAAACACCGCCGACACTAACGAGGAGGTGAAGAAGGTTAAGGTGGCCACCCACAGCAACATTGCCTTGTGCCACCAGAAGTGCAATGATCACTTCGAGGCCAAGCAGGAGGTGGGTTATTAAAATTACATAAAATAGAACTACTTGATGCACTAATAATTGTTTTTAAAGTGTAATGCGGTACTGGCTTTAGATGCTAACAATGTAAAGGCCCTTTACCGCCGTGGCCAATGCAACCTGACAATCAATGAACTAGAAGATGCTTTAGAGGACTTCCAAAAGGTAAAGACTACCCATCTATATTACCTTTTTTCTGTTAATAAAATTTATTTTTTGTATCAGGTCATTCTATTGGAACCGGCTAACAAGGCCGCCTCTAACCATGTGCTCATCTGCAAGCAAAAAATCAAGGAAAGCAAGAACAAGGAGAAGAAGCTATACGCTAATATGTTCACAAAACTTGCTGCAAATGACAAAGAGGTAGAAGCAACTTCATAAACAATTATAACCAAATAAAGTACAACATTCTCATCTCATTTTCGCGTCTCGTTCTCTTATTGCTTTCCCAATTCAGACGGAACCGCCGCGCGAAACGGACGTCCTTAGCAAGTGCGGGGAGTGGTCCGAGGAGGATGCTAAGCGCGAGGCTGAACTGACGCTGGAGCGCGACAACATAATCATGATCTAAACCAGATTCACTAGTGCTTTAAATAATATTCCCTACAGGTTATATTCCCACATCGAAATCCATAAATATAATGAGCAAAAGGTATAAATGCTTATGGTATATATTAAATAAAATGCTTTGAGAGTTATATATTACATCTATTGTTAAGTATCTATCGGTAAAAGTTTGAAATCAGGTCGCACCTCCCGATCCCGAAGCCACAAAGGTGACACGGGCACTTGGGCTTTGATATATTCGGAGGCCTTGAAGCAATAGCCACAGCAGAATTTTTTGCGTTCCGTCAGGTCATAGACCTTGTTTTTTGATGCGCTTATGCTGTACTTTTGCTTGGGGACGCTGGAAAGAATCTAGGTTTAAAAGTGGAGCTCCCGGGGGTTTCTTTTAAGCTTACTTTTCTAAAACATTGGAGCAGAGCGGGTAGCCACACAGTTTATTGATATCCCGTTCGTCCACGATGTCGGAATAGTTTGACGGGTCGATCCCCCAAAGCTGCAAAAATGTTAATTCTTCCAATGTTTTTCATTCAATTGAATTAATATTACTTACCAAGGACAGGAATTCCGGTTCGGGTATTCCAGGCTCCATAAGACGAATTACAATTTCATGAGCCCGGGCAATGGCGGCGCGCTTCTTCACCACCGCTGCTATAAGCTGTTGCCTGCAGAAAGCGGACATTTGCATGGTGAACTTATTGCATATTTATGTATTATAATTACCTGAGCTGCTCGCCCTTTTCCGTTGTCATGTTTATTTGTGTGCCACAATTGAGATGGCAGTTTATTGATTATTATTACGTCTGGCTTGTTATCGTTATCGAATTAACTTTAATTTTCTGGTCACACTTCTTCAATAAATGTAAACAAAAATGGTTTGTGATAAATGCGAAGCCAAATTGTCGAAAGTTTCGGCTCCCAATCCATGGAGGACCAGTTCCGCACCCGCAGGTGGACGGAAGATTAACGAGAATAAAGCTTTGTCCTCAGCTCGAGACCGGTATAACCCTATGGGAACCACTCTTGCGCCTTGCCGGTGAGTAGTGCTGTAGAGGCCACAAGAATAGCATATAACATTCTATATTTTAGGATATGTCGCCAAAAAGTTCACCAACTGGGTGCCCATTATTGCCAAGCCTGTGCCTACAAAAAAGCCATCTGCGCCATGTGCGGCAAGAAGATCCTGAACACCAAAAACTACAAACAGAGCTCTACGTGATGCATTTTATAAATTTTTCGCTTAATCCTAGCCTAGGCATAGATAACAGATTAATTATAAAGTGTAGTACAACAAATGCATAAATAGGTCAAGTCTCTGGGGCCGTCTTTTCCTTTTGCTCCCGGCGTTTCTTGGCACTTTGGATCTGGGTGGAGTAGCTCAGGGCGTCCTTGTCGAACTCCAGTGGCATGATGCCCAGGTCACCGCAATACCGATTCTTGGCAATCTGCAGATACTTCTTGCCACGCACCGACGTCAGCCGCTTGTCCTGGATAATCAGCACATTGTCTGCCTCCTGGGTAGCTTTGGCTGTGCCGAAAACTGAACTGGTAGTCAGTTCGTCCTCCTGTCGTTCCTTGCGCGGATGCATAACTAATGTGACATGCACATTGTGCTTTGTGGCAAATCCCCGGAAAGCGGCAATAATTGCGTCCTGTTCCCAGAACTTATCACCCCGATAGGTGGAGACGCCCATCATAAACTGCAGGTTGTCGATGATAACGTGCATCACATCGTGCACATAGGAGGCATGTTCAATGGCTTCCAGCACCGGTTTGAGGGGCTGCTGGCCATGGAAGGTCATAAAGTATAGTGGCAGCCGCTCAAACTCGGAAGCCCAATGGTTGAATTCCTGCAGCCGATCGTCCAGCGGGTAGCCAACATATTGGCGCAGCAAAGTGGCCGCTAGTCGCGTGTTGCGAATCTCAAACGAACCCCACAGAGTGCTAACACCTTGCATTGCCAAATCCAGAGAATATTCGCTCATGAAGGTTGTCTTTCCGCTGCCAGTGGGTCCCGTAAGGATGGTCAGCTCCCCGCGACGGTGGCCTTTGAGAAGTTTGTTTAGAACCGGAAAGCGTTTCCACTTCACTCCGTTCACCTTCTCGATGTTTTGCAACTCGCTGAGGATGTCATTGCGCATGGCACCGAATGTTGTGATCGCCCTGTGACGTACGGGTGTCGCTTTGGCCAGGATATGGCGCAGATTAAGTCGCTTGCGCAAGGCAATGTGAGGCGCTGGCTCCGTTTCAGTAGGTCGGATCAACAAACACCGTCGCTCGTCCATTTTCTGAGCAAAAGACCGAGCCGCATCCCAGCTGTGGTTGCTATCGTAATGCAGCCAGAAGACCAGCTCCTTAAAACGTTCCAAGCCAGGCAGGCACTCCTGCGGCAGCATTTTAAGCTCATATGGCAGGCAGACAATGCAATCTGAACAAAATGTCAATGATTTACTTTGAATAATTCCGGAAATACTCAAGTTTCTTACGTGTTTCCAGGTTTTGGGTGGCGAGCACAATAAAATCCACGAGATTGCTGACTATGACCGCTTTGGACTTGTTTCCCACTCCATAAATAAGGATTCCAGAGCTGGAACCGTCCTGATAAGTCTCTTCGCATCGGCTTCCCAGGTGGAGTACTTTCTCCCCGACCACATGATGTGCTGC
Organism: Drosophila monieri; assembly: GCA_035047585.1. Lineage (NCBI taxonomy): Eukaryota > Metazoa > Arthropoda > Insecta > Diptera > Drosophilidae > Drosophila > Drosophila monieri. Next base: position 5,594,504 of record JAWNPJ010000079.1, on the reverse strand, counting down.
ATTGCGTAACTGGAAATGCAGAATCTGCTGCTGGGGCTCCCATTTAGCACCAATAGCATTCAGCTGCCCCTCCTTTAATCCTTTGATGCCCAGAGCCTCGCAGGCCTCCGGAGTGACATCTACAAGGTCTGGATAGCGGGTTTCAAAGGTGGGCTGTCTTTGGGGTGGCCTCTTGTAACTTTCAGGCGAAGGTATCAGATATGCCGGTAGCGCATTGCTTAGAAAAGTTTTCACATCGCAATTGGGGCATATGAAGGCACCTATTCATGTAATATTTTGTTAAATACAAATTATAGAAAGTTACACTTTAAGACGACGTACCAGTCCGTTTGTTTACGTAAGCCAGCAGCCCTGGGACTGTGCCTCGTTGTTGGGCCGGCTGCTTGTTGCGCTCGCACAGCCGGCACTCCAGTTGCAAGCACGTGTGGCCGTCCTTGTGGGGCAAGTTGATCTGTCGCAGTTGTCGCTTGAAGTCCACAAACTCCTTGGGGTCTAGTGCCCACTCTGGCGAATTTTTGTCCACTTCTGTTGCGTAGTTTTGCCTCCATACTCGGGTTTTGTTATTATGTATACGCAGCAGCGGTTTGATTAAACCGGCGCGTCTCATTTTCCATGTTATCGATATCGAAAAGCTGTTGCATGCCGAAGGGATTTTTTTTTAAATATCCCTTCAAAGGTTTTCGAAGACATTTTAATAAAAATACCACAAAATAAAAAGTTTATTAAGTAGCTTGGGTCTCTACATTTTAAATCGTTTTTAATTAAAATGATCCCTTAATTATCGATCTCCACTATAGCCCTAAAAAGGCATAAATTCTATGTATTTTGATCTATAAAACAAATTACAGATATTGGGATTTAATCAGACCCTACAACCATGTGTTGCGTATAATTTCCTCATTTACGAGAAGTGATTCCAGGAAAAACAAGCAAACACCAGAAACTTTCCATTCATTATCCCCTGCCTCAAACCCTTAATCCCATAACCATTTAATAAAAAGACAAGGAACCATTTCATGTATAAAAGATAAACGTTTTATTCAACGAGACAAGAAAACAAAAGCGCAGATGCCATTAGATGTCCTCCTGAAAGTCGAAATAAATTAAATTAGTATTTAAAAAAAATAAAAACAAAAATGTGTAAAACTTGATGAAGTCAGACGCCTTAAACCATCCTTAAGCCGAAGCTTTCTGGTGGAAACCGCAAAAGGAATTTGAGGTGATCATCATTCAAGAAATTTATACTCAAGTTTTATTTTTTAATTGTTAATTAAATTACCTTTCTGTGGTTTCGTTTTCAGAGAAGTTTAATCAATGAGCCTCTTTCCAATTCAATACCTAAAAGGAAAATATAGAGTTAGTATAAACTAATAAAAATAATAAATTCTCTAAAATTGCGATGAATTTTAATCAGGTTACAAATTACAGCAAGAGTCTAGCTCTCAGAACAGGTCTGTAAAATTTAATCATTTTACTTATTCTAATAATTACTCAGTGCTTACCTTGAAAAAGGTCTATACTCTGAGAAGTCAAACCATGTGGCCACATAACCTAAAAAAAAAAAAATTTTTTTAGTCAATTTTCGAAATGGTTTTAATTAAAACTATTATTTTGTATGTATGTTTCAGTTTACACATTACAGCACGAGTCTAGCTCTCAGAACAGGTCTGTGTATAGCAACTCATCACCAAAATTTAAACTAACATCATTACTGAAACAGTAACTTACCTTAAACCAAGAAGTGTCCCAAGGTGTCTCAAAAGTTTCTCATGTTGCCTCGAGGTGTCTCACGACCCACACATGTTTCTGAAGAATTTCAAGCTTAATATGCCCAACGGGCTTTGAATTTGTTCACTGCAATACAGATTTATTTAATTAGGCACAGGATATTAACAGGCAACTAACTAATTTTAAAAGAAATCTTTAAATATATGCCATCAGGTTGCCGTTTCATCTTTAAAAGAACAAATATAGTTCAACAAGGCATTGAAAAATACAACGCCGAGTCAAGAAAATGTTCCTTCAGTCTCGTCATCAGTCTCATCATATGAGGCATTTTATTTAAAATATAAAAAATCACTTTTTATCTACAAAAAAATATTTATCCGGAGTGGAGCAACTTACCATCTTGAGATTTGAAAATGAAATGGACCTTCTCAAGTCCACGTGCTGGCCAAGAAGAGATGAACAATCGATAACTTAATGGTAGCCATGATTTGGAGTATTTATCGTAATTGATAAATCGATATTTAAATACGTCTGTAAAAATATATTAAAAATCTTTAATAATTTTAATTCACATAATACTTAGGAAATTAAATAAAATAAAAATAATTTTATTATTCAGTTAGTTTCTTTTAAATAATCTTATGATAGTTATTGTTATCGAAATTTTCGATATCCAAGCCACAAACAGCTGATCACTCCCGCACGTGTACTCCTTATTTTACTGTTTACGTTTCAAAAGGAATCCTAATTAATAATGGTAGTTATTTAGACTCTTCTAAAGACTCCAAATCTAATCACCTTCTATTCTACAGGGCAAACACAAGAAAACACAAAAAGTCAAGAAGCAGCGAAATGCCCAGCTGAAACGTCTAATGAAACCAACAGACACCAGGCTCAAGGAAAAAAACAGGATCATTAAGGAAAAGAAGAGGGATCCCCACCAGATGAAGGTGCACGAGGCGACCCAGCAAAGCTCCGCCCTGTTCTTCCAGTACAACACCCAGCTGGGTCCTCCCTACCACATCGTCCTCGACACGAACTTTATTAACTTCAGCATCAAAAACAAACTGGACATTGTGCAGGGAATGATGGACTGTTTGTACGCCAAGTGCATACCATACATCTCGGACTGTGTGCGCGCTGAGCTGGAGAAACTTGGCAACAAGTACAAACTGGCCCTCCGCATCATTTCCGATCCTCGATTCGAGCGGCTCCCCTGCCTGCACAAGGGTACCTATGCAGATGACTGCTTGGTGGAGAGGGTGCGCCAGCACAAGTGCTACATTGTGGCCACCAACGACAAGGACCTTAAGAACCGCATTCGGAAGATCCCTGGAGTTCCCATTATGTACGTGGCGGCGCACAAATACGCCATCGAGAGGATGCCAGAAGCCTACGGCGTTAAGGCGTAGATTATAGTTTATACAATTTTCTAGACTACTGTTTTAAAATTTAAAAATATTAATATTTTAAGAAGCTGAAAAGAATGTGAGGAAAACACTTTGTAATTTATATTTCAATAGTTTTTATTCAAAAGCTGGATTGCTTGGCCTCGATGTCAGGCACTTAGGCATCGGCGTGCAGACGAGCAGTGGGCTTGGACAGGAAGTCGGAGTATGCATGGTAGGGAGTGGAGCCCAGAGGCATTTCCTTCCACAAGTCTGGGGTGAGGTAAGCGTAGGTCTTGGCGATGGCAGCATAGGTGGCCTTGGCGAAGTTGCCGAGGGTGCCAGTGGAGCCACGAGCCGAGGTGTAGCAATCCTCAATACCAGCCATGGTCAACAGCTTCTTGGGCACGGGGGCAGAGACGATGCCAGTACCACGGGGAGCTGGGATGAGACGCACGGAGACGGAACCGCACTTGCCGGTAACCTTGCAGGGCACGGTGTGGGGCTTACCGATCTTGTTACCCCAGTAGCCACGGCGCACGGGCACAACGGAGAGCTTGGCCAGGATAATGGCTCCGCGGATAGCGGTAGCAACTTCCTTGCTGCACTTAACACCCAGACCAATGTGGCCGTTGTTGTCGCCGATGGCAACGAAGGCCTTGAAGCGGGTACGCTGACCGGCACGGGTCTGCTTCTGGACAGGCATGATCTTCAGCACCTCATCCTTCAGAGCAGAGCCCAGGAAGAAGTCGATGATCTCGAACTCTTTGATGGGGAGAGAGTACAGGTAGATCTCCTCCAGAGACTTGATCTTGCCTTCACGGACCAGACGACCAAGCTTGGTCACTGGAACCCACTCCTTGGAGTCCTCCTTGCCACCACGGCCGCGAGCACCGCGTCCACGGCCACGACCGCGTCCGCGACCACCACGAGAACCAAATCCTCCACGGAATCCACTACGGGCTGGAGCTGCGTCCGCCATTCTGCAAAAAAATACCAAATTGAGGTTAGATTATCGATTCAATTTAATTTATTTAATCCAGATACAAGATGGTGTTCAATTCAGACGCCTTTAACCATCCTTAAGCCGAGGCTTTCTGGTGGAAACCGCAAAAGGAAATTAAGGTAATCATCATGCGAACAAAAAAAATTATTTCAATAAAATGGTCGCCATTTTGAGACACGTGGTGTTTCAACTTGAAGGTTTTAGTTTGAAAATAAGTTTGATCGTGTTGTTTTTCCAACAAATAATAAATCAAATACCATATTGTAGGTATCAAGAATGCAATAAAGCATTTAGTTATATTTTATTAAGGCAGAAAGCCAAATAAATTCCATTTTTAGATGCTTACTTGTAGGTCTATCAACTTTTTCGGGATGAAGACAAAAACGAAATGGACGAGAATTAGGGATGTTGAAATCACTTACCTTTATCGAAATATCGATAATTATCCGTAGCGTTGCCATAATTTTTATTTTTTTTACTCTTTGCAACACTTTTTATCGGAGTACTGACACTTTCAATGAAATTATTAACAAAAACCAAATATTTTTAAATTTTTAGCCCGACCCGAATATTTTAACAAGACCTGCCATTAAATTTGTATTTTATCTAGTTTGTCAAATATATCGATAGTATGCTTAGAGTGGCCAACTACCAATAGGGCCATCCTTGCTTTTGCATTTGCAAAACAATAAGGAATGAAGTTGGATTAATATTTAAATGGCCATTGCTTGGTCCAAATTAGACACTCTGGACAAAGCACGGAAGTGGATTCAAAAAGGACTCATCATCTGCCAGGCCAGCGAGCCCTCTCAGCGCTTGGTAGTGTTGCCAGTGGGTGGTGGTGGGTGGCGCGCTTATCAGCCTACGTAGAGGCTCCCCATGCCCGCTGCGATAAGAAATAGGCGGAACCGCCCGTCCAGGTATGCATAATAGGTACCCCATAAGTGGCAGCTGCTTAAGTTTCATTTATGCAGGTGCTTGCTATTATCATGGGGTGCATTACCAGTACAAGTAAGCTGAACGAGCTGCGCGGCCACGAGAACGTTTTTCGAGTGCGGGTGGCCCATCTGCAGCCCTCCCCTGGCACACCCACCATTCGCAGCGGGTACCTGGAGCTGACGCCCCGGGAACTGATCTTCCAGTCGCCCGGCTGCGAACCGATTATATGGGCTCTGCAGCATCTTAGACGCTATGGTCTTAACGCTGACCTCTTCTCCTTTGAAGCGGGTCGCAGATGCATGTCTGGGCCCGGCATATACACCTTCCGGGTGCAAAATGCCGAGCTGCTCTATCCTATGTTCCAACGCTACATCAATGCCGTGAATACCGATGCTTTTGCTCAGGTGGAAAGGGACCGCGTGAACTCCGCCCACTCGGTGTCCACGATGGTGGGCCGTTCGGATGGAAACCCACACAGCAACAACTACTTGGAGCCGGCCCCACTGATTAGTCGGCAGCTAGGAAATTCCTTGGGCGATGTTCCGCATCCCAGTGCACTGCATTTGCTGCAGGCCAACGATAGCCAGTCAGATGACACTCCACCTAATCTACAGTCTCCTGGTCTGATTCCCAACGCATATTTCGATCAGCCGCTGAGAACCCTACAGGAGTGTTGCCTTGACGGGACCTCCCCGGATCTGCTGGCCACTCCACCTTCTGGGAACAGATTGAGCTCACGTAGGCGTACTCTGGATTTGCCACCCCAGGAATCGGCACCGCCGCCGGCACCAGTCTTGAGTCCCAATGAATCCGTGCACATGTACGCCAATGTAGAGGCCATGATCTTCGATTTAAGTAACGAGCGTTGTTATGAGAACGTAAATCGACTGGAACTGCCGATCTCTGTGCCGTCGAGGGAGTCAGTCGCACTACAGGAGCCAGCCACACCGACAAGTTTGGCGGGTAGCAGTGGCGTAAACTACATTGTCTTAGATCTGGATCAGCCCAAAAGTCCTGCACCTCCGTCTGGATCGCCAAAAACCTTTAACGGCTTTGGCAGTGGTTTGTCTTTGGTTTCAACTAAAGCTGCGGTCACTGCGCCTGTTACGCCGGAGGCTAGTTTGGCACTCGACGTTCCCCCGGCTCCGACTCAAACCCAGAGTCTAAACAGCGTATCAGCTGCGACAGGCAATGATGCAGGGGAGCCTCCATCGAACAGAAACTCTGAATGCTCAGGAACCCAAGGATACTCCACTATTGATTTCATTCGCACGTACGCATTGAACAAATCCTCGACAGATCTGCCGGAACAGGTAACCCACCGACAGCATCCTGCACACGAGGCTGAGGAGCTGAGGATCACCAGGCACAGCAAGTGTATTCGAAAAGCGTACTCAATTAGCGAGTGAGTCGAGATGGCGCAAGTCAGAGCAAAGGGCACAACGAATTTATAAAAAAAACAAGGTCTCCCAAAACAATCCCAGAATTGGAGGGAACTAGAGTGAGCAACCAGTTATAATATCTGTGGCTTGGTGATTTGCTAAATAGACCAAAACTAGTCCAGTGAAAAGTTTTCCTTTGACTCAATATTTCAGTTGCCAATTGTTTAAGAAAATGTTATAAGCAGAAGATTGGAACTTATATTCTATGAGAAAAGAAACAAATAACGAAAAGGTTTTCGAAAATGTGCAGCACAACGAATTAATCACAATCGATAATATTGAGGATGAAATTATGGAGATTGTGGGTGTGTGGAATTGAAGTGATTTGCCAAAGAGTTGTTTTGCTTCCCTCTGAGCCAAACAAACAACAATATTAAATCCAGGTTGTTTTAGTAGTCAGTACTACCCTCACACGCAGACATGACTTGCATACGTACTTACTTAGTTAATATTTAAGCATAGTTTATAGCGTTCATTAGTGATTAGATGATTTGTGTGTACGTGCCAGCGGCTGTTAAAACTAGTCATTTTTTGGATTTTTGTGCAAATTTATCATATTGAGCAACACGAAAGGCTTTTAACATTTAAATTGTAAATGGTATGTACATGTATAAGGATAGATTCTAAGTCAAGGCTTTATAATTGTATTTTGTTGCAAACACAAACAAAACAAAACAAAACGATGGCAGCCAGCATTGCGTTGCATTGTCCGCTGTGAGTTTCTAATTTTTTACAGATAAATATACCGCTAAAATTGTTAACCCCAGTTGTTAGAAGTTGTTTTTAGTGGCTTTGGCTTGGGTGGGTGCAGTTGCTCCGGTGGCTGGAGAAGCTGGTATAGGCTGTTGTTGTGGCTCCTCTTCATGTTCATTCTCTGGACGCCGCTTGAAGATATTAATTGCAATACATAAAATAATAATAATTATAAATAATAAGTAAATAAATTATAAAAGCTTACTTGAATAGTAATGAACATTTTTAAAAATTTTAAAACTCCGTGTGGAGAGTGCTTGGCTTTATCGAAAAGTATGTTAGGGGCAACCTTATTTTCAGTGCTGCAAAGGTCTATAGAGATGAACCGTTATTTATTTTTGGGGGAGTTTATAGAATTCTAGAGACTAGATTCTAGATAGGATTCTAGATAAAACCGATCGTGATTACATTTCAAGTGGTCTAATACATTTCAAAAATTTTCCCAAGGTAGACTGTAAAGATGCCACCAGATTTTGAAACACTGATTTTCTCTAATTATCGAACTATAATTATATTTTTATGGTTTAAATTCAGTGTTGCAAAGGTCTAAAGAAATTAACCGTTATTTACATTTAGGGGAGTTTATAGAATTCTAGACTATGGTCGCGTTCAACAGAGCCCTTCGATCACTGAATCAGTGATCACTAACTAAGTCCGGTCATGATCACTTTACAAATATGTGACTTGGATCTAAACTAGTCTAATCCAATTTAAAAATGCTTCTAAAGGAGACTGTAAAGATGCCACAAGATTTTGAAACACTATTCTTCTGTAATTATCGGTCCTTTTTACACACTAATCGCCATTTTTTTTGCTAGAAAAGAATTGTCTTCCACTATGTCGGTTCCTTAAGCTTTTTGGTACTTAATAGACGAGTTTCCTCAGAATAAGGTGAAGTTGAATTAAAAATTAGAAGAACATATACACTATAGCACTAATAGAGAAATATTGTACAAAAATAGGGACCTATTTACTCAGGTGACAACTGTTTGGACCTTGTCGGCAAACCTATATTTTTCCTGTCAGAAGCTGTTTGTGGCTTTTGAAGAAAACATCTCATTCATTCCTGTGAGCTTGGAAGATAGGTGCCCAGTTTCCCAATTGCTCCCGGTTAACAGGAAATTTTCTGCTTAACTTATCATGTGGTCGGACAGCTCGTGGTCAAGTACGAGTTCCAACTCGTCCAGATCCACTGGTAGCATATTCTGGTATGCCAGTTTGGAGAGCCAGGAAAGCATGGTGAGCCGGGGAAGCAGGGCTTCAGGCAGCAGCGAGTACAGCCTGACCTCTGAGGTTAGTCATGGGCACCGAACTGGCCGGGCCAGCGAAGAGGAAACTTCCATATCACCGGGCGTACCCAGATCGCCTGCTCCTTCTGATGCTAGCAGCACCGGCTCGGACAGTCCTCTGGTAGATGAGTTCTTGCAGGACATGGACCCGAGTAGCTTGTTCGGTCAGGAGGGCGACTCGAACGGCGCCAACAACAACAATGCTGGAGAGGGCGAGGGGAATGATCCCAACGCCACCCTGTCCACCGAGAACCTCGAACGCATCAACCGCTACTGCGAGGACTGGGTCGGCAACAGCATCCTGGTGCCATCAACGGCCACTCCAACTTTTGTGCGTCACTATCGCCGCACCATTGCCACCCGATGGATGTCTTCGTTCTATCGCCCTTGCAGCTGGTTCCTCGCGCCGATTCAAATGATGGGGAGGCCAGCACATCAGCCCCACCGGCCCCACGCGCCCATCCTCACCACGTTTGCCGTGGTCCGAGCACTTCCAAGAATTCCTCCACTACGGATACCAACGATCCATCGCCGCCCAAGCGCCTGTGCCGCCATCATAAGAAGACCCAGAGCCACGACTTATCAGTGTCCGGTCTGCCTGGAGTGTGTCAGCCACCGTGAGCCGGTGTCCACCGATTGCGGCCATGTCTTCTGCCGCGAGTGCATCGAAGGCGCCATCGGCGCGATGCACAAGTGCCCGATGTGCAACAAGACACTAACTAACGATCAATTTCGGCGCATTTACCTCTAAGGTGTTTCTATTTAAATTGATCATCTTTTCTGCTTTGTTTAATTCACAAAAATTTAGATATATTTAAAAATGTTCGTTTGATTCCTCAACAACAAAGAAATGTTCAACTTAATGTGCTAATGTGTTTCAAGAAACAACTATAATTAATTGAAAAATAATTAATTTTTAATCAATATAATTGAATTCTAAACAGATTAGTTTGTTTTTAGTTAATTAAATCATAAATAATAATACCTGAACTTGGAACTCAGTAGACTGTGCTAATAAAATCATTATTTTATAACTTATCCCTAATTTCTTGCTGTGTAGAGATAAGTAGAATGTGATTGAAAGCGGAGGCGCTGCAATGAACTTGTTGCTGTTCCCGTTGCTCCATCTATTGTCCGCTCATCTTCTTCACTTGGGGCTCTCGTTCCCCGAGAGAGCTGCGCTCGGGAGCTGTCAGTTGTTGGTGGCGGGACTTTAATTGTGTTTGTGGCGTTGACATTGACACATGGGGAGCAGCTCCCACCGAAGATGCATCTAAAATGGAATCTGTTTCTGGCCTTGGCCTTGCTGGAGGCTCTTTATCTGGACGGTGGAGAGGCCGCCGCATGGAACGGATATGTAGCTACAGGAGGTCCTGACCTGGGGCAACAGCTGGCTGCCCACTTGGCGCCCAGTACGCCTCCCCAGGTGCAGGCTGAAGCTGCCAGGGCAGTGATTCGTCGACTAATTGGCCCGAAGTCAGCGAAAAGGTTTCAGGTGGAGGTCGACAAGGATCTCCAGCTGCGGAGTTTCAAGGTAAGTACTTCTATATAGTTTGTAGTATGGATGCCCCTTCCTGGTTCTAGACATATAAGTACATATGTGATCATAATCCCGCTCAAAAATTTCCATTATGCTGCTCTACTTAAGATTACTATCAGGGGCAGTAAGTAGAATGGCAAATATTTATGAGCAGCCTTGATAGGGGCTCTGTTCATGATTTATTAATAATTATTTCATCTAAAAATTCTACTAATTTATATTAAAAACTTAAGACTTCAGACTAAGTACTAATATTTTAAGAAAAACTAAAGAATCCTTCCACTAATCTTCCTCTTTTATTAACGAGCTAAGATTAAAAAATCTCTAGATCCTCATACTTTTCTCGCTAATGCTATTCCTAATCCCCTAGATCACCAAGCTGGACAATGGCCGGATTCTGTTGACTGGCTGGGATGGTGTCTGCGCCTGCAAGGCCTTCCACCACTACTTGAAGTACTACCTCAACAAGGACGTCGACTGGTTCAAGATGCGCATCGAGCTGCCCGACAACCTGCGGCTCCCCAATGCCACCGTTGCGTCCAGCTCGGCAAGTCCCATTCTCTACCACCAGAACGTGTGCACCTGGAGCTACAGCTTCGCGTGGTGGAGCTTCCAGCAGTGGCGTCGTCATCTGGACTGGATGGCCTTAATGGGCATCAACCTGTCAATAGCCCCGATTCAGGAGGCCATCTGGGTGGAGGTGTACGCGGAGATGGGTCTGAGCCAGGAGGAGATTGATGCCCATTTGGCCGGACCGGCGTTCCAGGCCTGGCAGCGCATGGGAAATATAAGAGGATGGGCTGGACCCCTGAAGCCGGAGTGGCGCCAGTTCCAGCTACTCCTGCAGCAGGAGATCCTGAGCGCCCAACGCAACCTAGGCATGAGCGTGGCCCTGCCCGCCTTTGCCGGCCATGTGCCCAGGGCCTTGAGCCGCTTGCATCCGAACACCTCCTTCACGGACGTCCAGCGATGGAATCAGTTCCCCGATCGCTACTGCTGTGGACTGTTTGTGGATCCCACTGAACCGTTATTTCACCAAATAGCGACCAGCTTCCTGCAGCGCGTTGTGACCATCTATGGATCCAATCACATCTTCTTCTGCGATCCCTTCAACGAACTGGAACCACCGGTGGCTAAGCCGGAGTACATGCGATCCACGGCGGCTGCCATTCACAACTCCATGACGGCTGTCGATCCGGAGGCCATTTGGCTACTGCAGGGCTGGATGTTCGTGAAGAATCCGTTTTGGACGCCGGACATGGCGGAGGCCTTCCTTACGGCCGTGCCTCGCGGCAGGATCCTTGTGCTGGACCTTCAGAGCGAGCAGTTCCCGCAGTACGAGCTTACCCACTCCTACTTTGGCCAGCCGTTCATCTGGTGCATGCTGCACAACTTCGGCGGCACGTTAGGCATGTTCGGATCGGCCAAGCTGATTAATTCCGGGATCGAGTCGGCCCGGAGGATGCCCAATAGCAGTGTCGTGGGCACGGGCATCACTCCCGAGGGAATTGGCCAGAACTACGTCGTGTACTCCTTGACATTGGAGCGAGGCTGGAGTCGGAGCTCTATCGATTTGGATAGTTGGTTCCGTCACTTCACCGTAACCCGCTACGGAGTCAAGGACGAGAGCTTGGCTAAGGCCTGGTTGCTACTAAAGAACAGCGTCTACTCTTTTCATGGCCTCCAGAAGATGCGGGGGCAGTACGTGGTGACCAGAAGGCCATCCTTCAACCATGATCCCTTCACCTGGTACAATGCCAGCGATATCCTGGACGCCTGGCATCTGCTACTATCCGCCAGGGCCATTATACCGTTGGAGGACGACCGATACGATGTATACGAGCATGATGTGGTGGACATAACCCGGCAGTTCCTGCAGATCACTGCAGATCAGTTGTATGTGAATCTCAAGTCGTCCTTCCGAAAGCGTCAGGTGGCGCGTTTCGAGTTCCTCAGCACCAGGCTGCTGCAGTTGTTCGACGACTTGGAGCTGATCCTGTCGAGCGGCAGGAACTTCTTGCTGGGCAATTGGCTGGAGCAGGCCAAGCAAGTGGCGCCCCATCCCGAAGACCGCCACAGCTTTGAGTTCAATGCCAGGAATCAAATAACTGCCTGGGGACCGGATGGCCAGATATTGGACTATGCGTGCAAGCAATGGTCGGGACTGGTGAGGGACTACTACAAGCCACGGTGGTCTCTCTTCTTCGACGACGTCAATGTGGCCCTGCACTCCCAGCGTCCCTTCAACGGCTCCGCCTTCAAGCAAAAGGTCTCGCAGAGAATCGAACTTCCTTTCAGCAACAAAACGGATGTCTATCCAACAGATCCTGTCGACAATGTCTGGTTTATCTCCCACACGATCTTTGAGAAGTGGCTGGGCTACATGAAGGACACTCTATATCTGCACAACAATCGGTTGTCAGTGCCTAGGAAGTCGGGTGTTTCATAAAATTTTAAAAAAAATCTGACAAAAAATCCAAAGCTCTGAGAGCAAACTTTTCAAAAATAATATTTTTCAAATCTCTAGGATTGGAAAAATACTAAAACAGTATTTCCTGAAATTATAAAATTCGTGACTTTCAAATAAAAGACAGAAGACAGTTTAAATTATGCATCATACATCAATGTAGTTTTAATTGATTTTTATTTAAATTAATGTACAAACTAATTATGTAAAAATTTAAACATCATCATTAATACGCAATTTTAGGGTTATTTTTGTTTTTGTTTTTTTTTTTCTTTCTTGTTGTTGTATCTGTGTGTGTGTGTTCTCTGGGTATTTTGCATTTTAGTTCTATTTTTCATTATTTTTGTTTTTTTGTTTTTTGTTTGTTGTTGCTTATTTTGTTTGTTGCACAGAGTACACAGGACACTTGATCCTGGTGGTAATGATGCAGTGTTTTGTTGTTCATCTCTGTTCATCTTCATCATCATCTTTATCATCATCATCATCATCATCATCGTGTTAATGCTAAATATATTATGCAAACAGCTCTGCATACGCTTTACTTCTTACTTCTGCTGATCTTGATCTGTTAATGTCTACTACAAATATATTTTACTTTAGGTTGCGTTTTTTTTTTGTTTTGTTTCCACTTATTGTTTGTTGTTTCTGTTGCTCTTGTTTCTCTGAGAGGTGTGTGTAGGTGTGTGTGTGTTGTGTTTCATTCATACTCTCGATAAATCTACAATTTTTACTCATTTAAAAAATTCCAAACAAACATTATTTAATATTAGTGCGATAAAGTTGAAATCTTTCGCATCGGTTGCCTTTCAGAGAGTGGATTGGGTTGAGGATTGGCGGGATGTGTGTAGACGATGTACTACATAATGTAAGGAAGGAGGGGGATCAGGATCTGGCTGAGGATCTAAAGTTATGATGGTATGTCAAGGACAATGCGCAACAATATGTTAATCATATTAATTTATGTAATTGCGCAAGAATAACCATTTTTTTTTTCTTTTCTTTTCTCATTCACCATTAAACGCAACTATATCTGTTTAGGTATATGTGTATGCATGTGTGTGTGGGTCTTGTATGTGTGTGTGTGGGTGTATTTATATATATATAACGTACTTATATGCATTCAATCAAACAAACATTTATACTCTCTTTCTCTCTCTCTCTCTCTCTCGCTTGAGAAACACTCATACATCATCATCCTCCTATTATAATCATTATTCTCAAGCATCACTCGGTGACAACGACGACACAACTGCGACACCCTTTCTACTCGTCCTGCATATCCTCTGGCAGTTCGTGCGGATTCAACATGCCTGGAATCTGGCGCTGCATCTGATGCTTGTTCGACTGCTCCTCAGCCAAGGCCGCTTCACGCTCCTCCAGATACAGATCTGAATCGTCCTCCCCAGTGGCCTCCTAAAAAATATATTTAAATTATATATTAATATTTCAATTAAAATATATATATTATTTATGTACTCACGCGTATCTGTATGAGGAAATCTCTCAAATGCTCCTTAAATGCTTGCACATTCTCGTCCAAATTAAACAGACCAGTTACAAAGACTTTTATCTGATTATCAGACAGATGATTGAAGGCCGACTTCAGCAGGGACGCGACATACTCCTGAATAAATATCATATTATCGGGAATCGGGCCAAGGTCAACCGTTATCTTTCGGTTCTCCACCAGCGAGAACATATACGCCAGGATAATGGCATGGTTCGGCAGCCCAGCTGTGTGCGAGGTGTCGGTGACCACGGAAAAGATTTGCATCAGAATGTCCGTAAAGTATGTTTGATAGAAGCTTTGCGCCGCATCCGGATGCTGTTCCAGATTCTGCAGCATCTATAATACAAAAGGATACAATTTATATGCTTACTTATGTCATAATATAAGTTACTAAACCTTAAACAGAATATTCAATCCCATGTCGGCAACATTACGCATGGTGTGCTTGAAGGCCCAGACCACCGAGTCAAATACCAGCTTGAACTGGGCCGGCGGTATATTCAGGAACGCCTTGAAGCAGTGCGCATTCACCGCCTGTAGCAGCTCATAGAAGCTAAGCCGATGCTGGGGGAAGTCCTCGAAGTTCTTGTTGATCATGTCCAGCGTGCACTCGAAGACGGCGTCGAATATTTTTGGTACCTCATTGGTGATATGCTGACGCAATTTATACACAATGGTGGCCATCGTACTCAGGACCTTGGGCTCCCTGGCCGATGGTACTTTACAGCGCTGCAATTAATTAAATATTAATATTATTTTAATTATTTATAAAATTTATAAAACAAGACCAGGTTCAGGTTGGGTTGTGTAGAGACCTCACCTGATAGTCAAGCAGTATAGCGTCCAGCAAGGGCGGTATAAAGTTATCCATCACCAACTGATTGTCATTGGATCGCGACACCCACTCGGATATCAAGTTTAGGGTCTCCTTCTTCACCACGTGCATGGTTTTGATCAGGGGCTGATTGTTGACATTAACGCCATTCACTTCAATCGCCTGGATGATGTTCTCCGAGGTGATCTTGTACACATTCAACATGTCCAAGTAGATCCGTCCCAACTGTATAACGTATGCATGCCCCAATGCCTTGCAGGCCGCCACATTCGTCTTGAGGATGCTGCCCAGCTGTTTCACGGCCGTCATGTTTTTCAGAAAATCAACGTTCTTCGAGGCCCGCGATATGATGTCGTCCCACACCTGGTTCGGTAGCTGCATATACCTCTCGATGAGCGCGTCCTGCTCCACTTGGTATACCTGCGCGGAAATCATATATCCAACAGCCTCATAAAACGTGTGAACCTACAAATTAAATATTATTATTATTTTATAATTAATATTATAGTTTTTAATAATCGGACCTGCTGGGGCTGCAGATCACAGATGATGCTGCTCATTGTGCTGAGGATCTCATCGATGAAAGTGCATGCCTCGTTAGGCTGAATGGTGACAAAGTAGCGGCGGCACTTGATAGCTATTTTAATGAAGGTGTCGCAGGCCATATCCTGGACACCGTCGTGCGTCTCGTGCATAAATTCGAATAGTTTGTTCACCACCGTCTTAAGGAATTTCCAGTGGGCGCGCAGGAAGCGCGGATACTGTCCCACCACATACATGATATTGGAGGCAATAATAGCCTTGTTGTCCTTGCCCTTCTTTTGTTCACATAAGCCCAACAGATCCTTGATGACGGTGACCAGAAACCGTTTCTCATCCTCCTCACAGAAGGCACCTGAAATATAATTCAAACAATGAGTTGCACGTCAACTAGATGTAGTTTTTTGCCATACCGGATATAGAACCTATAGCCCAGCACAACGTGTTGAGGTTCTTCCAGGAGAACTCCGATCCGTTCACCTGATTCAGCAGCTTCAGGGTCATGATACGGTCCGTGTCCACCGAGTCCAAATGAGTGAGAAAAACCAGCGTCTCGCGCATGTTCTTGTAAAGGTTGATCGAGTTCGTGTCCTTCATGAATTCACGGACAACCTCACCGTTTTCATTCTCCACCACCAGCACCTCCTCCGGCTTGGCCATGCGCGAGATCATTATGAAGCGCACCTTGGAAAGAATTGGCGCATAGAAGCGTCGACGGGGATAGACTTGTTGCCTCTTCGACGACTCGAGCGTGGGATGGAAGAACTCCGAGTTGTAGAGATCCTCCACCAGACTGTTCCAGTACTCCAGACAGATCTTGAACACCTCGACGTCATCCACCTCGCTGATCATCACCAGATACATGAGCGCCTGATTCAGGTAGTCCACATACTTGGCGTCCTCCACCAGCTTGCCGTGCTCCTTCAGGAAGGTGCACAGAAACATGGCCAGATTGAGAACCAGCTCCTGCTCCGTGTCACTGCCGTGCTTAAATACATGATTCATGTTCATATTTGGGCCGACGATCTGGTCCAGCTGCACCATCGTATCCTTGAATAGCGTGGCGAAGTTCTCGTCATAATTGGTTGCCGTCAGGCCGGCAATCTCCGACAGGCACTTCAGGGTCACGTTCCTGAACATGGGCACGCTGAGGAACTTGAATATCAGCGTCTCAATCAGCGTCGTCTCGAAAATGTAGCCCAGTGGTATCCAGTTAAGGAAGCGCAGTAGCGTCTCCAGTGTCACGTGGATGAGGGCCGCATTCATCGAGTTCTCCAGCACAAAGGAGCAGAGCGTAAAGATCTGTGAGAACTCCGAGCACATGGTATCCTTCAGGTGCTTAGCCTTTGTTTGTGTGATCTGGCCCTGGGAGAAGTCGAACACTTCCTCGCTTAGGTTCTTCAGGATGACCATGTTGTTCATGCAGAGACTCTCGTTCGTCTTTGACGCACCGACAATGTCACTGATGAAGGTCTCCCAGTTGCGGGGCCATTCACGCTTCAGGATCTGCACCAAAATAATGTTCAATTTGTTCAAATAGACCTTGTTCTGCTCCATGACATTCGGATCGGAGGAGGTCTTGATGATCAGGCTGACCACATACTTCTTGATGCCCTCGCACTGGTTGCGCGGCAGCACCTTCCAGCGGGTCTTGATCACCTCCTCCAGGATTTGAAGCGCATAGAACTTTGTCTGCTGGTTCTGTGAGTACTCCAGTATGCTGTCCACCCTCGTCCACGCCTCCGGATGCTCCTTCAGTGTAGTGAGTATATCCTGAGCGAGACGCAGTTGCTCGCCCTGCGCCGTGTACACCACCTCCACGATCTTGTCCAACAGGTTGATGTCGAGCTTTTGGGTGAAGTCGAGCAGTTTGCTCGCCTCGTCCGACGTCAGCATCGTCGCCATCGCCATCGCTTTGTAGTAGAAGCGGCGTTCGCGTCTGCGTCGCTCGGCAGCTGTGTCCGCGTTAATCTTGGTAGCTTCTCCGCTTCCTCCTCCGGCTGACCTGAGCTAAGCTGTCTACGCTGGATGTTGTGGATATCGACTTGGTGCGACTGTGCGAGAGAGGCGGCTACGGCAACGGCTACGGCTTGCGGACTTCTTCTTCTTAAGCGTCTTCTTCTTGCTGTAATGACGGCGAGGAACGGAACGGCGGCTGCCGATCTGGATCTGGATCGGGATCTGGATCTGGTGCCGGGGGCTGGAACTGGAGCTGGAAATAAGCCAAAAGGGCGCAAAATAGGACATCAGTTTTATTGCGTTTTGTCTGTCAGGTCTGCCAGGCAACCATATTCTTTTTTATTTTCCTATTTTCTTTTTTGGAACATCTTACAACTACAACTACAAGCGCTGCTGCCTGCGCGCGCTTACACTTTTTCGCACACTCACACACCGACACCAACACACCGACACACAGACACAACACAAGCAACGCATCGCCGCCGTGCAACTGCGGCGGCATTTCACAATTATCCAAATCTCCTATCCACGCTTTCACTATATGGACGCGTAAACGCCAACAATATTCGCGCATTTTTGTAATTTAGCTTACCTATTTCCGATTCCAGAAAAAAGCAGCGTGTAAAAACGACGACCACGGACAATGCGAATAATTTGTGTGACAATGTTGCCGTATTGTGATTGGTTTGCAGCGTTTTCCAGCACGATTGCGAAAAAAAATTTGTGTCAAATTTTATAGCACTGTTTTCCGATGAAAATATATTTTTATATTAAAATATCTCAAATAATAAAGAATAGGTCGACTGAGTTTTAATCCTAAACTTTTTTTTTTATTTTCCAGAGATACTACATTCGTTTTCTAAAGAAATTTTAGGTTTTTAAATTGTAAACAAAAACATATCGATAGTTTTCGTCCTATCGATTGTGGCTTGAGTGGTTTTTGCTTGGGGATCGAGTCACTCAACTTGAGTGAAATTGAAATAAATAAAACAAGAGATTCTCGCGATGTCTATTTATCTGCTATGTTTAACAACAAACGGCGGCTTGCCGGTGTTTACCAGAAAAAAGGGCGAATGCGACAATGTCAGTGTGATTAATTAAACAAAAGTTCCATTTAATTTATTGAGAAATCTTTCCCTAGCTTCCGTTTTCAACTGTTGCTTCCCTGAACGGCTTTCATATGTTCTTCAAGTCGCTGGGAATCCAACTGGAGGGCACGAGCACCACAAAGCCACCACCCCAGAATCCGGGTCACCTCAGTCCAGTCGAAGCTGAAGAGTGGACTTATATATGGAGGGATCATAACGCTGTGACGCTGATTGTCTGTGGCAGCGGACTGGGATCGGAGCAGGTTCTCCAGACTTTGGCGGATCTGGTTTTTGGGGCCATTTCTATGTTCATCACTCGTACTGCTGATATGGCACACGCCGCACTGCTCGATCGGCTAAAAAAAGATGCCAAGAAATACGTACCCATCGTAGATGCAATTTTGGAGGCGGCATGTGCCGGGACACAGCTTCTCGGCTTCACCGACTGCTTGCTGGCTGCAGAGAACGCAGCACTCCTGCAGAGCCTCAACGAGTTTAGTGGACACTGTGGCTCCCTATTCTGCTGCCTGGTGGTGGGTCATCGCATCGCTGTAGCCACGGAGGGCTGGTGGGATCTGGACACACGAGATCGGGAGCTGTTGCTCTTCCTCCTTAACTCGTCCAGCACTTTGCAACACGATTTGCCCGTTTACTTGCCTGTGAAGAGCCCCAATATAGCCTACAGGTTTGTGAGCATTCCAGTGGCGCCGAACAGCGCATTGTGTGTTTTGTGTGGGGCGGAGAATGCCTCATTTCGGGAGTTGCATGCCCATGCCATCAATGTGTACCGCAACGAGGGCAATCTGCTGGCCGCCGCAGAACGATGCATGCCCAGAAGCCTGCCGGAACACCTGGACATTGATGGCAATGTGCTGGCCATCATACTGATTAATCGGCACACGCGAAAGAGTCTTTTCACAAGAAACCTTAACCAAGCTGCTAGCGCCAAGCGTATTATTGTCGGTGAGCTTCAACGCCTGGACATTCTGAAGAAATTCTTCGACCAGACCATGGAGGCCGTGAACATGTTTGAGGCTCAGAGCTCGAGCAATAAAGCTGCCCTTTTGGATCAGTACAGCTGCACGGACTACCACAAGTGTTATGCTACCGCGGATGAAAACGGCAATGTCCTGTTTCTCTTGTTTGTGGCAGCAGTGCCCACACATGCAATGAAGTTTGTATTCACTTTGCAATCCACTAAAGGATGTCTGACTATAATATTTTGTTGCAGGTTTCTGGCCCAACGAATCCACGGAAGTATTCTCCAAGAAAAGTCTGTGTGCTGGT
Organism: Drosophila monieri; assembly: GCA_035047585.1. Lineage (NCBI taxonomy): Eukaryota > Metazoa > Arthropoda > Insecta > Diptera > Drosophilidae > Drosophila > Drosophila monieri. Next base: position 5,574,733 of record JAWNPJ010000079.1, on the reverse strand, counting down.
GAACCAGATGTACTTTATTTTTAATTCTAAAGACTGATATTATTCTTAAGTTGGGATAAGGGACCATAAGGCTCTTTTTAGAGATATATTTTTAAGATGAATCCGTCCATTTTCGGCTATACAAAAAAATAAAGCTTAAAACTAAATGTAATTTTATATTTACAATAAAAAAAAGAGGCCTTCCATTAGGATAATTTAATAATTACTAAATTTTTTAACTAAGTCTTTAGCCTACAACCACATTGAGAGGCTGGCAATACACCAGTTGATTGTTTCTTAATTTCAGAGGTTTGACTTTGGGATCCAAATTGAATTTCAGTGTAGATCCAATTGAAACACCTGCCACGCTAGATGGCAATATAATATTAAACTTAGGGTTTCCACAGCTTGTCTCATTTAGAGGTTCAACCAAAACCATTAAAAGGCCATGTTCCTGGGCTATTTCCACCACAGTAACCTTGTGTATCGGATTCATTGTTTTCATGTGCCGCTGATCCATGCGAACATTCTTCATCATTTGGACGAACTCATCAGCGAATCCTCCTTTGAGGACGCGGCTGTGCAACTGTGGAGTAGACTTCTTTTGGCTTGAGGGAATGTAGAGAGATGGGGATTGGTTGGGAACCAGCTGGGTTATTGGCGAAGAGTCAATGAAACTATCCTCGGATAAGTCAGAGCAGATTGATTCGTTTAGTGATGTATTCATCAACTCTGTCCAAATCTGGGATGTCTTGAAAGAGCTGGAGAGTTTTTTCGTCACAATATCAGTGGTGGACGCTAACTTAGGGGACTTTGGGAACCTGCTATAGGGGGACTGGTGAAGGGGCAGTGCCTTGGCCCGGCGCTTCACTGCTGGCCAACTGGTGTTAAGTAGCTGCTTGAACGTGGACGAGTCAGTGGCCTCTTCTTCATCCGGTTGGGTATCGCAGATTCTGGTTCTTTTCAAAGCTTGCCAGGATTTCTCAAACCTTGATGGAGTGCGATTATACTGAATGGACTCCACCAGCACCTTTCTTCCTGGCGAGCTGGAAGCATTCTGTGTAGAGGTCGTCCGAGCGTCCTTGGTCCTTGGAGAGGCTAATTCCAAATCGTCCAGATCGCCGCCACTCGATCGAAGCCATAGATTTCGTTTGGAGCTCATTATTTGAATTTGAATTCAAAGGCTTACTCGGGCAACTACATTTCAGAGAAGTTATTCAGAGATTTCCATTGAAAGTGAGTTTATTATTGAATTTCTTCCGTTTTTTTTTATTATTTTATTATCAATAATTTTTTTTAGTTCGAGTTCGCTCCGATATTCCGATAGAAACAGACGTAGTGTTGGGAAGCGCGCAAAGGCGCCAAAGAAGGACCAGATTCAAAATGAAATCATTCGCAGAACTTCTGGTTGATTGTAATTAAATAAATTAAATGAAATACAATTTTTTTTTGTATAATTATTTAATAATTTGTTTATAAATGGCATATTTATGTGGTGTGTAGAATTTCTTCGCTATCAATAGATGAGAGAAGCATCCCGCTCCTCGACGGATCGCCGTTTACGTTTGCCCACAATCGTGCCAAGACCGGATACAGTGCCCAACTGGAGCAGGAGGGGATTGCTCACCAGGGCAGCGGCTATTCCCAAAACCGCAGCACTGGCCAGCGGAATTAAAAAGCTTTTGGCTAGGAGGCCTTTGGATGGCAGCTCTGCGTGACCCGGTCCTTTATGGGCCGCTAATTCGTGGTGTTCCAGCGGATAGGGATATGCATACTCTGGGTGAGAAAAGTGACTATGGCCAGGGTTGTGGCCCGGGCGTGATCCATAGACGTCAAAGGGAATGCCAGCCTCAATACTAGAGCTCCCATAATAGGCACCACTTCCTGGCCCGAATCCGGCGCCACCAATTCCAGCTTCAGCTCCATTTCCGTGTGAAAACTCGTAGGGATATGGATGCGAATTGCTCTCAAAGTTGCCCACGGGCGGGGCGTGTGAAGGGGCTTCTCCTGAACCAACGTAGTGACCTGGTTATTGGATTTAGATTAATAAATATTTATTGTTTAACTTAAGTGGTTTAAGCTTTAATCAATGAATTTGAAGCATTCCCGCTAACGGGTACCTTTTTACTTCATTAATATTTTGTATTATCAGCTATTGTGTCATTCAGGGGAATCCCATTAAGCTGATAAGTTCTCCATCGGAAGATTAGCTTACCCACACTGATGCGTTGTTGCAGACCCGCACCTCCAAGACCGCGCCACTTCCTATACGTCTCACTTAGACTTTCCCCGACACTTCCGAGCGAAGGATGTCCGTTGGTTCCTCCCAAGGGACTCATTTCGGGACTATTTACTGATTCCGGTCCTCTGTAGAACTCCGGGGGCGGTTCTATGCTTTTTCCGTTGGCTGAACTGGGCAGATCGAGCTGGTTCCCTGACCTACCGGTCTCCCTTTCATCGCCTGTGGTAGTTTGGACCAGTGCTACACTGAGTCCCAGGCTTAAAACCAAGGCCTGAAGCTTCTGTCTGCTGGTGAACATTATGACTAAGCTCGGCAGCCATAAAGTCATCGCACTTTATAACAAAATTGTAGGGATTTTAAGAGACTGGTGACAAATTGTAGAGCTGCAATTTCGGGCTGGAGATTCTGCTTGGCTGCCTCCATCAGTTGCGCCATCATCGCGTGGGGAATTTCACTTTTCTTGGGGTATTTCGTCCAAGCCCGTCTAGTCGCTTCTATTTGGAAATGGTTAACTTAACTTGACTTAACATTAGCGAACGATAAGTTCATAATAATCCATTATACTTACACTGTAACAGATATAAAACCTCTTATATTTTCTTAATTTTCTGATTTCTAGCCCTTTTTGAAGAAAAATAAATATTGAAACTAGAAAGTTTGAAATTGTATTGCTTATTAGATGCAATACCTCTTAATTATTACTATGTATGTCCTTAAAATTTAACTTTCCCTTAGTTAATATTGTTAAAATTGTTTAACAATAACGTAGGAAAAACATTTTAAGATTAATGATAACAAAACTGATGGAATTTTTGCAGCATATTGCTGAAATGATTGCAGATCGCAGTCCGCTGAATTTCTTGGGAAATTATCGCTGTGCCGGGTGGTTGGCTGCAACAAAACGGCAGGAGATAGAAAACATAAGCAATTTATTAGTGCCTGTCCAATTTTGTAAGGGAGATGCAAAACGTGCTACTGAAATAGCAGCTACTAATGTCTTATGTTTCCGGCAGACGCGATCCGATTGCAAAAAGCTGCTTGTCTCGGAAACGTGTCACCTTATCGCACCTCTTTCTACGCGGAATTGCGTTGGTATTTCTTGGTATTTCGCTATCTCCTATCTCCTAAAATTACGAAATTTTTTTCTATATGTATCACTCGACTATATGTGATCTGTTCTAATCGAGCAACAAGTTCTAAATCACTATGGCACAATCGTATCTCAAGTCAATTGGTAATAAATCTTATGAGGATGTCTTTTTTTATGACCTTCAAGCAATCTCAAATATAGATAGACGATTTATTGAAACCAGTTATGTGTTAGGTTTCATTTGTTGTAATGTATTTTAAACCGATTTATCTAGACTATTAAATTAATTCCGCATAAACTACATATTTTGATCGACAGGATTGAACTGATATTGGACGGCATAGGTTTGGCCTTCGGGGATAGGTTGCTTGGCGCTATTGACTGGAGTATATTGGAATGTGTGACAGCTGGTTTGGGATGTCGGGAATTCGGCAGGACTATTGACCCATGAAACTGGACCCGTACACCGGTATATAGGCGGTGCGATTGTGCCACCTTTCCTTTTGGCTTTGCTGGAAAAGTGTCTATCAGTGAAGGGTCTCCTCTTAATGGCATTACTTGATATGGATGGTGGGTTCCTCGCTTTGGGATTCATCTCGGCTTGACTTGGCGCATATTCCACTGCTGACTGGGACTCAGAGTATTTTTGATTCCCTGTCGAAGATGGTTTATCGGCGCAGGAATTGGCAAATGACACGGACTTTTTGGGAGACTTTTTTGAGGACGAACTCTTAAGGCTCGAATGTACTGCAGGAGTTTTTAAGGAAGGTACCTTGTCCGGGTTGGCTTTTCCAGCAAGATCGTTAGGATGTGGAATTGAGTTATCTGTTTTGCTTCTCCTATTCTGGACCGTCGATGAACCCGATGCAATTCGAGAGTTTTCCTCTTTTTCTTCATCCTGGGGACTTTCCGGAAGTGATTCATCTAGGGGATTTTTGGGTAATAGTGACACGGTACTCTCGGTTATACGTAGATTAAGGGGAGCGATTCTTTCAACCTGAACGCTTCTCTCCGATTCCGATGGATCGGCGAAATGCTCCATGGAACTTTCATGGGAGCGATTAATTGGATATAATTTTGTTTTAGCTTGATCCGAATGAGAATCATTGGCCAGGGAAAGGTGATGGGGAGTCTCATCTAAATGTGGGTCATCCATAATCCCTGATATACTTAAAGGATAAGCCAGTTTATCATCTTCCGATGTCTCTGGAGGTATTTCTTTCACAATAGGAAAATCCTTTTGGTCCGGATTTGGTGGAGATACTTCGGTAACTGCATTGTTGTCTTCATTTTCATCTTGAGTGGGACTGGGAGCAGGGGAAGTGTCGCCAGAATCTATATCATCTGTGCCCCTGAATAAATAAGTGGGTCGTGGGGTTTTTGGATACTCGCGAGACACCAAGGACACCACCTCAGCGTCTTCATTTTCTTCCACAACCATCGGGTTATCCAAATAACGAACCGAACCAGTCTCCTCGCCTACATCCTCATCCTCACTATTTATTTTTTTCAGTCTTTCATTCAGATCCTTTTTCTCAGAGATGGAATCAGTATCAGCTGGGTCCTCAATCTTAATAAATTTTTCATCCTCCACAGCCCTCACGACCTCAGGTTCAATTTCAGGAATACCAACAGGCTCCGTATCGGCAGGATCGGGAAAAATATAGCCATGTATTAGTTTTTTATGGAAACTCGCTCTTAACTTGGGCTGTGAGAGATTTGTTTCATCATTTGATTTATCCGGAGACATTTCCATACCAATCGCCTGTTTCTGAGCTGCTCCCACGGCTACCGCTGTCGCTGCCACCATTGCTTTTCCCAAGGATTCGCATATGACCTTTAGGGCTTCCAGGCTACCCAGTACATTGGCAGCTGCAGCAGCGTCTGTGGTATTGGTACCCTGATCCCGGTATCCTTCATCCCCCGGCTCAACCACTGGTGTCCGTTCGCGCTGACTATTATTGAGATGATCCATCTGCTCCTCGAATTGCTCCTGTTGCGGAACTATATTGCGGTGACAGGAGCAGCAGCATGGGGTGTTCCTGCAGTATCGGGCTTCGTTGTAGCCGTCATCGGTTGGGTAACGCCGGACGCCCGGAGGTGGCCCTGGCGCCATCGGGTAGCCTCTCCCTGGGATAAATGGAGGAGCACATTGAGGCTGGGAATAATTCTGGCCACGACACAGGTTGCAGCAGTTTCTAGGACTTCTGTTGGGGCTTTGAAAATTCATCTGCTTGGGCGAACCACCCGGAGGACCACTCATATCCGGTCGCATTCTGCTCCTATCCGGAACAGCTCTTTGAGGCGGTCCGGCTTGGGGGTCCGTGGGTCCAAAGTAAAGAGGAATCGCCTGGACGCAGAATGGCCCGTCCTGCCTTTCGCCGTTGAATGGAATCGGCACCAACTGGATAACAATGGTATTGCGTTGATTTTGACCAACATCCTCGGAGTTCTCGGCCTGGGTTGGGGCATTCGACTCCATGACTGGGAATTTCGTCACATTACTATGATAAGGTTTGGGACAATTTCGGTTTAATGACAAATCGGATTTCAAAGCCTGATCACTTTTTCAGAGCTTTCCCTTACAAAAAAATAAAATAAAATGAAAACTATAATAAATATTATCAGTTGCATTCCGGCTTGTCCTGCTCTATGTGTCCAGCTTGACCAGAAAAGTATAAATGGCATTATCTGGAAATTGCGTCAACTGGAACTTGTGGGACTTGGGAAGTGCGGGGATCTATCAATACGGTAGCGATACAAGTAATGATTATTTTTGAACAATTTCATGTTGCTGCCAAAATAGAAAATTGCAAGGTTCGGTGGTAGGTTGGCAGAGATAACCGCTACAACCAGAAGCCCGTATCAGTGGAAGGCTTTGGTATATAAAGTTCGCCAATTCGCCAAGAACGACACACACTTCTCCAGCAGCAGTCAACCAGCCCAGCCATGAAAGCCAGTAAGTCCTCTTCGAGATTCCCTGCACAGTTCCTACATTTTCTGATAATTCAATACTTCAACCATAGGCCTAATCCTGTTGTGCGTTGCCCTTTCCGTGATCGTCGTCCTTGCCTGCGATCCCGATGGCAATAATCAGCCCATCTGCAACAGCTCCATCGTGGGCCAGAAAATCCGCAACTTCTGGGATCCCACACATTACTGGTTATGTGAGACTGCCACTGGTAGCGGCATCTCCGTAAGCTGTCAAAACTCAACCGGATTTGATACAAAAACACTGGAGTGCATTGATTGGGGTCAATGGACTTGGGTTGCTCCTTGCTCCGGCAACTGATTTAATAAATAAAGAATAAATGCAATTTTGAAAATGTGGTTATAATTAAACAAAATTTTTAACCTTACGGTTAAGGGATTATGGGCAAGTTATGGTTTTCAAAAATATTAAATAATATAAATACAAATATATATAAATAATAAATAAATAACACAGTTTCAATAACACATTTAACATCAATTTAAGAGCTCATTAAATGAAAAAATATTTGAAACAAATTCCAAAAATTAGAAAATCTCAAAGTGGCATCAACTTATTAGTTTTTTTCTGATTGTTTCATGATAGAGGTATCTTTAATGATAAAATATAAGATTTTTAATATTTTTTAATTAATAATAAACATCAACTAATATTAAGATCAGTCTTTATATTGGGGTGCCCCAACACCCCCTAATTGTCATTGATAGTTCAGGATTCATTGACGCAAAATTCTCAAATTTTCCCCGATTTATTGTTCCATTCGTTTTTCGTTAGATCTTTGAGTTTAGTCCAGGATATGGGGCTGTTACGCAGAACGCCACACGAAATGCCCACGGCCAAGTGGTATCGTGCACTATCCCTGCTCCAAATACAGGCTGCCAACGACTTGGGGGACGCCGCCAAATTTGATTTGGCCGTGAACCGGAGTAGTCGCACCCGGAACTGCCTGATGCGCTTGGGCCTGCGCCCGTTGCCCAGACCCAGTCAGCTAACTCAGCTGGTAAAGATAAGCAGAGCCCAGGATCTGGCCCTGCTCTACTTCATATTTCAGAAGAATTACAATATCGACAAAGGCTGCGGGAAATATTCGGTAAATGGCCAACTTTTACTGTCGGCCATTGCTTACTTGGACCTTCCGGCCACATTCAAGGCCCTGGACAAAATCCTTCCCATCCATGACAATAATACTGATACCATAGAAAAGAAAAATGAAGTTAAACAAAAGTTATTGCCTGTGCGAAGAGTCCTTGAACCGATTGACGGGCCGTTGTTTCCATACTTTCAGAAGCAACCGCGTCCAAAAATGCATCACCAGGAGAATCGATTTGTGACGAAGCCTCCACCCTTCACGGTGGACATACCAAATGAAAATAAAGATATCAAGGAGGAAGAATATGATCGTTGGTTCTCCGACTATAGGTTTCAGCCCCTTTATCGGGAAGTCAATACGATTATAAAACTCGAACTATGTAGACTTTTCGACCAATTAGACCACGCACCGCGGGACTCTGGGAAAGGATCGACCTCAAAGGAACTTTGCACTTTCCATGAGGAGACCAGGTCACTGGAACGCCAAGCCTTTCTGGTTGATCAGCGGAATCGTTACCTGAAAATGGTTGATGTGGGTGCCAGAGAGAAGCAGGTATGTCTGTATTCAAAATATATCAAAAATAATTTTCAATTAATTTAATTTCTAATGTATTTTTTGAAATTTTCTTCCAAGTAAAGCTTACGAAAGATCGGATTATTAGGCACCTAAATCGCGATGTGGATGAGTATCTAAAAAAGTTTGGCGACAAGGGCTGGAGCCCCGGGGTGCCGGCTATAAGGAAAACGGAATGTTTCGCCTGCACGGGATTGGTCCATATCAGTCTGGAGTCGCCGCCGAAAGTGCTCAGAATGGAAGGCGAACGGACGAGGCTCTATGAAGCGAATGGTCCCCAGTATCGGCTTTGCGGTGGCGAAGTTTCCAAACGACCACCCCTGCAGCAATCCAATGATCCATTGACCAGCTACTTTCGGTCTCCAAAACTCCATGTTCCCTATGTTTTCAATTATCCAAAAATTTTTGCCAGCGAAAGCTCGAAATCTTTAAGCACAAGCGAAGTTATTGGAAGAGGATTGGTTAAAAGCCTGATCAGTAGTGACGATGATGAGCAGATTGGTGACCACAGCTCCCAAGGGAGCAAGCAAATGCTTAAGAGTCGCACTAGATTCGCTTCCAAATCCGTTTATAGAAGCCATACTAACCAGTCGTCCTGTTCAAATCAAATTCGCGCCATCCGCACTAAACGGTCCTGCAGCTCCGATCGAAGTAGACGCATTGACGAGGAGTCTCATTCAGATGAAAAAATCCATATTGGGAAGTTGCCCAATCCAATTAAGAGGCACCACATTGACCAGGCCCTGTGCCGCTGTGTACGGAGAATCTTTGAGAAGAGTCTGCTCGTGGCGAACAGGACAAGCAAAAAGTTCGAGTTGAATCGCCTTTCCTATCCCAAACACAAATCAATTGACCCCGAGGATGACAGGTTGATGGACCAGATGTTAAGTGATGCCTTTCACGTAAGTTTTAAACGATGCTCCCTAACGAGGGCTATTTATTCGCCAATTTACATTCGATCCCTAAGCGGTAGAGCTAATCCGATTTGTAGATCAATTCTTCAATATTCTACATCAAAATCTGCTTTCCAATTTTATTTTTTGATTTTTTGTACATTTTCTGAAGAGATCCCTTGAAAATGGAGTAGCTCAAAGTGGCCCCAAGCGAAGATTATATTTTGCCCAATTTACATCTGATTCTCAAACGGATTTGTAGATCGATTCTCCATCGATCTGCATCAAAATCTGGAAACAAAATATTTTTTAGATTTTTTGTTAATTTTTCCGGTGGTACCCCTTGCAGAAGTTGGGGAAAGCATGGGAAGGTCCCATATGGCCCACTGCAGAGCCTTTATCTTGGCCAACTCCCATCCGATTCTTGAGCGGAATACCTTAAAAGACTTGTAGATGGATTCCCTTTCAATCTGCATCAAAATCTGGAAACAAAATATTTTTTAGATTTTTTGTTCATTTTTCCGGTGGTACCCCTTGCAGAAGTTGGGGAAAGCATGGGAAGGACACATGTGGCCCACAGCAGAGCATCTATCTTGGCCAACTCCCATCCGATTCTTGAGCGGAATACCTTAAAAGACTTGTAGATGGATTCCCTTTCAATCTGCATCAAAATCTGGAAACAAAATATTTTTTAGATTTTTTGTTAATTTTTCCGGAGGGACCCCTTGCAGATGTTGGGGAAAGCATGGGAAGGACACATGTGGCCCACTGCAGAGCCTCTATCTTGGCCAACTCCCATCCAATTCTTGAGCGGAATACCTTAAAAGACTTGTAGATGGATTCCCTTTCAATCTGCATCAAAACCTGGAAACAAAATATTTTTTAGATTTTTTGTAAATTTTTGCGGTGGGACCCCTTGCAGAAGTTGGGGAAATCATGTGAAGGCCACATATGGCCCACTGCGGAGGCTCTATCTCGGCCAACTTCCATCCGATTCTCGAGCGGAATACCTTAAAAGACTTGTAGATGGATTCCCTTTCAATCTGCATCAAAATCTGGAAACAAAATACTTTTTAGATTTTTTGTTAATTTTTCCGGTGGGACCCCTTGCAGAAGTTGGGGAAATCATGGGAAGGCCACATATGGGCCACTGCGGAGGCTCTATCTCGGCCAACTTCCATCCGATTCTGGAGCGGAATACCTTAAAAGACTTGTATATCGATTCCCTTCAAATCTGCATCAAAATCTGGAAACAAAATATTTTTTAGATTTTTTGTTAATTTTTCCGGTGGGACCCCTTGCAGAAGTTGGGGAAATCATGGGAAGGCCACATATGGCCCACTGCGGAGGCTCTATCTCGGCCAACTGCCATCCGATTCTCGAGCGGAATACCTTAAAAGACTTGTATATCGATTCCCTTCAAATCTGCATCAAAATCTGGAAACAAAATATTTTTTAGATTTTATGTTAATTTTCCCGGTGGGACCCCTTGCAGAAGTTGGGGAAAGCATTTGAAGGCCACATATGGCCCACTGCGGAGGCTCTATCTCGGCCAACTTCCATCCGATTCTGGAGCGGAATACCTTAAAAGACTTGTATATCGATTCCCTTCAAATCTGCATCAAAATCTGGAAACAAAATATTTTTTAGATTTTTTGTTAATTTTTCCGGTGGGACCCCTTGCAGAAGTTGGGGAAATCATGGGAAGGCCACATATGGCCCACTGCGGAGGCTCTATCTCGGCCAACTGCCATCCGATTCTCGAGCGGAATACCTTAAAAGACTTGTATATCGATTCCCTTCAAATCTGCATCAAAATCTGGAAACAAAATATTTTTTAGATTTTATGTTAATTTTCCCGGTGGGACCCCTTGCAGAAGTTGGGGAAAGCATTTGAAGGCCACATATGGCCCACTGCGGAGGCTCTATCTCGGCCAACTTCCATCCGATTCTCGAGCGGAATACCTTAAACGACTTGTAGATGGATTCCCTTTCAATCTGCATCAAAATCTGGAAACAAAATATTTTTTAGATTTTTTGTTAATTTTTCCGGTGGGACCCCTTGCAGATGTTGGGGAAATCATGGGAAGGACACATATGGCCCACTGCGGAGTCTCTATCTCGGCCAACTTCCATCCGATTCTTGAGCGGAATACCTTAAAAGACTTGTAGACGGATTCCCTTTCAATCTGCATCAAAATCTGGAAACAAAATATTTTTTAGATTTTTTGTTAATTTTTCCGGTGGGACCCCTTGCAGAAGTTGGGGAAAGCATGGGAAGGTCCCATATGGCCCACTGCAGAGCCTCTATCTTGGCCAACTTCCATCCGATTCTTGAGCGGAATACCTTAAAAGATTTATAGATCGATTTCCTTTCAATCTGCATCAAAATCTGGAAACAAAATATTTTTTAGATTTTTTGTTAATTTTTCCGGTGGGACCCCTTGCAGAAGTTGGGGAAATCATGGGAAGGGCACATATGGACCACTGCGGAGGCTCTCTCTCGGCCAACTTCCATCCGATTCTTGAGCGGAATACCTTAAAAGATTTATAGATCGATTTCCTTTCAATCTGCATCAAAATCTGGAAACAAAATATTTTTTAGATTTTTTGTTAATTTTTCCGGTGGGACCCCTTGCAGATGTTGGGGAAATCATGGGAAGGACACATATGGCCCACTGCGGAGTCTCTATCTCGGCCAACTTCCATCCGATTCTTGAGCGGAATACCTTAAAAGACTTGTAGACGGATTCCCTTTCAATCTGCATCAAAATCTGGAAACAAAATATTTTTTAGATTTTTTGTTAATTTTTCCGGTGGGACCCCTTGCAGAAGTTGGGGAAAGCATGGGAAGGTCCCATATGGCCCACTGCAGAGCCTCTATCTTGGCCAACTTCCATCCGATTCTTGAGCGGAATACCTTAAAAGATTTATAGATCGATTTCCTTTCAATCTGCATCAAAATCTGGAAACAAAATATTTTTTAGATTTTTTGTTAATTTTTCCGGTGGGACCCCTTGCAGAAGTTGGGGAAATCATGGGAAGGGCACATATGGACCACTGCGGAGGCTCTCTCTCGGCCAACTTCCATCCGATTCTTGAGCGGAATACCTTAAAAGATTTATAGATCGATTTCCTTTCAATCTGCATCAAAATCTGGAAACAAAATATTTTTTAGATTTTTTGTTAATTTTTCCGGTGGGACCCCTTGCAGATGTTGGGGAAATCATGGGAAGGACACATATGGCCCACTGCGGAGTCTCTATCTCGGCCAACTTCCATCCGATTCTTGAGCGGAATACCTTAAAAGACTTGTAGACGGATTCCCTTTCAATCTGCATCAAAATCTGGAAACAAAATATTTTTTAGATTTTTTGTTAATTTTTCCGGTGGGACCCCTTGCAGAAGTTGGGGAAAGCATGGGAAGGTCCCATATGGCCCACTGCAGAGCCTCTATCTTGGCCAACTTCCATCCGATTCTTGAGCGGAATACCTTAAAAGATTTATAGATGGATTCCCTTTCAATCTGCATCAAAATCTTGAAACAAAATATTTTTTAGATTTTTTGTTAATTTTTCCGGTGGGACCCCTTGCAGAAGTTGGGGAAAGCATGGGAAGGCCACATATGGCCCACTGCGGAGGCTCTATCTCGGTCAACTTCCATCCGATTCTCGAGCGGAATACCTTGAAAGACTTGTAGATGGATTCCCTTTCAATCTGCATCAAAATCTGGAAACAAAATATTTTTTAGATTTTTTGTTAATTTTTCCGGTGGGACCCCTTGCAGATGTTGGGGAAATCATGGGAAGGACACATGTGGCCCACAGCAGAGCCTCTATCTTGGCCAACTTCCATCTGATTCTTGAGCGGAATACCTTAAAAGACTTGTAGATGTATTCTCCATCGATCGGCACCAAAGCCTAGAAACAAAATATTTTTTTGTTCATTGTTGCGATGGGAAGCTCCAAGTGCCCTCAAGCGAAAGCTATATTTTGGCCAATTAGCCTCCATTCTCCATAAATGAGTCCATGAGTCCTTTGATGAAGTTAGAAACTACTTGAATCCCTTCTAAATTTATTATTTTTGTAGCTTAAGCCTCTCTTTGTTATTTGCAGATCCTGCGGAAGGACAAAACCATGGTGCTGGCAAGTCTACCCAGTGGGCACCAGATTCCAGAGTTACAGGAGTGGATTAAGAGGCGTTATGGAAAACATTACGGACTGCAGTCCAGGGAGGTGTATTTCACAACTACTGCAAAGATGTTAAAGAATCTGGACGTGATCAAAGAGCTCCGCAAACTAAGTGCCATAATAGATCCGCTGCTTATACGTTACGCGCCCATTTCATTTGGGATGTACCACTCGATAACCAAGTCGGCGAAACTGTTCAAGGAGAAGGTTCGTGAGGATGTATTCAAGCTAATGCTGCAGCGTACTCGTGTCTGCTGGCAGGTGCTACATGGTCTCCGAGCGAAGAATAACAGCAGTCTCCGCGAGATTTTCTTCACGTATATGCCCAGCAGTGTCCGTCACGGTGGGCCTACTATTAGTCCCTATTTTAAAGATAACCCTCGCGAAGACCCAAGGAAGAACCGTTTTTGAATAGGATTCCCTGAGCCTAGACCAATCCAATGGACAATTGAATGGCCTTCATTCAATTGCCCATTGTATTGGCCAAGAACTAACGAATCATAGATTACATTCAAACAAAAATGGGTAATATTAGGTCTGGATCAAAATTGTTTTGCTTTGAAAATTGTGATATGATGTTGGTTTTATTCGCTGACTAGGATACAAATTTTATTTAAAATGGATATTTTCATGAAGAAATCAAAGCATGAATATTGCCATTTTAATAAGATTGTTTTAATTTATAAATACATTCTTTAGAAAAGGACAAAAGAACCAAGATTATTATTTATTTTAAGGAATTTCAGTGAAAGAAATCATCTACTATGATTCGTTTTAGAGTATATATTATATAAAATACAGATTATGATTTATTTTACAGAACATATTATATAAAATATGTATTATGATTAATTTAATGTATTAAAAAAACTGGTGGACGGCTTTGTCTTGTGCCCAGCCGACCGTTTATGTGTTCCATCCTTGTCTAGGGGAGTGCTAACTTGCTCTCCTTCCAAACAACACAGGTACGTGGGTTACAAGCTGCATTTTATACACTCGCTGCGCCGAATAACGAGTTGGGAATTATAGAAAAGCGTTAAAAATATATTTTGACCTTTTTTATTTTTTTATGGAGGGGTTTACCATGGTCAATATTTGTTTAATAATTATTTAACTTCATATTTCTTCAGTGGCATTGACACTGAAATTAATCGGTTCGACTTCCCGTTTTGGTTTACCTGCAACGTGACCACTGTCCACCACTCCACAAGGGCCACTGTGACCCAGTCATTAACCATTGCCCATAGTGCACACCCGAAAATGTATAATGTTTAATAATCCCAACCACGTAGTAGGGGTAGAGCCAAGCATATAAAAAGACAAGCTCCGAGTTACAATACATCAATCATCCACAGTTCAATCAGTGCTTCATAACCAATATGTGCGGAACCATCAAGACTTTGTGTTTCCTTCTTGTGCTGATCCTGGCACTGGGTGGGAGTGCCGGGAAGCCAGCCAAGTCTGTAAAACGCCTGCAAAAGCAGGAGGTTGCTCCATATCCATCCGCTGAGGAGCTGAAACCTGAAATCCCCTTCGAAGAAGGAGTGCCAGATGAGACTTACGGTCCTCCAGATCTAACCTACGGGCCGCCACCCACCGATGCCGTGGAGCAACTGCCCAGTGACGAAGACCCACAGGACTTTACTCCCGATCCGGACGCTGAAGAAGTGCAGCCCGTGGAACAGGCACCGGCCCGCCTAACCAATCAACTGAAACGTCGCCGACAATCCCAAGGATTGGTTCTCCTGCCGGCGAGTCCATTAAGAGTTGTTAGTTCCAATGGAATTCCCCTTCAAGTGGCAATCCAACCTCTGTGGTAAAAAAAAACCATGGCGTGATATTGATTTTTATAAACATTACATTAATTATTGTCTTTTGTTACTCGATAAACAATTAAAGAACATTTGTTGATACATCGAATTAGATGTAAAAATATATACACACTATCAGAGGTCGAGATTGGGGCTCCAATAAGTGTATAAGGAGTATATAATATTCATAATTACAAATACAAGAACGATAAAAGTATGCAGATAACTTTAGCTAACATCGGTTTGGGATATTTGGGATACTCTTTGCCATTGCTTTGGAATGATTAGCCCTGATGACCCCTAGTCTACATAGTAAAATCTAAACAATAATTTATTTAAGAATACTACGCAAAATCACGTTTGGCATTGTGCGGTCCTCGAGTTAACACAGCATGATTCTTCAACTCACACACTAATCAAAACATAATGTAAAACTTTCTACTTAAAATGCTAGTTATTGTCTGGTACAAATTGCAGCTAGTCGAACGCAAAAAAATGCAACTTATTCGCAAAAAAAAGAATAATTTAAACTATTGAGCACCGCCACTGAAAAGAACCAGTTTGGAACAGGGAACACTAGATAAAGCCTTCAATCATAAATTCGCACACATTTGTAGGCATACTGGGCCGTCCTGTATGTTCGTTTGTCTTCGTTGGGAACTTAGTCTGTGTGTTTTTTGAAGATGTCCAACAAACTGACCCAAGTGCCAAACACAAACCCACAAAGGCCAAAAATCATAATGGCAATGTCCTTCCACAGCATCCATTTATATCGGCCGTATCCAACGTTATAAAAGGTAAATATTTCGATTATTGGCGGAGCGATGAGCGCCAATGCAGAACTGCTCACGGCACCCACCAGCGAAATAATAGCGCCCAGATTCGGAATGCAGGTGGCCAGCAGGACTGTGGAAGGATGAATTGTAAAGTATACTTGTTGCGTATTTGTTGAAAATAAAATCTTACAGGTAAAGGTCACAAGGATGATTCGCAGGAGCGTTGCGGCCGTGTTCTTGCCACGCTGAGTGTCGAAGTGGCTGCACACAAAAGGCTCTACGATGTTTACGGGAACGTAAAACTGGAGCGTATAGGAGAGGAAGATGGCCACAGCCATCATTATTTTCACCAACTGCGACAGACTGCAATATAAATATTATTAGTTTAAATTTAAAATATTATAAAGGCAGTTAAACGCTTACGTATCGCCTTGAGGCAGATTCAGGGTAATGCTGCCCTTCACTGCATCTCCGTACTTCAGGTAGCCAAAGAAACCAACAGAGGTGTAGAGGCATGCCACAATAACCATGCCCGTGTTAAGCACACCGGTAGGTCCACTGAAGTCCTCGGGTGTTCGCATATTGTTCTCCAGCGGGAGCACGACGCCGATACCCTCAAAAGCATAAATAGCTGTTCCAAAGTAGAGCGGCAGCGTGGCCCAACTGGCGAACGGCTTGACCGTGTGCACATCCGGCAAATCATGGAGCATATACGAGAAGGTAATGGCCAGCCCAACCACCGTGAGAATGGAGGCTATGAGCGAAACGGGTGTCAGGTACTTGAGGTTCCTCACCAAGTTCAGCACAATCATGGGCATTAGTAGGAGTACCAAGTATATTCGGTAATTAATAACGTAGTAGTGGTCAATAACGTCCTTTAGGTTTAGGGCCACAAATAAAAAATACACGCAACAGAATCCGATCTGGGTTATGAAAAGGAACGTGGTGATAATTCGCCTGGCCAGTAACGAATACCGCCTCAGACCGATCGGCCCAGTTTCAAAGCTGCTGTAGGCAACCTCGGAAAAATCTAGGGAGGGCTGCTGAAGTCGCCGACACAGCTCGTGGGAGCAGTTCACCAGCATGTGCATGCAGTGGGTGCAGATGGCTCCCATGATCATGGTGCCAAAGAGGCCCACATATAGACCGGCGTTCTTGAAGGCGTCTGGCATGGCCAGGATGCCTGTGCCTATGTTGCCCTTCAGCAGATGTACTAGAGTATCGAAATTAGACGTCGGATGTTCCAGGGTGCGGTGATGGGTTGGATTGTAGCCGGATTTGTCCAGGGATCCATTTTCATCGTCTCCTGATCCAGAGGCAGCTGCGTGCACTCAAAGAAACAAAGAAAAATAATGTTAGTTTGATATTGTCTAGTTAAATGGTTTAATTACTGATAAGAAATATAATAATCAAAAATTTAAACAAACCATGCAACAAAGAAAACGTTTTTCATTATTTGTTTTGGTCATTATTAAATATTAATTCATTTACGAGATTTAAATGATTAACACACAAACTCACCAGCTAGACTATCCTCGCTGTGCACGTTTACCAAGGTGTTGTCCGGCGGAGAGCTACGCACCGGTCTCACCGCCGATCCCCGGCTGCCCTCATAGTCGGAGGCGTCGCTCTGAAGCAGAAGAGGCTGGCGTTCGGACATCTTTTTCTTGCGCGGCGCACCCTCGGAATTCTAAAATAAGTAAGCAGGGGATCACAGTGAATTGAGAACGATGAACGATGCTGATGCTGATGCGCCCTCCCCGGCTAAACCAAATGCACTAAAACTTCAGCTGTCTGCGAAGCCCGGTTCTCGACTCGTTAGTCGAAAAAAAAAAAATATTCCACTGACTGACTCACTTTTCCACTAGCATAACAATAGGGGTTTTGAGATAGTGCAGCGTCGGATGACGGACGCGTGCCAGGCGAGAGGAGTGCATCGGGCAGAGTGGAAAATTTTCGCCGATAGTAGGACTCAGCCTTGGACTTGACTCGAAGTCCGGTGTTTGGATCGCTTACATTACTTTACATATGACGAAGCTCCCATCGGAAGTCGATATCAAATTTGCGAGTCCAGTCACTTACTCGGCTTCGAAAACACTGACAAGTCGAAAAACAAGCTATATAGTAAGCCGCGATAAGACTCAAATATCACCGGCGAACCCACCGACCATTGCATTAATCAATTATATAATATGAATCCAGGCGATGTGTCCAATATCCACCCATTAATTGTGCCTTGTTGACTCAGCACTCAGCACTACGAGTTCCCATGAACAAATTATGAATTCTTATTATTTAATTATAATATAAAAAAAATTTTAACAAATAGAATAGAATTAAAATAATTAAAATACAGAATAAAATCCTGTTCTTGCAGATTCCTGAACATATACAGTATTCGACCTAATTAACACTTTTTATTAACACAATTTAAAGTACAAATTCTGATAACTAGGTGCTTTATTTTAAGATACTGGATTGTTTTGAAGATATTTAATCCGAATAATTAGCACGATTGCTTGTTAAAGATTAGAGCCAGACTAACAACAGACTTAGGAATGCAACCCGACCAGAATTTAAGATATTTTTGTTTAAGAATAATAAAGTTTGTTAACCAAACAATGGCATCAGGCATTGTAACTTATATTTATCTGGTTATCAGTAGTGGGACCTTCGCCCACTTTCACACTTCGTGGGGTGTGTAGCATTATATTCACTTACATAAAATATGACAAATTAGAGGAATGCCAAGTAGAGATTGCGGTTGGAATTGTTGTGGTTGCGATTTCAGGCAGATGAATAAACAATAAAACTTGGAACTAAAACTGCAAAAAAATCATAATTAACATATAGGCAAGAAAATCAAAACAAAAACACATTTGGCATGCGCATGTGGATTCACGTGTGTGGGTGTTTCTACCTGTTGAAGGTTGGTTAGAGGCGTAAGGTCCTCCATTGATTTTTTCCCGCTCGGCTGACAATGAAAATAAATGCTGAGACACGCTCCTTCGAAGGTCACAACGATATATCAGTGCACAAAAGAAATTAAATGAAAAGTGAAGTGCTCAGCGATTCCATCAAGCGATGTGGTGGGGCGTAGCTGGGGTAGATGTTTGGTGGATGCCTATTATCTTTGCCAAGACTTGTATCTGCGAATAAAACGATGAGAAAACATCAACAATGAATCATATTCATTCATGAGAATGAGTGATAACATGTTGTAACACAGCCATCTGAACTAATAACAAGCTGTTATTTTTCACATAGAAGATATATTATCCGTTAGTTGTTATTATTATTATTTGGTCAAGCACGCACAATTATTATTTCCCCTGAACTCGCAATAACAAATTCCTCTCGCCTGCAGCACCAGTATCGTTGGCGCAATCGACTTGTGTTTGGGTGTGCTTATCGATAATTCGGATGTACAGTAGAAACAAGAGTCGAAAAATAAACTTTAACAAATAAATAAAACATAAAAAAATATTATTTCCGATGTAAATAACTACTTTCATATATAATTTAAAAATAAAAAATATATCATTGCTTCACACAAATAAATTAATAAATTAACCATTCCTCTTTTATTATGGTTTAAATTTTAGTACATAATAAAAATCGAATAACCAAAGTCCAATTTATTAATCTTAGTAGTCTAACAGTATTTACATTATGCAATAAAATTTCAAAATGTATATTTGTAACAGGTTAGCCCCATCCAATATTTACTGTACTGATATCTTACTTTTGAAGGTATTTTAGCAAGAAGCTACGGTCACACTCTCAACTTCACCCTATTTGTGACGTGTCTGCCGTAAATTTATTGAAAATCGGTCATTTATCCCTAAAATCGCCAGTAAAGACAAAAAAGGATCGTCAAAATGGTCGAGTTATCCAGCGTCGTGTCCAAGTTCTACAACGACTATGTACAGAACACCCCCAAGAAGCTCAAGTTGGTGGACATCTACCTTGGCTACATTCTGTTGACCGGCATCATCCAGTTTGTTTACTGCTGCCTGGTGGGAACCTTCCCGTTCAACTCATTCCTTTCGGGCTTCATTAGCACAGTGAGCTGCTTCGTCCTGGCCGTCTGCCTACGTCTACAGGCCAATCCCCAGAACAAGACCGTTTTCGCCGGAATCTCCCCGGAGCGCGGATTTGCTGACTTTATCTTCGCCCATGTTATCCTTCACCTAGTGGTGATGAACTTCATCGGTTAACAATCTGTGTACCACAACCATTCACATATATTTAGAATAAAACGTAACTAAGAGAATATCTTTCTGTACGCGCCGAGAAAGTCAAATGCCTCGCGTGGGAAGTCCAAGTGAAGCTCTGGCTCAGGAATGGACAAGATGATGGGTTCTATCTTCTCCGCATAGTCGGCTAGTTGGGGCTCGGGTTTACTTTTGGTTCCAGCTTCTTTGGTAGCTCGGTTCTTCGAGGATTCCTTGTGCGGCACCAGTACTGAATCGTTGACGTTCAGAGGCACCAGATCTTTGAAAACTTCCTGATCCGGAGGAAAGTTCATCTTATGAGTGACCTGTTTGGGGTTTTCAAGTTGTTATTATGATCTAACACAAATGGCTTAATATTTACCCGCGGAGCTATAGATGTCACCATGCCAGGCGTTAGATTTGCGTCCGAAATAACTGCCTTCATCTTATTTAATGCATCTATTTCTCCCTTCTTGCGAACTGAGGAGTTATAATGCGGGACGGCAAACTTCCTGCAGCTCACAGGTTCCCTGAATGTAACACATTCCGGTGCAGGCATCTGCGGCTCGATCTCCACTTCCTGGCAATGGTCAATGTCCGGGGCGACGGCCACTGGCGGCGGCCCCGCCGGTGGATGGGCCAATTGAGCTCGACGTGTGGCGGAATTCTTTTGGTTCCAATTTACTCTAGATTTACGTTTATGCGGCATTTTGAACAAAGCCGCAAGGACTCTTCCAATATTCTGCTTTTCTGCCCTGACTTCTGAACAATACGGCCACACCTTACCGTTACCGGTTTTGACGTTTTACGACACTGTACCACCAGCTGATGTGACAACAATTAAATATGGGAAAATATCGATAACGAAGTTTTAGAGTTCGTACATAGGTGGCCGGTCCAGCTCTAGCGCACTGAGATCAACAAACATTTGGTTTTACACAAAATGGCATTGTCCCGCGCCAGACCTGATGACTTGCCCAAAGATGCGGTTAGGATAACAGAAGACCAGGCCCTAAAGTATCAATGGAAGATCGTAACGTCTTGGGACAAACTGGGAGACGTGTAAGTTGCCTCATGTCGAAGGTGCTGCTTACCTAACAACTATTACATTTTTCTGGCAGGTGGTCGTTGAGATATACACCTGGTATATTAAGTGGGATGGCGGCAGTGACGGGCGCCTACATCAACAACCACTACCGCACTAAACTGCGTCTCGGCGGTCACGGGCGTCTGTCTAGCTACTTACCAATTGTTGCTGTACCTGCCATATTCACCATGTTGTCGCACAAGTTCTTCATCCAGCGACCAATTTTACTGAACCCTTTGGCCGAGTGCCCTGTTTGCATCCAGGTTCGAAGTGCCTTCTTCCAGACGGGACTGGGAATAGTCTATCCTACAATATTGGCGCCGATTGCCTCATTCATGTTCGCCGCCCGCTGCTACACTTACCGGTTACCTTCAGTTACCGAGGCTCCCCGAGAGGTGTTTAATCTATGGCGGAAGCTTACACGGCCAATTGTGCCGGCATTGGGTACTATTATTTGTCTGCAAGCGTTGCTGACAATGTTTCTGACTGCCCAGGAGGATAAGCAAAATTTCATGTTGATGCTCCGGATGAAGGAAATTGAACACGAGCTGGAAATTAATCACATGCCCCAGCGAATAGACTTTTAATGTTTTTAACTTGTTGACTTTATTTAAATAAGCAATAAAAAAAAAAACCAGAAATTGTAATAGTGGCAATAAGATTTATATTTTTCATCCTTTCAATTGAAGCTTAAACTTTAATTCAATGGCCAAAACTGCAGGTAAGAGTTATCGATAAATTATTATCGACAAAAACTATTCATTCCTTTCATGCCGCATAAAGTATCGAGTGTCTCACACGTTGCTGCAGTCGGCTGACGAAATTTGTTTGTATTTGCATTTAAAACGTGAGTAATTCGATTCAGTAACTTGTTTTCTGTCGCAGTGACAGTGTAGCCTAAACGGGAAAAGTAAATTGTTGAGATATTCTGTTTTTATTCACAAGAAAATTGTGTAATTCAGTCACGTTTGTTGGTGTGAACTTTCACTGCTCCGGATTGCTGGTCTGTTTGAGGGGTTAGGGGTGCTCCAATTGTCGCGTGGCAACCTCTCCATTGCACTTGGACTCTTTTTTTAACTCAATCCATTTTATAGCTGCAGAAAAATGAAGTTCCTGACCGCCAAGGAGGTACGCGATGCGTATCTGAATTTCTTTAAGGAGCAGAAGCACATCTACGTGCATTCCTCCAGCACGATTCCGTTGGACGATCCCACTTTGCTGTTCGCCAACGCCGGCATGAACCAGTTCAAGCCCATCTTCCTGGGCACTGCCGATCCGAACAGCGAAATGGCCAAGTGGGTGCGAGTGGCAAACACGCAGAAGTGCATTCGGGCCGGCGGCAAGCACAACGACTTGGACGACGTGGGCAAGGACGTGTACCACCACACCTTCTTCGAGATGTTGGGCAATTGGTCCTTCGGCGACTACTTCAAGAAGGAGATCTGCTCCTGGGCCTGGCAGTTCCTCACTGAACGACTGGGACTGCCCAAGGATCGCCTGTACGTGACCTATTTTGGCGGGGACAAGGCCAGCGGACTGGAGCCCGATCTCGAGTGCAAGCAGTTGTGGCTGGACCTGGGACTCAAGCCGGAGCACATCCTGCCGGGCAGCATGAAAGACAACTTCTGGGAAATGGGCGAAACTGGACCCTGTGGGCCCTGTTCTGAGCTGCACTTCGACCGGATCGGTGGACGCAGCGTGCCGGAGCTAGTGAACCAAGACGACCCTGATGTCCTGGAGATCTGGAACCTCGTGTTCATTCAGTTCAACCGCGAGTCCGACGGTAGCCTAAAGCCGTTGCCTAAGAAACACATCGATTGCGGCATGGGCTTCGAGCGCTTGGTCTCCGTCATCCAGAACAAGAGGTCCAACTACGACACGGACTTGTTTGTACCCCTCTTCGAAGCTATCCAGGCCGGCACGGGTGCACCGGCCTACCAGGGTCGCGTTGGAGCTGATGATGTTGATGGGATCGATATGGCCTACCGTGTTCTGGCTGACCATGCCCGGACCATCACCATTGCTCTGGCTGATGGTGGCACTCCGGACAACACTGGACGTGGTTACGTCTTGCGTCGCATCCTCAGACGTGCTGTTCGGTGAGCAAAAGACAAGCTTATTGAGTCACAAAGTTCAACCACAAGTTCTTCCCACAGCTATGCCACAGAGAAGCTCAATGCCAAGCCGGGATTCTTCGCTTCCCTGGTGAACACCGTTGTTGACCTACTGGGTGATGCCTTCCCCGAGGTGAAGAAGGATCCCCAGCACATCATCGACATCATCAATGAGGAGGAGCTGCAGTTCCTCAAGACCCTAACCCGTGGTCGCAACCTACTGAACCGTACTATCGAGAAACTTGGATCTCAGGCCACCATTCCCGGAGATGTCGCCTGGCGATTGTACGACACCTACGGCTTCCCTGTCGATCTTACCCAGCTGATGGCTGAGGAGAAGTCGCTGCAGATCGATATGGAGGGATATGAGGCTGCCAAGCACAACTCCTACATTCTGTCCCAAGGCAAGGGTGCCAGTAAGATCGAAGAGATTAACCTCGATGTCCATGCCATTTCCCAGCTGCAGGAGCAGGGTGTACCCCCCACGAACGACTCTTTCAAATACAAGTACGAAGCCGTTTCCGATGAACGCGATTCTGCTTATAACTACGGCGAGTGCACCAGCAAAGTCGTGGCCCTGCGTTTCGAGAACCAATTCGTGAACGAGATCACAAGCGGACAGAAGGCCGGCATAGTGCTGGACAAGACGAACTTCTATGCCGAGAGCGGTGGCCAAATTTACGATCAGGGTGCTCTTGTGAAGGTCAACGATGAAGCGAACGAGTTCTTAGTGGATCGCGTATACAACCGTGGTGGCTACATCCTGCATATCGGTGTGGTTGAGGGTACCCTGAAGGTCGGCGATGAGCTGCAGCTGCACATCGACGTGGAGCGCCGTTGGCTGACCATGAAGAATCACTCTGCCACCCATGCCCTCAATCACTGCCTTCTTCAGGTCCTCGGCAAGGACACCGAACAGAAGGGATCGTTGGTGGTGCCTGAGAAGTTGCGGTTTGACTTCAACAGCAAGGGTGCCATGACCATCGAACAGGTGGCTAAGACGGAGAATCTCACCAAGGAGATGGTCTACAATAACGTTCCCATATACGCCAAGGAATCAAAACTAGCTCTGGCCAAGAAAATTCGCGGTCTTCGCTCCGTCTTCGACGAGGTCTATCCGGATCCCGTCAGGGTGATCTCTTTTGGAGTACCGGTGGACGAACTGGAGCAGAATCCTGATTCCGAGGCTGGTGAGAAGACCTCAGTGGAGTTCTGTGGTGGCACTCATCTCAGACGCTCGGGCCACATCATGGACTTTGTGATCAGCAGTGAGGAGGCCATCGCCAAGGGAATCCGTCGCATTGTGGCTCTGACTGGCCCCGAAGCCTTGAAGGCGCTCAAGAAGTCGGAGGCTTTCGAGCAAGAAATTGTCAAGTTGAAGGCAACAATCAATGCGGACACTTCCGGCAAGGACTCAAAGACTCACGTGAAGGAAATTGTTGAGCTGACCGAACAAATCTCACACGCCACTATTCCGTACGTGAAGAAGGACGAGATGCGGAACCTTCTGAAGGGTCTTAAGAAAACTCTGGACGACAAGGAGCGAGCTCTGCGTGCCGCTGTCTCCACAACTGTGGTCGAAAAGGCCAAGGAACTGTGCGAGAAGAACCCGGATGCCATCGTGCTGGTCGAACAGCTGGAGGCCTTCAATAACACCAAGGCGCTGGACGCCGCCCTTAAGCAAGTGCGCAGCCAGCTGCCTGATGCTGCTGCCATGTTCTTCTCCGTCGACGCCGATTCCAAGAAGATCTTTTGTCTGAGCTCCGTTCCCAAAAGTGCCGTCGAGAAGGGTCTGAAAGCTAATGAGTGGGTGCAGCACGTCTCTGCCACTTTGGGTGGTAAGGGAGGCGGCAAGCCCGAATCCGCCCAGGCCTCAGGAACAAACTACGAGAAGGTGGACGAAATTGTTGAATTGGCAACCAAGTTCGCTCAGGCGAAGTTGGCCTAAACAGAAATAGACTTTGAATCGGCAATGCCTTTATTTTACTCACAATTTTGATAAACTCTGCTTACGATTACCGTCGTTGATCTGTTCCAAACAGCATTTCATACGATTTTTGCTTATTTATAAAATAAATGCATTTGTATACATATTTATGTAATATTTTTTATTTCATTCAGTGTCCTATTTTGTATTTTTTTGAATTATCCAATCAACTGCCTCGGAAAAGTTCTCCACCAAAGCAGTGGGTGGTGGTGATGG
Organism: Drosophila monieri; assembly: GCA_035047585.1. NCBI lineage: Eukaryota > Metazoa > Arthropoda > Insecta > Diptera > Drosophilidae > Drosophila > Drosophila monieri. Next base: position 5,549,476 of record JAWNPJ010000079.1, on the reverse strand, counting down.
TACTACACCTGGCAGATATTTACCAGTTTTGACAAGGATACCCAGCATTCCCACGCTCATTGCACCCTCGATGTCGTCAGTTGCATCCTACAAAAGAAAAATTGTACATCTTACAACTTTAAATGATGTTCCTTACATCTCCAATCATGACGCAGGAGGAGGGATCTCGGCCAGCCAAGGCGCCCTCAAAAAAGTAGGCATTGGGCTTGCCGATCACCTTCGCCGACCGTCCTGTGGCAAACTCCAGTCCCTTGACAAAGCATCCAGGTCCCAAAGCAAGGCCATCTCCGCGCTTGTAATATTTCCCTTGATGAACAGCCACCAGTTGGTTGTCCTTTCTTTCAAGTAGAACACTGAAACAAGATCAATTTTAAAAAAAGCAATATTCGACTTCAATCTCATTCGCACTTAAAAGCCTTGTTCATTTTCTCATAGTGGAACTCCTTGGGAGCCAGACCGACTACAACTGAATTCAGATAACGCTCCGTATCCTCCGGGGGGAAGTCTTTCCTAGCATCTTCCGACAGGAGGTAGTAGGGATTCAGCTTGCCGCTCTCCACATAGGCCACAGCGGCACTAAGCGAACTGTAGATCTCCGAGCGGTCCACCTGGAATCCCATCTGGCAGAGCCGATCATGTAGCGTAGTCTTTGATTCCTTGGTGGTATTTGTAACGAACTTGACCGCGACACCGGAGTCACGCAATCTAAGATCATAGAGATTGTTTAATAATGTATACTATATATAATATTATTACTAATAATGGCATTAATTACTTGACTAGGGCTTCAACGGCATTGGGTGTCGGATCATCTTCCACATGCAGGGTGCCACTGAGATCTATCAAAGCAGCTTGGATGGACATCCTTCTCAAGTTTAAATAATTTCTTCGCACTCTCGAAATTAAAAACATTTGACCACTCGATAACGGTCTATTTATGTTATCGGAGTCAGTTTATCGGTATCGAATCGGAATCACCCTTCTCTAGGCTACGTCCATGTTTTCGAACATTTGAAGAATGTTGTTTACCGGCAGATCCTTCTTAGGAAGAGTTTTGTTAGATCTATCACAGAATGTAAGCCAAAAGAGATTCATAGTCAACTATTGTAAGGCAGCCACCGCCCTGCGTCCGACGAAGGCCAAGTCCACGAGAAAGGAGGTTCGAAAGATTGGTTTCACTTTATTTTTACATAACTTGGCTTTAACATCATTCACAATTTCAGGCGCAATACTTCTCTGACGCCAAAAGGGTGCGGGCGATTGGCGGAAAAGGTGGAGACGGCTGTGTTTCCTTCCTGCAACTGTGGTGCAATGAGCGGGCCGGTCCCGATGGCGGAGACGGCGGACACGGCGGTCATGTGGTATTCCAGGCATCCAATGACGTCCGGAACTTCAACCACGTGGATAGCGTGCTGCGGGCGGAGGAAGGAGAACGGGGCAGCGCCAAAGATTGCCACGGAAAGAATGCCAAACACTCACTGGTCAAGGTGCCCATTGGCACGGTCATCCGCAACTCCCAGGGACAGATCGTGGGCGACCTGGCGCATGCCAATCTCATGTTTGTAGCTGCCCGTGGCGGTGCTGGTGGAAAAGGCAACCGCTTCTTCACGACCGATAAGGAAACCAGCCCCAAGGTGTGCGAGTATGGACCCACTGGCGAGGATCTCTCCTACACGCTTGAGTTGCGGAGTATGGCTGATGTTGGCTTGATTGGGTATCCCAACGCTGGCAAGAGCACATTGCTGAACGCCTTGACCCGCGCCAAGCCGAAAGTGGCACCTTATGCCTTCACAACGCTTCGCCCCCACCTCGGCACCGTTCTGTACGATGATCATGTCCAGCTGACGATTGCTGACCTGCCGGGGCTGGTGCCAGACGCCCATCTTAATAAAGGCCTAGGCATACAGTTCCTGAAGCACGCCGAGCGCTGTACTCTACTGCTTTTTGTCTTGGACGCCAGTGCTGCGGAGCCGTGGAAACACTACGAGCAACTCATGCACGAGTTGCGGCAGTTTGGAGGAAGCTTGGCCAGCCGCCCGCAGCTGGTGGTGGCTAACAAACTGGACAAAGATGAGGGCCAGGCCAACTTCGAGGAGCTGCAAAGAAGACTACAAAATCCAGTACTTGGCATCAGTGCCAAGATGGGCAGGAACCTCGGCAACCTCCTAGAAAGCATACGCAGGTCGTACGATAGGCACAAAGCCGACATTTAGTTTGGAATCCGACGGATGGTGTTTACAATTGTTATTTTTATATTAAACTTAAACCTTATCAAGTACACACAAATGATACATCTATCCCTACAAGCCTTCTTCAGATGTGGGCAGCCAAAAGGCCATGTTGGTACACGCGGAGGCTAGCATCATGTACTTCGGATTGAACTGGACACATTGCACGGGACCGGGGTGATCGCCGTTCAGCACAGACACCTTGTTCCCCGTGTCAGCGTTCCAAATGTGAACCCGGCCATCGGTGCTGCCCGAGAAGATGAATTGGGAGTCGGGGCTAAAGCTGGCCTCGATGGCGATGCCTTTGTTGTTCGGATATCCAGTGAAGGTCTGCAACGGTGTACCGTGGAAAGCGTCCACTAACCGGATAACCGAGCCATTGGTGCTTATTAAGATTGTTTTGCCGTCACGGGAGAACTTCAAGCCAGTCCAGTCGCACTCCTTTTCTTGGTTAAGCTTAAAGGTCACAAAGGGGCCCTTATCGAACGACCTAAGATCATAGAGTTTGATGCTTTCCGAGTTGACGCCGGCTGCGAAAATGAGTCCTTCAGGGTCGTAGGCGGCAATGGGTCGGCCAGAGAGATGCATTAGACCCTGACAGTTGGGTGATCTCAGATCCCATAGCCGCAGTGTCTTGTCCAGCGAGCCCGAGAGGAAGGTATCTTCAACCGGCGAAATGCACAGCGATATGACTTTCTTCGTGTGGCCGGGAAAGTAGCGCAGATATTTGTTGTCATGGAGGCTCAAGTACCGGATGGTGTCGTCCACTTTGGTAGAACTGTGGATAGCCGTGTTGTTTGCATGTGTAAAGTGGATCAGGTCCACGCCGTACTTCTTGGAGTTCACCGTCCGCGACTGCGTGCCCTTCTCGCAATCGTATATTACTATCTGGTCGTCTTCGCTGCAGGATATGAGGTGTTCGCCATTGGGGGCGAAATCGATGGCGTTGATTTTATCTGTGTTCTCTCTGAAGATCTTTGCCACTTTGAAGCTCCTCACCACCGAATCAATTAGTTTTATTTTCATTTTGAAAACCCAAAATCGTGATTGTTTTCAATGTTTTCTTATTTTGACGCAAAGCAGGGATGTCGACTTTATTTATTTATATTGGAGTGGAATTTACAGCGTGACGCCTGGATCCGATATATTCGAACGCGAACCTATCGATAAAAAGAACTGGTTCCATCGGAACCAATATTACTGTGGATGGCAGTCCACGTAGGTGACGAACAGCATGCCTTAAGAGCGCTGAATTTTTGTTAAATAAATAAACACATTTTTCAATTGATTTTAAATTCGAAAACATTTAATTCTTTACTAATATACATAAATACATATGTACAATTAAGTAGGTGATTCTGTGGATGTCCTCCGAGTCAACAATTAAAAATGTAAATAGGCAGATATTTCCATTAAAAAGTATGTGATGTAAAGCGTTAAAGAAGCTAAGGCTGTTTAGCGGTCTATTTGTGTTCATGATGCGGAGTCTCGGAGGGGCAGATACTGTGGGTATTGCCTAGAAGCTCCTTGGGTTCCACATAAACACATCCTTCCTTCCCCCTGGCGAATGGTGTTTGTCCATTGGTTTGTAAGTAAAAATTGCCATGTACCCTGGAAAGCGATTAAAATAATTATTTGTAAACATCTGTTAAAGCTGTTTTTTATTTCTGTGCTTACGAGGTGGGACAGTGGTGACCCATCACAACTGGCGGGGACGTCTCAATTGTTCGCTTCTGCTTAAACTCGGACCAGTTCTTGGCGGGAACTGCATCGAATCTAATGGGATAGCGATCGGAGACACTCTCGGCCCAGAACCACCAACTGCGCCGGTGACTGGCCAGGTCGTTGTCACTGAGCATTTTGTAGTTGCGCTTGGGGCAACCAGGCTGTAGACTCTTGCCACTGTTGGGCCAAAAGTCCGCTGTTCCCGTGCTGGTGGGAGCTCCATAGAGCCAGGCATCCGTGTGGATGACGTCCACGAACTCGGCATCACTGGCGCTCAGATGGCTTCCGGGATAAAACAGAGGAAAGGCAGGATCCAGGGCGGAAATTCTGAAAAAGAAATAAAATATATTTAAATTTAACTAAGTTGGAGGCCTAAAACACTTGCTATTCGCATTCAAATCCTAAACTAATTGACTTGCGAATGTATTACGTAAGTTCGACTACCTCTTTAACTTTCGGACGCCTTTGGTGCGCTTGAATATTTCCCGGCCAATTAGTCCCGCCAGCTGACCTCCCATCGAGTGGCCGACTATGTGGAACTTTTCAATATCCAGTCCATGGTCGAACATTTGAAGGAGCACCTTGGCCAGTTCCGGTCCAAGTTGCTTGAGGTTGGGCAGGGCATCGAATATATAGTTGCCATCGGCCAGTTCGCCCCAATCCAAGACGATCAGGTTAGTGTCCTTGCGCTCCAAATAAGCCTCAGCAATGACATGGATGCTCTCCACATCCGGGTCTTCGATATACCCGTGCAGATAGAGAACCGTATTCTTGCACAAATCCAAGTGCTCGTCCTCCAGCAGACTCTGGTAATCAGTTAGGTCATAGATATCGCTATCAGCCACAGTAGGTCTGCCAAAAAAAGATAAATGTTGGAATTTTAATTTAATTTTTAAATTATAAAGACTTACCCATAATAAAGTATAAACTTGGCCGTAGTCAGATCTGCTCTCGAGTCCTTGAGGCCACACAGTAACCCTGGGCAGTAGATATCCAAATTATTTAAACAGCTTGTTCCATTTCTGGCCACTTACTTACTGGATTTGTTTTTAATGGCCTTGTGCATTTTCCTGGGGGTGGCTGGCTCCTAGTCCGTAAAATGATTGATTACGTGACCTGCTGACTGTCCGGCTATCCTCCGCTTCCATGCGCTTATTAGCAGTGACTGGGCCGGAGACTCGATTAGGTGGATCGAGGCGGCGTCGTGGCCTAAACCATTTAAATTGATAACCCTAATTAAATTTCAATATTATTCGGATAAGATAGGACTTAGCCGGCGAAATAAGCCTTGCGACATGACCATAGTGAATCACAAAAGTGGCACCAACGGCGGCAAAGTCCGCCAGGAGGTCCAACCCAATGGCCTGTTCATGCATCATTCATGTGTACAGTGGATCGTCTGATTTTTTTTTCATAAATGTATACCCCGATCTCCTAGATTAACCAACTAGTTGACCAACTCGGAGTCATGAAATTATTGTAGATTCCAGGCGATGGCGCCTTGGAGTCTAGTTACTCAAGTAGGTGATTTGAAATCAGTTTGAAAACACGGGCCATAAATGGCCTAATTTCAAATCATAAGTGAACAATTTTTATTCAAAAGGCATTTCCCAGCTTTAAAATGTCACAAGACTATACATTACCTATTAATTATAATTATTACTAACCATTTTTTAACTTTTTTCTCTTTTCAAAAAGTGTAGAAAGTTGGAAAATACTATAATAATTATAGTATTACTATAATAGGACATTAAAATGGCTATAAAATGTTGATCTTGTCAACCTTTAATTCAAGAATTTGGTAAAACGGCCCCGGGGTCAGTCCAACTTGCTTTAAGCTTTACTGTCCATTGCCACAGATTACCTTAACCCGGGTCTGAGTGGACGCACAACGATGATAAAATATGCAGACCTGACATTACATTGCCACACAGTAAAGACAGCCTAAGTTCAACAGTTTAAATAATTAAAAAAATAAATAATATTATTGAAAAACCTACAACTTGAAACTTTAAACACCTGCTGCTTTGCTTGAATTTTGAAAGAAAACAAGTTCCACTCAAAATCGTTCATAGGCAAGTTATACTGTACTCGAGTTTCCCTATTTTTGTTTGACGAAATCGCAGCCCCACTTACCGGCCTACTTCACTGTCCTCCCCCCCCCCCCATGGACACCCCAACGCGTGCAAATGTAATTTAAGTGCCGGCCTTTTTATTTTAACCTCATATTTAGCTTCATCATTATATTATACTACGTTATACTATGGACATAAATAAAGAGCACTTCAATTTATATTTCGGCTTATCGGGGGGGAAATTAGCCGTCAGATAATGGCGTCAGCTGGGGGGATCGGGAAGTGGTGGTGGTGGTGGTTAGGCGCCAAGCGTTTAACGGACGGAAGGCAAAGTGCTTTGTGAAACGCGCCACTTTAAGACAAAATAATAATACAACAATAATAATCATTACAACTCAGCATAGATGACATATTCGAGTAATTAAGGTGGACCGTAGACACCTGTTGCGTTGACAAAGTGGCGGGGCAGTGGACGGAAATCGGAAAGTTTACGACACCAGCGGAAAATTGATAATCACAAGTGTATTTACTTAAGCGGACACAGATACACACACACACAACGGCATACGCCAATAATTGATTGGTTCCACCCAGTTGCTCAATCAAAATTTGCATCTGATTCCCCTATTCGACTCTTCGTTGGCTGATGATTTTTCGAGTGGGCTTGAATGGGACTTACGAGGGCTCGGAGCGTGTTGGGGAAAACAAAAACAAAAAGTGCTTGGCCGATGGACAGAAAACACGTCGGATCGGCGTCGCAGCAAAAAAACGACTGATCTCGTTCAAAAAAAAATTCGTTCAGCAAGACACAAACTATCGGCAGGTAAACAGCGCCTATCGATAACAAAAGCTCACAAAAGTTTTCAAAAATCTTTTTTGAAAAAAAAAAATAAACACAAACTTGTCATATTTTGACTGTTTTTATTGTTTTACTACAATTTTTGTTGCATTCAGATGCGATCAAATGTTTCAAACTCTACGCATGGTTTTAATAATGATCTTTACGCCTATGTGGTAATTTATATATATAATATAAGTATGTAAGTAATAATGTTTATCTGTGTGGCGATCAGTGGTTTTCCCTTTATGCTGGCATTGGTGACTCTTCTACTCCTCATCCATACATCCATAATGCGATCTCTCCTTCCTTCTGTTATCCCACCAGCATTTCAACTGCAGCGTTCAACACCTCACGGGATCTCATCTCCACTACAATTTTCCGTTCTTGAGTGTGGATGCTACATAATTTTGTTGCCGGTGTTAAATACATACAATTTAAAAATAGAATAAAAAAGATGCAAGAAGGTTGATTACGCTGTAAACAAATATACAAATATTTTATTGCACACACACAAACAGGGTGAGAGAGACAGCCACGTGGTGGAGATGATACCGGGAAAGAGACAGAAAAAGATGGTACAACAATTAGTTCAAGTTAGTACTTTGGGTGGCGGCGGTGGCCTTTGCGTTTAGATTCTAGGTTCAGATTCTAGACACTGAGCTGCGTTATCTTGAAAAAAAAAAAAAAACAAATACATCTGTGTATCACGGTTGGATGATGGGTTCAACTGACATTGGAATTGGCTGGAGACAGCGGGAGGGCACATCTACTTATCTACTCATCCTCTAACATTCCATTTCAACTTTGGGTGGTTCGACCACCTCCGCCGCAGCAGCCTTTGCGTTCATCTCCTCCAAAATGTCATCATTAGCCGGCATCGGCATCGGCGGTGGCTCCACGATCAGCTTCGAGTCCATAGCCGCCTCTATTTTGGCTCCCATGCACGGCGGTATCGCCGTTCTAAACACATTCAATTCCATTTCTACGGCAGGATATCAAAATCAATAACTTACTACTCGCAGACGGACACGGTTAGTAAATAAATCCGGAATACTTAAGCCGATAATTAATAGTTTCAAGTTTTTAAACTTTCTTTTCAATTAAACCCTAAAAAAATGATTCCCTATCGATTCTTACCTGCTGCTATGCCGGCAATGGCCTGTGCAGCAAAATGCTTCACGTCCACATCCGTGTCCGCGTTCAGTTTTTCGAGTATGGGCTTTACTTGGGAATCGATAACGCTGGCCTCGAGGAAGGGGGAGATTTTCTGCAGGGTCTTGGCCACGTTGAAGCGAACATTTGCGACAAGATCGGCAGCTAGCAGGATAACTGTGGGCAAAAGCAGCTTGGTAGTGATGTCTGTGCCGCACACCTCGGCCAGGACGTTCAGGCAGAACAAGCAAGTCATTCCTAAAAAAAAGGAGTTGATATATTCCAAAAGATTCCAGGAATACTGAGCATCTAATACATACTGTGCAAATAGTTTTTGTTGCGTGACATAACCAGGATCATGGGAATAATGGCCTGTTCAGCCCATGGAGCTCCAAACTGCTCCACCAGCTTCTTCATGTTGAGGGTAGCTGCCTCTCGGATGGCATAGACGTGGTCGTTCAGCCAACCCATGCACAGGCCACGGAGTTTTTGGTCAAAGAACTCCTGCCCCAACTGACCCGCCAGGGCCGGCATGTACTCAATGATGGCCAGGCGCACGCGCCACTTCGAGTCCTCGGCCAACTCGACAATTGCCGGGAGGAGCGACTGTGACAGCTGCTGGATGCCGATAACATCGTTCACGCAATCCAGATTCGAAATAATGTTCAGACGCACTTCCGGGCACTCATCCTTCAGTTGGATGAGGAACAGGGGCAATAGTTGCTCCACAGTCTGGTAGGCTCCCAACATCGGGCTCAGTCCCATGATGACCGAGGCCAAGGCGGACTTGACATGGGGATTGGGATCTGAGACCAGGTCGCGTACGTACGGCAATATAGAGCTCAAGATGATCTGGACCTGGTTGGCCTTGTCCAGGTTGGCGCAGAAGTCCTTCACCTTGGTGGCAACTGCGGCCCGTACCTCGGCCTCGGCGTCTTTGAGCAAGTACTGGAAGGCAGGCACCAAGTCCACGCGAGTGATCTCTGGGCCCACAGCCTTCTGGAGGTCGACAAACTTCTCGGCTACCATGTACCGCACTCGCCAGGATGAATCACTGGCGCATTGGCGAAGGGTTGGCAGAACCAGCTACATAAAAAAGAACTCAATTGGCTTAGGACGAAGCGGGAAGGCTATCGGGATTCACTTACGTGCTCAACGTCGTCCTGGGGAAGCAGTTGGGCAATACTGACGCATGCCTCGACGGCCAATAGACGCACAGAATCCTTAAATGGAAATGGAAATACAAATACCATGAATGGGGTTCTGGGGAATGTCAGCATCCGCACTAGCTACGCACCTGATCGTCCTGAGCTAGCTGAACAAAGTTCGGAATCAAGTCGGATTTGAGGTACTCGGTCTCCACGACCTTGGCGAACTCGCCCAGCTTGTTGGCCGCCGCCCGACGCACCATCGGTGTCTCGTCCTGGCACAGCTTGCGGAAGTTGGCGCGCAGCTCGGCCTTCACGGGCTGTGTGACCCTAGGATAACAGACCGAGAACAGGCCACAGGCGGATGTGCGCGAGGTGAACCAGTCGCCGGATACCAAACGCTGCAACGTCGGCACCACATGAATCTCCAGGTCCTGGGCGCTGTGCTCCGCAGCAACGGTGCGCAGTGATTCAACGGCCTTGTCCCGCACCACGGTCTCCTCGACGGTTGCCAAGCTCTCGAGTGGTGGTATCAAGTACATGGCGTACTCAGGGCCACCGACGAGACCTTTTTTGAATAGAATATGAAAATGGTTGGCTGTTAAGTTGGGGTGGCAGGTAACTCACTTGTAAAGTTGCCCAGCTGGTCTGCCAAAGCCAGCAGTACTTCGTCCTCATCGTAGATGGTTTCCGTGAGGAAGGGAATCAACTCGGACCGGGTGCGCTCCTCGCCCAAAGCTAAAGCTATGGTAGAAAGCTTTTTGATAGAGTTGAGACGCAGCTAAAAGCAGAAAATTAAATAAGTGATAAGATGTTCTTCGAATAATGACCAAAAATGTAAGTTAGTTTAAAAAATAAATAGTTTAATTAGTTTCTTTAAACGACCTTGGATGGCTAATATATTACCATTTTGGAATAAGTCTATTATTTTAATATTTTTAACTCCATAGATTAAAAAAAAAGTTTGATGATTTAGAAAAATACCAAACGACTGCAACGCAATAATTGCAAAAAAAAAAAAAAAAAAAATACCAGCAACAATCCGCGCTTGGAACACAATCGATTGAGACCTTTTTATAGAATTTTAGATTAAAAAAAAAAAAAATTATAAGGCTTTTATTTTGGCCGCAAATGTATGCACATTCGCACACACACACACATCGACTCGCACACCCACATAAATAGCTATGCATACTATGACGCATTTTTGCACAAATACACATTTGTGGCAGGACCGAGGGCACGCGTCTGCATTTAGCACCTCGACATCTTTCGCAAGTTCGAGAATCGCATTAGGCACCTTTTAGCTAGTAATACTAACCTGTACATCCTCGTTCTTCAACTCATCAATGAGCACCGCAATGGGATATAGAGAATCGTCGACCGATTTGTCGCTTGCTGCCATTTTTTTCTGCCGTCTCTGCCTACACACACGCACTGAAAATCGGTTTTTCTACTCTGCAGGCAACACACTCGATTTTTGCCCTTTGGCGATTCGCAATTATCTCGTTCACAGCTACAAAACAATTTCACAATCTTTTTTGGTTACGCCTGCTTCACTTTGCAAGTTTGCTACAACAAATTCAATGATTAGTTTTCCAAGGAAAATGGGACGTCGTCGCTTGGCAAATTATTTTTCACTTCCAAGTGACACAACGGGAGCGATAACGATAACAAGGCAATGTCTACTTGTTGGACAGTATTTTTCTTCCGATATATCGAAAGTGAAACACAGAAAAATACCAAAACTAGAACCATGGGCGGCCGGCATAAGATTAGTATTTTATTTTATTGACGCTTTAATTTTCTAAGAAGGTTACAAACTCGGTTAGCTTGAGCAACTGGTCGTCGTTGCTGCGACTAGGTGGCGCTTCTGTGATCTTGGGTTTCAGGATAACACGGTCGCCATCCAGTTCCATGCCCCAATTCAGAGCTGTGCAGGTTTTTTTCAACTCTTCCTCAGACATTTGCGACAGCTCCAATAGGTTCTGCTGGTAGATGGAAACATAGGCGCTTCCCATTAGATTGAACAGCTCCTCGCGTTGTTTAACTATAATTTTTCGATTTAATGTATATTGAAGATACCTTCGAGAGTGAAACCTACCTAGCAGATCCTCTATGGGAGCTCTGACCCTCTCGGACCAGTCATACTTTATGTTTCTGAAGAAGTCGGCGTAGTTGTTGTGCTGCAGTGCCAGATTGAGCAGATTCAGTTGGTTAAGTTCTTTGTCATCCTTCAGCTTGTCGGGTATACGCATCCACAGTAATTTGGCATTGGCCCTGAAATTCAATACACATGACACAATCAAAATCAACAATAAACGATGAACTTACAGTTTGTTTTGGTAAAGATATATGGCGAGTAGTTGCTGGTAGACATCGGCTCCCAACTCGAATTGCTGCGGAAACACAAGAATTTCATAGTCTTCAAAAGACAAAGCACTTTTAAGTACTCACCTCAAATTCTTCGCCTTCTAGTCGCTCAAGCAGATCTTCGTATTTATTTAAATGCATTTTTATAAAGTTCTTAATTTTGCTAAAATTGGTGTGACCCTTTGTTTAACGACACCTAGTAAAAACAACCCTGTGCTTTTGTAGAGTTTTTCAGTCAACAAAGGCGATCAATCGATATTTTTTCTAGGAAAGGAATTTTTTTTGGAATTTAATGTTCTTCAATTTTTTCAAGGAAGAAATAAATTTATATATTTTTCGTAAAATGCAATTTTTGATTAGAAAAAACATTGCTTTAAGGCTTAATACCAATCGATGTTATCGATAGTTTTTTGACAGGTCTCCACAATAGCAGAGCTGTCAACGTGCCAAAAGTCTCCACCTTCTTTTCGGTGTCAAAAACTAGACTATCAAGATGGGTCGTATGCACGCTCCTGGGTAAAAATGCGTTTTTTCAATGTTTCCGAAGCATTCCAGTGCACCAAAACATTTGCAAAATGTGTCTGCCGGGCGGGATGAGGCCTTGAATATGTTTAAAGTAGCCCTTGGGCTCTTCCTGCCTGGGAAAAGTCCCCGCGAAGGCAAGCACATGGTGCAAACGTCTCGGATTTGCCATTCGCCACCACAACGCAAACTAACGACTTGATTTATGTCTTCACAGCAAGGGTATTTCCCAATCGGCTCTGCCCTACAGACGCACCGTGCCTTCCTGGCTGAAGCTGAACGCCGAAGATGTCAAGGATCAGATTAAGAAGCTGGGCAAGAAGGGTCTGACTCCCTCCAAAATCGGTATGTGCGCTAGTGTTGTTGTTTGAGGTTATGTTAATTTTTTCCCCGTATTGTTTGTAGGCATCATCCTCCGTGACTCGCACGGCGTTGCCCAGGTGCGTTTCGTTAACGGAAACAAGATCCTGCGCATCATGAAGTCGGTTGGCCTGAAGCCCGACATTCCTGAGGATCTGTACCACATGATCAAGAAGGCTGTCGCCATCCGCAAGCATCTGGAGCGTAACCGCAAGGACAAGGACGGCAAGTTCCGTCTGATTCTGGTCGAGTCCAGAATTCACCGTCTGGCCCGCTACTACAAGACAAAGAGCGTCCTGCCACCCAACTGGAAATACGAGTCGAGCACCGCTTCCGCTTTGGTGGCCTAAGCGTCCTCGATCCGTCTGCTTTCCGCGTTCGTTAGTTGGTAGTTTGTTTTCAAATCTTGTGGGCTTACATTCTTAACAATGTACAACAAATAAACCCAACAGAAATAAAACTGGAAATCGGAACTATTTTATAGAATCTATCAGCTGCGGTGTACATTTTTTTGGAGGATATGCAGCTTGTTTGTGAAAATGTTTTCATTGCAGTTGCATTAAAATGAAGTATTTATGTATATCCATCATGTTGGTTTTGTTTATAGCTTGGTTTTTAGGAATATCGAAAAGATTTTGTTTACCATAAACCGGTTTGGCTTAAGCAGGCTATCTAAATCGAGGACAAGCCTTTGGAATTCTAATATCTAAAATGGTTTTTGGTAATACTGCATTTAAGCTTTCTCGAAGCATTATCTCATCCTTTCCAAATGTTTTCTTTTTTTCGTTGGCAAACGTTAACGAACGTTTGCTCAATAAACTTTATTGCATTGCACTTGTTGATTCATTTTTTATAAAGCAGCATGTTAATATATACGAATCGATGTATTTTCTGTATCACTCTCACATGCTGATTTCCACTTACAGTCAAGCTTTATGATACGGAATCTAACAACGATTTTAAATGAATAAATATATTGTTTAATTTCTTCATAAAATAACGGTCCTAATTCGTCAGTTACAAAAGGAAATAATATTTCCCTTTTTAAATATTATTTATAAATGAAAATTATATAATCTTTATTTATCTTTTAGTTTTTATATATTGTAGATATCTTGATATATCTCCTATTTTGATATAATTTATTTATTGGTTTGAAAAAAGTGGTGGTTCTAGATAGGGAAGCTCGCCTGTACCCTCGCTCGCGCCCTGGGGTGATGTTCGTTTTAAGAACCGATGGTGCCGTCAGAAGCTTGCTTCCCTTCCCGGCGTTCGGACCAAAGTTTGTTTTATTATTTATTTGTAATTTTTCGTTGCCGCCAGCCGTGGCCGGACCTTCTATATCTCATTTCTCACGTTTCGGGGAACAATTCGCCATTGTTGAATGTAAACAATATTGAAAAACGTATGTATAAGTGATTTGCGGCTGACGGTAATTATTTTAATTGTGCTCACTGGATTGCTAAGCATTGGTAATTTGTGTGTTCGAAAGAATCCATGTGATTAGATAATTTACAGACAAACGAAAAACCATCGAATGGCCGCTATCTGTGCCCAATAATTGTTTGTTCGCTGATAAATGTAAGGGATTTGCATATATTTGGCTTGGAAATGACGTTTTCTTTATTTTTCCCCCACAAACAACGTTATACTAGGCACACCCACACGCCAAATATACATACATACATATATCCTACATATGTACATATTTATGTTTGGGAACGGTAAAGGTCTCCCGAATTGGTTATTCTTTGTGGGTGTGAATAAAACAGGTTGCGAAAAAGGTACGGAAAAATACCTAAAAGGGGGACCTAAAGGGACATTTTTTGGGAAAAATATATAAAAGGTTTAAAATATATTCTTTGTAGAACAAATTATGTCTAGTAACTACTAAATAAACTATTAAAATAAATGTGTTTTTTTATGGGTTTTTTTTTTTTCAAAATTTATATTTTAAATTATTAATTAGCTATATTTTAAATTATTTTTAAAATAGCTATATATATATATAAGTTGTATATATTTATGTTTAAATTATTTTCGGTATATTGTGAAATGGCAACCTCGTGCTTGGAAACTTTAAGGTTCTCGAACAGAAGCAGTTCTCGAACAATTACCTCATAATGATGAATTACAAAACTTCTGATGAGGAGTGACACACTAAACCCCATTAGCCCCCAACCCATGCGGTACCATCGCCAATAACTGAGCTGACTTCCCCCGTCTCCAGTCGAGTCGCCAAGCCAACGACAATTCGATTCGTAGATAAATAAAACAGCAATGTTTGTTTGATTAAGATATGCCGTGTTAGCACCGCCTTTTGTTTTCAATACCACTCAGTAATATTACATTTTTATAGCTTTTTTTTCCAGTTTCTTTAACGGGAGATCACAATGCAGTCGGTGAAGACGGCGGATTTGCCGGAAAACCCTCGAGAACGCTCCAATTTCATTTCGGCAGCATGCTTCTGGTAAGCTCATTAAAAAATAAATATAAATTAAAAATAACTTCAACTGCTTAAACTTGTTAGGTATACTATCCCCACTTTTTTCAAGGGGCGCAAAAACACCCTGGATACCAAGGATCTTTATAGGGCCTTGAAGGAGCATAAATCAGGTATGCCTTTAAGTTTTCTCACGATGATAAGCAGAATGTATTTAAATAAATCTTAATTATAGTTGAATAATATCCTTATCAGTTGAATGTCATTGCATATGAGTCTCAGACTCATGCTTATCACGAGTACATTAATTTGACTGATCGAAGAAGTACATAGTATGTTCGTTGACCGCTTTAATTGATTTGCTTTTTGTTTTTCTTTTTTCTTCAATTGGTTGATGATTTTTTGGTTTATTCTACCAGCAGGCAGTTATCAAGCCTCTCTGGGTGAACATTGTTTTCGTAATCCGTATTGATTGGCCCCCTCTGTAATTAATTCGAATGTCATCTTTTTATTTCAGAGACTCTGGGCAATAAGTTGTGTGCCTCCTGGGAACTGGAACTGAAAAAGTCTAAGGGAAGCCCCAATTTGCTGCGGGCTCTTCTGCGGGTCTTTGGCTGGTACTTTGGTCTTCTCGGACTTGTACTATTCCTCCTGGAGCTGGGCCTTCGAACTCTGCAGCCGCTCTTCCTGCTGGAACTCATTTCCTACTACTCCCGCGGCACGGACTCCATTGAGTCGGCCTACTACTATGCCGGTGGAGTCATTTTGTGCAGTGCTCTCAACGTTATAATAATGCATCCTTATATGCTCGGTACTATGCACGTGGGTGAGTCTCCTTCTTGTCTTAGATATTTTATGGCCAACCTTACTTTAACTAATATTTAATCTATTTTAGGGCTCAAGATGCGGGTGGGACTGTGCAGCATGATTTACCGGAAAGCTCTTCGATTGAGTAAAACGGCTTTGGGTGACACCACGGCAGGACATGTGGTAAACCTCATATCCAATGACGTGGGTCGTCTCGACTTGGCCACCATATTCGTCCACTACCTGTGGGTAGGACCGCTGGAGACGCTCTTTATCACATACCTGATGTACCGGCAGGTGAGCTTCGTGATAATCTTTGAACTCTACCATCCTAGATACTAACCTTAATCCCATTTAGATTGGAATCGCCGCCGTATTTGGCGTGGCCTTCATGCTCCTCTTCATTCCTCTGCAGGCGTATCTGGGCAAGAAGACCTCGGTGCTGCGTCTGAGGACAGCACTGCGGACCGACGAACGAGTACGGATGATGAACGAAATCATCTCGGGAATCCAGGTGATCAAAATGTATGCGTGGGAGTTGCCCTTCGAGCAAATGGTGGCCTATGCCCGTAAAAAGGAGATCAACGCCATCCGGCACGTGTCTTACATTCGGGGAATTTTGCTTTCGTTCATCATCTTCCTGACCCGAGTCTCCATTTTCCTAAGTTTGGTGGGCTACGTACTGCTCGGCACGTTCCTCACTCCGGAAGTGGCCTTTTTAATAACCGCTTACTACAACATCCTGCGCACCACCATGACTGTGTTCTTTCCCCAAGGCATTTCCCAAATGGCGGAGACTCTTGTGTCCATAAAGCGAGTGGAAAAGTATATGCTGTCCGAAGAAACTGATGTGTCCGATAAAAGTGAGGATCTGCCGGAAGATCCGCCGGGCAGCAATCAAGCCACAGTACATGCCGATGCGGATGAGGATCGTGATGAGGCGGAGGATAAGTTATTGGCTCCAGTGCTCTCAAAAATCAATGAAAACGCCGTTCTCTCGGAAGCAGGAATATCGATTAGTGCTCTTAAAGCTAAATGGGATGTTAGTTCCCCAGACTACACCCTCAACGGAGTGAATCTTCGGGTGCAGCCGGGCACATTGCTTGGTATCGTTGGACGGACTGGTTCTGGAAAGTCTAGCCTTATTCAGGCCATTCTTGGCGAGCTTCGCGCCGAGTCGGGCGATATTAAAGTAAACGGAACAATGTCATATGCTTCCCAGGAACCCTGGCTCTTCTCTGGGACTGTGCGCCAGAATATACTCTTTGGACAGCCCATGGACCGTCGTCGCTACGCCAAGGTTGTGAAGAAGTGTGCCCTCGAACGTGACTTTGAGCTGCTACCGTTTAAGGATAAAACCATTGTGGGCGAGCGAGGAGCCTCCCTGTCTGGAGGCCAAAAGGCTAGGATAAGTTTAGCCAGAGCAGTTTATCGTGAGACTTCCATTTATTTGCTGGACGATCCACTGAGCGCTGTGGACACCCATGTGGCCCGTCATCTCTTCGAGCAGTGTATGCGCGGATATTTGCGGGAACGTATTGTTATCCTGGCCACCCATCAGTTGCAGTTCCTGCAACATGCCGACCAGATCGTGATCATGGACAAGGGCCAGGTGAGTGCCGTAGGCACATATGAGTCATTGCGGGAATCGGGCCTGGATTTCGCCAGCATGCTGGCCGATCCAGAACGCGATGAGCGAGAGGAGGAGAAGTCCCGATCCCGATCAGGAAGTTACACACACAGTCACAGTGATGTGCGCCGGAACAGCGAACAGTCGCTCCTTTCCATCGCAGACTCGTGCTTGGAAGAGGCCGAGGCGGAGCAAATGATCAACCAGGAGCGCCAGGAAGCGGGACGTATCGGCCTAGGACTTTATAGCAAGTATTTCAAGGCCGGAGGTGGTTTCTTCGCCTTTTTCGTGATGATGGGCTTTTGTGTGCTTTCACAGGGATTGGCTTCACTGGGTGATTACTTCCTATCCTACTGGTAAATCCTACTGATTTCTTTAAACCTATTTATTTTAATGAACTCTTGAACTTTCAGGGTCACTAAAAAGGGCACTGTGGCTGCTCAAGCTGGCAACGATACATTGGCCTCGAAAGCTCTGGAGTCACGGATGTCGGTATGGTTTCATGATTTGGGCTGGAACGTGGACGCTGAAATGCTGGATACGTACATTTTTACTGTGATCACTGTCCTTACCATTGGGGTTACCGTGGCGCGCTCTTTCCTGTTCTTCAACCTGGCAATGAAGGCCTCCATCCGGCTGCATAATTCCATGTTCCGTGGTATTACACGAGCTGCCATGTATTTCTTCAACACGAATCCCTCCGGACGCATTTTGAATCGCTTCTCCAAGGACATGGGCCAAGTGGACGAGATACTCCCAGCCGTCATGATGGACGTAATTCAGATTTTCCTCGCCCTCGGTGGCATTGTCATTGTCATTGCCATTGTTAATCCCCTGTTTTTGATTCCAACGCTTGTGCTGGGTATCATATTCTATCAGCTGCGAACCTTTTATCTAAAAACGTCGCGCGATGTCAAGCGAATGGAGGCCATCAGTAAGCATATACATATTTCATTTTCCAAAAAATATAAATTATATACATCCATACATCCTGCAGCTCGTTCTCCTGTGTACTCACATTTGGCTGCGTCTCTGACCGGACTTTCCACGATTCGAGCCTTCGGAGCTCAGCGTGTTCTGGAGGCGGAATTCGACAATTACCAGGACATGCACAGCTCTGCATTCTACATGTTCATTAGCACATCACGCGCCTTCGGGTATTGGCTGGATTGCTTCTGTGTGATCTACATTGCCATTATTACGCTAAGCTTCTTTATATTTCCTCCGGCCAATGGAGGCGATGTGGGTTTGGCCATAACACAAGTGCGTCAACGCAGTAGACACCATAGAGACTATAAAAACTAATTATATTTATGTTACAGGCTATGGGTATGACAGGAATGGTGCAATGGGGAATGCGCCAGTCGGCGGAGTTGGAAAACACCATGACTGCAGTGGAGCGAGTGGTTGAGTACGAGGACATTGAGCCGGAGGGTGAGCTAGAGGCACCTGTGGACAAGAAGCCGCCAAAGTCATGGCCGGAGAAGGGAAAAATTGTCTTCGACGAGCTCAGTCTGCGCTACGTCCCCGATCCTAAGGCAGACAACGTCCTGAAGTCTCTCAGCTTTGAGATTAAGCCTCGCGAGAAGGTGGGCATCGTGGGACGCACCGGGGCGGGCAAGTCCTCACTGATCAACGCCCTCTTCCGCCTGTCCTACAACGACGGATCCATCTTCATCGACAAAAGGGACACGAACGCGATGGGCCTGCATGATCTGCGTAGCAAGATCTCCATTATTCCCCAGGAGCCGGTGCTCTTCTCCGGTAGTATGCGGTATAACCTGGATCCCTTCGAGGAGTACAGCGATGAGAAGCTGTGGCGCTCCCTGGAGGAGGTGAAGCTAAAGGAAGTGGTGGCGGATCTGCCCAGCGGTCTGCAGAGCAAGATCACGGAGGGCGGCACCAATTTCAGCGTAGGTCAGCGCCAGTTGGTCTGCCTGGCCAGGGCCATTCTGCGGGAGAATCGCATCTTGGTGATGGATGAGGCCACGGCCAATGTGGATCCCCAGACGGACGGCCTCATCCAGGCAACAATCAGGAACAAGTTCAAGGACTGCACTGTTCTCACGATAGCCCATCGCCTGCACACGATCATGGACTCGGACAAGGTGCTGGTCATGGACGCCGGCCGGGTGGTGGAGTTCGGCACTCCCTACGAGCTGCTCACGGAGACAGACTCCAAGGTGTTCCATGGAATGGTGAAGCAGACGGGGCAGGCTACTTACGACGGGTTGCTGAAGATTGCAAAGAAGGTAATTGAAAAGGATATGAAGGAGTCCAGTCCTACTCAACTTTGCTATCTTATTTTCAGGCATTCGAAGATGGAAAGAAGGAAAGTCGGCGCCTTTCTTCCTAAGACTATAGAAGGACCCATCAAATGCATGGGCCACCCCTTCTCTGTCGGGATTAGATAGATTAACTAATATTTGTGTTTTTGAATGTGTTAATGTGCGAATGTTGTGTTTGTGCGTGTGTATGTTTATTTCTTTACATATTAAACTCGAAAAGTATAGTAATCGGTAGCTTTAGTTACTGCTTACTGGTATTTATTTATGTTCTCTAAGTGCAAAGAAGTGCCTTTAAAATATAATATGAACTGTCTCAAGACATCTATAGCGATTAGCGATACTTCTCTCATGGATTGTACTTCAAAAACGCGCGATTTTCTAAATCCGTGTCTGTTACTGTAATCTGTAATAAAGGAAAATACTATTTATTAAAGGCATAGCTCATGTATCTTTATTATTTTACGATGTAGGGGATTGTTTTATTTCTGTTCAAGAAAGAGATCAAGAAAGGAAAGCTAGCTTCGGGCCGAAGTTTGTATGCCGAAGACGAAGTGTATACCCTTGCAGTTATGTAGTCTTATATAGTCGGTCGATCCTTATGAAATTCGACAGATCGGATAAGTTTGCCCAAAGTAAATTCCATAGAAAATCCCATCGTTCTAATTTAAAAAACAACAAAGTAATGGCATTTCCGATCAATCAGTTATATGGCAGCTATAGGATATAGTTGACCGATCCCAGCCGTTCCGACTTACATATATACTACCTGCAAAGGAAAGATCACGGAGGGCGGCACCAATTTCAGCGTAGGTCAGCGCCAGTTGGTCTGCCTGGCCAGGGCCATTCTGCGGGAGAATCGCATCCTGGTGATGGATGAGGCCACGGCCAATGTGAATCCCCAGACGGACGGCCTCATCCAGGCAACAATCAGGAACAAGTTCAAGGACTGCACTGTTGTCACGATAGCCCATCGCCTGCACACGATCATGGACTCGGACAAGGTGCTGGTCATGGACGTCGGACGGGTGGTGGAGTTCGGCACTCCCTACGAGCTGCTCACGGAGACAGACTCCAAGGTGTTCCATGGAATGGATAAGTATCTGATATAATGCATTTCTCATACAATGCACAATCAATTAATCCTTAAAATAGCTAAAAAGGAGGCTGCATATATGTTGATTAAAATTATTTTTTAATTTTCTATAACTTACACTATAATTTCATGATGTATTATGAGGGTTTTACTCTTTTGGGTCCTGTGGGGGTCCTGTTTTGAACATAAAGGGCAGGATGAGCTACTCTACTCATATGAGAAATATGAAAATTGAACTGCGTTAAAAAAAGAGGTATTTGGGATGAGCCAATCTCATAGATACACTTCAGCATGAGATACAAATAGGTGTTACTTAGATACGTCGATACCTAAAAGCATGTGCGTGGTTTATACGTAAAAATATGAAATTACTCATTTTGATTTAGAAAATTTGGTATCTAAATGTAATATTTTCTATTTGACTTTTTGTGTAAAGACGCCCTAATTTTTTGTGGTTCTAGTTCACGAATTCATTACAGGAACACCGTATAAACCCTGAGAAAACAATAATGTTGTGATGGCGTCAGCCGGTCGAACAGCTGATTCCTCGCTCGACGGTCTGTTTGTTTTCGTTTCGTTTTCGAGTCGCGACCATTGAACAGAATGATTGGAAAAGCGGGGCGTCGCGGACGGCTCAAGTGAATTGTTTTTTGCTGAAATATCAATGGAAAGTTTTTCCATTCTGATCAATCACGTGTCATAATCCTGATGCAGCATCGCGTACGCTGCTCTGCATTGATAAATCCCATAATCAAAAACAATAGCAATTGTTGTGATTTGGTGAATGTTGGGGCGAAGTGAAGCTTGAGCTTGCTTTATTTTTTGTGCAAGCTTGTGAAATAGTGGTTTATAATTTACATAACCATGGAGGCGAATAAATTGCCACCAAATCCGCGCGAATCGGCTGGTATATTGTCTTCATTAATGTTCTGGTACGCAAATGTTCCCGTTATCAGTGTGTGTGGGGTGTTATCAGATGTTATCTTAGTACCTTCAAGTGTCACCTGCCGGCGAGTCTCAATTATAAAAATGTGACATCCGAAATCTGAAATACTGTCATCCGAAGACAACTGTTATCGGATACGCATTCATTGTTCGTAGCATTATTTATAGTTTCCATTCGTTGCGAAATTGATTTACATAATTCCACTTCTCTTCCAGCTTTGCCCTGCCCATTCTGTTCAAGGGACGCAAGCAGACGCTCCAAGCCACGGATCTGTACAAAACCTTGGAGGAGCACCGGGCCCAGAATCTGGGGGATGAGTTCTTTCGCACCTGGGAGGACGAGGTGGCGCAATGCCGGCGCAAAGAAGCTGATTCGAAGTCACGCCGGGAGCCGAGTATCCTGCGGGTCATTGGACGCGTCTTTGGCGGACAGCTCCTCATATCCGGCTTCAACATCGCTCTCCTTGAGCTGGGCAGTAGGTAAGCCCCCACCTTCCAATCAGCCGATAAGACATTCTAATTAATCATCTAATTTTAGGGCCACCGTGCCTCTTCTTTTGGCCGGGCTGATAGCGGAGTTCGCCGAACACGGAAATGGCAGCTCCACCGCAGCACAGGTCTATGCCACACTCCTGATAGTGTGTATTTTGGCCAGTGTCCTCCTCACGCACCCATACATGATGGGCATGATGGTAAGAAACCATATAACCGCACAGATGTTGGATCGGGAAGTCTTTCAAATTGTTATGAAATTAATGTTTTCCATATTCATTAGATCCAGCCTATCATTATTCTGTACTTGGAAATGTTTACTATAGATGTTGAATGGACATTGTTGATAAGTTATCTTTACATTTATATTAATAATGGAGCACCTATTATCGCAAGGTGAAGTGCAAATGCAATACCAAGTTTGTTTCGGAAAAGACCTTGGCGAAAATATAAACACAGATAATAATAAAATGTTATTATTAGTATTGGCTGAAAAAAGCTCTTGATCCTACCAAGTCTATTAAGCTTCAAGGTTTTCTAAACACTAAGATATACATATTTTCATTAGAAATGATAATAATATTAATAAACATATGGGAAGGTTTTCATAAAATGTATAGGATCATCTCCAATGTTATTATTAGTATTAGGTTTCAAGGTTCTTAATAGTGAAAATTGAAACTAATATTAATAAATATAAAAAAGTTTACCTTCTAACTTAAAGATTAAAAATGTTTAGTCATTTTTTGATAATATATCATAATATAAAGTAAAGCCCTTAACTGATCCAATTTTTAAGAGACTAAAGCCCTAAAATACTTGAGTAAAGACCACTAATTAATTTTTAATATTTTACAGCATTTGGCCATGAAGATGAGGGTGGCAGTAAGCACCGCCATTTATCGCAAGGCCATTCGATTGAGCCGCACCGCCATGGGCGACACCACCATTGGCCAGGTAGTCAACCTGCTCTCCAACGATCTCAACCGCTTCGATCGTGCCCTCATCCATTTCCACTTTCTGTGGCTGGGGCCCTTGGAGCTGCTGATATCCTCCTATTTTCTGTACCAGCAAATTGGAGTGGCTTCGTTCTACGGCATCAGCATCCTTATCCTGTACCTGCCGTTACAAACCTACCTCAGCCGAGTTACCTCCAGGCTACGCCTTCAAACTGCCCTGCGTACGGACAAGCGCGTCCGCATGATGAACGAGATCATCTCGGGCATTCAGGTGATCAAGATGTACACCTGGGAGCGGCCATTTGGCCGACTGATAGAACAGCTCCGGCGCAGTGAGATGAGCTCCATTCGACAGGTGAATCTTCTGCGTGGCGTACTGCTCTCCTTCGAGATAACGCTGGGACGCATTGCGATCTTCGTGAGTCTTCTGGGATTTGTCCTGATGGGCGGTGAGCTGACGGCTGAACGAGCGTTCTGTGTTACCGCCTTTTACAACATCCTCAGGCGCACAGTGTCCAAGTTCTTCCCCAGCGGCATGTCCCAGGTGGCCGAGCTGCTGGTTTCCCTTCGTCGCATCCGGGATTTCATGATGCGCGATGAATCGAAAATCATAGATCTTTCAGAGGAAGTTTATGAAAAGCCCGATGAGGAGCAGAAATTGCTGGGTAAAAACGGGGACGTCGGATATCAAAATGGAATGTTACCGGATACCCTTGTAAGCATTGAAGGCTTGAGAGCCCGCTGGGATCAGGAACATCACGAACCCGTATTGGACAACATAAACATGTCCCTGAAACGTGGCCAGTTAGTGGCTGTGATTGGTCCCGTGGGATCGGGCAAGTCCAGTTTAGTGCAAGCTATTCTGGGGGAACTGCCACCCGATGCTGGTAGTGTCCACGTCCACAGCAGGTACTCCTATGCCTCCCAGGAACCTTGGCTCTTCAATGCCTCTGTACGGGACAACATTCTCTTTGGACTGCCCATGGACAAGTATCGCTACCGAACTGTGATCAAAAAGTGTGCCTTGGAGCGCGACTTGGAGCTGCTGAATGGAGACGGAACCATCGTGGGTGAACGAGGTGCCTCACTCTCCGGTGGCCAGAGGGCGAGGATCAGCTTGGCCAGAGCTGTGTACCGCAGGGCAGATGTCTATCTTCTGGACGATCCCCTCAGTGCAGTGGACACCCACGTAGGCCGGCATCTCTTCGACGAGTGCATGCGCGGCTACCTGGGAGACAAGTTAGTGGTGTTAGTCACGCATCAACTGCAGTTCCTGGAGCACGCCGATCTGATAGTGATCATGGACAAGGGAAAGATCACGGCAAGCGGGAGTTATAAGGAAATGCTAAAAAGTGGCCTGGACTTTGCCCAGTTGTTGGCCGAAAGTACCCAAAATGGAGAAGAAGATCATGGGCTGGAAAAGGCCAACGGGTTATCGAGACAAAGCAGCACTCGGAGCACTGACAGCACGGGAGACTCTGGCTCATCCCAGGAGTCGTTGGTAGACAAGAACAAGGAGCCGCCGAAACCGAAAGGGGGACCTGTCCAGGAATCGAGCACTGGGGGAAAAATTGGAATGGAAATGTACAAAAAGTACTTCTCCGCCGGTTGTGGAGTCGTCATATTTGCTGTGCTGGTCCTTCTCTGCGCTGGAACCCAGATACTGGCCTCTGGCGGGGATTACTTCCTCTCCTATTGGTAAGTGATCATCTAAACTATTAATATTTCGAAAATCTTAGTAAAAATATATTCGTTTTAGGGTGAAGAACAAATCATCGTCCTCGTCGTCGTCCTCCCTGGATATTTACTATTTTACTGCCATTAACGTCGCACTGGTTATCTGCGCCTTGCTCCGCACCCTGCTCTTCTTCAACGTGACCATGCACTCCTCTACAGAGCTGCACAACTCCATGTTCCGAGCCATCTCCCGCACAGCTCTTTATTTCTTTCACACGAATCCGTCGGGTCGCATCCTCAACCGCTTCGCCATGGACCTGGGACAGGTGGACGAAGCTCTGCCCGCTGTCATGCTGGACTGCATCCAGATATTCCTCACGCTGACGGGCGTACTGTGTGTGCTGTGCATCTCGAACCCCTGGTACCTGATCAACACGTTCGTCATGCTAATAGCATTTTATTTCTGGCGGGACGTCTATTTGCGGACCTCTCGGGACGTGAAGCGCCTAGAGGCAGTGGCCCGATCGCCCATGTACTCGCATTTCAGTGCCACGCTAGGAGGTCTTCCGACCATACGAGCCATGGGAGCCCAAAGGACTCTAATCGCCCAATACGACAACTACCAGGACCTGCAAAGCTCCGGTTACTATACGTTCATGACCACGAGTCGGGCATTTGGCTACTACCTTGACCTGTTCTGCGTGGCCTACGTCATATCCGTGATTCTGAACAGCTACTTCAATCCTCCGCTGGGCAATCCCGGCCAGATTGGCCTCGCCATTACCCAAACGCTGGGCATGACTGGTATGGTGCAGTTTGGAATGCGCCAGTCCGCCGAGCTTGAGAACTCGATGACATCCGTGGAGCGGGTGCTGGAGTACAATGACCTCAAATCCGAGGGTGAATTCACCTCGCCGGCCGACAAACAGCCGCCTAAGAGTTGGCCCGAAGAGGGAGAGGTTGTGGCCAAGAACCTCAGCCTAAGATACGTTCCTGATCCCAAGGCTGACTACGTCCTCCGGGGCCTGAACTTTGTGATTAAGCCTCGAGAGAAAGTGGGCATCGTGGGACGAACAGGGGCGGGGAAGTCCTCTCTGATCAACGCCCTCTTCCGGCTTTCCTACAACGAGGGAGCCATACTCATTGATGAGCGGGACATAAGTGCTATGGGTCTGCATGATCTGCGCAGCAAGCTCTCGATTATTCCCCAGGAACCCGTTCTATTTTCCGGTACCATGCGCTACAACTTGGATCCATTCGAACAGTATCCGGATGAAAAGCTTTGGCAAGCTCTGGAAGAGGTAAGATTTTCGAATTTAGACGAAAAACAAATACTAACTAATATATTGCAGGTCCACCTCAAGGAGGAAATCTCCGAGCTGCCGACAGGTCTGCAGAGCAGTATATCCGAAGGCGGCACCAACTTCAGCGTGGGTCAGCGCCAATTAGTCTGCTTAGCCCGAGCCATTCTCCGCGAAAACCGCATCCTGGTGATGGACGAGGCCACGGCCAATGTGGACCCCCAGACGGACGCACTCATCCAGGCCACCATTCGGAACAAGTTCAAAGAGTGTACCGTGTTGACAATAGCCCATCGGCTGCACACGATCATGGACTCGGACAAGGTGCTGGTCATGGATGCGGGTCAGGTGGTGGAGTTCGGCTCGCCATACGAACTGTTGACGGAGTCGGAGAGCAAAGTGTTCCACGGGATGGTCATGCAGACGGGGAAGACCAGTTTCGATCATTTATTGAAAATTGCCCAAGATGTGAGTATTAAAGTTGATTTCTTAAAAGTTAAATAGTTTATTTATTTTTTATTTGCAGGCCAAGGAAAAGCATCTTAAAAGCCACTAAAGGACACATTTTGTATTCCCTAAGGGGACTTTTACTTAAATTAAAGAGGATGAAAAAATATGGTACTTAAAAATAGAGGCAAAAACTTAAAAAAAAATATAAACATGACAATATTTATATTATATGTATAGGATACAGGAAAATAAAAGTGAATATTTTTGTATATTTTAAATAAAAAAAAGTTACTACAAGCTAAATTAATATTTATTTATGAATATTTAAATTTGAATTTATTAGTGGACAAATTGAAACGTTTTACAATACTACCTTTGCTGTCAGTTTTTATTTTAATAGGTTGGCAGCGCCAATTCAATTTGGCGCTAAATTTAAACTGGTAAGTAAACATATATAAGTATCTCATGGATTTAGTTGCAATGAAAGTGAAATATAAATAAGTAAATAATATAAAAACTTTTTTTCTTTTGAAGCTTTTACTTATATATTGTAGTATTAAACTTTTTGTCATTAAATATGAATTTAACAGAGTTTAAGGGACACTTTTAGAATATTTGTGAGTAGTTCTCGATTAGACAATAAATCTGTTTTTTTTCAAAGAAATATTACATTTAAAGGGACCCAATACTTGAAATCTATTTATGTACAATATTTATTATTTGAAAGACCATCTGGACAAAATTTCGTTTCATTTGGAATATTTTTAACCCAAATCTGAAACGTGACTTTCCAAAATTAATCAAATTTCATAAATAGCGATACTGAAAATATGTATTATTAAAGTTGCTAGAACGAAATTAACCTTTCTGGACCCAAATTTCTATACTTTCCCGTGACAACCTATTGCGTCGAATTATTGAATAAATAGTGCCACACGCCGAAAGGGTCCGGACTCCGTAGCGCAAAATGAATTATACAACATGCCACGATACTAGGGGAGTTGGGGGGATGGCAGGAAACATGAGTTTGTCCGGGCGGACGCGACAGTGTACCCTCACCCAACACACACAAAACAGAGCACGTGACACTCCACATAGCCCCCAGTCATAAAGTTCCTGGTCGTCCTGAGCTCATCATCGGCTTCCCTGCGTGGGTTCTCAACTCAACGCAACCCAACTGAACTCAACTCGACTCGACAGGATTCGATTCCAGACAATCTGTGGCCTAGCCCGGCTTATAAATGATGCACAAGCAGTGGCAGTTGGCTGGGAGTGAGTGGGCGGGGTGTTTCAAGGGGGTGGAGTGAACTTTTCAGTTCGAGACTTCAACGCTTCGATTGTCGAGCCGTAATTCAACGCCATTTACGTGACCCCCTCACCCACACCCATACCCACGACGACGAATGCTGTCCGGGAATGATTGCTCCCATGCACCACCACGGGTGGTGGCGCCAGACGAGGCGGGGTCTCTGGGTTTTTGGCTGCGACAAGGCTACCGTCCAACTTTTGACATAGAGCTCCGGAAATTCTTTCCCCAGGATGGCGAATGTGTGCTTGTCTTTGGACTCCCTGATCAAAAATAGTTGGAGGTCCTGAAAAAGTCATGGCCTGCAGCTTACATTAAGCTACCTTAAATAGTTAAAAGTTCAACACAATAGCCTAGCTCCACATTTTATATTTGACAATCTCTAGGATGTGAAACAAATGTGAAATTTGTACAATTGTTTTTTTTTTTTTAATTCCATCTTCGCTCTTCGCAATGCCCCGGAATTCTGTGCAGGAAACCTTCAATCGGCTGACGGAGCTGCCAGGTGTGATGGGTGCCATTCTGGTGGACGGGACAGGTACCGTCGTGCAGAGCAACGTTGACGAGTCGACTAGTCAGATATACGCCAACCGGTTGGTTCAACTGGTGTCGATGAGCCGCTCCCTGGTCCGTGACATGGAGCCCAGCGACGACCTCGCCTACGTTCGTTTGCGGACACGCAAGCAGGAGCTGATGGTGGCCACCGAGAGCCAGCACACGATCATCATCATCCAGGATGCCAACTCCCTGGACCAGAATCGACAGAGATCTTCCGCCTCGGCACGCAACAGTACGAATAACGATCGTGGCAGTATTAATTGATGTTGAGGACCACATGGCCCCCAGAACTCGACGTAGGACGTTGCACGTCCTGCGGGCAGCATAAACAAAATGACATAAACAAGCTGCGCCAGCGGGCCAACCGGATGAGAAGTCCTTGCACGGACGCGCTTACAAATCCCGAGCACAGAAGTGAAATAGTGAACCGAACAGGGCATCGCTAAAAAAACCAGGCGAAAATAAAATTCACATCCAGGCGGGGTATTTCAATACTCTTCTATGTAAGGGGTGCATTTTTTTGGGGTTGAGGATTAAGGATTCTATTTCTAAGAAAACCAAAAAAGATCAAGGTAGGAAGTAGTTATAATATTTATTTTATAAGATTTAAAAAAGGTTACTTTTAAAGACTAACGATAAGAAACACATTACTTTTAGATATAATATCAATACTAATTTTTCGTAATTAGTGTTTCATACTAATAGTTTTTTATACATTTCTAACAAATCTTTTAAAGGGTATTTGAGGACTTGTTCAATATTTTTGAGGCTCTTTTTTTCAGGATAGCTGGCAGCCACCGACTGCCGTCACGCCATCAAGCATTCATGCCAGCAATAGCAACAACTACAACCAGGAGACCTCGCAAAGCAGCCTGTCGCCTGCACACTTACACAGAGACACACCGAAAAACACACAGACACACCCTCGCACACACACAGACACAGACAGCCGGGTAGCCGGGCAGCGCGCCAAGCTTTACACGCCTCCGCACGCGTCACACGAAAGCACGAAACCAATTTAAGCACCCACATTCTCTCACCCAATTAGTCGCGCACAGCCCACCCGGACTCACCCCACATAACACTCCTTGTTCGGGCCAACTGCCACCCATCCAGGAGCCACGTCCTGCCCCGCTCCTGGTGCTCTGCCCACGCACACAGTGTCGGGCTTGTTGTCGTCCTCGTCCTCGAGTCGAGTGGGGAGTCGAGTCGTTATCCTCGCGTGCGCACGCTGCATACTTTTTGGCTGAGCTCTACAGGGTATTAAGGGGTCTATGGATTTGTCAAGGACTTTTTAAAGAGAAATGGTTAAAATATTTAATATTTAATTATATATTAATATTTTATATTTTTAAAAGGAGTGTTATGACTTTTTCTTTCCAAGATTCCATTTTAAAATTATCTTTTTTAAATATTCAAATTTTAAATAATTTATAGGTCAATAGATACAAATGTTTCTATTTTGTATTATTATTAAATAATATTATTATTTAACATATATTTTACTATTTTAAAAACCTTTAGATAATCTCAAATCTTTAATTTTTAAACCAAAGTTAAATCTAAATACAAGCAACATTTCGAAATATATCATTTTTTAAATATTTCTGTGAAAATATCTATTCTTATTTTTCCATAAATTCAGTAATAGGTATCTGAGAGTCTTTAGACATCCTTGATAGAAAGTATTGTTGTTGTCATTGCGCCATCATCAGGGCCATAAGTAGCAGTCAGCAGTTGCCTCCGTCAGCGGCAGTAAGTTGTGCCGCCTGATGGTGATGGTATCGTTGTCGGTGAGGAAAAAAGGGGCCGGAGGACGATGGTGGGTGGGGTGGCAGGAGTGGCAGGCGAATTTGTGCGCAGCCACAATAACACCAACAACAACAAAATCCGTAAAGTAAGCTTGTGTGTGTGAGACTACGGACGGGGACGACCAACAAGCGACACGATAATCTCGCACGTCGCATTTTTAGTTGCTGCTGCTTCTGCTGCTGATGCCACAGACATTGTTGTTGTTGCTGCTTTTGCCGTCGAGTTGCCACACCCACCGCACTACCGACTCTGGCTACACGAGTCCTGGAGTCTGGTCCTGGCAGAAAGCCAAATGTGGCAAGTGGCTGATGTTGCCGCTGCCTCACTGGCAGTGGGGCGCATGTGGCAGGGGCAGGGGCAGGATGATTGTGCCGGGGGCAGGACTGAAGAGTATGCTTGTGTGTGTGTGGAGTGACAGTTGGGTTTGGGATTTTGTGTCTGCGTCGAGTTGCCTCCGTGGCAAATGTGTGGAGCGAATGGGGCATGCGGCCAAGGGGCAGGGGCACCGAGTTGGGGGCGAGCGACCGACAAATGCTTTCGAATTGCCATGACAATCAAACCGCTTACACGTACAGTGGGCTCCATTAGAGGTTTTTGTTGCCGGGAAGCCGTTCATGGGGAATATGTGTACAGAGGTTATAGAATATGATTTTTCCTACGACTTCTTTTTCAAACATTTTTTAAATGTTTAAGTTAAAGGATATCCTTAGGTAGCCTTTTAATATGAGATTGAATTTAAGTTTATGGAAATACTTTAAAAAGTTCTCCATATCTTTAAATATATATCTTTTTATTATTATTAATACTTATTTTTATTATTTACTTTCTTCTTTACTATTACTTAATAATCTATCATCATTAAAAATATAATTTAAAGAAAGTAAAAACTTAGAAGCAACTTGCTTCCAAAGACTATAATAGACAACCTCTACTAGATCAGTTTATGAAAAATAAAGAAAATCTAAAGCTTATCCTTATTTTTATGAAAAACCAAATTATATTATCAGAGCCGAGTTGCGGATAATCATATACCCATGGCTGCTTCAGGTATGGCTCTATCCGGCTGGAGTAGCCCCAATTAATGCCACACTGTGTGGCAATATCAACAAGCGCCGTTCCTTGGGCCTGTTCTGGTGTTGGTTTTGGTGTCGGTGCCTGACGAGGCTCTCGAGTGCCAGAGACACACTCTAGGCCAACTCAAGCCTAGCCTGGCCATGCCAGTTATTTCCATGCCGTTGCTCCTTTTGGATGGGGCAGCTGTTTGGTGCGGGGGATTAGGTGTGGGCGTGGTGCAAGGATGTGGGAAGGTGAATGGAGGCCACTGTCTGGGCCTGTTTATTATCGCCTGGCACCCATCAGCAGCCAGACTCCAGCACCCCCCCTCACCTTACCCCATCCTGGGCCAGAACTTTTGCCGCCTTGTCGCCGGGCGAATTCCGTTGCCGCCAACGATGAGGAGGATGACAAATAAAAAACTTTTGGCACGGCACGGAAGCATGCTGGCGGCATTCTCATAACGATGTTGGTGACTGCGGCGATGACTCCTGCCCCCCCTTTCCCTCCATGTCCTGCCTGACTGCCCTGCCTTCTTATCTGCCCCTCCCTCCATTCCCCCTGGACCTGTTCTGGCCTCTCCGTCATTCTTTCCGTCCTCCCGAATATCCTGTTTGTAGCCGGAGCCCTGGGCCCAGAGTCCTGAGCCCAGACTGGCGCACTTTTGAAGTTTGAGCTAAGTGACATGCTGTTTATTGTCGAGAGTGTTAAAATGTGCGCCCTGAATCCTCCACAGTGTGAGTGTTTGCCTTTGTGTGTGTGACGGATGTAAGAGTGTGTGTGTGTGTGCGGTTGCCACTGTGCCGAGCAAGAAATTATAATGCCAAGCTTGAACACCGCACGCGCGGGCCACAACGCCGACGTCAAAAATGCACAGGAAACAATAAGGCTTCAAGCTTTTTGGGTCCTTTTTTCATATATTTTTTAATTGAAATCCAATTTTAAAGTATTTAATTTTTCTAAAATTATAATATCTTTTTTCTAATATCTTAGAATATAGATGAAACTTATTAAATTAATTATAATTTATAATAATAAGAGAAATCATAGACCTTATACAGAATACCACAAATTATATTTTGTATCTTCAAAGTCTTTAATTTCTAGAACCAATTGTTTTTAAATTTATTTTTTATATGAAGCTTTGTTTTAAATAAAGTAAGCATAATTGTACATAAATTATTTAATCCTCTCCTTAAATCCTTATCCTTAAATTATATTTAAATCTAAACTCTCACATTATATTTTTAAAAGATGTTTTTGAAAGGTATCCCTAGGCTTCAAAAACATACTTTTTAAATTACTTTTTACATATATTTTAATTTAAATTATACTTCTTATAACATTTAACTCTAATAATAAATCAATAACTCTTAAATATATTAACTTTTAATTAATTTCTGTGTACTTTTTCACTAAAGGTTCAGCATGTTACGGTTCACGCTCTCGCCGTCATGCCGCCAAACATACAAACAGACAACCGACGACGGCGGAATAGGAATGGCTGCTCCTGTTCCTGCCCCAGCCCCTGCTCCAGCTCCGGCTGCTGCTGGTACGGCTGAGCTAGCTATGTAATCCATGAATGTGCCACACACCGAGTCCGGACCGGAGAGTGGCAGACCGGAGAGGAGCAGGGCGGGGCAGAAGCACCACGCCAAAGCTGCCGGTTGTGGCATTACGATGGCATCGAGCCATGGCGATGGCTGCCTTTCCGTCGGTCTGTCCGCTTCTCGGTCCGTCCCGCTAGTCCGCCTGTCCGTGGCACGTACTTTAGAAATTCCATGCAGATGTGCGCCGCACGCCGAGACGTGTGTTTTGATTTTTAGGCAAAAAGAGAAAAAAAAAAAAAGAAAAAGGACGAAAGCTCAACGAACGAAACGAACGAGCGAACCCCAGAAGGAAAACAAGCAGCAGGACCTGTGGGGCTGTAGAATTTGGTATGAGGGGGATGCGGTTGGTTTGGTTTGGCAGGTTGCGAGTTTTTCGGTCTTCGAACGGGCGGCAGATGGAGAATGGAGGGTTGGGGGACTGTGGGGATCCTGACAGAGTCAGTGGCAACGCACGAAAGAGCAGCCAAGCGAGCAAGCCGTGAAAAAAGTGTCGACGAAAACAGCAACGGCAGTGGCAACAGGACGGCCCCAAAGGAAAACAGCCAGCTGCACTTGTTGGTGTGAGTAACGAGCGATGCGGACTCCTGACACCGGGAGGAGGTGTACGTGGGTGTCCTGGTCCTGGGCTGTTGTCATTGGGATGGGGGAGTGGTGTGACCCAACACTAACGGAATAATTGCAGGCAACTCCGACAGCATACGAAACGGAAGCCAGACGAACAGGCGGCGGTGGCAGCTTTTCTTGCTTTTGCTTTTGCTGTTCCTTTTGAGTTGGCTGATTTCGCACACAAATACAAATACACTTTGGGTCCTGAGCTTACGCCTTATTGTTGTGGCCGTGGGTGTGCCTTGGGCGGCATTGGGGAATCTCGTTGGCCAGCCGAAGGATCTGACAGAGCGGCAGTTGCCCTCTTCTGCCATGGCGCTTGCCAAGTGTCGTTAGGAGCGCGGATGTTCACAGTACCTCTTAATTGCAGGAGTTTTAGGGTATATTAGGCAAGTTTATAAAATCTAGATAGATAAAGGATATAAAGGGTAAAGTAGACACCTCTTTTAAAAATGAAAATATTTGTTTTAAAATGTAGAATCCTTCAAAAAAATCATAATTCTTAAGGACAATGCCTGTCTTATATGGCTTCTCTTTTATTTAAAAATAAATCTTCAAGAAACCTAAATTTTAACTTAAATCTTAATCATTAGGTACTATTAGAGTCCTTACGAATACTAAATATTTTTTAAGAGTCCTTGTTCATTCCTCGGCGCAGCTTTAGATGGTTCTCTATTCGGATGCCTTGAAGCATTTGGCCGGGCTCCGGAGTCCGGACTATCGTAGTATGGCTTTTTAGCCGCAATGCTGCTTCTGTGGTACGGCGGTGGTGGCCCATGTCCGCCCATTCATCCGCAACGTGCCACCGTCTGCTGACTGGCCGGGCCGGGCCGGGCCGAGCCGGGTTGCCCCCGGGCGTGCCCTGATCCCCTTTAGTTCGTGGCTGGTTACATGAGAAAACTTTGAAACTGGAGATATGATAACGGGCCGGAACGGGAAATGGCACAGCAAAAGGGTCGACAAGGCGAGGACAACGAGGGACGGACATTGCCATGGACATGGTAACGGACAGAGACACAGACGCCGTTACGGACACGGATACGGACACAGACACGGACTGGGCACGGACAGTGGCGACCGACTGGCCTCAACGAGTGGCGGTGGCAATGTCTGATTGTTAGTTGGATTTAGATGGGAACTCTGGGATAAGGGGTGGCACCATCGCACCCGTTGAGCAGTTGCCACTTGCCGGCCATAGAAAATTGTCATAGGAATCATCATCGGCTTCGTTAGACGTGGATGTGGATGTGGCCTCAGTGGTAATTGTGGGACATTTTGTTGCCAAAGTGCTGGAGTGCTGGAGTGCCGGTGCGATGCTGGTGTTGTTGCCCTGAAGTGTGGCGGAAGTGATGGGTGCGCGGCTGTGGGGTATTGTGTGGGTATTAGGTGGCCATGACTGGCTCTGATTGCTGCCACCTCGCCACCCCATCACCTCAGAACAGGATAAACGCTTCGGGCAGGGGGTGGTAATCCGCCCAGGTCCGTGCGTAACATTTTACGGCACTTCTCCCACTCCCCTCATCCATTTCGACTGTCACAGGTGCCGCGACTCCGAGGCTGAAGGTGAAACTGGAGATGGAACATAAACGGACACCCAGGAGAAGGGAGATTTGTGGAAATAAAGAACGAGGATGGCGGAAGGAGGGTGAGGATGGGGGATGCCATTCACATTCCCATTGCCGTTGCCGTTGCCGGGTAGCCATAATAGCTAAAGAATTACACACTCACACTAAATTGGCTGAGGCAGGAAACGCAGTCGTTGCTTCATTAAGCAAAATATTTCACTTTGAGGCCCAGACACGGAGCTCCGGGGCTTTCCTGGGGTTCAACGACGCAGGCCTCATAGGTTAAAGAGCTACTGATTGTAATCATTGATTGGTTGTCCATGGAGACCGGAAATGGGATGTTATATTTGGGCAATCTCTATTATATGGCGTCCACCCATACTTTTTCTAGTTTATGGAGGTGGTTCATGACAAAAATTGACACAACATTAAACAAATATTAGACTAGAAGGTTTAATGGAGAATCCACAAACATTGTCGATTCATTAAGAATCTATCAATTAATAGCTTAATACTCCAGCTTTTTAAATTCAATTTTCAAATGTATAAAAACTAAAGTTTGCCACACCTTTCCTTGATTTCACTGATTTTCGCAAATCCCATGGGAACAATTCTAAAAAAATCAAGAAAACATTATGGCAGTTGCTTTTAAAGCAGAGTACAGGAGAATCGATCTACAAATTGTTTGACGCATTCTGCTTAAGAATCGAATGAAATTTGGCAAAGATATTGTCTTCGATGTTTCCAAGTTGGCGCTCTCAAAAGGTCTGGAGGAATCCGTCCAGAAAATTTCAAAAAAAATCTAAAAAATATTTTGTTTCTAGATTTTGAGGCAGATTTAAAGAGAATTGATCTAAAAATTATTTGACGCATTCCACTGAAGAATCGGATGAAAATTGGCAAAGATATGGTCTTCGAAGTGGGCCATATTGTCGCTTCCTTACATTCCCCAAAGGTTTCAGGGGGTTCGTCCAGAAAATTTTACAAAAAATGTGAAAAATATTTGGTTTCTAGATTTTAATGCAGATTTAAAGAGAAATGATCTACAAATCGTTTGAGGTATTCCGCTGAAGCATCGGATGAAATTTGACAAAGATATGGTCTTCAAAGGGTGCCATATTGTCGCTTCCTTGCATTCCACCAAAGGTCTGGAGGGGTCCGTCCAGAAAATTTAACAAAAAATATAAAAAATATTTTGTTTCTGGATTTTAATGGAGATTTAAGAAGAATCGATCTACAAATCGTTTGATGTACTCCGCTGAAGAATCGGGTGAAAAATGGCAAAGATATGGTCTTCGCAGGAAGCCATATTGGCGCTCCCATGCATTCCCCAAAGGCCTGGGTGGGTTCGGCCAGAAAATTTAACAAAAGATATAAAAAATATTTTGTTTCTGGATTTTAATGCAGTTCGAGAAGGAATCGATCTACAAATCATTTAAGGTATTCCGCTCCAAAATCAGATGTAAATTTCCCAAGATATGGCCACAGTTCCACCAATATATGGGTGGAATATTTGTTCCTCCTTCCTCCACTAATACTCATATTGTTTCCTTTATTTTTTATTTTTGAAAACCGTTTTTTGTTCATCCCATTGTCCTTTGATTTTGGCCAAGTTGTGTTGGGGTGCGCATGTATTAAGTGGCAGAGGCGACAGACAGCTGAATGTACACTTAGCTAGCTTGCCTCCTGTGAGTCTGAGTGGGTGGGTGGATGGGCGGAAGGGCAGGGCAGGCCAGGATGGGCAGGGTGGACGGAGGATGGTGTGTGTTTGCTAACGTATTACTTGCTACGCTCCAACATCTAGCCCCGGGGTAATGACAGGACCCAGTGAAGCAGAGGAGCAGCAGCAGGGCTTAACTTCCTAACACGCCACCAATTAATGGCCAAACGGCAGGAGGAGAGGCGGCCGACTCGAATGTTTGCGGATTTGTGTTTGAACTTGAAGTCAACAACTTAAAGACGCCGCCACGCCCCCTTATCCATAAAGGAAGGGGTCTGCAAGGGCTAGGCAGCTATTCCCCCGTATCAGCAATTATTTTGCAATTACCACTCAATGGCGCCGTGGCGCCTCCGACCATTCTATGAATGCGTCTTCTTCTGCTGGCTTTTTTGGTTTTAATTTTCTTTTTGAAGAAAAGTGGCAAATCAATATGGAAACGAAAAAGGGCGGACAATCGAAGGTTAAGGGGGGAGACGACGAGGTGCCAAGAGGGAAACCATAAAGTATATCCGACGGTCGTCGGACGAACCTTTTCTTTTTGGGTTTCTGTCGCTGTTTTGCTACTATTGGTAGAGTTTTGTAATTCATTCTTTTCTTTTTTTTTTCGGTTTCGGGCTATACAAATACTCACACACTCTTGTGTGTTTATACCCCGCACCTACACAAATACATGCAAATATACATATATGCATCATCCAAGCACGCACACAGCCAGACAGCGCCCCGAAAGCAGACCGCAAACAGCCTTGATGACTGACGATTGGCTCGGGCCACTGGCGCCCTAGCTCGAGCTCGAGCTCGAGCCCGAGTTCGAATGAATCCCTCAGCTGCCAGCTCCTCCACTGGGCAGGGCCCCTACATGCAGCCCCTACCTATAGTGAAGTACACTGAGAAATTATATGTAAATAATTTTACTTTTTAAAAAAAAACTATTGTTTGGTTTATTCCTTTTCAAAAAATAATTTTCTTACAAACTTCCTAAAGAAAGTTTACCATTATAAGAATTAATATTAAAAGCATATTAAGTTCTTAATTAACTGAAAATTAAAAATAAATTATTTCCATTATATATTCGATTTTAAAAGCATTTTTATGTCATTATTTATTCAAACTGGAATAGTTTCATAAAAAAATATATCTAATCGTAAATACCTTACAGAAATCTTTCTTATATGTAAACTTATTTAATTGTAATATATTTTACTTGTAAACCTTCCCCCACAAAATTTTCTCCAAGTGTAGATGGCTTGTGATGCGTAGGCTGAGCACCGGGTGCCTTGGGCGTCAAAGTCGGTCTACTGCGTGGCAGGTCACGCTTGTTTGCCGGCAGACGGCAGGCAGGGTGAAGCCTGGTGCGGGTTGATTTGGGTGGTTTTTGTGGGTGGTGATGAGTGAGTGACTTGGGGTGGGTGGGCTGCTTGCCGGCTCTGGTGTGGGTGTCAGACAACGACTTTAGACGGCTGCGGGTCCGAGCTCAGAGACCCAGGGACGGCTGTCGTCGTGCTTGTTGTTGCTGCTCGTTTATATTCGCTCATTCGTGTGGGATGGGGGGTGCGGCAACCTTTCCCAGAGCACCTCCCCCCGTCCCATCAGCCATTCTTCCTTTTTTTGACGCCGCCAGCGCGCGTGCTTTTTGCGTCAAATTTAATGCGGCAAAAGTTGTGTGCGAAATGTGGTGTGCTTGATGAGCGGCGGTGTCGGTGGAGGTGGTGGGGGGGGGCATCAGGGCTGGTGGGTCATCCGGTAGGTGGGCTTGACATGTGGCGGCCGGAGGCAGCAGAAGCAAGTCATTGACGCGCAAAAGGGCGCCGCCACACAGAAGCACACTGACACACACACACGCACATAAATTTCATGGTGTTTTGTGAGGCACACGCCCACACACCCACAAATTACCCATACAGTGATGGCTCGCCAATTAAAAGCCTGGAAACAAGGTCCCTAATTTACGAGGCGCTCAAAAATTCAATTGTTATTGTATTTTTTTTTTAATTAAATTTTTAATTAATTTTGATTTCCCTTCTTAAATTTAGCTTTTAGATTTCATTGCTTTGTTTTAAGTTTGTAACTTTTTTATAGATTGAATTTTATAATTAATATATTACAGAAATACTATTTTTTCAAAAATATTGTTTATATCTCGAGTGTATCCTGAACTGCTGGGCCAACTTTTTGGCACTTTCCGTCATCGCGGAATAAATAAAAAATATACGGGCAACCTTTTTTAAAGTTTAATGTTGCTTTTTTTTGTTGATTTCATTTATGTGGGGCTTGTGCCTTTTGCTTTTATTTGTTGGGTTTAATTTAGTTGCCCTAAGCCTTGGTCCTGCGAGCCTGCCAGTGTCATTAGGGATTAACTCAACTAAATTGGTGGTGCTTGTCTCACTTCGTTGCGGACTTTTCACATGCCGAGCGATTGCCAGTAAAGTTGCAGCAATTTTGTTTTAAGGATGGCGGATATAAAACACACAAAAAAGTGTTGCCTACATTTGCGGGCCGGGCCAGCGAAGCGCCCATTGTTGTCGTTGACAAGCGACGGCGGGCGTGTAACAACTCCCAACTCCCACCCGGCTGCCACGCCCGCCACAGCCAAACCCCCCCACCAAAGAAAAAACAAAAAAAAAAAAAGTGCCCAAAACGAACAAGCGACACGCGTCCTAGCCATGGCCCTTGTAGTCTCCCCTCTCGAAATCCCTCCAAATTTCGAATCCTGCATGGAAAATGTCGACGACAGACGTCGCTGCCAAGCCAACATTAGCATCGAAGTGCAAACGACGCCCACCCATACAGATACTTACCAACACACAGTCCCACACCCGCCCATTTTGGGATTGGAAGGCAGCCAGAATGCCAGGACGCCGCCAGAATACCCAGCTACCCGGCTACCGAGTCGCCGAACTGGCATGCCACACCAAGTCATGCCGCGCCATGCCACACCACGCCACGCCATGCCATGCCGCAGTTGGAGCACTCACGCAAATTTCAATTTTTTTCACACCATTGCTCTCTGCTGTGTTTGCGTTTGCCGTCTGTCGGTTGCCTCTGCCATATTGCGGCCCAGCCGGCCACCAACAAAAGTGTCAAGGAGTTTATCAAAAGGATACATAAATATGATATCTATCATCTAAAATCTAGATCTATTGATCTACCTAGATATTTCTATCAATCTATATATAGGCATATATTAAAAAGGAGAACAATTTTTTAGGCTCTTAGTAAAAAATCATAAATATTATGATCTAATATTCCAAAAATATTTTTAGCTTTGAGGATCCATTATGTTTATCCTTTATGCTTTAATTAATTTATTTATATTTGATTTTCCTTAATTTTTTTACTCTAACTTTAATCGCTGACAGCTAATTAGCTTATTTATGGTTCAATTCCTGTATACAAATTTTTTTACGTGCGTTATCGCAAATTTTGTCGGTTGTCGCAGCCCGCCAGGCTTTCGGTCTTCGAAGCACGCGTCAGCACACTTCCATACAGACACAGACGCAGACAGAGGCACACCCACAAACACTCATGCCCACAACCAAATTCACACACACACACAGAGACACACGAACACATGGAAAAAGAACCGGAATGGAGCTCCGGCGTATTGTACGTGCTCCTACACCGCACAGTGTGGCGCACTTCCTTTTGATTTAGTCATTTTTCTCTCTTTAGCTGGCACATCGGCGGGAGCAGGAGCAGGAGCAGGAGCCGGAGCAGGTCGTGTCATGGCCCTTCGTCCCTTGTCCTCTCCTCCCCCTTTTTCCTGCCAACGAGTCTGGTCGCCACTTGACAAACTGCCTTCTCCGCCCCCGCCTCTTTTTCGCCCCCGTTTCGTCCTTTTCGAGCTGTCCTGTCCTGCTTCCGTTGCCATTGCGGCATGGAGCGCACTTCCGAAGCTTTTCCTGTGGGGTTGCTTTGTTTGTGTGTCTGTGTGTGTGTGTGTGCGCGCATCTGTGTGAGTGTTTTTTCCCTTAGTTTGATTTTCATTTCTGTTTCGCCACCAATACCTTTTCGCATGGATATTGTTGTTTTTGTTGGCGGGATGGTGGGCAGGAGAAGGCCCCTTCCTCCTAGTGGCGTTGCTGTCTGCGCTTAACTTGCCTTTTATACCTTTGACTCCAACTCCGGCTGCGACTGGCAGTCAAGGGGATGCACAGAGAAAAATAATAACAAATATATATATTTAATCCTGAAGAATGTTTGGATTAAAATTGGCTTGTATAGGATGTTAAATGTGTTTGTTTAACATTAATAGAAAATATTAAATAAATATCCTTTTCAAAAATAAACAAACTTTTTTCAAGTGTTTCTTTTGTAGCAGGGGGGGCTGGGTATTTCCCACAGTTACCGAGCCGTGGCCGAAGGTTGCATGTGGCCTGCTGCCGGCTGTTACACTGCCACTGCCACTTCTACTGCCACTTCTCCCGCACGTCTGGATGGGGATGGGGATGGGTGGTTGTGTGTGTGGCAGTGGCACGACTGTGGCACGGCAGTGGGGCCTGTCAAGTCGACCAGAAACATCGGCAGCAATGCTGCCGGTGGGGTGTAACAGAGATGGGGAGTAGAGATGTCGAGGTGGGAATAAGGGTGCGGAAATCGGTGGAGGCAAGACCGTACAGCTGTAGAGCCGTCGAGCCATAGAACCGTAGAACCGTAGTGGCGGAGCCTGGCCAGGGTCGTGGCAGGGCTTTTAGCGATGACGATGATGACGCTGGTGGCGGCCTGCCCGGTCTCGGTGTGGCTATAAACGATTTATGTGTGTGCCAGCGCCACATGACTGCCCCCGGACCCATGGAATTATACACCACCCACCAGTCAAAGCCCAACACCAAAGCCACCTCTCCATCCACCGACCAGGCCACCCACCGTTACCCACCAACCGCGAGGCCAGCATTCAAGTCATCGTTCAGTTCGGTTCAGTTCAGTAATTTGGCTGGCGGCATCGGCAGCTGGCAACATGCGGAAACTGGATTGGGGTAGCAGGTCCTCATCCACATCCACTTTTCCACGTCCTTATGCCCCTTTCCACCTGCCACGTGCGTGGCCTCAAGAGCTCTCTCTTTGTACCCCGGCCATGTTTGTGCGCACCACACTGATTGCACCTGGCCAAGCCGCATATATGTATACAAAAACAAAAAAAAACGAAAGGAATGGAAGAAGAAAAAGTTCCCAGTGCCAGTTAGAGAGACCAACGACCCAGGAGACCCACACCTGGAATCACTTTGTTGCCGCGCCGCCTACACTCGGCTTTAAACTGTGGTTGCTAATTGCTCATTATGCCCCCAGATTTCAGCCGCACTTCAAGGAGGCGTTCAAATGCCATAGAGATGCCTTTGCCAGGCCATTGAAAGGATACTAAGAGGAAAATCAGAGAGATGGGGAAAGGAAGTGTCTGATTTTTTTTAAAAAACAAATATTTATTTTGGTTCTAATAGATTTCTTTTGTTTATAAACTGATGCGTTAAATAAATAGTTTACAAAATTAATAAAAATATATTTAAAATTTAAATAAATCATAGATCTTAACTAGTTTTATTTGAAATATTATTTTTCCAAAGTTCCAATCTATTAAGGAATAAGAATATAGGCCTTCCAATTAGCAGATCCTTATACAAATTTTATTTAAAACTACGCATTTGACAATTTGATGGAAGTCCAGACAACGCCCTTCGATTAGCAGCTCACAGCTGACAGGATTTGATAAACGAGAAAGGACTCCATGGGAAATGGCAGCAAGTTGCCGTAAATGTCTCGGATTATCCTGGCAACCTTGTGACGCATTATGCTGCGTACGATTTCGATTGGATTTTCCTATTTTCCGTTCGACGCTTATAGATGCCGAGTACCATGAATCCAACCGCCACCAAGTGACAAGTTTGGAGGCACTGCAGCACAGCGGAATTTCCATATTGTATAGCACACAGTTTGGGGCACTTGTTGTTGGCTGCGGGCTGTGTTCTGCTATTTGCGTTTGGGAGTACGTTGCGCACCTTGTTAAGCCCGGCTGATGGGCCACATCCACTGCAATTTGTTGCCATCAACTTTGTTGCCATGATATTACCACCACCCGCACCAGCACCCACACCCTCATCCGCACCCTCCTGCCACTCCTGCCTCTCCTGTCCCAGTGCCAGTGCTAGCGTATTTATCTAATAGTCCTCGCTACTGTCGCTGTCACAGTTGTCTTCGTCTGGCTCCTGCCTGCTGCCTGCTACCTCCTGCCCCCTGCCCGTGTCACATCCTGCTTTCATTCCCTGATTCCCCGCAGCCGGGTCGTCCTGCCTGGCTTATTATTTGCCACGACTGCTGCGCCGCAGAAGTTTCGCATCGTTGGTGTTATGATTTCAATGCGGGCAGCCGAATGGCAAAGTCAGCGACAGCAAATACCAAAGTCCCCCACTTACCGCACCCTGGCCCACCACCACCCCGCTGACCCGCAGGCCACAGACCCGGCTAACCCGGCTGCTGACGCCGTTGACGCAGTCCACCCAACAAGCAAAAGGCTATAAAATAATATCTTAGAATATTTATTAAGTTTATATCTTTTAAACAAATGATTTTTGCCATTTTTTTATCATTTACATTTAAAAATATAATTTAAATATTTTTTTTACAAGTTCACCCCTTAAGTATGCTTTATAATTTTAAAAACAGAAAATATTACGCATCCGCCATGTCTGCTGGGTTGTTTCCTATTTGCGCCTAAACGAATTGATTGTACGCTTGTGTGTGGGATCGTGTGTCGCTGCGTGTGTGTGTGTGTGAGTGTGCTAAAGCCAGACATGGTCACGCCGTCCGTCCCAGTGGCGGCACGTCGCTCTGGCTTGTCGCTTGGGCTGCCTGACATTTGCCGCAGCCAGCTCGCCGCCCTTCCTCCCAGCCAACCACCCACTATTCAGCATTTGCCACCCACTGGCAACATGCCTCTACTGCGTCGTTAAGCTCTCGCCAACTGAAAGTGTGTGCGTTCGTGTTACTATATGTGTGTGCTTGTGTGTGTCGCCTGTATGTGTGGGGTCGGTGGGGCAACCATTACCACAACCACCATTAACGTGGCAGGCAGCCAGGCGTTGCTGTTGCTGCCACATCCATTGCCATTGTTGCTGTTGCCGTTGCCGTTGCTGTTGCTGCTCCTTCTACTGCTAGTTGTTGTTGCTTTTATTGTCGGTTGACTCCAATCTGCTTTGGTTGCTGCGCCAC
This sequence comes from Drosophila monieri, assembly GCA_035047585.1. Classification (NCBI taxonomy): domain Eukaryota; kingdom Metazoa; phylum Arthropoda; class Insecta; order Diptera; family Drosophilidae; genus Drosophila; species Drosophila monieri. The sequence continues at coordinate 5,505,537 of JAWNPJ010000079.1, read as the reverse complement.
ACGACTACGACGAGGACGACGACGTCGACGTCCTCAGTGGCTCGTGCCACTGCCACTGCCAACAGAAACAGCAACAACAAAAGCAACAACAGCCAACATCAACGCAACCTCAGCAGCAGCGACGGCAGCAACATGAGCTTACCAAGCGATTCAGTCGGGAAATTTTGCACAAGCCCAACGCACGCGGCAGCGGAAAATCGAACAACTAACCCAACCAGACACAACCGACAACCGACGAAGTGAAAAGTCGCAGTTGATTGTGCCCCTTGCCTGGCCGTTACGTTGCACACACAGTTGCCGTCAGTTATCCGTGAATCCTCGACCCGTACGGACGCTAGTCCGCTTTTAACGGCATTTTTAAACAAAAATCCCCGAAATCATAAAGACGTAATTTTTAAGCGACACGGTCTCTAGGAAACGCATTTCGATTTTAAAAGCATTTTTGTTAAAGAAAACTATTTAAAAAATATTGTTCAACCGGAAACGAATTCTTGGAATTCCGCAAAAATGAGAAAATGACAGCAAAACGTGATAAGGATTATTCGAAAAATAAATCAGCACCAGGTATATTTCAAAAATGGATTTTTTCAAAACTACGTCTTTGAGAACTCATTGGGCTTATGTTTAAAAACAATGATTTTTCGAATTCAACTCCACCGAGTTTTTAAATTTTTTTAGAGAATAGTTCTTAAAACTATAAGTTTATGTGAGAAAACTGTTTTCTAAAGTGTGTTCTATTGCAAAATTATTTTAAAACAAAAACAATTTTAGTTTTAATGAATAATATTTAATAAAGTGGTTCAATTAAATTTATTTCATTTTATGAACTTGAATAAATTGGACACCTGTGGACGCTTAAAAAGCCAAGAAAATAAGTGAATAAGCTCTTAAAAAACTACCTTAATTTATTATAAATGAATATATAAATATATTTATAATAAATTATAATAAAAAAAACCTCAATTTATTACAAATATATTTATAATAAATTAATTGAATTATGTACAAAAAATAAACATTTTTAAAACTTTTAAAGTGCAGTTTCTGAAAATGTGAACCAGAATAAAATGAACAAAAAGTGCTTGAATTTGAAATAAAACTTACAATAATCAAGTTTCAAACTTAATTTTTAATTAATTAAATAATTAATTGTAAAATCAAGTCTTTTCCTTTATCAATTTTAACCGTTAAACACATCCGATTAAGGCGTGAATTTCAAAAAGGATTATAGAAGTAATTTCTGTTGAATTTTTTAAGTTAAGCCTTTAATATAAGATACGATTTCGTAAAATAATTCCCTTCGAACATGAGTCTAATAATGGAATTCCGATTAATTGCATTTTTTTGTGTCCAGGCATTGGATTCACCGCCGCCGGCTCGACCAATGGCAGCGGCATAAAATCCATCGGGTTGGTTAGCTCGACGCAGAATGTGACCTCGTCGCAGGACATCAGCAAACGGACAAATAAACCACTCATGGAGAAGCGACGGCGGGCGCGCATCAACCAGAGCCTGGCCATCCTGAAGGCCCTAATCCTCGAGTCCACCAAGAGCCAGAATGCCAAGAACGGCGAGGGCCAGGCCAAGCACACGAAGCTGGAGAAGGCCGACATCCTGGAGCTGACTGTGCGACATTTCCAGCGGCATCGCAATCTCGATGATCCTTGTGAGTTTCATTTTTTTTTAGAAAAATATATTTAATTAATAACTGACCACAAGATTTTAACATTCCTAAAAAAAGGAATAAAAATCCTTGATTATTAGAAGACCAGATGTCCTGGACTGTTGACTTACAAACCCACGAGAACTAATGTAATTTTTAAAATTTATTCCAGCGGTCAACAAATATCGAGCTGGTTACACGGACTGTGCCCGGGAAGTGGCCCGATACCTGGCCACTCCGGAGCCGCCCCCAATGGGCACCATGCCAACGCTGGCGGAGCCCGGTTCCAAGGCCCGACTACTGCGTCACCTCGACCAGTGCATTGCCGAAATCGATGTCGAAATCTGCCCCCATTCCACGGCAAACTTCTCGGAAAGCCCCAGCAGCAGCAGCTGCTTCGATCTGAATCACCCGAAGAAGCCCCAACCGGAGGAGCACTCACTGGACTACAGTAGCCAGGACTCGAATCCCTTGGACTATAGCAAGGGCTTGAAGTTGGCGGCCGCCGAACAGCAGAGGGCTCATCCAGCCACACCGGCACCCCAGGACGAGAATAATAATCGCGGCCAGCAACAAGTCCAGGCAGCCATTCCCATTCAGGCGCAGACCCAGCTACAGGGCCAGCAGAGTCAGCCGTCTCCGCTGGACGGAGTCACACCCAGCGAGCTCAGCTACGAGGAGGACCGTAACAAGGTGTGCGCCAATGTCCTGGAGCAGTACAAGCAGCAGCTGAAGGCGCAGGTACAGCAGCAGCCGGATGGGACAAATGGAGTCCTGGTTCTGCCCCCGCACTACGTTCAACTGGCGGCGGCTTTGGGGCTGAGTGCCCAGCCCTTGGTGGATCCGATAGCCACCCGGACGGACTTTGAGCGGCTCATCGAGCTGCAGCGGGTCCAGCCCCACTTGGCCGGCAAGCTGAGTCCCAGTTTTCCCGGCGGCCTGGAGGCGGCACATGTTGCGGCCGCCGCAGCAGCTGCCTATGCCAACAGCATGGCGGTAGCCGCCTCCGCAGGGGCTTCCGTTTCCGCAGTCGTGGCCGGCACCCCAACCACACATTCCGAAAGACCCGCCTCGGTGGCAGCGTCCGTCAGCTCGGGAGTCTCTGTGTCCGAGTTAAAATCGATGCCTCCCACGCAGCAGTCCTCGCCGCGATCGGAGAGCGGAATCGGCTCCAACGAGAACGAGGGGCCAGTGTCAAGTCCCAGGCCGCAGACAAGTAGCGCCGCTCGCCAAGCACTCCGTCAGCGCCAGGAGGAGGAGTACCATTACATGGCCCAGGCGGCGGCGGCGGCTGCTGCAGCAGCAGCTGTCGGCCAGGATGAGAGCATGTGGCGACCATGGTGAGCCGCCGAAGCGTCTGAGATCTTATGTACCAAGTATGTAGACTGCACCAGTTCGTGGAATACGCTCCAGCCGGCAACCGGAGGAGCGCTTTCCTACATCGTTCGATGGAAACCTATTGTTATTATAGCTCGTCTGCGCAGCTCCTTTCCAAACTGCATTTCCTACCTGTGCCAATGCCCCAGAGACTCTCTCCAAGACGGGTTCCAGAGCCAAGGAGATTGAATGTCCTTCTGATTTATTTGTGAACTTCTTTTAGTCCTGAACTCTGCGTTAAATGTATTTAATTCTTTACGAAAAGCTAAGATATTTACAAAAGAAAATCCGTGTTGTTTTAATGGGTTGGATGTCCTTGGACATAATTGCATTTTTGTAATTTACCTTTGGAGAAAGTTAATCTTTTTAATTTTATTTAGATATTTCCTATAAATACAATATATTCCATGTAGACGACGAATAAATACTTGTATTATATAATTTTTATATAATTTGTTCAAATATGAGCCTATCGCTCAACTTTCCTTAACTCATACATCAGGTCCTCCAGCTTCCTACTTTGATTTCATTGCACTTAGTGATTTGCGCGGCGCCGACTGCCTTTGGCGGGCCAAAAACGTCTGCCCCGAACCCATTAGAATGGCCAGCTTTGAGTCAATAGCATCCCGCTGGGCATTCACACCCAATCTGTAGAACGCTGAGGTCATCAGCTGCTCCTCCATCACGGTCATTTTTGGCTTTGGCTCCTCCTCCACAACTTCAGCACTCTTCTCCAAGACACTGGCATCGAGGGCTGCAAATTCAATAATTAGTTTTAAGGTTTTTGCGGAAAGAATGTGATTCGAGTTACCACTAGCTATTCGCGGATCAATGCTCTTGATCACTTCCTTGGCCTTCTCAACACATTTTCGGTATTTGGCATCGTAGGCTAGGATCTCTTGTTCCCGTGCTGCCAGATTGGTTTCAAGCTGCGTCACCTTGCACTGCATAGTGGAACTTTGGGTCACTGCCTCTTCCAGTTGGAGTGCTACAAAGAAAGGCAATCAAATAAGTCAAAGAAGGCCATGAAATGTATTCAAAACTTACTCTTTTGTTCATTGAGTTCCATGAGCTGCTTTATTTGTTTTCCAAACTCGTTTCTGTTTTGGTAAAGAATATATTTTTTAAATTATAATCTAGACTTAAAAAAAAAGAGGAATACATACTCTTTGAAGATAGGATCATCACTTTGGGAGGCATGCGACAGCGAGAGAATTCGTTCGTTGGCTGTCTTCAGCTGTTCGCGTAAATGCTCGTTCCGTTTATTGGCCTCGTCCAGAAGTTGCTGGAAATATATATTTTATAAAAAAAACTATTTTTCAGAAGAAATAAAGTCTGTATGACTCACCGCCAATGCGGTCTGTCCGCCCTGCCCCTCACGCAGAGCTTTGTTTTCCGCCTCCAGTCGCTGGAGTTTATCCACCGTGGCTAACGGCTGCAGCTCTGTTGAAACTGTGTTGCCGGCCAACGCCGAGCTGGAGGACAGCTGGCCGCACTTCAGCTCATCGACCACCTCCCGAAGATTGTCCCGTTCCTTCAGCAAACTGTCCTTGGCTCGTTGCAGTGCCAGGTTCTTGCTCTCCAAGTTTTTGTTGTCAAACTCCAGTTTTACGTTCTTGCTGCTTTCATTGTCCAGCTTGGCGTGCAGGTCCTGGATCTCCTTCTTGAATAGCTCCACCTGACCTTTGGTGTTGGCATATCGCTTGGCGTCCTCCTCGAACTGAGCGTTTTGCTGCACATAGTCAGCACTGCGCTCCTCCAAGATCCTAACCTGCTTCTTCAGGTCATTGTAGTCCTCCAGCTTCTTTTTATACGTGTCCAGCTGGGCTTCACATATCTTTAGTTTGTCATTGGACTCCCGCAGCACATCCACTTCGTCCTTAAGGGTGGTCACCTCAGCAGAGCTTTTCTGATGGCATCAAAAAATAGTTAAAAATGTTACGTTAGAATTGTTACAATAGATCCCCACCATTAGTTCATCGATGCGTATCTGCATGTGGAGCAGATCTGTTTCCTGCTGATGGGCTTTTAGCTTAAGATCCTCCCGAGTACCCTCCGACTGCAAGAGCTCCTCTTTCAGCAGATCCAGTTGGCGGCGCAAATCGTTGAAGCGCGCAGATCCAGTTTGAACTGGACCCAGGGACACGCCGTCGTCGCCTATAGCAGTGGAGCTGTGCTCCATGCGAGACATCTCCTGCTGCAACTTCTGCAGCTCCTGCTGGAGATTGGTCTTCTCATCGATCAGCAAGAGCATCTTCTTCTCAGTTTCGAAACATTTCTGGGCCATGGCGTCGCGCTCCTCTTGCAGTGCTTTCCCATCCAGTATTCCGCTGAGCGAGCTGCGCGATAGAGAGGTTACCACTCCGCCGGCCTCCGGAGAAGCGGAGGCGTTGCGCGTAGACTCCAACTCCTGCAAAGCGCGCATTATGTTGGCCTGCAGCTCCTCTTCCAGGCTCATAATCTCGGTGATGTACGACTGTTTGTTTGTGCAGTTGACGGCGCACCCCAGCACCAACTGCAGCAGACGCTCCAGCTCACCCAGATCACATTTTTCCGCGATGCGCTGCACATCCGGTTTGGCAAAATCCCCAAGGGAGTAGTTAAGCACCTCGCTGTAGTAGTCGTACACAGACTGGGCGACCTTTTTCAAATTGCTCATCCGGAGCCGCCAGTTGCTTCCGACGGCGCCGGGCTTAATCTTGGACAGCCAGCCATCGGTAAAGGATTCCGGGGCAAACTGATTCAGCGCTTGGGCCAGCGCTACACCGTCAGCCAGGGATTCGGCATCCGAGTGCGGCGCATTCAAATTGAGGGTCTTGAACCACTCCAGCAGACTGTAGTACATCTCGTTCTTGGGCGAGGACATCTTACGTGTCGGAACGAAACGCTAAACAAAACAAAACAAATAAAAATATGCACAATTTTACAAAAAAAAGAAAGCACAGCTGTTGCACCGAAAACAAAACATCGAACTGCAGCCTAGTATCGATATGTGCTTATAAGCATATTGTCTATCGATATTTTTCTATTAAAATTGTATTTTTCGATTTATTTTTTAAAAATGATGAACAAATAAATACAAAAATAAATTTTTCATTGCCATTTATTAACCTAACTCGACTAGTTTATAGTTTAATCATTATTTATGTTAAAGTCAATTGCCATAGCGGATCCATGTCCTCCATCCAAAGCCTTTTGCATGCACTGCTCGACCCACTTGAGCTTCTCATCCTGATCTTTTATCTTATCCACAGGAGTCCAACTCAAATCAAACTCCAGTCGGTAGCTGCCTTTGAATGTCTGATCAACTGGGTTCCATTCCTAAAATATTTTTACATTAGGAACTAATTATCGCAAAAAATTAAACGAAAAATCTTACTTCCGGGGACAGCATGCTAAAATAGTTTTGACCCGATGATCTTTGATAAAGATGATAGATTTGGCCGGGTTTTTTGGTAAAGTTGCAGGCAGCACTGTGCAGATCTCGGTTGGCATTGGATTCCTTCAGTATCTCCATGGCCTGGGCTTGAAGCATCTTTATCTGGGATTAAATAAAAATAGTTATCAATTGCTTTTACTAAATGAAACTTGTTTACCTGATCCATTATGACACCGAGCTTGTGGCAGGTCGTGCTTTTCAACTGCTTATCTGCATGTTGAATTTGCTGGGCCAGGGTTATAATGTCCTGCTCATCGTGCATCGAAACCCTCATGGGATCAATCTGGGACTGAGGATTCCTCTCCACCAACTGGGCTGTTAAGTATTATATGTAAGTTTGCTGACCAGTTACCATGCAAGTTGACAAATCTTACCCTTTTTGATTGCTGTCTCATATGTCAACTGGTCCATAGTGGCTGCTCTTTTCATAACACACCCAGGACACAGGAAGAAAGTTAATTAACAGCTGGTAAACAATTTATTTACAATTTTTGACTGCCGAAACGAACACAAACAAATTATCATGTGTTTGGGTATTTGTAGATAAGCGATAGGCGCGCTGCCTATCGATATATCGATCGCACAAGTGTTTTTTGCACTGCCATCACTAGGCCAGACCTATAGAAAGAAGAAGCAAACCAAATTTTAGTTGTATATTTTAGAGCTAGCAAAATTGTGAATTTTGGCCCACAGAAAGCAAATTGTAATGTCTAATAGAGAAAAAACAAATCGTGCGGTTGCGGTGTGTTAAACGAGTGCGGAAATCGGGGCGAGAGTGAGTGAATTATGCCCACTTTGGCCATCGTAGCAACGGTCTCATGCACTTTTGCGAAAGGAAACACTGTATGCCCAATAAAAAGCGCACGCGCGCATAAAATGCACCATTAAAGGCCGAGAAGTAAAGTTTTTCATTGCAAACAGCTGGAGCAGCGATTGCTGGACGTGCGACAGTATCAATAATTGCATTGGTAAGCCCCAGCCCCTGCCTCTGCCTAGAAAAAGTTTTTCACATTCGGGGGCGCACACTGAAGCGAATCAGAATATGTATATATATCAGCGATGTGGGATATATCCCACTGTGTGTGAGTGGAAGTGGACGGACGACGGACTTTCGTAAACAACACATGCGGGTCAATTATTTTGAATGAGCTCTATCTAAGTAAAAGACGTAAAAACAAGCAAACCACCACCAACATATGTAGTTTTTATCAAAAAAGAAAAAGTACCACATATCTGCATAGGTCTTATCGGAATGCGTCATGCCATATCGCCTTGGAAATGGTTTCACTTCCAAGTGGGATGACCAGCCATATCGACAAAAGTGTAGGGAGCTGAATTCTCACTCTCCTCGTCCATCCGTTCTGGGCATATAGACACCCAGAGATTGTATATGCGTGCGGTTTTGCTCCTTTAGTCATGCGCCAGTTAGTTGACCCAATTATCATCCAGGTCCCCATCATACTACCCGCTCGACTAATGTCAAATGTCACACATCTTCCTTGCAGCCTGGCAACCGGAATCGCAGGGAATCTCTGAAATCTTAACCACACAACCGTGAAGTTCAATATACACCACAGTGAGTCAGCCCCTCAGCCATGCGAGCCTCCATTCCGCCCGGCATTCGAGTCGTCCGTGGACCCAATTGGATTTGGTCGAATCAAGGTAAGAACTGAACGAGAGGAACCGAAGGCAACGGTCCGAGTTGTTTACTTTAAGATTGTGGAAGCAAGTCTTACTGTGAAGATTGCCTAGAAATAGCTTTATTTAAGAGATCCCTAATCATAAGCTTTAGTTAAGGAGTTGTAACATGTCCTACTTGTAGCAACATGGCAAGAAAATAAAACACTTTAGTATGCAAATCGAGTTAGGATCTGCGGAAGAAATCCAATTTAAAAGGAAGCAATATATTTCTGTTTGTCGATATCTACTGTATACCCAAAAACTCACTTGGCATTGGCGCCCGTGTACCGGGTGGGGTGGGGTAGGGGATGGTTGCTTGCTGGTGTTGGGGGGGAAGTGTCCGTGTCCGTGTCCGTTGGGGCGTTGTTGTATGTAAAGAGGACGCGCCTAGCTATTTTTAGCAACACTCACTGCGGCAGCAGCGAAATTCTTTTGCTTACCAATTGCTTCTGCTTTCGTCGCTTCGTTTTTATGGTTCCTACATCCATACATCCACATATTTGGCGGGGATGTGTGTGGGTATTGATAGTACACATATGTATGTATGTATGTATGCCCCAACACCCTATGTGGCAGGTAAATATGTCCGTAGGCAGCTGCTGGCTAAACAAAAACAATAATATTGCGTAGTTTTTAATCGAATTAATGTTCCTCCACTGGAAAAATTCATAGCCAAACGCATAGCAATGCCAGCAATTAGATGATCGAACGAGAGCAATGACATACTTTGTGCTAGGAATTGAATTCAAAACCGGAAATAACAATCTTTTAAAAAATAAAACATTGTATAACGCTTTATCGCCCTTAAGCCCTAAGCTCCACAAGTGAGCTCCACTGGGTTTAAATTAAAACTCTACTCCCCGTGACTAATACATTGCTCCACCAGCAGCTGCACTGAAGCCACAAGCACACATGTCCAAAGTATGGGTCATGGTGTGTGTGTTCCTCCAGCTCCAACAGAGCCTGCGGCCCATGTCTGGCTGCTGACACTTCTGGCTGGCTGGCTGGCTGAGCGAGCAAGGGCGCGTGCCATTTTGTCTCCAACCTTTTTGGAGTGTTTATTTTTAGGCCCCGGCCAGAGCTGGTGGGGATCGTCGTGAGCATTTCCAGCAGGCCTTCGGCACATTGGGGAGAAAGTGGAGAGTTTATTTTGGGAACAACAAGGCTCCATTCCGTCGCCGTTTCGGTGTGAAATTATAGGAATAAACAAACATTTTAGACGTCGCGGGCAGCGTTCCTCCCTAGGCCAACATCAAATGTCACCCTCTCGAGAACGATTCCACGCCCGTGCCGGGTAATTATAGAGCAGCTGCACGTCGAGTGCATAACCGAATCCGCTTGGAGCCCGAGTCAATGATTGTGGCTATTTATATCCGCATGTCTCGTTGTTTATGGGGGGAAGTTTTGTGCTCCCCAGATGCCTGTCCGACATCCACCGGATGTGCTCCAGAAGGAGGCTTTGGGTGCGCAGCTAGGTCTCTCCACAACATCAGCTATTCACATTGCCATCCTCCTAACGCTATTTCATTTCTTGCGCAACAGACGACGGAGAAGGTCACGTTGGAACTGTTTGCGAAATTGGTCGATGCGGATCGACACTCTCACCGGAAAATACTGTTGTGGTCAACTGGGACTCGGGACACAGGACCAACTACCGTGTAGGCTATCAGAATCAGTACGACCTGATAATTGTGGATAATGCTCAAGTTGGTAAGTATCCAAACTACTCGGACATGGTAGTATTCTCATCCTCTTCCTTTTTTTCGCAGGCGTTCGTCACTCAAATGTCGTTTGCGATGGCTGCTCCAAGGCAGGCATCGCTGGCATAGTCTTCAAGTGTGCCCAGTGTCCGAACTATCACTTGTGCGCCTACTGCTACGCCGAGGATATTCACGACTTGGAGCATCCCTTCATCCGTTACACCACCCCCAACTCATTGGGTGTCCGAGTACCGACGCGGAAAGGCTCTAAGCGTATTCAGCTGCGCGGTATCTTTGTCGGCTCCAAGGTAGTTCGTGGCCCCGACTGGGAGTGGAGCGAACAGGACGGTGGCGAGGGCAAGTCGGGTCGGGTTATGGAAATCCGTGGCTGGGACAACGAATCGTGTCGCAGTGTAGCCAACGTCTCGTGGGTAACGGGGTCAACGAACGTCTACCGTTTGGGACACAAGGGCAACGTGGACCTCAAGTATATATCAGCTACGAGCGGCGGCCACTACTACAAGGACCATATGCCCGTTCTGGGACAGCCGGAGGAGCTACAGCCAGTGGCACCCATGGTGAAGCCAAGCTTCTCGGTGGGCGATCGGGTCAAGGTGTGCCTGGAGGTTGATGCCCTGATGAAGCTACAGCAGGGACACGGTGGCTGGAATCCCCGAATGGTGGAGCACTTGTCCAAACTGGGCACTGTTCACCGGATCACAGACAAGGGCGACATTCGGTAAGCCTTCATTTATTTTTAGTTTAAAATTTATTTTAATTTTTGAAACACAACAGTGTCCAGTACGAGAATTGCCCCAACCGATGGACCTTTCATCCCGCCGCCTTGGTCAAGGTTGTCTCTTTCCGTGTTGGCGATTTGGTCACCATCATCAATGATGCCATCAAGGTGCAGCAACTGCAGAAGGGCCACGGCGAATGGATCGACATTATGCGCTATGTAAGTGGCTGTCTTTAGGGAATAATTTTCAAAATTAATTTCTTGTAATCCTCTCAAGGCATTGGGAAAACTGTGCAAAGTCGTGAAAGTGTACTCCGATGGCGACCTTCGCATCCAGCAGTTGGATGACGGCTTCGAATGGACTCTGAACCCCAAGTGCGTCAAGTTGGAGCGTTCGCCCCTGGCCACAGCTGCCGAGCGCTCCAATAGCATGATGGACCTAAGTCATCGCAGAGCTGACCATGTAATGACTCCGCTCTCTGGGCTCTCTGGTAGCTCGGTGGCCGACAAACTGGTACGCGAGGCGGCCCAGGGCCATCTGGACTTTGTGCGTCAGCATCTGGATGCGAATCCCAGCCAAGTGGATGTGATGAGCGGCGGCAAGGCGTGCATCCAGGTGGCCTCCCACCAAGGCCACGTGGAACTGGTCAGCTATCTTATCTCCAAGGGAGCCAACGTGAATGCTGTGGACAAGGAGGGCGACTCGGCGCTGCATTATGCCGCTTTCGGCAACCAGCCGGCCACGATGCGAGTGCTCCTCCAGCACGGGGCTGAAGTGAACTTCCTCAACTCGAGCCACTGCTCGGCTCTGCACATCTGCGCGCACAAGAAGACGCCTCACTGTGTCCGCGAGCTGCTGCAGCACAGTGCCAACGTTAATATTCAGGACTCGTATGGTGACACAGCTCTCCACGATGCCATCGGCAAGGAGAACACCGAGGTGGTGGAGCTTCTCTGCAACGCTCCCAACCTTGACTTTACGGTGAAGAACAACCGTGGCTTTAACGTGCTCCATCACGCTGCGCTAAAGGGGAACGTTGTGGCCGCCCGTCGAATCCTGCAGCTCTCTCGCCAGCTGGTCAACGTACGCAAGGACGACGGCTTTGCCGCTCTGCATTTGGCCGCCCTCAACGGACACGCTCAGGTTGTCGAGACACTGGTCACTGAGGGACAGGCGGAGCTGGACATCCGTAACAACCGCCGGCAGACGCCTTTCTTGCTGGCGGTTTCTCAAGGCCACGCCGGTGTGATCGAGCGTCTGGTGCGGCTTTCGTGCGACGTCAATGCCAAGGACGAGGACGGAGATAATGCCATGCACTTGTGCGTAATTAAGAAGTCAAACCTCCAGGCAGCCGCCGAGCCACAACAGGAGGAAGCACCAGAGATTCACAAGTTCTACCAGAGCCTGGTGTCCACGAGCGTTCGCACAGAAGATCGCCTGATGTACAGCATCCTGATCTATCTGTCGCGGTCCGGTTGTCGGGTGGAGCTGAACAACGCCAATGCAAGCATTTTCGAATGGATCACTGACCGCAACATCCGCCAGTTGATCTTCGGCCAGCAAGCGGATGCAGAAGCCCTTCCGCGTAATCTCCAGACCCTGGACATGTCGGAAGCTGCTGCCGCCGAGGAAGTGCCAACAGAATCCAATGGTGCTGCCCCGTTGCCGCCACAGCGCCAGCAACTAGATCTGATGCCAAAGCCCAACGACGCGACGACAGTATCCGGAGCGGCACCATCCACACCCTCTGCTTCGCCGGGCGTGAAGAAACTCAACTCGGATGCTGTCCAGCAGAACGTCTCGCCGCAAGTGGCACCGCGCAAAAAGGCCCCCAAACCGCCAACTAGCTCCACGGTGGTGGAGCCCAGTGTGGCTGGAGCAGCTGCATCCAGCTCCAATCCGAGTCCTGCCATCGTGTCGGGACCCCAGGAGTGCATCGTGTGTAATGAGGTGCTGCAACTGGTTCGCTTCGAGCCGTGTCAGCACCAGATCGCCTGTGAGGAATGCGGTATTCGGATGAAGAAGTGTCTGCGCTGCGGAGTGATAATCGAGCGGCGCCTGACCCCCAGTGGAAGGGTGGTGTCTTTGCCCACGTCCACGTCGTCGCCGAGTGATCCCACCCGCCTGCCATCGGGAGACCTGTTGCGGTACCTCGAAAACAAGGTGCAAGAGTTCGAAGAGACGCACTTCTGCGGCATCTGCATGGAGCGGAAACGAGACGTGGCTTTCCTCTGCGGTCATGGGGCGTGTTCCCACTGCGCCGAGACCCTGCGCACATGCCACATGTGTCGGAAGACGATACTCAAGAAGATCAACCTGTACTGAGAAGGAAGATTGGAAATCCGAAACGGAACAGCTCTCCAACCAGCAACCAAAGTGGCTTGTATATAAAAATACATTAAAAACGAAATCACAACACACACACACACACCCACATTTGCCGTGTCATGTGCGACTCGAAACTAATTATTTATTGAACACCGACGAATTTTACGCGTTGTTTTTTTTATTATCGGTTTATGAACGGCATTATTTACATAAAAAAAAATAAAGAAAACCAATTATTGTGCACCCTTCACGTATATCTAGTTATTAGCCTCGTTCAACCATCTCTGGCAACGATAAAGAGATAATAGGAAAACAACTAATATCGATGAGATATTTAATAGTCTTATTGAATTGCAAATATACAAATTTAAAATAATTCAAAACAAATTGTTTTATTTGGTTTGGCAGAAGAACGTAAAGAAATAACTTAATTAGTTGATGTTGTAAGCAGACTTTGCGCACATCTTTATTTCATTTAAAATTAACTAAAAAATATAGGTTCTGTCTATTGTACGAGGAGACTAGACTGCGGATCAGGTTCGTCGATACAGCAGGATACAATGTGCTTTCCAGGGACCATCACATTACCCAACAGACGGGGCTCCTGGCCCTCCACCAGGTACTCGGCACACATGGACAGGACGATGTTGGCGTCTCGATCGGTGCAGTTGAAGAAGCCAACAAGGACGCGGCCATCGGTGATGACGATTCGCAGGACGCGACCCAGCCACTTCTGTAACTTCTTTCGTCCAGAAGTCAGACTAACGTCGTTCATCTGGTGTGGGGCATTCGTGGTGATCCGGAAGGGTTCCGTCGGTATGAACTGTTGGGCCTGCACCTGCTGCCCCGTGATGCTCAGATCTGTCATCTGTTTATTGTATGGTGTGCGGTAATTGTTGAATTTAAATTTGCTAAATAAAAGTTTCGTGTTTACAAAGTGTCGGGTCGGGTTTGTGTGGAACCAGGGCTGCATACGAGTGGTTCTGGTTCCGGTTCACCGGGTCCAGGACAATTGATTGTTATCATAAACTATTACTTATAATAACTAAGTAGTAACCTTAAAAACTAAAGCCAATGAATTAAAGCGTCCTTTGATGCTTAAGTCAAAGTTTTTAAAAATTATTTCATTGTTTTTAATTAATAATAAAATTTGGTAACAATCGATAGTTTGGCCATCCCTCGCTGTCATCGATATCTACATAGAGTACGCAGCCGAAAAAAATCACACACGTCACAACACTTTAGTGGAGTCGCCAGAAAAGATATCTCAGTCAAGATGGCCAAACAAGTGGCCGATTTTCAGACCAGCAAGGTCCAATTTTACCAGAAGCTGGCCCTTGCCATTATCCTTGGAGCGGTGCTCCTCTCCCTGCCGGAATTCTGTGCCGGTCAGGGTAATCCCAGTTTCAAATACTCGCGGGAAGCCAATGAAAACTTTGATCCGAAGAAGGCTCCGCCGGTTGTGCATGATCACCACGACCACGACCATGATCATCACGATCATGGGCATCATGATCACCACGATCATCATGACCACGATCATCACGACCACGATCATCACGACCACGATCATCACAACCACGACCATCATGATCACCACGAACATGGGCATTCTAAAGGCAAGCCGGCATTGGGTAAGAAGCTTTTCCTCCACGGAATATAGTGTGTATTAATAGTGTTTTCTTTCAGATATGAACACCATATGGCTGCACTCGATAGGATCCACGCTACTTATCAGCGCTGCTCCCTTCGTGCTGCTTTACATCATTCCTCTTGATAACAGCGAGGCGATGAAGCCACGTCTGAAGGTTCTATTAGCCTTCGCATCCGGTGGTCTGCTGGGCGATGCTTTCCTGCACTTGATACCGCACGCCACACACCCCCACTCCCATGGAGATCACGAACATGGAGACGGACACCACCACCATCATCATCATCATCACCATGAGGGAGAGAAGGATGGGCACGGACATGTTCATGATATGTCCGTTGGCCTGTGGGTGCTGGGTGGCATTATTGCCTTCTTAGCGGTTGAGAAACTCGTGCGTATTCTGAAGGGTGGCCATGGAGGACACGGCCACAGCCATGGAGCACCCAAGCCGAAGCCCGTTGAGGGCAAAAAGGCTTCGAACAAAGATAATGGAGATGGAGACAAGAAATCCAAGTCCAACAAGCCGAAAGACAACAAGAAGGAAGCCGAGCCGGAAGGTGAGGTGGAAATATCCGGCTACTTGAACCTGGCAGCTGACTTTGCCCACAACTTTACCGACGGCCTGGCTATCGGAGCATCTTACTTGGCCGGCAACAGCATCGGCATTGTCACCACCATTACTATTCTGCTACACGAAGTTCCGCACGAGATCGGCGACTTTGCCATCCTCATCAAGTCCGGGTGCTCGCGACGAAAGGCGATGTTGCTGCAGCTGGTCACAGCATTGGGAGCAGTGGCTGGAACAGCTCTAGCCCTTTTGGGAGCTGGAAGCGGTGAAGGGGACACTTCCGCACCCTGGGTGCTGCCTTTCACTGCTGGCGGATTTATTTACATTGCGACGGTCAGCGTGTTGCCGGAACTACTGGAGGAATCCACAAAACTGAAGCAGTCGCTGAAGGAGATCTTCGCGCTGCTCACCGGCGTGGGATTGATGATCGTCATCGCCAAGTTCGAGTAGGGGTAATTGTGCGAATGCAAAGCAACTTAACAAATGGGGTTTCCAGCTAATCACCGGACAGTTTTAAGCAGATCTAGGATCAGGTTTCACATAAATTCAGAGAAAAACAATTGTTTTAATATGCGCATTAACATTTGAAACAATGCCATATTTAATTAGGACTCAGTTTTTCGATCAACCTGCTTAGAATTACTCTAGGATTATATTCCGAACCCATATTAATATGTTCAAAAGAATCGATTCAGCTTTAAACAGATTTGATTGCCCTTAAAAATTGTGCTTTCTTTCCTTCGAAGTGAAATTTTAAAATAAGTCAAAATACACTATACAAAAAATATTTAAAATCTTTCGTTATCTTGATAAAATAATTTAGTTTAACAGATTTTTAAGCTTGAAAAATATCTCTTTACTTTTAAAACACATGCTTGTAGGATTTACAAGTTTGGAGTACAAGTGAGTGCCTCACTGGCGCTTCTCTCCATTCAACGTTGTCTTAATTTCATTAAGGCAGTACTCGGCCTGCTCTAGAGCATCTGGGTTTCCATGTTTCTTTCCCATTTTCCAGGCAAGACGACAAGCGTCCTCCGCCTGCTTCATCAATCCCTCGCGAAGATACACCAGCCCCAAGTTCGCCTGAAGAATGCCCTCCTGGGTAACGTCTTTCAGCTCCTTTGCCAGATCCATTGCCAGCATTAGAGTTTCACGGGCATCTGCATACTTCTCCAGCTGGAAAGTGGAAAGTTTTTATATTTCATGGTTTGTGGGAAGCCTGCAGAAACTTACATTGACATAAGCCACACTAATGTTGTTCAGGATGGTTACTGATGCCTCATTCACGGTGCCATATACATCGACAAGCGTATCGTATGCTTCCTTGAAGAGTTTCCTCGCCTCCGAATAATTTCCCTGCTTCATCAGCAACTGGCCAAACCTGAAACAAAAGCCCAATACATCGATAGGATAGAATGTAGGGGATGTCTGGTGAGCTTGGAAGCCATGGAAACACCTTCAATACCAGTTCTTTGTCAGGCCATACAACTCCTGTATGTCTTTATCTTCTGGGATCTTTTCTAGGAGCTTGGCCAACTGCTGCAGGGTCCAGGTGAAGCCCTGAAAGCTCTTTTCGAGGTCGCCTTGCAGTTGGGCCATGTGCGCTATCTTCGAACTGATGTGCAGGATCTGTAAGAATGCATTACTGAACACGAGATGGACAAGAATCGAGATGGGGAAGAAGGCTCACCTTGGGACTCTCTTCGTTGTGGCCGTCGGCGAAGAGACGCTTCATAACGTCGGCGAATATCTTCTCCGCCTTCTTGAACTGCTCCCTCTCCATGGCCAGGTTAGCCATCACATCGTACACATACGTTATACCATCCTTGCTCTGCAAGTCTTGGGCCATGCGGAGCGCCAGGTGGAGCATCTGCTCGGCCTTGTCGTACTGCTCCCGCTGAATACACAAGATAGATCGCTTGATCGTGTTGACCAGCTTGTCCTCGGGGGTCTCCTCCTTCTCATCGCCGCTACCGAATAAATTAAATGTGAATGCTGCAGTAAATGCCCACAGCATACCGGTGGACGTATGCGGATGGGGAGGATGCAGTCGCGCAACCCGGCCACCACTTGGAGCCTTGGCGAAGCACAGACTGCCTCTTCTCAGGGGCGCAGAGGTATGGAGCTCCATGGCAGGTACCATACGGAGCCTACCCATTACTTGAGTCAATTTGCAAATGTTTTTGACAATCATTCTTAATACATTTCGCCAAATCCGAGAAGACTTCGAACGTTTACTTTATGTTTGATTCGGTGCTGCTTATGAAATGGGCAACAGTGTTGCAAAATGCCCGGGGAGTGTTACAAGGTAAATTGTAACGAATATTTAGACATAAATCAACAGTTTTCTTACATAATTCAAAGATTTGCTTATTGATTTAGTATTTTAAATTATTCTTAATTTAAAACTAACAATTATTTTCATTGCTTTTATTGGCTAATAACATCAATTGGCAAGAGAAAGTTTTCTTGGCTTCCTCCTTCTTAAGTTGCCATTTAATTAAAATAGCTTGAAAGGAAAATTAAAATAAAATGATAAAAATTTAATATATTATTCTATAACTAATAAACTGATAGCTCTTTTTATCCTAGGTATCTAACGGTTAATGAAAATGCATCCGATAACTTCTCCGATACTAAAGTATTCGATAGCTGCAACGTGCGATATCGATTGTCGGAAGCAACCCTTCATTTTGTGGCGGATTGACGCTCTTTTGCTGGCAAAATAGAAAATTAAGAATTTTTCATAATCGTGCAAAGGTGTGTGTCCCAGGGACGAGGAGTGAATACAGTGTGCAGTGAATGAAACAGAAGATCTAGAGTTTTGTTTTAGATTTTTGCAGCGAGCGTTTCCCGCAGCTATGAGACGGCGCAGCGAGCGAAAAAAGTCCTCCTCGCCCGCCCCGGTGCCGGCACGGAGAAGCCGCCGCTCCCTCAAGGTGTCCGAGAACGAAAAGACGGAGGACGATGCCAACGTGCAGGAGGAGCCGCAGACCCCCGCATCGCGGGAAGAAGCTACCGAGGCACGTGCCTCTAGCGAGGAACCAACTGGTTCCCCAGTGCGCAAGGGTCGCGGCAGCCGCTCGACTCCCAAAAAGCGAGCCGATGGTAAGAATACTGACCGAAAAGTTGAACCAATACCAGAGGAGCCGGAAAACGGACAGCACGCTGAAAAGCAAGGCGATGAAGAGGAGAAGGAGGTGGTCTCTGAAAAGAGTGAGCCCTCTGATAACAGGAGCGAGGATCTTGTAAAGAAGCGGGAGACTGCAGGCCAAGATAAGGAAGCGACCTCTGAGGACAATGATGACAACGATGACAAGCCGAAAGGGAACGCCGAGGACAAAGAAGACGGACAAGACAAGAAGAGCAACCAAGAGCAAGAGGTAACAGTTCCTTCTCCTTCAGTTAGCCTAACGGCCAGCAAGGATGAGGAACATCTAAAAACGTCAAGCGATGTATTAGACATTCAGACAGAAGACGTCGAGGAGAGGGAGGAGGAACCCCCCGCCAGGAAGCCGAAGAAGAAGTCCAAGGACCAGATTCCGGACAACGAGGAGGAGAAGGTCGCTGAGGAAGAGGAGCAGAAGGAAAACCGTAAGCAGGAAGATGAGGATACCGTGAAGGCTAGCGATGAAGCCACAGATCTTCCAAATGACAAACACGAGGCCGCAATAACCAATAACCAGAATAACAGCACCATAGCAACACCCTCAGCCGAAACTCCAGCGTTGCAGCAACAACGTTCGGTGAGGAAGCGCAAATGGTTGACGAACAAGAAGGCATCGGATCGTGCCCCGCCCGTACTGGCGATTTCAACGGACTCGCTCAAGAACATTATCGCTGATGTAGTACAGCCGGTGCCGCTAAGTGATGTCCAGTTAGAATCGTCGTCTGAGGAGGAGGGTCTAGTCACCAGTGACCACGAATCGGAGCGCTCGCTCTCGCCGTCATCGGCCGTCAAGGAGCGCGTCGTCGAGGTTCCTGCCGCCAATACCAGTACTGAGTCAACTGGGGATAAGGAAGCAGCTAGTGGAGCCGCTGGTAGAACAACTCCGCCACCTGGTTCTGCCGATTCGGCGCCAGCACAGAGTGGTTCCAGCAAAGCCACAGTGGCGACGCCAGCCCCACATGTAGTCCGTTCCCCCAGTCCAGCTCGTAACCGCGCCAGCCACGTGCTTTACATAACCAACCTGGTGCGGCCCTTCACCGTTTTGCAGTTAAAGGGTCTGCTGGCGCGGACGGGCAAGATCGTTGAGGATGACGGCTTCTGGATAGACCGCATCAAGTCCAAATGTTATGTTGCCTACTCATCAGAAGAGTAAGTAGAAGAAACTTTATGTTTAAAGATTATTTCCGAAACAAAAGAGCGTAAAATAGTCTACTTAAAAATATATTTTAAAAGTATAACGAATTGATTTAAACACAAGTTCTTTTGTTATTCAATTTTAAGGTAAAAGTGGATTATTTAAAAAAATTAATTAATTGAAAATCTTGCAGCGAGGCCATTGAAACCCGTCATGCCTTGCACGGAGTGCGTTGGCCAGTCTCCAACCCAAAATGCTTGAACGTCGACTTTGGTAGCCGATTGGACATGGATCGTGCGATAGAATCGACCAAGGATGAGGCTCCAAAGTACGGCCAAGAGAACACCAGGGATAACCAGCAACCAGGCAATGCTTGGTCCCGATTAGACACAACCGATAAAAAGGTAAAAAATAAAATATTGTTAAATAGAAAGCTTATTTTATCTCTTTTTCTTAAACACAGCCCATACGACCAGTTCGTGAATGGGATGTAGGAAAGAAGGAGCCGGGCGAGCACGACAAATCCGGCAGTGACAAGCGTCGAGGGAGCAAGGACCGACTGGAATCACGATCTCGAGACACGGAACGGGCCGGTCAGGAGCGCAAGCGGTCTAGGGAGCGAGAGGGTCGAGGACGCGACCGCGAGCGCGAACGAGATCGGGAACGGGAGAGGGAGAGGGAGAAGGAACGTGACCGCAGCGATCGCAATGCACATGGACGTAGTCGCAGCGGATCACCAGGTGAGATGCATAGAAGGTAATGCCGCTTTTAACAAAAATGTAACATATCTTTTTGTTTATTTCGCGCAGCAACCAAAGCCAAAAGAAAGGAGAATGAACCACCCATCAGGCTATTAGATGATTTATTTCGTAAGACTAAGGGAACGCCCTGCATCTATTGGCTGCCATTGACGCCGGAAGCTGTAAGTTCAGGAGAAGCCGCTGTAGATTATGGTTATATGAAAATCTTACAAGAACAAGCAAAAGAAAGAACATTTAAAATCATTTAATTACCTAAAATTAGAGTTAGTTTTATGATATTCGGTAGGGATTACAATTATCTCCAAAACTTTACTTGCAGATTGCAGAAAAGGAGGCATTCCGTCAAAAACGCATCGAGGAACACAAGCAACGCATCAAGGAGCGAGAGGAGCGACAGAAGGAGCGGGAGAAGGACCGTGACCGGCAGCGCGATTCGCGCCGTAACCGTTCGAATGAACGGAGGCGATCGCGTAGCCGCGAGCGGGAACGGCGACGTTACTAGGCGGAGGCTTGAGATTGAGCAAATAAAATATCTCAAAAAACTAGCATCAACATCCATAAAACTGAAACGAAAAACAGCAACTAAAACTGAAACTTCTTCAGGGTTCCATTATTACCCGAATCGTTCCAATATTTTCAAGCGTTATTGCGCATTCAAATACATCAGCAGTTGTAATATTCAACTTGAAGTCAAATAGACTTCAATTTGAATATTTTTACTGACGTTTTGACATTCTAACATTGAGATTCAAATTACCTTTTTCCCAGAACTCTTCTCATTGTTGTTGTTTTCTATATATCACCATATATATTTCTATATATATAACCTGATTTGATTTTTTTCCTCAAATGTAGCATTTTACAGCGCCTAACGTCACCTCACCCCCTAAAAACATCCACAGCCCCACTCCAGCAACTTCGCAAGTGCGGCAGCAGCAGTGTCAACGCAAGGAGTTCGTCTTTCCGGCGGAATCTGTTAACTTGCAGCAAGTTATTATGCTTACTTCTATATATATATATTAAAACGAACAGAAAATATTTGATTTAATAATTGTAATACCAACTCTAAAATTTTAATGAGCCTAGAAATACAATTTAACATCAGTCGGCAACTTGTGAAATGCCACAAATACAATTGTGTTTTTTTTAAATATTTAAGTAAATAACTAAAGTTGGGGCTTAAAATATAGATTTTTTTAAATATAAAAGATAAAGAAATATTTTTGAAGAAGTCAAAAAATACTGTAGATTTACGAGTATTTTGGAATATCCCCAACGAAAATCTAGTATTTTTCTATCGATAGTTAATGATAAGATCCTATCGAAGTTCCACATAATCGAGACGTTTCATCAAAATTAATAAATTGGTGAAAAAATGTGGTCCGACACAGTATTGATTGTATTTATTTCGGTTTGCACCGCTTTTCTGGGCGAAGGTAAGTGAAATGGCATTTATTATGAAGTAATATAACACTTTTCTGTTACAGGCCTCACCTGGGTGTTGGTTTACCGGACGGAAAAGTATCAGAAACTGAAGACCGAAGTCGAAAAGCAGAGCAAGAAATGTAAGTAAAAACGTTTTCCTCGTAAGTTACAAACTAAATCCTAGTGTTTTGCAGTGGAGCGCCGCAAAGAGATTCATGGTGATTCCCTGGACAAGGCAGTGAAGAAAAAAATCGAGCGCGATGAGGAGAAGCTGAAGAACAACAACCGAGACCTGTCGCTGGTGAAGATGAAGTCAATGTTCGCCACCGGCTTTGCTTTCACAGCGCTCCTCAGCATGTTCAACAGCATTTTCGATGGTCGTGTTGTGGCCCAGCTGCCATTTACGCCCATTTCCTGGATTCAGGGCCTGAGCCATCGCAACCTGGCTGGCGACGACTACACCGACTGTTCATTTATCTTCTTGTATATTCTGTGCACAATGTCCATTCGTCAGAACATCCAGAAGCTGCTTGGCTTTGCTCCCTCCCGTGCCGCTAGCAAACAAGGCGTTGGGCTTTTCGGACCCGCTCCCGGACAGTTCAAATAGTGAATAACTCAATATTAACAATACTATTAAATTATGTTCGTTATGTATAAAAAGATGACCCAGTTTTGTGGGCAACTATCTTTTAAATTCATGTACATAAAACGTGAATAGCTAACTTTTTGTCAAATGGGTTAAGGATTGGAAGTTTAGTCTTTGTCCAATAAATTTTATTGACGCCAATTTTGTGTACATTTTAAAGCTTTGCACCAGACAGGTTTTTAAAAAACAATTTAATTTATTTACGTACAAGCATGCTACTTGGACTTCAATAGTTCTATTAAAAACAAAGGATCTTAGCTTAAGACTTGACTTATTTCGTATATTGGTCTTTCCACGATAAGTCTGTCGAAAGTGAGGCGCGAGAGGTCTATGGTACGGAACTGGCCATCTATAATCAACTCGGAGATAGCCCGGCCTGCAGCTATCGACTGCTGAATGCCGTGACCGCTGAATCCCGTAGCCACGTACAGGTTGTGGTAGTAAGGATGGGCACCAACTATTCCATTCTCATCATAAACGTTATGTTCGTAAAATCCAGCCCAGCTGTCGACCACTTTGGAATCTCCCAAGGCTGGCACTCGGTCGGCAAGTTTTGGTCTGATATGCTCCTCGAAGTACTGCGGATCCACCGCTGCACTGTCGCTGTCATCTTGAGAATTATGGCCGCAAAGAAAATTACCACCCAATCCATCGCGTCGGATGAAGGTACCCGAGGGATCGATAGTCAGTGGCATGCCCATTCCAGGTGCATTTTCCGCCTGACTATTGATGGCGAATAAATATCGTTTACGTGAGTCTATGGGAAGAGGCACCTGCAACATTCCCGGTCCGACTCCTATCTGCGCTAATCGCGCCACGTTACTGGAAGCTGTTCCAGCTGCTATCACACACAATGCGAATTTACAGGTGCGCCGAGTTCCGTCGGCCAGATGGATGACCGCCTTGTCTAAGCCGTTGTAGCTTCCCTCATTGGATCCAGCGACCACCGACATATCAGATTGCGCCCGAAAATCGAAGCCAACCACCTCGCCGTTAACGAAATGAGCCCCATTCTTGGCGGCAGAACGCCTAAAGTTGCTAAGCAAAGCCAAAGGGTTGAACCAGCCTTCTAGCTCCAGGCCATGACAGCCCAGGGCAATACCCTGCGTATTCAACCATGGAAACCGAGCAGCCAGGCGATCCGCGGTGAGCAACTCGTTCCGGGCACCAAGCTCGTTCTGAAGCTGGGAGGAGCGCATTAGTGCCTCGGCGTCTTCGTCTTTGCAAAGCAGTAGATGGCCATGCGGGGTAAATTGGATTGGCACGTCGTTACCAAAATGCTCTTTGGAGTTGCGTAGGAACTCGGCAGCGAACAGAGACATTTGAATGTTTTCCGGCAGTGAGAATTGCTGGCACAGGCCTCCAACTGCGACTCGGGTAGCAGACTTTGCGAACTAAAACCAAAGAACAATAGGTTTTAATTGGAAGATGACTCTCTAAAAATGTACCTACCGTCTCATCCTTCTCCACTACCACCACGTTAAGACCATCACGTGCCTTTTCCTTTAACCAGTAGGCTACGGAGCTACCCAGGCCACCGCCTCCAATGACTAGCACATCGCAGTGTGTTTGGAAGTCCTCCGGTAATGTGTAGTCCCTGTCTCTTTCCCCAGAGAATTTAAATTTGCTCTGGGTTGGGATGGTGTCTTTGGAAGCCTCTGGGACCTGCTCTTTGGGCACAAAGAACTCCTTCACTTTGCGCATATCGTTGCCCAACAAACGAAGGGTTCGCCGGATAGGGTGTTTGTCTTCGTCGTCATTGCCTGGGCCACTTCCACTGCCAGCTTGGTTGACTGAATAGGAACGACGCTGTAGCATCCGCACCACATGCTTATATCGTAACATCTTTTTCTAATTATAAAAACAAAATTTTAATTCATATTCGGAGTTTTAATTTCTATTTGGTAACAGGGGCCAACGAATGCCGCTAAATGGGTTATCGATAAAGTAAGCAGCTGATCAATCAGCTGTGGTGAACAAAATCCACAGATCTCTTAAATTCCACAGACAATAATCGATTATCATTAATAATACCATTCATTTATCTGTATTTCAGTATTTTTTTGCCTAGCCGGTACTTTTTTGGGCGGAAATCCAAATCGGCATCTGGCAACACTGAAGCAACATTACTTGGCATTTTGATTGGACAAAAATATAAAAAGTCGGCAATAACTGTGGTAGTAGAAAATTAAGAGTTCAAAAAAATGACCAACGCAACGGATGTCGGTGCCAACGATGTGGAGATGGAGGTGGACCCCGCCGCAGAGACTTTGGCGGACGAGAAGAAGAACCAAGATGTGGCTACGGTGCAGGAGATCCGTGAGCAGATTCGTCAGATTGAGAAAGGAGTTGCTTCCAAAGAGTCACGGTAAGTAAACAGTGATCTGTAGTTTTCATTAAATAACGGCTAATCTTTCTATTAGATTCATCCTACGCGTACTGCGAAACTTACCAAACACTCGTCGCAAACTGAACGGAGTGGTGTTCCGAAATTTGGCCCAAAGCATTTATCCGCCAGGAGCGGATCGTGAGGCCGCCGTGGCTTTGATGCCCGCCGTTGAGAAGGACGCCACTGAACTTCCCGATCTAGCCAAGAAGCAGGTCGCCTCGAAGGCTCCTATTGCCGAGGTGGACGCCTACTTCTACCTACTTCTGTTGGTCAAGCTTATCGACGCAAATGACCTTAAGCGCGCTGGGACTTGTGCCGACGCCTTGATGGCTAAGATTTCGGTCCAGAACCGTCGCACCCTGGATCTGATTGGTGCCAAGTCCTACTTCTACTTCTCTCGCGTTGCCGAGCTAAAGGACTCTCTCGAGGGTATCCGAGCCTTCTTGCACGCCCGCCTTCGGACTGCTACACTGCGTAACGATTTCGAGGGACAGGCGGTGCTGATTAATTGTCTGCTGCGCAACTACCTTCACTATGCCTTGTACGATCAAGCCGACAAGCTGGTCAAGAAGTCCGTCTACCCAGAGTCGGCCAGTAACAACGAGTGGGCCCGCTTCCTTTACTACTTGGGCCGCATAAAGGCCGCCAAGCTGGAGTACAGTGACGCTCACAAGCATTTAGTCCAGGCCCTGCGCAAGTCTCCGCAGCACGCTGCCATCGGCTTCCGCCAGACTGTGCAAAAGCTGATCATTGTTGTGGAGCTTCTGCTAGGAAACATTCCGGAGCGAGTGGTGTTTCGGCAGGCGGGTCTGCGCCAGTCCCTCGGAGCCTATTTCCAGCTCACACAGGCAGTGCGCCTGGGTAACCTGAAGCGTTTCGGCGACGTGGTAGCCCAGTACGGACCCAAGTTCCAGCTTGATCACACTTTTACCCTGATCATTCGGCTGCGCCACAATGTCATTAAGACGGCAATCCGTTCCATTGGACTGTCTTACTCGCGCATATCGCCGCAGGACATTGCCAAGCGTTTGATGCTGGACTCTGCCGAGGACGCTGAATTTATCGTCTCCAAGGCCATTCGTGATGGTGTTATTGAAGCCACTCTGGACCCAGCCCAGAACTTTATGCGCAGCAAGGAGAGTACTGATATATACAGCACCCGGGAGCCGCAGCTGGCCTTCCATGAGCGCATCTCCTTCTGCCTGAACCTGCACAACCAGAGCGTTAAGGCCATGCGTTATCCCCCGAAGTCGTACGGAAAGGATCTGGAAAGCGCCGAGGAGAGGCGTGAGCGCGAACAGCAGGACCTTGAGCTGGCCAAGGAGATGGCAGAGGATGATGAGGACGGATTCTAAGCAGCTGCAACAGCAATCGATATTGTATTCTCTTTTCATAAAAGCATAATCCGCAATTAAATAAGTAACAAAATTTTAAGCAAGTTTTGCCAACTATATCGAATGGTTGGATATTACTGTTAGTTTAGTTATTTAACCAGTTTAATGAAGTGGCATTAGTTTCTTCATTATTTGGGAAAATACAGATGTGCTTAAAAACCTAATAAGAGTTCAGAATTATTTAAAGCTTCTAGTGTTGCCAAGCCGTGCCACCAATTAAGCCATTTAATTATTAACGTTTTCCAATACTAGTTTAGCTTTTTTGTGTCCGGAAGAGTTGGCAACACTGCAAGGAAGCGATTTGGGAATCTCAAACAACACAAACACCAGCCACGGTCACACCGTACCAAAGTGGAAAGAATTAGAAAATTTTGACAAAAATCGCAAACAATGCGCTGTAAATAAAGTGCGCGCAGACAGCAGCCCAAAAAGAAGTGGCCACCATTGCGAAAGTTTTGGAAACTGTCGCAGAAACCACGCTTGGTGCCAGCAAAATCGCGGAAATTGCAGAATTTGCCAGCGGCGAGTGAAAAGCAACGAGTGCTGGCCAATGTGCTGCAGCCCCCCGATACCCCCGCCGCCCGCGAGCCCCGTCACCCGCTAAAGCGCAAAATATATGCGACTGTGTGTTTGTAGTTGTAGTTGTGAGCAGCCTTTGTGAGCAGGAGAAAGAAAAAGGTAGCGATAGAGGCGAGGAACCGCACGGAGGCGGATAAAAGCCAATTAGTTGTTCCCGGGAAGCTGTCCGGTGTCCAGGCGCGGATCCCAGCCAGCCTCGTCAATTGCGGCTGAGATGCAGCAGCAGCTGCTCCACACCGCGCTTGCTGTTACTGTTGCTGTTGTTGTTGTTGTTGTTGTGCTTTTTGCACCCACCACACGTAACTAGAGCACCCACACAAACACATAGACAGAGCAGGGGTATAGCGTATCGGGAAAGCGCCAAGTAGATGCAACACCACGGATTCGGAATCGCAATCGGAATAGGATTAGGAACCGGAATCGCAAGCTGAAACACTGGAGATGATTTGCAAACAGGACGTGCTGCTGTGGTTTGAGAAACTCGAGAGCTACAATCGGATCGAGATGATGTACGCCCTGTTAACCGCCTGCCTGCCGTTCGAGCTGCGTTTCCTGGGCACGCTGCTGGAGGAGCAGGGCAGGTGCGACTCGGAGACGTTGCGCGGCATGGAGTTGAGGGCGAATAACCCTCACGATCTTGCCGCCGACATGCTCACCTGCCAGAAGGGCGACCCCACCGACCGCAAGATACGGCGCAAGATGGCCCTCTACCTGGCCCTAATCCGCGCCTGCAATCGCAATTGCGTTAGCGAGATCTACCGCACCCTGGAGTGTTGGGGTGAGTGCGATTTCAGCTGCATAAACGACCAGGATACCCTTTTGGAGCTGCTGCTCGTCTATACGATGGCGGCCATACATCCCGTTTTCTCCATGGACGAGCAGAAGAAGATATTCGGCATTCTTGCCAAGATTAAGGAGAACAAGCTAGTGGCCGAGCGGTTTCACCCAACAGCACAGATGGAGTCCTCGACACAGGCCCCAGCTCAGACACAAACCCAGCCAACGCCCCAGCATCCGCACCCGCCGTCCCCGCACGATTTGATCATCCAGCAACAGCACGTGATCCATCAGATGCAGGCCCAGCAGCAACCACCGCCGCATCCTCAGCATCCCCAGATGGTGCAGGTGCTGCAGACACCCCAGGGAAATATACCCATGATATTCTCTCAGCACTTTCCTAAGGTGAGACTCGTTAGCAATGGAATAGAGAACATGACAGAGATATTTAATCCCCAGATCCTGCCTGATCAGATTAGCGTGGACGGCATGCCGCACCTGATGCAGTCAAACATCACCATTCCAGCGGATACAAGTGCTATGCTTGGCCACCAGAACACGCCGTGGTCGATGCGTCACTTTGCACCACCACCGCCACAGCAAACGACCGCTCCGCAGCAGCAGCCGCAGAGCCTGGACCATCAAGTGCCACCGGCCAGCTCGCCCATGCTGAGCCAACAATCCTCGCCGTCTAGCAGCCGCACGACGAGTCCCCAGCGGGAGCGCTCCCTTGGCAATGTGCCGATGCAGGCACAGCAGACGCAACAGCAACAGATGAGGAGCATGTCGCAAAGGATGACGGGGCCCAAAAATGCGAGACGTCCTTCTGCGGAGACGACGCCGCCGCCCACTTCCATTGGCGGCGAGCAACAGCATGATGTAAGGATACCTAGCTGTTTTCCTTTTTTTTTATGTTCTTTAAGTGTGGATTCATTTGGAGGATTAGAAAGAGAACCATGTTCTAAAAAATATGATTTTGATCTCTTTCAGAACATCATTGATGGCGGAAGCAGCAATTCCAGCGGCACTAGCTTGCACAGTATCATCCGCAATGGTTTCCCACGGCCCGGACACCACCATAGGGTCAAAGCAAACACCTTTATTCCGCAGCAGCAACACTTTCAGAACAGTAACTTCAACATGAACGCGATGATGCAGAAC
This sequence comes from Drosophila monieri, assembly GCA_035047585.1. Lineage (NCBI taxonomy): Eukaryota > Metazoa > Arthropoda > Insecta > Diptera > Drosophilidae > Drosophila > Drosophila monieri. The sequence continues at coordinate 5,476,955 of JAWNPJ010000079.1, read as the reverse complement.
ATGAGCATGAACGATGATGGCAGCGGTTCGGTGATACCAATGAATTCCAATAAAAGTGCCGCCACTACAGGAAGCGAGTCGGGCAGCTCGAATGGATCCTGCGGTGATCTATCGCCATCGGAAACTCCAACACCCACCCAGGTGCCAGTGCCGTTGCACACTGCAGTGGATGCCAATATGGGCATGGTCACTACGGTGATTCCAACCGGCCTGGGCAGCTATCCACAAAAGCAGCACCACCTTAGCTACAAACAGCAACAACAACTGAATATCCAGCAGCGGCTTAACGGGCGAAACGGGATGGATAAGAACTACCAGCAGATATACACGACGGGTGCACCAAGTGTAGTGAGCGAGGCGCAGACCTCTCAGCAGCAGACACTGTTGATCAGCCCGGCACCGGTGAGTACGCCGACGACAACAGTACTGCTGCAGCCTCAACAACCGCCGCCCGCCGCCTTCAATGCCGCCAGCTATCCATATCACCAACGAGGACCCCCGCCGCCGCAGCAGACTATATTCCAACCACATGGTGCGCCCCCACAGACGGTGCGCGGTGGCTTCCGTTATTCGATGGGCCCGCCTCACAATGGTGAACTCCTTTATCCCTTCCCAACGGGCCTGGCTTTCCTACCAGTGCCTACGGCCGGTACTCCAACGGCTGTGACGCCACCTCAGCTCCCGAATACGGCAGCAGTGGTCAGCACGAACGCGGCGACTGTACCGACGGCGCCACAACAGATACCCAGCACGCCATCGGCATACAGTGCGCTGGCCGTCTGCCCCATAACGGGAGCAGGTGGCGGCGGTAACACCCAGAAGGTGATCTCCTGCTACAATTGCGGCTCCCAAACGCACACGGGTCGGGAATGCCAGGAGGCATCCATGGAGGATGTGACGCGCAGTGCCAGCTACAAGCTGGACTACTCGGAGACGAGCTTGGATACGAACTCGACGGGGGATCATCACAAAGATGTCGGCAGTATGCAAATGAGCACGGCGACGGCGGGGACGGTTAATAGTACGGGGAAATAGTATCGAAGGTCCATATATACGCGGGCTTATATGGAACTATAATTATAACTATATTAACGATTATGCATAATCCTTACCTACTTATACGAATTACCATTTATTATGATTGTGTAGTGCGGAAATCAAATTTCTCGCCTTTGCCACGTCTCTTAGTTCTTAGTTCCGTAAGCCTCTCAATTCGCGTTACTCGAAGAAGAAGTTCAATGATCGGCAGGCGGCTGCCTAAGTCTTGACAACCCTTATCCGTAAATAAGAATGATTTAGACAAGCCATGCCCACAGAACCGCAGAACCCTGCCCTAGCCCTGCCCTTCCTTTAACCCCTCCCCCCACACACACATAGTCGATAACGAATTTTAGTCATATGCCACTTTAAATATTTCTAAATTTAAGTTGTATGTACAACAGCAATAAGTATAATCCTAATCCTTGCGCTGCTGCTGATCAGTTGCAGATCAGCAACTGACCTACACTCACGGAATCGGTCAGATGTTACAATAACCGGGATCGAATTAAGCTGAAGAACCACTACGTAAGCCACTTTGCGACCAGGACAGGCGTACTAAACCATAAACGTAATCCTAGGAATACAGAACACGTAGCATATGGAATACTTAGCGAATATATAAAAACAATGATTATGTGTATAAACAAACGAGCATAGCAGCACAATGTGCTTAGTTAACCATTTTCTTAATTCCAACCAAACCAGACCTACTGACTTTTTTTTTCACGCTGTTCCACTTAATCCCTCATCTATTTATTTCGCTGCTCCTTTGTTTAGACATGTATTTTAGCAATGTGTTTTTTTGTACTTTATATAAATACCCATATAATTATAAACAAAAAAAGGATATATATATATATATCTAACATATATATATGTAATTATTTTAAAAAACCTACAATCGTATATGATACACACTAATGTGGATAGGGCGTACATTATTGCTAAGCACGCTGTCTAATTATTATTTTTATGTACTCATAACTTGACCCCCGATCGAGTGGGCCGCTGTACATGTATAAACTGGCCAAGTTATGAAATATAACCGTTCAAGTCATGCCAAAACCCGCCCACGGTTGACCACAAAACAAAATTGCCTGCCCTTAGTTTCTTATGTACAGACGTTGTTAAAATTTTGTAAAGTCAGCAGACGAACTGCAATGAAATGATAAGAAGAGCAGATAATTTACATGAAATACACACTTTACTGAGTTTGCTGCTAATGCGTAGGGCGCATGACAAACAATTATTATATTTCATTGAAATAATAAAAACCAATTGTTTCTAAAATTCGTGTAACAAACACAAAGCTAAAAAAAAACCACCTTCTTTCTTTATTTTTTTTGGGAATTTTCAGTAAGGGCTACTGGGATCGGAAGAAGGTTCTATTGAGATTCAACTAGAGGACTCTGCAATGCTTCATAAAAAGGTTATGGGCTTAATCGAGCTTAATGGTGAATTGTAAGGATTATGTTAAGGCCATCTTGATGGGATTTGGCCCACTGTTTAGTCAATATCTCAGCCATATTGCATCCGATTCCTAAAAAGATTACATTTACCAATTAGGGATTAAATCTTCTTCCATGTGCATCAGAATATTGGAAAAATGAAACAAGATTTTGACCCAATTTTTGGCAAAAATCATGATGTTACCCCTTTGAAAAATTACAAAAAATGGATCACATTTTCGATGCTCCAATTTTGATGGAGAATTATTCTACACGAAGATCTAAGATCGTGAAGGTATAACATTTATCGATCGGATAATTAATAGCCAAATTATGAATAATACCCTGTAATAAATTATCACTTTTTCCACATTAAGACCATGTTTATGGCTTTAGGCCAAAATTCAAACTTTTTAAGTCACTTGTTAGTGAATATCTCAGCCATATTGCATCAGATTTCAAAAAGAATTACCATTTACGAATCAGGGATTCAATATCCTTCCATATGCATACCAATATTGGAAAAATGAGAGATTAAAATTTTGACCAAATTTTGAGCCAAAATCATGATGTTACCCCTTTAAAATTTTGCGAAAAATGGGTCCGATTTTCGATGGCTAGATTTTGATAGAAATTGAAAGTACTCGAAGATCTAAGATCGGAAAGGTATATTATTCATGGATCTGAAAATTATTAGCCAAGTTATGAAGAATTCCCCGAAAATAATCAACTCGTTTTCCAAGGTAAGGCCATAAGGAAATTTTGGAAAAATACATACTTTTCACGTAATTTTCAATATCTTAGTCATATTACACCCGATGATACAGTTTCCTTTCTCCCCTTAATCCTTGTTTCCTTTCTCCGGATACTGCATCATCCTGCGTCGTTCTGAATCATCCTGTACATCAGCTGGCTTGAACCTTTAAGTTCCACCACCACGGATATCTCCTCGACAGGATAAAAATAACTCTTTATCGCTTCCAATCCCCAATTCTTCAAGGACCTGCCACCCAAACATATGAAGCCTTGACATATGAACAAGGCAATCCTCCTCCTGAAAAGTTACTTCTCCAGTTACTTCCTATATCTTTTATAAAACTTACCAATCTCCTCATATAGAGTATATTAGCTGCGATGCCTCCCGAAGATAGGTTTCCCTTCTAGTCTAGCTATTTCTAGTAGCCACTTGCAACTCTTTCGGAAGTTTGATGGGCAACTGGGGCGAAAGAGACTCGTTGGTGCAACCGATTGTGGCGCTCTTAATGTTGATTTTAAAAAGGCACTCGTGTTGTATTGCCAGGTTTCCTCTGTGCTTTATCAATTACAGTTACAGTGGTCAATCAATTTAAAGGACATTAAGCTTAAGAATAAAAGTTTTATAGAATTTAATAGATTGTTTTTGAATTGAGATCCTTTTCGGAAGGCTTGTGAAATATAAGTTATATAAAGAAGGATGCCAAATGTTATGATTTCAGAATAGTATAGGAAAACTAAAGCCAGATTTTATATACTTAAGGCTTAAAAAAGTTAAGCAATGAACTAACTAAAACTTAAGTTGAGGCTTGAAATGCATGTTTGGTGAAAAGGGCAAGTAACTGACCCACCCCTAATTAGATACGTTCATCCGGTATCCACTGTACTTCCATGTCTTGAACGCAACTCGGATTTGGGCAACACGAACAGAAACAGAAACTCCGACGGGCCCTCAACCGTGTCCGTCTTGCTGTAACGGCCCAGAGTCATAGCCATAGTTATTGTGTTCGTCTTCAGTGGAGCGGTCGCATCGCGCTGGAGTGGATAGTAGATCGTATTGCCAAATCCAAGCAGGTGCTTGGTGGCATATATACTCCGACAAGAACAACTTATTTCTAGAAAATATATGTAGTGTTACTAAGTAAAAAGAAAATCTCAGAGATAATCCTCGAAAAAAAAAGCTTATGTGTGTTGGTTCCCCAAAAAAACAAGCATTTATGAAATTCAAAACGATCGTCGGACGGTGGGTGATCGTTGATGCATAGCCAAGTGGTGTGCAATGCCGTTGTAGTTTCTACCTTGTTGTAGAGTTAAAAACAAATAAAGACCCAGAGACTATCCGAAACAATGCTCAAAGCCACAAGGAAACCGACGGATCCGTACAAATCGAAGCTGAAAGTTAATGCCAGCCGCAATGAAGCCAATATGCTTCCCGTTGACTCGGCGGATGAGGCCACCAATGGCGGCCAATCCACATCCCCCCAGAAGCTCAGCCTGAAGGGCAGCCAACTGGGCGGCAGCATCTTGATAGGCAACTACAATGTGAGTTGAATCCGCTCCGGAATTTTGATATCTGGCATCCAATATCCGGCTTCCGGTGTGCAATTTTCATTTTCTCTTGTCTTGTCGACAGTACTTGACCCAGCTGGAGGTTTGCGAAAATGAAATGGAGGTCTTGGACCTCAGCTCTCTGGCCCAACTGGAGACTCTCAAGTGCAGCCGGAACAAGCTGATGGAGCTGATCATCAATGCCACCAACTTGCAAGCCCTCGTCGCGGATCACAATTGTAATTCTGTTCCCATTATGATGCAATTGAGTTTAATTTTTTACACAATGCGCATTTTTTAGACCTTCATAATATCTCCACCACCAATACGCATCCTGTGCCTCTGAAGCTGCAGCACCTTGACATATCCCACAACAACTTCATCGAGTTGCCCAACTGGATTGGGGCATGTGCGTCGTTGTCCGTCTTAGACGCCTCCAACAATCATCTAAGCAATGTGTCCGGATTGCTTCGGAACTACAGGATTAGCCAGTTGCTGGCCCTCAACCTGGCTTACAATGGTCTCAAGCAGCTGGAGCAGCTGCCGGAGGGCTTTTCCAGCATCCAAAATCTTCAGCTGCAGAGTAATGAATTACTGAGCCTGCCGGATAACTTCTTCGCCGTAACCCATGCCCGGTTGGAAACTCTAAACGCCTCCTGCAACAAGCTATCCACTCTGCCGCGATATGAACAGAATAATCATGCTGCCTTGGTCAACCTTTCTCTGGCGGGCAACCAGCTGAATGATACCATCTTCGAGCCATTACACAATGCCGCCCGACTAAGGGTTGTCCACTTGGCCTACAACCGCATTGGTGTCCTGCCACCCGCCTGCGTTCGCAACTGGCCGGACCTGGAGATCCTCGTTCTGTCGGGCAATATGCTGCAGCAATTGCCTGAGGAAGTGGCTACTCTTGGCCAGCTTAAGGTGCTCCGCTGTTGCAACAATCTTCTCCTGAGCACTCCCCAGCTGGCCAAGTTAAGCAAGCTAAAGGTACTGGACCTCTCACACAACCATCTGGACAGGGTCAATCTCCTGGCACTAGTTCCCTCGAGAAATCTCAAGTTCCTAGATCTTTCAGGAAACTTGCAATTGCAGGTAGGATTGGTTTTCAAAAATTGCAAGTATATTCGAATAATTTATGTCTAAATAAGGTGGACGAGCAACAATTCAAGGTCTGCCAGACACAGAGCCAGCGCCATTGGAGCCTCATAGATGTTTCCGGCAATAATCGAGCCGCTCTGCCGACCACCACACTCCGGCACTCCAATGCCCAGAAAGGTCAGTCCAAGACGACGCTTCCGTGGAATATGGGATTTGCAGAAACCCCAGGCTCTGGAGATTGCCGCAAGCTATTGGTCTGCCAGTTGCGAGCTGGGAATTACGGCGCTTCCGATGAAGCACTCTATGGTATGTTCGAGGCGGCCGAGGGATTCGCTCGAGCGGCGCAGGAAATGGTCCAGCTTGTGCCTGGTCTGATGAAACAGGAACAACTGGTCAAGGATGCGGCGGTCAGGGATTACATGAAGTCCACCCTGCTAGCGGCACAACGCCAGTGCGGTAGGGTGAGGAGTGCAGCGCTGTTCCATCTCACCAGGACAAGGGCTCCCTCCAAAGTGAGGCCATTAAAAAGTAAGCGGTTTGTTCTGCGGATGGCCAGTTCCGGACGATTGGACGCCTATTTGGTGAGACGTACTACCCAGCTACGCATAACGGATTCGGAAGCAAATCCAAGGGAGCTGGGTCCCACATTGACCATGCCGGATCCACAAGTTCTAGAGGTTGGTTTTTAGAAAATTTTATAGTTTTTTATTTTTAATTCCTATTTTATTCTTCAGCTTACCCTCAGCAATGATGACGAGTATCTGGTAGTTGGGAACTCCCAGTTGTGGTCCGTGATGGACATAGATCGTGCCGCTCGAGAAATCCGCAAGGAAGAGAATGCCCTGTTGGCCGCCAAGCGGCTAGTGGATATTGCCCAGAGTTTTGGAGCGGCGGAGAATCTCAGTGTGATTGTGGTGCGTTTCAGGCACCTTGGAACAGATGTGGATCACCTCATTCGAGAACTGAAGCAGAGCGTTCGAAAAAAACCGGCTCCAGTTCCTGTTCCTGTCTCGAACGGGTCTGTATGCAAGCGCACCTGCTGTGACAGAAGCAACGCCTGTCGCCACCGGGCCATCGAGCAGGAGCCTCTGGCGGGAAGATCCTCACCCAGCGGACAGAGCGACCGGGATCTGCTGGCCAAGGACAAAGACAGCACCGACAACGAGTTCGTGTTGGCGCACGCTCGAGTCATGCAGGAGGAACAGCAACTGGAGATGCTGGACGAGACGGAATCGGTACTGTCCGAGGAGCAGTTCAAGTGCTGGGAATATATGCTGGAGCAGAACACCCAACTGCTCTTTGACAAGGAGTTGAACACCATTTCCAAATCCTTCACCAAGCAACGACAGGTGCCCAGTGCGATCCTGGTTACTCCTGCTCCCGCCAGCGAACGCAATGATTTTACCTCAAATCTCATGCGGAGTGTCACCAACAAGTTCATATCGACCAGCACACCCCAACTGCCCCAAACCCTAACCGGCTCTACTTCAAATCCAGCGCCTTTGGGCGCGTACCATCCTATCAAGCATCCCATTCCTGGACACTTCGGGAGCGCCCTATCCTTTCAACAGGCCCACAGCTATGGATATAATTTGTTTGACGGCAAGTCCCGGAAGATGTCCGCAGGATCCGTAAAACGAGTCGGAGGGCCCCACTCGGCGTACTTTGGATCCTTGCAGCGACTGATGCCTTACAATTTTGAATATGACTTTGCAGCTACCCAGGAGCGGGAAAGGAACATCCTGGATGAGGAGGAAATAGACGAGGATGACTTTAACGAGCAGGAAAGTAGAATGCGAAAGTACTGGGGAGTGGCCACCACAGAACTATAAACTATAAATAAAAAAAAGATTACATTAAAAGTACATATCTGGATTTTAAATTCCAAAAGTTACCCATAAATGTATTTATAAAGTAAGAATTGATAAATAGTAAGTTATATAAATATTATAATAAAAAAATAGTTGTCTTCAATATTTCTTAGTTTTTATCATTCTTTAAATAATTAAATTAGTAAAACTAAACTAGTTTCAAATAAGTTTCAAACAAGTTGTGTGTTCCGCGCATTGTTGCGGTTTCCAACACTAAAATTCAGAAGAGACTGCTCCATATGATTCCATGCACGTTTTGTTTGTTTACAATTTTGAAAGCATGCACTTACCGCAACAAAGACCTCACCACGACATAGCTGCGCTTTTTGCGGACCAGCCGGAGTTCCTCCGGGTGAGCGCCCCAATGGTACGCTACAGCAAACTGGAGTTTCGTCGCCTCGTCCGGCTCAACGGCGTGCAGTTGGCCTTTACGCCGATGATGATTTCCGACTCCATCAACAATAGTGAGAAGGCGCGACAGAACGAGTTCACCACGGGTCCGGACGATCAGCCTCTAGTTGCCCAGTTTGCGGCCAAGGATGCCACGGAGTTTGTCACTTCGGCGCAGCTCATATACCCGTATGTAGATGGCATCGATTTGAACTGCGGATGTCCCCAGAGCTGGGCCATGGCGAAAGGCTACGGCTGTGGTTTGCTCCGACAGCCGGAACTTGTGCGGGAGGTGGTGCAGCACGTACGACGCACGCTGCCCTCTGACTTTAGTGTCTCGGTGAAGATGCGACTACTAGGCGGGGAGAGTTCCCTGGAGCGAACCATTGAATTGGCGCGGCAGCTTGAGCAAGCAGGAGCTACCTTCCTCACTCTCCACGGCCGGACACCTGCACAGAAACACTCCAAGGATACCCTGGACATTGGGGCCATGTCCGAGGTGCGTCAATCTCTGCGAATTCCGCTGATAGTCAATGGTAATGTGGAGAGCTGGGCGGATGCCTGTGATCTGTCGGAGAAAACAGGCGCCGCCGGTGTGATGGCTGCCCGTGGCTTGCTTGCCAATCCAGCTCTCTTTAATAGTGCGTATCCGGAGGCCACTACTACTCCGCCGGCCTGTGTCCAGCAGTGGCTAGATATCGCTGAAGCTGCAGGGGAAAACTTGCTGTTTCAGTGCTTCCACCACCACCTGACCTTTATGTGGTGCGTCGAAATGAAGCGATCATTGCGAGTCCAGTTCAACAGTTTGGCCACAAAATCGGAGGTGTTGGACTTCCTGGATGATCACTGTAGTATTCGTCCTTCCGGGATATTGCCGACACCAGCTACCTACACCCCCTGTTCGTACACCCATTTCACTCCACCGAAACATGCCCGGCATATTGCCGCCGAGACCAATGAGCAGGAGTGGAGCTCGAAGAGCGATGGAAAATTCTTTACAGAATTTCGAAAGCACCAGTTGACTGGAACTGGTGGCGAAGACTTGGAACTGGGGGGTCTTTTTGGCGAAGATGAGTGACTTTGTCTTCAAACTCCAGTACTTTTAAATTTCTGCCCTAAAGTTTGTACATAATAAAAACAAATTAAGGCTTGCCTAGCTTCTAGGAATCTTTAATATCTTTCCACTTTTGGAAAAAAAAGGGAAATTTTAAACTATTGTGGGGAGGTTGGGAGCGATTAAAGTCTATCGTGCTTAAGGGGAATCCCCCACTAGTAAGTAGGATCTCGTATTCCGGTCGTCAGATGAGTGAATAAAAAGCACGCTTAAAAAGTCGGAATTGGGTTTGAAATTAATGAGTTCTTCCTAAGCTTAAATGTAAAGAGAAAGAGGGAACAATTTGCGAAGAATTAAAAGACTTTTAAAATGAACCCAACATCCAACGGAAAATGATTTGTCCCATTTTTCCCCCAAAAAACTTAAACATTATAGTTTTGTATGCTCTAAGGAAAATAAATATATTTTATCAAACTAAAACTTAACTTTAAAACTTATGCAGATAACTAAGAATAAATTAAAATTCATTAAAAACTTTGAAAGCGAAAAAGGGTAACGATAGTTTGCCAAACCTATCGATAGTATCTTTTTTTTGTGCCATCTTTAATAGCTGGATATACATTTCGCAAATCCCGCAACATCAAAGAACCGAAGAAATGCGACGCCGGGAGCTGCAAACCATCCAACTTAAGCTGTCCGAGCTCAAGGAGTACGAGCAGGCCAAGATGGAGCGCCTGAGGAGCCGGCAGCAGGTGCTGACGCCGCGCACGCCCACGCCCACGTCCGACAGTGATGTTCTACCGATGCCGTCCAGCAGCGTTCCGGCTGTCCTACTGGCCAGCGGCACAGATCCAGAGGAGCCCAAGGCCACACCCAAGTCCAGCACCACATCCACATAAGGATACGCGCACACGGGTAAGTTCGCTTTTATTATAGTTTACATTGGATGACCATCGGGGCTTTGAAGGTTGTTCTGGAAGCGAACTGTTTCAAAGCCGTCGACCAGAATTTCGCGGTCCTCCGCCTGCTGGCGCTCTCGTAGCCACTGCTCCCGTACTGGAATGTACCGTCTCAGTCCGGGCAGCTTCCGCCAGCAACGGCGCTTGTACAGAACCCAAGCTATTGAAACGCTGCAGCCGAACAGGAAACAAATAAGGAAGATGCTGACGCCGTGCGGGTGGGACGAAGCTACGGTCACTGAATCAGATATGTCCAGTGGGGCCAGTTCCTTGGCCGCTCGACTGTGGGCCTGCTGGCGCTCCTCTTCAGTGCAAACACTAAAGGGAACATAGGGCTTTATCACGTCACCAGCCAAGGAGTAAACGCGCACCGCATATTCCTGGAATGTGACGTTCAGCTGCCGCACGTATGTGTAACCGGCGCTGGTGTGATCCTGGCGCGTCAGACAGCCCACGTGAGTCTGCTTGTAGTGGTTCCGGAAGTAAATCACATAGTAGAGAACCATTCCGTTGGGCTGTTTCGGTTCATCAAAGCGAAGGATGTATTTCTGCGTCTCCGGATGATGGCATCCGTGTAGCTGTGGTAGAAAATCCGCGCCCACCGTGTAGTTGGTGCGTTCGTGGAGAGCTGTATGGGTACTGCAGCCCAGTTCGTTGCAGGCCTGCAGCTGGACGACATAGAGGTGGTAGCGTTGCAGTTGTTTCAGCTTGTACTCAGTGGTATAGGCCGGCAATCGAAGCTGCGCTCCCTCCATCTGACTTTGACACTGCTGAGGATTGTCGAGGTTGCAACGATATTCGTTGCGCATTTGGGAAATAAATCGTTGATCATCTTGCTGCTCCGCCTTGTAAGCACAGCAGTCGTCGTAGTCCTGGAAAGCCAGCCATTGGGCTCCTTCAATATCCTGCCACATGACGGGTTGGTGGCAAAAGTTTCGCTGCTCTATATACTTCCTGTCGTCGTTCAACTCCAACAACGAGAGCAAATAGTAATCATGATCCTGACTTGCCATTCGCACTGTAAGCGTACTGTCCGTCTTGTTTACGAGTTCCAGCAGAGGCTGTTTGGGAATGTCCCTATGAGTCTGGACATAGGTTAAGTCACTGCGTGCATCGTGCGTCATATCCTCTCCAAAGGTACGCAGCAGGCAGGCGTAACGTGTGTCGGGCTCCAAATCTTCTAAAAGGATCTCGTAATGTGTTCCATTTCCGGTCAGTTCATCGCGGAAGAGCAGGCGGCGGTTCCAGTTAATCCGGGTGCACACAGGCGCCTCCAGTTCACTATCGTCGTGATACAACATTCCGGGCGCCATCGGCCGATAAATGAGCTCGATTTTCTGGCTAGTCTGGGACTTAAGCCAACTTAGTAGTACCGATTTGTGAGTGCATTTCTGGAATAAGTAATTAAAGCAAATTAAGAGAATAAAGATGTTAATTTTATTTTTAGTTACCAGCACCAATAATTGCATCTTTGCCGGGCTGCACATGACTTCCTGATCACTGGTTTGCAACGAATCCAAGGCCCTGTCGTGGGTCACCCAGTTCTGGAACCCCCGTAACCGTGGGTTACACAATTTGTTATTCCGATGGATGTACATGCCGCCCTTCATAAGCTCCAGCTGCCGGGTGGGCTTCCACAGATCGGACAGCTTTTTATTGTCATAAAGTATAAGGGAAAAGTAATTATTCTCCATGGGATCACCGTGAATCCGCTCCAAGTTGCTAAGAAATTTCAGGCTTGTTAGTTGGGAGGACCTTTTGAATAATAAAATCATTAGTTTGGCGCCAAGGTCGTGAAACAAAAAATAAGAACTTACCGGAAGACCTTGAGGTATCCCCGAATCTCTCGAATACTGTTAAAACTATGAACCAACTGGGACTCATTGATAAGATTACGGATTGTGATCACCACACTGCCGTTGAAGATCTGGCATCCGCGCAACTTTTCCGCCTCACCCAGGCTGTATATATTGAAGGTATCCCCCAACTGGGGATTGCAGAAACTCACGCAAGCTTCGTTGGGATCGCATGCAATGCATACGGATTCGTTGTTCACCTTGTATCCACTGGGACAGAATGGCACGCACTGAGAAGCATAGATGACATGATCCTGCTTTGCCAAACACTGCTCTTTGGTGTAGCATCGCAGATGGTCCTCATGGACGTACCTAAACCGGGACGAACCGGGCTTTTATATTAAGACTGCGTGGCGGAGGCATTCATTTCACTCACTTGTCAGCTGGACACTTTTTAACACAGACTCCGGCATTGCTGAGTCCCCGGCATACCGCACACTCCACCGGAGATGTTGTGCCGTTTTTGCAGCCGCCCAAGCACTCTTCATGGCATGTGTCGATACTTCTGAAAAATATAATAATCTGCTTGGTTTTGGTCTATTCCATGGAGGCTCATGGAGTTCCAGAGTTCCATCTTTTCTCACCTTGTGTAGTTGACAACGTTGGCATTGATGGAACGGTGGCAGTGCTGGTCGGACCAGCAGCTGGAAGAGTCACAGCCCCGGCAAATTGGCTGGCTGCAGTTGCTCGACACAGCCATGATGTGGTTCTCACCTGGACTGAGAGTGAGCAAATCCCAGTTAACCTGCTTAGCACAGAATCTTTTTCAATTGCGACTGTTTTAATTATGATTTTGTACTAACCCCGTCAATGTGGCACAGCTTGGGACAGTTGCCGATGTAAACGTGGCCCCGTTGAATGGCAACCAATTCCGGAAACGCCAACTGAATATTGGATACATATTTTTGGAAAGTTTAAAGAAGGATTATAGCTCGTTAGGTTAGCTCTGTACCCACCAATTCGAGGTCGGGCATGCTGGTCACTCCAAGCGCATAATTGAGAAATAATCTGCGACCGCGAATGACAGTCAGGTGGGGAAACATCGACGTTATATTGGTGAGACCACGGACCTCCGTGAAGATCATGTACTCGGTGATTTCGGTGAGCAGAGGGAACGTATAGTTGCTGTACGAACAGCTGTCCTCGGGATTGGAGATGAGGGTGATCATTACGTATCCGGTGACGACCGTACAATTGTCCAGTTGATGCAGTTTGCTGCAGTTGTTGCGGATATCGACGCTGGTGCACTCGTGGTAGGGTTTTGCGTTAAAACTTGATGCCAGTAGCAACATGCTGCCGGCGATTAGCTGCATGTTGCTCCAGTGCATGTTGCCAAGGCTAAGGTTGCTAAGATGCATGTTGCTTAAGTTCGTGTTGCTCGAGTAAAATTATTTTTTAAAAAATACTTAAAAAATGTTATTTTGCACTTTGTTTCTTCTTTTGTTTCGGCCAGCAACGACGTCGGCTCAATAGCATTGCTTAGGTTTTTTTTGTTGATTGTATTTTTGTGATCGGATCCCTTACAGTTATAGCACTTGTTTTGTCTCCCTTTTCGAAAGCCTAATTAACGCTCCGACCGGCCGGCCATCTGATTAGCCTCGAATGTTTATTTTATGACTCGCTGCTCACTGTTCTGGCGGCTATTTTGTTTTTTGTGCTTTTTTATATTTAGGTTTTTTTTACCAAGCTCACAATCGGGGGCGAAAAATCGCACGAATGTCGGGATGGAAGGGCTTGTTTGTGCCAATATACTTGGCTACTTCTTGTTGCTTATTTGTACAATTGTCTAAAACTGAAGCGTAAACAAACACTTTATCGAACACACACAGACTCCCACGTAAACAAGAACATATTAAATGCGTTAATTTTATTTTTTTCTCGGCATCTTTTGTATTTCTTTCTTTTTTTGTAGATTTATTTATTGGCGCTAGATTGGCATCATGCTGGGCAAACGGTTGACTGGGTTTGCTTCGGGTTTCTTCTCCTTTGGCACATATTCCAATAATCCTAAGGGTTGCCATATATTTAATTCAAAAATATCTTAATTAATATCATTTAAAAGATTTAAAAAAGTATAGTTTTGAATCTAATTTATTTAAAAATTTTGAAACTTTCATTTGTTTGTCAATTCTAAGAATTGAAGTAAACTAGGAATAAATTTTAATTATTTATCATATTATAAAAAAAACTAATTCAGATATACTTTCTTTTTCAGATTTCAGGCTACAACTCTTCACTACCTCACTGGATGCAGCCGCTACATAATATATTTTACAAATATCATAGTTTACATCAACTATTTAATTTTAAGATACTTTTCCTACATGTGTGACAAACCAAAAAAGGACCGAATTTAGGGTTCAGAATGTACTCTATCCTGTATAACTAAATATTATATAAATTTTACTGGGCACCATCATTATTTAGTGCCAATACAGCCAGACTGTTAAATATAAGCAAGAATTTAACAAATATTTCAAGGCCATTTATAAATTTGAACGATTCCAGCTGGCCAGTGGCCACACACGCGGCCCAAATATGCAATTAAAATTTTGGACAGTTTACGGAGAATGTTTTTTAAGAATTTTTCGCCCCGCCAAATGGGAAATTCGGGATGAGCAGAAGCGCCCCAATGACGACGACGACGACGACGACCACTCGACGATGTTCACCTCGCGACGATCGATTGCCGACTGACCGTCTGGGGACCGCGTCCGTCTCTGTTTTTGGAGAACAACAAGCAAATTGATTTTTCATTTAGCGTCTTCTGCCTTCTGGCTACAGCCTTCAGCCTCCGCTGACCCTCGTATCCCGCCGATGTACTTGATACCCTGCCCTGTCCGGCGGCCTCTTTGTCGTCCGTAAATTGATTAAGCGTTTGATTTCTGCGGGAATGTGAACAAATTGATTTGTCATCAGCCGGCATAGCTTATGCAACTGTCCTCAATGGGGTTAAATTCTATGTAGTTTGCTGTTTTGTAGATATCTCTGCAGGGTTTCTCGCAGTGCAGCCTCGCATTCAAGTTTTATGGCTTAGTTCTTGGTCTGGAAGGTCTTGTCAAACCACCAGCTGATCCGAGAGGATCATAAAAACAGCTGACTCCAATTAGCCACATGGCACCGGGACACCGGCAACCGGCATCCAAAGTTAAAACACATACTGAGGTAGTTGGACAGGCAGGAGAGGAGAATTCCCTTGCAACTAAATCCCAGCCCAGTCCGAGAAGCGATTAAGTTTAACGATCGGTGGACCAGAGTTCCACAAAGCATAGACTGCAGTTACTTGGATGGTCCTAGTCGAACATTGTATACCCTTTTATAACTAATTTTTTGAATACCTTCAGTATTAAAAATTGTCTGTCTGTTAGGTAATAAAGTTTAAAATAAATCTTTATATCTTTAAAATAGTATTTCTTTTATTTATATTCAACTTAAAGCCACAATAGTACAGAAATCATTTGAAAGTGTAAAGTGTTTCTGTTCTTGACGTCATCTTATTTGTATAAAAGATCATTTTATATTTTTCAAGACTGCGAGGGGTTCGTGTCAAAGTTCAATTAATTCAATTAAATTATTGGATGCGTGTATGCTCAGATCAACATATCAGTTCATTGGAAAGTGCTGCGCAATGGAGCAGGTTCTTGTCTCTTCTCTTTCTTTTTTTTTGTTAGTGTCGTATTGTTTTAGTTTTAAAGAATCGCAGCTTTTCGGTTAAAATGCAATTTTTTAATTAATTTTAAGTTTATTAACTTAACTTAGGAGAAAAGGTGTCTACTCTGGCGGCGTGTTGTCGTGTATCCACTCGGCGAAGTGGGCCACAGAAGTGTAGACACTTGGGATGCGCAGTCCGCCGCAGTTATCCGATCCAAAGGACATGATGCCGATCTGGAAAAGGATAATTTTATATCATAATAATGATTATTTAAAAATATATTATTTAATTACCTGAGAAAAGATACCGTTCTCCTGGATAAACAGAGGCGCTCCTCCGAATCCCTGGCACACATCCTTGCCTTCGCCGCCGGCGCACATCCACTGGCCCTCAATGGAATTGGGTGACTCTAAAGCGCCCGTGGATCCATAGTTTCTTAGACACAGATCCCAGCTGGTGAGGGGAACGTCCAGGTGAGACATCTCAGGCTGGCGAACACTCGAGGTGGACATCTTGCCCCAGCCGGCGATCGTGGCCCGCTTGCCCACCACCAGGTTGGCGCGTGTCTTCTGCAGGCAAATGGGTTGTGTGGCCACTGGCGGTGCGAAATTGGAAATGGGTGGATCGCCATTAATCTTGAGTTCGATTTTAGGTGGCTACCTGCTGGAGCGGCAACATTGTTGCTGCCTGACCTAACCAGAGCGCCCAAAAAGGGGGTCCATATGAATGAAGTTTGTAAGGGATATTTGGTGTATGAGGACTTGAAATGATCTTTAAGACTATAAAGTTTTTAGGGGTTTTTAGTTTATTGAATGGATTATAAGAAATAATTATAAAATAAATGAAACCCCTTTCGTCTAAGCCTCTGCAGATGCATTGATTTATCTCAGACCGCGTTATTTTATCGGGCATTATAAAGCAATAAGGACGATCACAAACAAGTTGGGCAGCCAACTGGGCGACGCCCCCTTTCGGTTCGCAAATAATGTGTTGTTTACGAACTTGGCCAAATTGCAATTATCCAATCGATTGCCTCACCAGAAGACACTCGACCGGAGTAACCTGGTAATGACCCTTATTTGTTGTGCGATGTGCGAGAGAGGTGGCCGTAATAAGGATTTTATCCTTTAAAATTCAATTTGGGGCCACATCACGTTTCATTTAATTTGAGAGCAGAAAACAACAATTTAAAAGTTCAGTGATATTCTCAATGAAATCATAAAGTTGTTTGACCTTCATGTGTGGGGTATGAATCTAGGCTATGGGATATATTTCCATCTTCAGCTTAAGAAGTCTAAAAGACTCCATAGAATGATGACCAAATCGTCCAAATTTCAGATCATAACTCCAAAGTTCGTAGCTATTGAACTGAATCCAAAAAGCTGGAAATCAAAGCCACTACAGTGGACAGTCCGCGTTCAAGTCATTAGATGGTACAGTAAGCACGCTCCAAAGCCCAACGCCGCCCAATTAAATGAGTGATACACCCACTCCGCCCCCTGAATGGTTGGCATCCCAACCTCGAATTAGCGACATGCGACACATATGGTAACAAACAGTAAAGGATGACGGGGCGCCAGGGGCTCTGGGGGAGCACATATTGACATTTGTGAACTTGGAGCGAGTGGAGTGGATGGAGTGCTTGGAAAGATGACAGAACAAAACGATTTTTAATTATCACCAACACTGTCAAGCGTAACTGCCCCTCATCTCTCATCACCAGTCCCACTCCCATCGGATACTCACCCGAATAGTTTAGTGGCGTTTTGAGCACCAACAGGGCAATGTCATGGTGGTACTGGCCCTGCTTGTAATCGGGATGGACGATCACATGGCTGATGGCGTGGTTGACGGAGCGCGGGGCACAGAATCCGGTGTTGGCGCAGTCCGGATCGCTGGACGTATCATACTCGCCCACCCGTACCGATGATCTGGGGGAGAAAGTTGATCGGATGATCGATAAGCTGTCGGATGACCGGGTGACCCACTTACAGTCGATGCCCGTCGGCCTTGGCCAGAGCGCAGTGGGCGGCAGTGAGGATAACCCGCCTGGCGATGACGGCTCCGGCACAGGGATAGGCAAAGGCCCCCGTATTGACATCTACAAATAGTTTTTTAACCTCAGGATCTTAGGATATCCTTCCCCACTTACGCTTGAATCCAATGCGAGCTACAAAAGGATACGATCCCAGTCCCTTGTAGAAATGTCCTTGAACCAAGGACTTGCCACACACCTGGTTCTTCTCCAAAGGACTGCTGGGACAGCAGACGTAGGGCAGCTCCTCACTCGTCCCGCCGCAATAGAGCGACTTGTCGCCGTAGTAGCAGCTCCTGGCCACCTCGTAGATCAGAGCCGTGCAGTCGTGGAGAGGAGTACACTCCGTGCCCACGGAGCAGCTGGACTGGGAGGCGGAGAAGCCTCCATCGTAGTAGGAGCGCGCGGCCACCGAGTGTCCGGATGTCTCGTTTCCACGGACCGCACTGTTTGTTCCCGGTTTTGGATAGTTTACGGGAATTACGAGTTTCTCTTGAAAATTTTAATAAAATTAAATTAGCTAATAGTTTTTTAAAGTTTATATAAAATTTGCAATTTAATCTTTAAGTCAGGACATTCAGAAAACCATCTTGATTTTTGTATAGAATCCACAAGTTTCTCACAAATTGGTTAAGGGATAAAAACAAGGATATTATTACTACTTTTGGATAAAAGTAAATAACTTAATAAGACAATCCTTTAAGAGTCCTTTGAATAAACATGTCGATTGTGAACAAAAATATGTATACGTAATATTACACAGATCCTACCAAAATCTCCCGATTCCGTTCGACCGATTGCCAAAATTTGTAAAACTATACACAAAATAGGCAAGGCTCGCATTTTTATTCACAATTTAGTTAAAACCACTTGAATAATTTTTATCCGCACTTTAGTTTAGGAGCACTTTCAGTTATTGTGAGGTATTTGTGGTCAGAACTTTCGGTTTCCGTTAATTGGAACCGTGCAGGTTAACACAACTTTGTCAACTAAACGCAGCGATATACCCCAGCGATCTCTGGCCAAATGAAAATGAAAATATATACCTATTCGTATGATATGCACATAAGCAGATAAGTATATCACGCACATTAGTGTACGTTTATATACTTTCCTACTCGCTCGTCTGGCGGGGTCTGCGGTTATTAACTGATTTTTACGACAGTTTGGTCTCAATTCGCGACCATTTCCAGGTTGTAATTTGTGCATTTGTTTGCCAGATATATAGTTTTTTTTATTAATATTTTTTTTTTTATATTTTAAATGCATTTAACATCAGAACATGCAGATGCGTTCGACCATTGAATGCAATTTTATGAGGTTTGACTATTTTTTCACTCATGGGATCAAGTTTAATGTAGTTGGCTCTTTGCAAAGTTCTCTACTAAATATTTTTTAATATAACTTAATTTTATTTTTAAACAAATTCATAAATCAATAAGAAGCCAGCAAACTTTTATTCAACTTTTTAGAACTAGTTTCTGCTAAAAAATGCAAAAAATAAAGGTAACTTTATATTCTATCTGTTGGGAACTTTCCTCACATGAAGCGTATTTGTATATTATTATTTTAGTCCGATTTTTTGTACCATTTTTTTTTTTAGGTAATAATAAAATATGTTGAATGAGATCATTTAGAGTTGATAAGCTTGGAGCATTTCACTGGACACACGGCCAGCTGGTTCCACTTTTTTAAACAGGAAAACAAGCGAGACAAACGCACATTAAATTGCTTAATATGCTTAGGGTTTGTTTGTGGACATTCCAACTGCCGACTGGCTGCTAAATTGTTTTGTAATTTTATGTTGAATTTTCTTTTTTAAGTGGCCAGCATTTAATGGTCAAGTTTTACTTTCGTTGTGTTTTATGGCCCTGGCCGGAGAGAGGCAAGCTAAACACCAAGATCTACTCGTAATTTCACTTTCGCATTTGTTCGGTCGAAGGGGAATTACGCGCAGACATCCAAAGGTCTCAGTCCGAACTACCATTCAGGACACTTCTGGGCACGGAGGCCGACATGGTCACCAGTTGGTGAGTGGAGTTCGGTTCCATAACTTCACCCGACTGATCACCCTCAGGCGATGGCATCGAAATGGAAACGGTGAGATTGTCGTCGTCACCCTCCACATATATGGTGATATCCTGGTTATTCTGTTCGGGCAACGGATAGTTCGGCAGGACCTGTCTGAAGACATCGTAGCGATCGCGCAACTGGATGTCCACGTCCTCGGAGCGACGCTCCTGCGCCTGGAGCGTCTGGAGCACTGAGAAGAGAATCACCCGGTTGGCGATAGAACAGTCGGGCAGCAGACTTCTCTCCATTAGCAGATTGGGACACATTGTGGCTAGACAGTAGTGTGGTTTGGCGATTCCACTTCCTTTGTTTGGGTTTTCTGTTTAACAATTTCGTAAGCCGAATTAGGTAAAAAGTTTGCAAACTATTCTTTGCTAATAAATAGACTCAATTTTTGTAGATAAGGGCAGACCTAGAACGAACTATGATTGAATTTGTTTTGAGACGCCTCCTTGAATTTAAAACTTCGGATAATAGAAGGAAATAGTTCTTCCATTTTTTGATTAATAAAATAATCAATTAGAAACAGAATAGACCTGAGTTGAATGTCTCTTTTTTAACTAATTAAAATGCCTAATTTGTGCATCGCAAACACAACCAATTATTAACAATGGATTCGCATTGTTTCTATAGATATCATTTTGCATCGTATATTGCATAATTTTTCACCGTTAAACTGTTAACCCATTAAACGTTCCACAAAAGAATGCTTTTTGTTTGTCAAAAAAAAAAAAAAAACGGAAGCATGACCATTTAAATGCTCATATATATCACATCATATATTATATAAAAAATCAAAGCATATAATTTTCGCAGAAAGAACAAAAAAAATAAATAAAAATACCCGTATACCGTTATATGACACTTATTGCCGTTTTGATGTGGCCATTAACGTGTTTAAGTTGTCAGTAAATTGCTGAAATTTTAATGGCCAGCACACACAGGGAATTACTGTCTAATACACCCAAAAAACACATTAAATGGCTAGGGGTCAAATAAAAATATAGGGCTGCCACTGCTTTTGAACTTTATTTAAGTAGAATAATGCATTCTGGTTGACTTTGTTTCAATTTATCTTTTCTTGCTGAACGAGAACCATCCATTGTAGGCCGATGCTGATGAAACCAGCAACAGAACGACGACAAAATATCCGAAAAGCTTCATTTTCTCAGAAATTCAAAAATTCAACTGCTTTGGAATATCGATCCCAAGTGTCTTTTATACCTCCAGAAATTTAAAGAGCGTATAATTGCTATAATCCAGTCACAGCGTTAACCGTTTATATAATTTGTAACAATTCCCATTAGTCCCGATTTTTGCTAAACAAACCTTCCAGACTGTAACAGGTATTTTCTTATTCTTTTACATTTTTCTAATTAACAACAATAAAAAGAATTCCATTTTACGATATATTATTTAAGTAAAAGGGAATGCAATCTGTTTTGCAAAAGGTTATCTCATATGGTCCCGAGCCATATCTGTATCTTTGCCAATTCTCATCCGATTCTTTAGCGGAATACCTTAAACGTTTTTTTATTCGATTCTTAATCATTCTTCACTAAAACCATAGCCCCAAACTATGTCTGTATCTTTGCCAATTTTCATCTGATTCTTGAGCGGAATACCTTAAAAGTTTTGTTTTTCGATTCATAATTATTCTGCATTAAAATCTTAGAACAAAATTTTCGATCGATATTTTTCCAATTTTTCTGATGTAACCCCTTGTAAAATCCGGGATTCCCCTATATGGCACCAAACTATGTCTGTATCTTTGCCAATTTTCATCTGATTCTTGAGCGGAATACCTTAAAAGTTTTGTTTTTCGATTCATAATTATTCTGCATTAAAATCTTAGAACAAAATTTTCGATCGATATTGAATTTTTTTTTAATTTTTGGATTCTTGAGCGGAATACCTTAAAAAGTTTGTATTGCAATTAATTTGCTTCGAATCTAAGACTGACAAAAAACCAACATCTAACAGAAGTCCGCTTCCCCCAAGTATACATAATTGTTTAATAAAACTTTCGGTTAACAATTTTTGGTTGTCTTTTATTCTTATATGTCAAATAGTAATTTATTCCATCGCATTTTTTTATCATTTGTTTTACGTAGTTGCTTCATTACTGACATTTCTATGGTTGAAATATTTTTTGTTTTGTTTTGGTTTTTCTTTAGATATAAATACGACATCACGTTTTCGTAATTGATATTTCTCCTATGCATTTTTTTGTTGTATTCCTATATAAAGCAATAAATAACTTGTGTGTTTTTTGTTGGTTTTTTTTTTTTTTGTTTTTTGGGGATTGGGGGTGCCGATCGTCAACATGTTGCTACCCCACACGATGTCCCGCATTTGTTTGACGCTATACAGACTTAAATTAATTTAAAATTCAGTTTTAGTTTCCATTCACTATACACAAATATACAATATTTACATGAAAATATCAGGGTTACAAATATGTAAATGATAGAGCGATTTTCTCGTGGAATCATAACGCCTAGTTACATTCAAGCCGTGTCTCAAAGATAAATCATAGGATTTTGAGCAAATTGTATTTGGTTTTTGTTTTTTTTTTGGTTTGTTTGGAATGTTTTTTTTTGTTTTGTTTTCAAATAATAATAGAAGTGCATAAACAATAATGTGTTGCAGCGTTGCCACATTGTTGAAGGTTTAAGCTTTGCTAATGTTGCTGCGGAGAGCTTTCAAAATGGCGAGGCTGCAAATGTTTCCGATGTTGCTGGTAACAGATGTTGCCAACCGGGTTTACAAACCGGTACGTCAAAATTCAAATTAAAATTTATGTGAAAATGTTCGCGACTGACTTAGCTCCGTCACTGCTGAAACAGCAGACTGCGCTGCATCTCAAAATAACGCAAAAGAAGATCTGAGTATCAGTAATGTACTCCGGGAGGCGGATTGGAGGCGGCACTTACACTGCCACTGCTACCGCCCGCGTTGCTGTTGCTGCCCGTGTTGTTGTTGCCACTGCTGCCGCTGTTGTTCGCATTGTTATTGTTGTTGTTGGCGCTGGTATTGTTAGTACTGCCGGAGTCCCCCAGCCAGGAGTCAGGACTAGGCGGAAAATCTGGATAGCCCTGGTCCGGACTGGAATCATTGCTCAGATCCGAGACATTGTTGCTACTGTGCAGGCGATGGTGCGACTTGCTGGCATGCAGATTGGTACCCACAGCATGATCTAAAAGGATAACAATGGTAAGTATATGTTTCAAGGACTTTAAAGTCTTCACCCACCTATATTGGTGTACACGATGTTATCAGGATAGGAGCCGAAGGTGTGTCCCTGGCCCACTGGCGGCGGCGACCGACTGCTCGGCGGATACTGCGATGGACTGGAGCTGCCGTGCATGTACGATCCCCGGATGCTGTGCGGCGAGGCGCCCTCCTCCAGGCCCAAATTGACGGTACTATAGCTATCGTTGCTTAAATCTGTACAGGAATAAAATGGAGATACCATAATAAGGAGATTAGTTCAAGGCAAAATTTCAATTTGAAATATTTTAGAAAAAAAGGACAAAAGGTAGCCTTTTATACCACTTTCCTTCAACTAGTTAGCTTCTACTTAAACTAAATATATTTCGAAACTTACCATGATGACTGAAGCTGTCATAGTCGACCTTCAGCTCATCCTTGTCAAGGAATTTGTCGGTGCGAGGCGAGCAGTTGCCCTTCATCGAACGGAAGTACTGGCTCCAACGTGTGCGACCTGCATCCTTTTTCAGTCGTTTCTCCTTGGCCCGCCTATCAAACATAACAGTATTTATAAATAATTTAGAAAATTAAACGAAATCTCATAGGATTATAAAATATAAGCTATTAGTTGGCTGTCAAGAAATAAATCAAAAACTGGAAACTCATATGCTTTGAATAACTAATGACTCTTAATTGTAATACCAAATAATGATAGGAACTCCTTATCCTTTAAACATACCTGTTTTGGAACCACACCTGCACTACTCTCATGTCCAGGCCCGTGTCCTGGGAGAGCTGCTCACGAACATGGCGGGCGGGCTTGGGGCTATTGTTGTAGGCGGTTTTCAGGGTCTCCAGCTGCTTGGCGGTGATCGTGGTGCGAGGTCTCTTATTGGGCTGGTCTCCGTCCAGCGAGCCATCCAGATAAAGACCTGTGTCATAAAATCCCAATAGAGGATAAATCTTAAAGAAAAGAAAACCCACCCTTGGCCTTGGCCTCCTCGTAGTCGCGCTTGCAGATGAGCTTGCGGTCCTCCATCAGGTAGAACTCGTCGCCGGTGTTGAGGGTGCGGGAGCACATGGCACAAAGGAAGCACTGCAGATGGTAGACGTTGTCCTGGGCCCGACGCACCACCTGCGTGGGCGGTATGCCCATATCACAAGCGGAACACTTTGTACCGTAACGTCTGTTCGACCCAAACATTGGCAAGTGCGGCGCGATATGGAAGTAAGATTTTTTATCATTAAACCGGTTTAATGACCGCCATCAACCATCGCCCCATCCACTCCATGTGGAGGATGCGTTTGAGAAATTTACTTACTTGAAGAAGTCCTCCTTGCAGAAGAGCTGGCCGTTCCGCGCGAAACACTTGTCGTTCAACTGTCCATGGCACTCGCTGCACTGCAAACATTTCGCATGCCACGTCCTCTCCAGCACCTTCAGGATGAACCTGTCAAGGATCAGCTCGTGACAGCCGCCGCACTTTGGGATTGTAGCTGTCCGGAAAAACATAAGGATTACAAGGTTAATCTTACCATTGAAACTTTGATTTAAACAAGGACTTTGGCTTTCTATTTTACCCATCTGGTTTCAAAATGGATTTTCCTATTTTTCCTATAGTTTCTCGCTCAATGTTTCCCGTTACACAACGAATCAAATCAACACAATTTTTAATTGAGCTATTTGATCTTAATTTGAGTTTGCTTTTGTCGTCTATTTAAAAAGTGCCTACCATATATTTGAAAAACTTAAATAACAATTGGAAGCAATCAAATAGGAATTTGACAGGTGGGTGGTATTCTTTTCCTTTATCTTTTAAAGTGGTAGAAATTTAAAAAACGTTAAAGTTAACAAAATTAAGGTAAATTTATCATCTAAGAGATGAATGAAGATGAATAATCTTTCTTGTAGATTAATTTATATTAAAGGGAAGTTGGTTTTGTAAAACTAATTACTGTTCTTGAAAACTGTCTTTCTTCATTAAATTCCAGTAATTTATTTAAAGATTTTTGTCCGGATATTATTCTAATTTCCTAAATCTTTAATTACTTAAATCTTTTAATTAAAATTAATATTTATGTTTCAAATGTTTCTTCCTTGTAGGAAAATCTTCTAATTCCATCATAGTTTTCCTTAACTAAGACCTAGTTTTATAGAAATTTTTACAGAAACAATGTTTAAACTTGTTTCTTTTGTAGAAATACTGCTATCAAATAGATAATATCTTATCAAGATTGTAGCTTTAACTTATTATATCGATTGATATAAAAATGGTAAACCATAAAACATGACATGTAGAAAAAGCTGCCCTTTTTTATATTTCGACTGTTTTTAAAAGCTTTTGAGTACTTTTTTGTGGTTTTAATTTTGTAAAAAATGTCTTTAATATTATCCCAGAACCAACATCCTTTTCATCCTGGCCACTTACATAGTAAAAACTCTGGCAATTGACTCAAGTTTATCGGCGGTACGCGATCATCACATTTGCCATTGGACAGAAAGTCACTTTTGAACATCATCAGTTTCAAAAGTTCCATGCTGTTGGAAGAGGAACTTTCCTAACTTTTATTTTTGGTTTTGCGAAATTTTTTCAATAAAATTTGCTTTCTCAATCCAATTTTCAATCACTTTCACTTGTGTCACATTTTGATTTTGTTTGATTTAATCCACATTATCTTTTCTGATATTCTGATATAAATATTTATATTTCGATGTATTTTTATTATTTTTTTTGCTGATATTTTGTTGTATTTGTGTGTTTTTTTGTTTTTTTTTTTGTTGGGCTTGTCTAGCGATATCACAGACTTTTGCCCGGAAAGACCGGATAACGGATAACCGAGCGGCAACTTCGACGCTTGGAAAGCAACTGACGACTAACGGCACACGATTCATCGAGGGGGTGGCTCGCCTGACATAATCACAGTTGGAACGGTAACGGTAACCCAACCCTTAACACGCTGCGACTTCCAATTGGAAAGTTGCTCGGCTGCTCGACTGCACCCTGTGCCAATTGTTTTTGCTGTTTCCCGTTGCTGCTGCTCATATTTTGGTTGTGCCAGTTTTCCAGTCTGGCCTTTTTCTTCACGATTTTCACGATTTCCATGCTATTCTTTTGCCTTTTTTTTGAATTTTTTTTTTGGAACAATTGAGTTTTGGGTTGGCCGCCCAACAACAACGGCGGGGAAATTGCATTGTAACACTTTGCCATTCCATTTTCCAATTGTATGCCAGTGTGTGTGTGTGTGTTGGGTGGTTGGGGATTTTTCTTTTGAGTCTAGTTTTTTTTTTGTTGTGCTTGTATGTGTTTGTGCCTGGGATTGGTTGTTTTGTGTGCGTCGACGTAGCCTGCAGTTTTCGGGGAGTGGTCTCGCAAAAGCTCTTTTCAACTTGGCTTTTTTCCCTCCCTCTCTTTCGCACCCCCACTCGCCGAACGGCCAGCCGATAGAGATGGCTAGAGAGACTCGTTTTTGTTGGCAAATTTGGTTGGAGAGTGTTCTAAAAATACACACAAATATGTTTATATTGTTCTGTGATGCAGTTCGGCTGCATCTTCTTCTTCTTTTTGCATATACAGCATCCTGCACACACACACATACTAACACATAGTCACGTATGTGTGTGTAAATGTACTTGGCTGCCATTGCTTATTGTTGTGTCATTGTTTCGCAACTGTGAAAATGACCTTAAAGCCGTTAAATTGCTGACTGACTGACTCCGGACGACCGGCTGATCGAGAGCAACGTCTGCGCACCTGCCGCCCCTCGCCACCCAACACCTGACCCCTTGACTGAGGCCCCTGACCCTACACTACTTCAAAATCCATGCACCAACACTGCAAGAAAACTATGAATAATAGGCAGTTTTCGTGGCATATGAATATTTTAGACATTTTTTTGTAACAAAAACTGCGGAAAGAAATGCCAAAAACAACATTAATTTTTCAACCAATAGTATTTAAAATTTAAAATAAGAAGAATGTCTAAAGAGTTTCCCATTTGTTTCGCATCTTTGTAAACTTACAAACCTTAATTATTTTCATCTATATCCAATTGCCTTAATTAGTTCTTTAAGCTCTATGATTAAACTATTCTCTCAGTGTACCCGCACACATTGAAACACTTTTGACCAGCCTATAAGTGGCGAGGTGAGGCGAGACGTGTGCTTATGAGCTGCCAGTGGTCGGCGCTCATGGTCTCTTTGGTTTCGGCCATTTTCCTAAAGTCAAAATGTGCGTATTGCCACTCACACATACACACACATACCTACGCTCAAACAAACACACACATTCCCATTTCGCACTGCCATTCGACAGTCGCAATTTTGGCGCTTTAAGGCTTTTCTTTGTAATTTGACTTGACAGAATGGCTTTTTGGTGTTTTACGTTGAAATTTCTCCTTGTGCTACTGATTTTATTTAAATTGACAGACAGGACACCATGAAAAAAAAAACAGAATACATTCAATGTTAACGAAAATAAAGATAAAACTACTGTCTTTTCAGTTTTTGTAACATTTTTGGAAGTTAAAATATTTATCAAGCTAATATCCATAGCTCTTAGCTCGTAGGAAACTTTTAAAGATAATTTTTAGGTAAATAAATATTTAAAAAAGATCTTGATATGAAATGAAATAAAAGACCGCCTTAAACGAAATCCCGGCCTTTAAATTGTGACGCATATTTGTAGCCTACTTCTTGGGGCATGTTCACACAATACGAGACGATGGCAATGATGAAACGGCAGCCCAAAAATCGAGGTATACGCTGTTTTGAGAAATGAAAGAAATTTATAGCCAGAAGCGACATTGTCAAAATCGACAACAAGTCTCACAATGGGCCCAAGGCAACAAAAAGAGCCAACAGAAAAGGAAAAAGGCATTTTTTTGAATGGCTGCCATGGGTAAAATGGCGGCGGCTCCGCAATCGAAGGCAAATTGAGCGATACGCAACCAGACAGGACTTTTATTCGCACATTTCAATGTGTGTGAGAGAGTGTGTGGGTGGGAGCGAGCATGGCAAGACTGTGAGAGTGTGTCGCTAAGCATTATCTGGGCAGCAGGACAACAGAATGTCAGGGATCCTGGGACCAGAGTGAAGCTTAAGTATGTTGGCAACAAGCACAAAAGGCAGCCAAAGCCGGGATTACGTCTCGTAGAATCCAAAAGCAGCTCTTTTCCCTTGTCGCCCGTCAGGATCAGGGCTGGGATATTAAGCATGCAGAGACAGGATGTTCAAAAATTCATATAGTCAAAAAACGTGGCATCCTCTCCGCTTGGAAACTGGACACATCCAAGTAGTCCCAGCTTGTTGCCTAATCGCAGTGGAAGAAAATACAAACTGCTCATCAGAAGGGGAAAGGCGGAAAGGTAATGTTTTGGGGGTGGATGGTATTCTCGTTGCAGATGATGATACTTTAGGATTTACGGGCACGCCCATAAAGAAGTTCGCCTGCAGGTCTAAGGGCGGGACTAAAGCCAAAGGAATAATCTTCAAAGACTTTTTTACAGGAACACACAGTCTACACTCTAGATTTATAAATCTCTAAGGTTTCTATTTGAAAAAGGATAGCATTGCAAATTATTTTCAGATTTTATTTTTCAGTTTTCAAAGAAAGAAACTAAAACCGAGGATCTCGGGATATAAGTAAAATATTAGATTTCAAATCTAAAAATGTGAAACCCACAAAGGACCTTAAATAATTTTACTTTTGAGAATTATTTTACAAGTTTTTAATTAAAAAAATATTTTAGCTACAAACCTCAAAAACCTCTTCTCGTTAATCGCTTAGTAGACATTGTTTTATTTTTTGGCCACCGCTGACATATGTTTGGATTATTCCGTAGTAATTAGATTGACAACTTAATTGAGGACCTCCACCCCCGGCGGAGTACATTGGAGTACTCTTACCAATTGCAGCTCGACAACTCCAAACAGCAAATGACCGTAATCAACATGTACGGACTACAGAGTCGTCATTCGGGTCGGCATAACAGACTACATAGTAGCTCCACCTATTCCATTAGACCCCGGTCATAGGCAAACAAAAGACCCATTTAGATAAAGGCTCCGCGCAACTCAAAGTCATAATCATAATAGCGTTCGGAAGGGGGTTGAGGTTGGGCCACTATTTATATGCCCCTTGGATTCCAACCAACCACCCACACCTTTCCGCAAAGTGACCAACTAAAAGTTATTACGCAACGCTCGATGCACTCCGAAAGGGGTAAAAAAAAAGGCAAAAACGGCTAAATGTGGAAAGAGGACGACCTGAAACGATAGATATCCAGTCCTGCCAGGAAACACAGACCCAAGTCATAGAGCAAAATGCACGATAAAATATTGAAAGCACTCCAAAAGCATTAATAAAACGGCAAGCCGTCGTGGGTTGGGTAAGTGGGCACACGTGAACTTTACACCTCCACGGTAACCCGACTGGTAACACAAAAAAAAACGAGACCATCCAGGACACCCGGACAGGGCCATTCCCCGCCAGCTGTGCCTTCATCGCGTGCGTGCCAGTCGTTTGGCAGCGGCGCACGCATCCATTAGGATTCAAATTGTACGCGGAGGCGTCGTCCTCGCCATCGTCCTTACTATGCGCCTGCCTTTTCGACTTGACTTTTTTATTTTACACTTTCGAGAATACCCTTGCGTTACAGAAGAGCTCATGATTTCTGCTTCAATGATTTGGATGGTATTGGATCAAGATGGTATTCACTTAATAAATCAAGAAGCACTAGCTGATTCATCAATTTATATTCTTAAAGGATAACACATTAAGGACATTTAATTAATTAGTTTATAATAATATTAGCATTATTTTTTTGTTATATTTAAGACTTATACTGCAAATAAAAACACACTTAATCCTAAAAAACCTATACTTTCCAAGATATTATGTCCATAAAGAAGAGGTCCTTTACACTCCACTAATAACTCCTTTATAATCCACATTTAAGGGTATTTATACAAACCCTATATGGGCAACAAAATAAACTAAAACTGGGTTGGGTCGAAACTATAATTCGGGGGCTGAGTGGCCATTGCACGCGTCGTCACTTTGCATAGGAAGCGGCGTCCACGGCGTCATCTGCAAGGACTCGCTGCTTGACCAAAGGACACGAACACAATGCCCGCCGCATATTATCTAATTAGGAGGCACTTGAAAAACAACATTACGAAACAAAAAGTTTCGCCATTTGAGGGCAACTACGTACAAAAAAATTGACACTCAACTTTGGTCAGGGTTGAGGGGTTTGTCTGAGGAATCCACAAAAAAATTTTGGATGGCGATTGGACTATAAGAGCCATTAAAAAAGTTACAAAGTATCGGAGTTTATTTTTAGGACTCTATGAGGAGTCTTTTGAAGACGTTTCATTACCTAATCTGTGGTATTTTAATTTAGATATTATTGTGATGAAGAAAGAAGTTTTCATTTGGACATTAGTTAGAATTTGTATTTTTTTCTTAAATATTAAATAAACTAAATTAATTACTCAATGTTTTTAGTAAATTTCCGGTCAATAGATTTCTTTTAAGAATAAATTACTTTTCTTGGACTGCCGAGTGAGAAACTATTTATCATAAAGCGACGACGGTGTCCTGGACAAAAGGATATGGGCGCGGCTAGCGCCTGGCAACGCCCCCCTTTTAAGCTTCCTTCAGTTGTGCTGCCTGCTGGCTTCCTCAACGCATCTGTTCCAAAGCATTTATCAAAATGTCAATGCAGCACTTAACCAAATCCATTAAGTAACTTCGCCTTGCCGCACTCATTCCGTCAACCATCCAGTCCGTCATTCATTCATTCAGTCATCCAGTCAGTTTGTCATGCATTCATTCATCTATTCATTGGCCATAAAAAGCGCGCAAAGGCTGCCCGGCTATTGTGTCCTCCACACCCACTACCCCACCCATCGCCTGCCGCCTGCCGCCCAAAAAGGACTCTCTCCTCCTTTTTTTTCCAGCTGGTAAATGCGTCCATTTAGCGGCAAACAAGCGACAGATCCGCTTGTAATCCTTTAAGTGTATGCAGTGCCATCACAGCACGGATCTGGATGGATATTGTCGAGGGGTGAGGAATGGGCTGTGAAAATGGGCGGGGCACACCCACACCCACACCCACAATTCACAACACACACAGCAACAAATACAGTCGGAGTCAGTCCGGTGACAGCAAGTGCAATAATTTGTTTGCAGTTTTCCCCGTTAAGTGCTCTATTTTGTACAAATGGAAACATCAGCAGCTTCCAAGGAAAAATGATTTTGTTCAAGGGTGTTGTCGCTTTCCTGTTCCTCTTCCTGTATCCTTAAAACCTCCCCACCTCCCTGGCTGTTACCCTAACGAAATCAATTCGACAAAGTTAAATAAAGACGACACTAAGGGTGTGCGGACAAAGGACTCGCCCAGGATCGAGATGAAACCGACTGGGATTCTGAAGCTGACTGAGCTGCCTCATTGACAAAGTCAAGTCTCGTTTGGCAAAAGGATATCAGAAGGGAGTGAGGATTACAGTGGTACGACTTATATTTAAGAGTTTTTATTTTAAAATAATTAAAAAGTTTAATTATTTTTAGATCGTAAAGGTTTATTGAAAATAAGTCTAAAATCCAAGCAATTTAATCAATGATATAGTGGCTAAAAATCAAAATAAATTTAAAAACAATCTATAATTCTAAGGATACATTTTTTATTGAATATTTTATAGATTTTTTAAGTTCTTAAATACGTAAAAATGGAACTGATTTTCAGAACAAGCTATCCACTTTTATGAATTCAGAGAAAACCATATCCAAGTAGAAGCAACATTTTCTGGGGTAACCGAAAAAGATTATATCGACTCAAAGTGCATAATTGGTATTTCGGAAATGTTCAAGACCATAATCTCACCAGCTCTGGCCAACTGTTCACCCTCGCTCCCCGGCGGAAAGGCAAATAAGAAAGGAATATCCTGAGCGACCGCCGTTGAGCTCTCGTTTATGACAAAATCCCGCTGTTTGTTGTTGGTTCGAAAAACTCACAAAATATTCATTGCCGTTCTACATTTAAGGAACCACCATCCCGGGAGTTTTGTTGGGTGTTAACAAAGCGCTGCAGCAGCAGCATACTGCTAGTCCTGCGAGTCCTGCCCTGCATTGATGACATATTGGCGATATACGAGGGGACGGCATACAACACCCCCGATGCGATTTACTGGGGTTACTCTGCTCTACATACCGTTAATGTTAATGCTTTTAATGTAATAAAGTATTTTCGGCATTTAAGGGGCGTACGATTTTGGAATCGATTGAGTGGTTGGTTGGTTTTCTGCTTTTCCGATTCGGAAATAGTGGACAGGTCCTTGTCACTTGTTGCTACATGTCGGCGAACCTTTTTCGGTGTCTAAGGATTTTCCTATATAACCTCTGACCTCATGAATAATCCGGTTTCCCGTGAAACGGGGAGAGGCCCTACCCATGGGCAAACCCATGGCCATCCAGGACACTCCTCTGGCGAAGACAGGCAGGCAAGTTTATTGTGAAACTAAAATGGGTAAGGTCGTAAAAAACCAGGAGGGGGGGCTGTTCAAAATTTTCGGTTGAAACAAAAACTTGGCAAAGCTTTTTGCTGCAATATGTTGCTGATTAGGCCACTGGGATTACCAACTGCATAAGGACCTTAATCAATTTGCCTCAGCCAACCCCCGTAGCAGGCAACCTCCACTCGAACATCAACTGTTGCATGTCGGCTAGTCGCTTGGAACTAGGAAACACTTAACTCCGACATCGATATATTGAACCAAGGCAAATGCAGCAATAAAAACAAACTGTTCCCCGACCTTCTGGTAACCGGAGATGAGTCAGTGAGGTGCCAGCCAGTCAGCTAGTCTGCCAGTCAGGGAGGGATCAACCCTCCACTGTCTAAGTGGACTCATCATCCACGACACGCGACTCCCCGGGCAACAACCCCTAGCAGATAGTTATCATCCTCATATGGAAATTCTAGCCGCGTGGAAACTCTGGAAAAGCTGAAAAACGCGTTCGGCTTAGGCGCGACTTATGTTAAGTTTTTCCTTTTTGAACCTTTCAGACCGTATGTAGGTGCGAGCCACGCACTTGACTTGTTAGCCACGTTAAAAGCGTCTCACACGTGCCTGCAATTAAGGCCGGGAATGGTAACTCAATACGGCAGAGTGGCAGACAGCCAGCCAGTCAGAGGTCTGCTCCGCAATTAGGCCCTGTTAACAGAAAGTCAAATTGCTTAAAAGCACTGCTCTAAAATGGGCTTAAAATAAATTAAAACAAATAAAATTAGAGACTATAAAATAAGCTAATCAATAATACAGAAAAAGGTCTATCATAGACATAAGAAATTTTATCATTTTATACATTTTTAATTTTATTTTTGTAAGATTCTCTAGAAGCTGAAACTAGAAGCTTAAATATAAAATTAGGAAACTCTCCTTTCAAACTAACCAACCTCTAAAAAAAGCTACTACCCATAAAATAAAATAACTTTAATAGATCCACTTTAGCACTTAATATTTCCCTAAGACCCTAACTTATTTTCCTAGCTCTATTTTAAAAGAAAACCCCACATAATAAAGACATAAAATTTTAAATACTATTTAATTGTGATCGAGATCCCTTTTTTTCCTCCAAGTGCAAACAAAGTGCGTGTGCTGAGCTCCCCAAGGCGGTCTTAACCAGATAACTGCCCATCTCCGGCAGTAAATACCACGACGACCCGGTTCATTTCCATTAACCGGCAAGAGGCGTTTAAGTTAATAGCTATGGCCTCCTCCCACTCCGCGATATTCCGGACTAAGGACCTCTTAACTCCGACTCCGACTGCGGACTGCGGACTGTTGCCGGAGTCCGGGAGTCTCCCCTCCATTAGCGCGTGCCACTGCCACAACCGACGGCGTGTTGCACTCTGGCTTTGCCACTTTTAGTGTTTCATAATTAAAAATGTTGCCGGTGTCGTGTGGTCGCTGGCTTCTCCGGTTACCACAACCATTCCACCTTGTTCCTTGCCACCTCCATCAGCTCATGTAATATTAAGTCACAGGCGGCGAGGAGGTCGAGAGGCAGAAGGGGGGGCGCAGGAGAAGGACAAACCCCAAGCAAGGACCCCATCTGCAGCAGCTGGGCCATTTTGTCGCCTGTTTTGCCGCCATTTGCCAAGGTGAAAGTCTTTTTCGGGCACCTTTTAATGCGTTTGCTTTTAATTCCGTACGGCGAGCACTTACACGGCCTTGCCCCCCATTTCACCCAGTAAGTGTGTGTGTGTGTGTGTGTTTGGGGCATTCAAAGTAAGTGGCAACAAAGACCTGCGACATGTTTGCCCCGGCTTTCACCAGGTATTTTTATTATGCCTATTATAATTTACTTTATGCATTTGTTCCACAAAGTCCTTCTTCGTCCCCAGCACTCGGCTTGCTGATTAAGCTTTTGTGGAAGGATGCCTTTTACTTGGCGTGTGTCCTGTTTTGTATTTATGCAATTTGTTAATTGTAATTGTACAGAGCGTTTTTTCTATAGCAAGTACTTGTTTTAGAAAAAGTATGAAAACAATGGAGGAAGGTATGGGTGTTCCTCAAAATATCACACATGGGAAAGCTATATTTTGGCCAATTTATATTCGATTCTTGAGCGGAGTACCTTAAAAGATTTGTAGATCGATTCTCTTTAAATCTGCATCAAAACCTAGAATCACAATATTTTTTAGATTTTTTGTTCATTTTTCCGATGCAAAAGTTGGGGAAAGCATGCGAAGAGCACATATGGCCCACTGCGGTGGCTATATCTCAGCCAACTATCATCCGATTCTTGAAAGGAATACCTTAAAAGATTTCTAGATCGATTATCTTTCAATCTGCATCAATATCTGGAAACAAAATATTTTGTAGATTTTTTGTTAGTTTTTCCGGTGGGACCCCTTGCAGAAGTTGGGGAAAGCATGGGAAGGACACATATGGCCCACTTCGGAGGCTCTATCTCGGCCAACTTCCATCCGATTCTTAAGCGGAATACCTTAAAAGATTTGTAGATCAATTCTCCATCATTCACAAACATTATTAACCTTTGAGGCCCCCTAAAAGCTACTAAGCAGTTAAGGCCGTGGAAATAAGTATCTCAAAAGAAAACCCAAAAAATTCCCCAGGAATCTCTAGTTTTTGGAAAACCAACCATAACCAAATCCCACAAAATAGTGAATCGGGAACTTCCTGGTTTTAACCAAAAATGAACTGTCAAATATGTTGGTTGAACAATTTGAGCACAAAAACTGCTTGTCAGGACAATTGGAGGGATGAGGAGGTAAAGGAGGCCACCCAGGGAGAAGTGGGAGTGAAAAAGGCGGGGCAGGGCGCACTGCGGGCCGTGCAACACAATAACTTTTCAATTTATGGCGCACATTCCAGCTGACGACCATTAAACAATGGGATCCACTCGCCACACACATTTTTCCTATTTTCCGTATTTTCAGTATTATTTTAGTTCTTTTTTTCTTGCTGATGCTTTTGTAGTCCGCTTGGCTTTCGGCTACTTTGCAAAAAGCATTTTGTTCGCTAGCTGCTATATCTTTTTTTTCTCTATATATTTTTTTTGCTGGCAAACAAAAGGCTTGCGCTCTCGTTGGCAGCCATTGAAGCGTCAAGTCCGAGCTCCAAGCTGACCAAACCGGCACCCTTGACCGTAGCTATAAAACGTAGCCCACACACAAGACACAAAAAAAAAGAGAAAAAAAAAGATGTTTTGTGGGTGGGTTGAAGCCAGATATCCAAAAGAATAGACGACAACGACAACGGAAACGACAACATGCCAAGCCCATGTCCAATGTCGTCGAGCCTCCTCGCATTTCCAATTTTGAGTGCTGGGACTTGCCAGGGACTCTTGCAACTCTCTGGGATGTGGCACTTTGGAGTCCGGTCCTCGGTCGTGGGGACCTGGGGACTGTGGACTTGGGACCCATCATCAATCGGGGTTTGCCTCCGTGTCCGTCTCCGTCTCCGCCTCGTTGAGCCGCCTTTATGGTTATGGACGACTCTTTCTTTTCGCAGTCTGTATTGTGTCTCAAATGCAACTTCATCAAGCTGGCAAAACAACTCGGCCATGTCCGACCCCACAACCTCAGGTGCACTTTGAAATAAAAAGTGTCAAAGGTTTTTTTTTTTTTTTTTTCAACCAAAAATGTACTTGTAGATGTACTTCTTAGATTAACAATACATCAAATTCTCTAAAATTAGTCCAAGTTTCTTAAAATCTTAAATCTTTAAGAAGATTTTTGAAAGATTGGAAAGACCAAAAGAAAGTTTAAAGATTATTAAATTACAAAACTTAAAAATATAAGAGTATTAAAGGAATTTTCTCAAATATAAAAAGTGAAGAATAGATCTCAAAAAGATTTAACAAATGGCTTAAAAATCATTCTAAAATACTTAGATAACTCACAAGCTCTGGATAAAATAATGAATCTAGATTCTAGAAGCAAATCGTCACTTTCTTTGTTTTCGTTTATAAAAAAATTATAATTTATTTTTAAGATAAATTAGAAACTATAATTTTCAAGTGTAATAGTATTCAAACGGGCCAGAAGCAACACAACAAAAAATTAGAAAGAAAAAAAAAAACGTAGAAATGGCTGAAGAAAAAGGTTTATTGCGGTCTCTATAAAAATACACACTTGGGGTGATTTCCTCTTTTGAAGCCGAAGCACAAAACCTCCTAGGTGTGGGTGGTTCAGGACGAAGGACATGCGATGGTTGGGGCGGTATGGGGCGGTTTTGGATTGGGTTGGGTTGTTTTGGCCTGTCATTGTTGTTGTTGTTGGGGTTAGGTAGATGGGTGGATTGTGGGTGGTTATGCTGTTTCTATGTCTGCTCTAACGACTTCGTTTTGGTGCCCATTTTATTTGCCTGCTACGGCACTGGCTCTGGCTCTGGCTCCGGGGTACGGCCCGGAGAGATGTGCTTCTGCCCTGCGCTGTTCTGCCATTATCTTGGCTTTGCCTTTATGGTCTTTTGTGTGCGTTTGATGAAGCCAAGATGGCGCGGAAAATGGTTGGCAATGGTCTCTGTTTTTTTTTTTTTTCGGAGGGGGGACTTTGGGAGTTGGAAGTTGGAAGCAGGGCAACATTGTGGGGCGGAAGCATAAAACGAAAAGCTATTTCTGCTTTCTGCCTGCCTGCCTGCCTGAATGCCTTCCTGCCTTTTTGCCATCCAGCCATCCTGCTATCCTGCCATCCTTACTGTTGTTGAATTATCAGCCACAAAAATGGACGTCGCCATATTTATAAAAGGGGCCAGAAAAAGAAAGTTATGCGGATGCGATGGCAGAAATCTGTGTGCAAAGGAGTGGAAATATCAGGATTTGGTTAAAATTTATGCGTATGGCTTTAAACCAAAGAGGCTTTCATTTGTTTTTTCCTCAAGCCATTAAAGATATAGAAGCTTAACTTAACTTGGTTTAAGTTCATCTTAAAATTCAGTTTATTTTTGTGACGAAAATGTTGATGCTCTCTGTGGTACGAGGCAAACTAAATGCAATCCCGAAACTGTCGACTCTCAACAAAACGGGGGACAAACTTTCAATCTGTGCCCCTTTTTCCTTGTCAGAGCCCCGAGTCGTAACTGCATGGTCACGTCCTGAGGACCACGCCCATCCAGTTCCAGCCATCCCTGCAGCCAACTAAAGGCCATAAACTCAACTTAGCTGCAAGTTTTCAGTTGAGATTCCGAGCAGGCCAAGTCAGGAACGTGCAATGGACTGGCTGCAATCACCAATTTACGTGAGCTTCGTGTGACACTGGAATTGGTCTCCTTCGACACGCCCACAACGCGTGACCCAACAGCAAGGATTCCCAGAGGTCACTATCCGGACAAGGCGGGCCAAGTCACAATTTTCAGGCACTTGAAAAAAATGTTTATTAAATAAGGATTTTACCAAGAGATGACCTCTTGACTGTGATTAGCGTAGCTTGGAAGGCTTTTAAAGTTTTAAATTCTACAAGATAGAATTACCATTAATATCCTTACTTATACTTATGAATAATTATTTATTTATATGTAAAATTTTTCACTCTGCATGCTTGACAAAAGTAGTCTGACCATTTTGAGGTCGCTCACAGCAAAATGTTTGTTTTTATTTTTCATAGCCAGTGCAATTCCCAAATGGGGAAACTGGGAGTGCACTCGGAGTGCATTCTTTATGCCTGCTCCTTGCGGATATGTCTGGAAGGGGAGGGGCAGGACATAAAGTATCAAAAATTCAAGCACCAGCCACAAAAACCTCTGACAAAACTGACGGCATTTTCGCACTCAATTACTTTGCATTAGAGACACCAAAAACGAGGGCGAGGGTCGGCAACAAACAGGGATTTGTGTCGTTCCATTAAAGTTTTATTCACGCAATCGACTGGGGAGCGGGAGGGGGTGGGCAGGACTCGTTTACGGTTTACTCCTTTCAGGGGCGAGGACCAAAACCCAACCCATGTTGTCTCGCCACGGCCCGAGCGATAATAAAAAACAATTTGCCACCCATTGGGCATTAACGACAACAAACGACAGCCGCACCAGCCAGCTTCCCGCTCCGGGAAACTAACCCACCCTTGCCCCGGCCATAGGACCCAAGACGCACAGGACACAGAACAGAGGGCAGAGGATAGAGCCACCCCTTTTTGGGAGTCGGAGAGATGTCGTGCCTGGTGCAGTTTTGTCACAAATGGCAACATATGGCTAAAATGGTTTCAAGTGGCCAAGACCGAGGAGGACCGAAGGCGGACGGATCATGCAATAAAATCATTTTGTCCACTGAGCGCTTTCAGCAACTAAAGTATCGCATAATTTGCGACATACGTTCGAGTCAATGGCCAGGTCAAGAGGAGAGAACCGACGATTCGCATGTGTTTGGAAAATAAACCCATTTATCTATTTGCCAGCTTTTGAGATTTGTGGATCCCCCACAACCCTTATATATTTGGGAATACTGGGTCAACTGCAATCCACTATTTCTATTTATTTTTTTTTAGTTTTTGAGTAAACATTGAAGATAGCGGGGAGTGCAGTGCGGTGACATCAAAGCGCATAAATAACTTTACTCTAGATTTAATAAACGATTATATGGTCTTAAATCCCAAGTAGCCAAGTATTTGAACAGCATTGGCTTTATTATGACTGGCTGCCTTCTCAATTGCCACCTAATCAGCTACTCGAGCCGCAATCAGTGCCACACATTCTATATACTCTACCCACTCGACGGAGAGCTCAGGCTCTGGAGTGCCTCAAAAGCTCCATCCACCTACCCCATCGCCTGCCCCCACCTGGCCTGCCACTATTTGCGATCCCCAATGCGATAGCAAGCGTGCCCCAAACCCTGCGGGTTATACAACATTTGTTTGACACCTTCGAGTGCCCAGTGCTGGCTGGAAAGTAGTTCAGCAATCTGTGTAAATATTACGGCAAACTGAAGACTGAAGAAACCAAAACTCAACTAGAGATACAGATACAGAAACCGAAGAGCAGCACCAGCAGCGGCACTTCTTAGAAGTCCGAACTCTAGATACTCCGGGGACTCTGGCGGCAAACAAACCACTGAAGTAGGCCTCAGGAAATTTCAAAATGTTGCATCTAATGTTTTCAAAAAATAAGTTCAAGGATAGAGCTAAAGAAAGTCTAATAATAATCCCATAACAGGAACCTAGACAATAGCTATGTCGCAACTATTTCTTTAGTACTTTATTATTTCCTATTTATTTATTTATTTTTGAGACTATAGAGTGACACTTATCTGTTTCGATCGCTCCATTGAGATCGGCAAGGGTTAGGCCAAAACTTAACTTATCGTCCAGTAAGCCTGATAAGCCCCTTCGAGTGGAAATACTCCAAGAATTGACTGCCAACCGTTCGGCCTGGAACTCAAAACAATAAGCGAGCTAAGACCTTTTTTCCAGAGCTATTTCCGTGTCTGCTTGACGGCAACCTTTGCACTTTCCCAGACACATATTTTTACCCCTTGATCTGCACTAAGTTTATACTTTTTTTTATCGACTTTTAGACTTTCCTCGGATTGTCTTTCCTGAATGAAGTCGGTCTCTCCATGGAACGGGTGATAAGTTAACTAATCGCGGCTATTATTGTTGAAAGTGACATATCGGGAATTAGATTGCTTTATAATGACCATCTGCTCAACGTGTCTAGAAGTGGATCCCACGTGAACAGTTTGTAATAAAAAAAAAAAAACTATGGTGAGATAGTCATTAACTAGCGAAAAACCCAAAAGATAATTCCAGCTAAAATTAGTGAATTACTAAATAGCTTGGGTCGTGATTCATTCAATCGAATGTTTGGCTTGGTAACAAAATCGGTATGACGTGGAAACTAGTAATTCTATTCATAATTACTTTTTTTTGCAGTTAAAGTGCTATAATTATTATTTCGAAATAAGCTTAAATAGTGTAGTTGCTGATGGTTGTACGTTTTCATCAAACATCAGCAATTTAAATATAAAAAATCCCTTTATAAAACCCTCTTTTTTTATTATATTCCTTTGCTTTTTCAAAGCTTTGTCCTGTCAAAACGCGTTTATCTAATTTGGAGTACTAATAATTTGCGGTTGACTTGGCTGGCCAAAGAAAAACTCACCGAACAAAGTTGAAATCCAAAAAGCAAACAACTATATCCCCGTTTGATTGAAAGGTAAATGCTGCATAAATGGACAGGACCAGAACCAGGAGGAAGCTAGCTGACTGGCCACCTGCTGGGACCACCTGTTTAGATATACTACTGACTCCAGACAAAAGAACTCCGGGCCGCAGACAAAGAGCATAGCGATGTGGAAAATAATCAGTGATAAAATAATGCATAAAAGGACCAGGCTCACAAATAAAAGGGGTGGCTGGAATAAAGCCAGCCAAGTGGGAGTTCTCTTACCACTTGCCAGGGGTGGTGGACGTGGCATGAAAAGAAAAATTGTATGCATTATCCAACGGATTCATGTTAATAGGCCTCATTTAACGCTGCGGGGGAGGACAGGGGCTTCCCTTCTTTATTCTTTTTTTTTCAGTTTTTTGTGACCATGATATCCCTCGATACCAGAAAGTAAAACCATACAAATTATTTGAACCTCTTCAGTAAGCAAAAACATCGAAATAGTCGCTTGTACTTGGCTTCGAACACAGTTTCTGTTTCATGTTCTTCACAAATCTTATCGTTTGGTACATTCGGCGTGGATGTTGTTCCACCTGGATACCTTGTAAGTAGTGAACGGAACGTAAACAAAAGTATGTTACCTCCTCAATGGGCGAATCTTGTTCCAGACTTAGATACGATAACCGCGAGAACACGAGGCCCCCAAAGATACAAACACAGGTTGCGTATTTATAGTTTGCCGCAGATACTTAGATACCGTCTAGAAACGGCGGTTTTATCAACATTCAACGAAGGTATCGACTGAAATGCCGTTCAAATATTTACACCGTCGAAACAACAACAAAAATATATAAGATTCTACCCGCCCTCGTCCGGAACGAAAAGCAGGAGCTACTGCTCCGTACTCCCGGGGTCGATGATAACCACCGGGCACGGACATGGGCGCGCTAATTGCGGAATGATAAAAACAGTAAGTTGCTAACCATGGTGGTTCCCCATTCAGCCAGCCATCCAACCATCCCAGTCCCCTTCCATTCCAAAAGAAAAAACAACAAAAAGCACGCAAATGTTCCATCAACTCGGTTGCCAGTGCCAAGATTTTTGGAGTTTCGTAAAAAATTAAACAAGTAGGGAGGAGGAGCCTTTTTTTGGTTGCTATTTGAAATAATAGATACCCTTGAAATTTAGTTTAAATAATATTATAAAAAATATAACAGACTGCAGAGCTATTGTGTTTAAAAATTATATTATTCCTGTGGGCTTTCTAGTTTTTTTCTGAATAAAATAAAAACTAAAAAGAAAACTTTGAAATTCTAAGCCTTAAAACTTCACAAAAACCAATATTTTCAACCCAATATTACTAATATTCTTCCCAAAACTTGAATTCAATAAAACACCTCAAGTTCAAAACTTGAATCTCGTCCTTATGGCATTTCGAAATGCTGGCCAAAGCCATAAAAGTTTCTGCAAGGGTATAAAAATTAAATAAAATAAGTATCCTTCTCCGCATTCGCATCCAAGTATCCCTGTACACTTTGTTATTGCCAGTATTTTCGACTCGTATTTGCCTAAACCTGTCCCTAAGGAGTACACCATGAGGCTTCCAGGGACCCCAGAAAACACGTTGCTAGACATCCTTTGGAGGACGGGAGTGATAGAAACAAGGATGCTGATGCGGATGCGAATACAAATACAAATCCCCATGCCTTGGCAGCTTCGAGCATATTACATAAAATAAGAAAAATTATGATTTCCACAGCAGAGGTAAAGTGGAAGAATTCTTTTTATATTTTTTTTTATTTTGGCTATAGAGTGGAAAGGGGGGGCAGGCTGTTGCTTAACTGTCAAAATCGTGTAATTTAATAAAGTTCGCTGCGGGATATTGTTTTTTATAGAAGCCAGACCAGCATTGAGACAGCTTTTGCCAGCTGCCAAATGGGGGAGTGGCTGGAAAACTCTGGCTTGGAGGGTTGCTGGGTGGTTGGGTGGTTCAGTGGTGTGGGGAAGTGGCGTTGTGGCTCCTCAAAGTGTGCTGCACAAATACAAAAATATTCAGTTCACTTCAGTTCCATACACACACAGCATACATTGCAACAACGCAATATTGTCTTTCCTGCCCCGCCACAGGCAACTCCACAAACACACTCATGGGGGACTGGCAGGGGACAGGAGGAGGATCTGGAGGACCCGGAGAGGGTGTTCCAAAGTTATACAAACATATATATATTTTTACATCTATGTTTTCATACACTTGTTTACCCGAAAGCGGGGAAAAAAGTTTTTACTTAGGAAAATATACAGAATTTGTAAAATCCTCACTTTTGGAAAAGAAGTGACAGAAATAAAGAGCTTTGCAAATATTACAAATTAAAAATAAAATTTCAGAAATTATGTTTAAGTACTACAAATAGATATAGTTATTTAGTCACAAATTTTATTTCTACTAAACTTTTACTAAAAGTTTACTCAGTCTTGTTAAATATAATTCTTAGACTTGGCAGACCCTTTTAAAAACCACTCTAGTCCCAGATGTTTTCGCCATTCTCAGCTGGCATCTTCAACCATTTTCCACCTTGCTTATTTTTTGTAGCTTGCGAAATTCCTATTTTATTTTATTAAACAGCACAGAAATATAAAAGTAAACAGTTGACTGCAGAAAAGCATATATGTTGCCTACATCCCCCAAGAGCCCAAAAGAAAAAGAATAATAAAAAAAGAATACGCCAAAGAAGAAAACGTTCCTTGGCTATACCCAACGCCCACACATTTCCAGCGTCATATGAACGCCCCATTATTTACTTAACATAACTTGAACATTCAACCCCCCCCCTGACAGGGAAAAAATCCCAAGCTTCCCTCAATGGGGGAGCATCAGACGTAGCCGAAAAAAATACCCACACACTCACACAAAACCCCGAAAGAAAAATAAAAAACTGGCAGTGGATGGGCGGAAACAGTGGGCGGTGGAGGCAGACCCTTGGCTTACCTGCCAGCCGGTAGTTGGCTAGTCAAAAAGCTGTCGTCGATGCTAAGCGCAGACCCAGAAAGCCATCAAATATTCAGGAGCAGGAGAAGGATGTACTGAACCGGGCCCCACCAGGAAAAATGGCGAAAAAATGATTTATGTGGACGCCATGAAATGGAGGAGGACGAGGAGGCCTGGCATGAACAGCCACCAACAATAACCGGGAAAAATAACAGAATAAACTGATTTCTCAACTTGGCTCTGGGCCGGCTGCTTTTGTTTGCCAAAATTCAGTGAGGATAGGCCCAAAATTTTACCTTTCCATTCGGGCCAACATTCTTGTTTTTCTAGCAATGAAAAATGCTGAAAGTGTGCTCCATAGACAGCGGTCTCCGGAAGGTATCGGGGTCACCAAAAAAAAAAAAAAGATGAAAAGATGAGGAGGCATAAG
Source organism: Drosophila monieri (assembly GCA_035047585.1). Lineage (NCBI taxonomy): Eukaryota > Metazoa > Arthropoda > Insecta > Diptera > Drosophilidae > Drosophila > Drosophila monieri. The sequence goes on along the minus strand of JAWNPJ010000079.1, from coordinate 5,432,919 downwards.
ATATTGATGTCCCTAGAGAGGAAGGATTTTCAGGCAGAAGTTTTTTTGGCAGAAAATAATATTTTATTCTATTATTTCTTTTTTATAGTTTGAGGAGAGTTTGTATTATATCATAAGATAGGTTTCTAAAACTAAAACTCGTACTAAACTAACGTTGACTAAAGTAACTAAAATAAAAATAACTTAGTTTTCTTTTAATCTATTGTGAGTTTATTTTTCAACTTTCCTAAGTACCTTATTATTCCTTGTATTACGAATATTCCTACTAAAAAAATCGTTTATATTTTAATCAATTAAAGTTTAAGAAAATACTTTTTAAACAACATGCCTTGTAACCATTGTCACCAATTAGTTTTCCAACATTTTCCAAACATTAACACTTTCTGGTTTACCCATTTCGGGCCAAAATTCAAAATTTAAAAACCAAAAAAGGTAAGTAGATAGCATTATAAATTATTTATATTTCTTAAAAACCACCTAACTAACTTAACCCTTTAGATGTCGGACATCAATTTGGCTGCCTATGATGCCTTCCGTCGCGATCTGGCCGGAATCTTCAAGACCTTCAGCGCCTACACCCAAACCGATTTCACTAAGGAAGTGGGAACAGATACCAAAGTCGACTTTGACTTAAATTCAGAGACTCAGCTATCAAAACTCTATAACTTAGATCTGGATAAGGATTAGAGTTGAATTTGATATATGGACGGCAGAGCCTCTTCTGAAACGGATGAAAGGCGTCCGGATGGAGTCACTTTGCGACGCCGCAAAAGCTATCCCAGCGAGTGGAGAACTGAAATGAACCGGCCGCTCCAAAGAAATGAAGACACTACTCCACGACGATCTCAATCCGAATCGAATTTGGAATCCAATCTAACCAGAGGTCTGGTAGCCCTAGAGTCCCCTAACCAACAAGGATCAGAAACCAACAGAACCTCCTCGGAGGAGTCGGGTGACAGTTCGTCCCTGAGAGCCCTGGATGCGAGATACTCTACGACCAGCAGCCTCCCAATATCCACTACGGAATCTCAAACATCCGGATACACCACGGAGAGTAGTTACCGAACCGCCACAGGATATGCCCGGCTTTCCGAATCCAGTTCCTATGCCAGCATCGAAACCCACTTTGGGCCACCACCCTCGAACATTCTGCGCGAAATACATGTCGCCATCGGCATCCCAGCCACCGAGGAGGAGATTCAGTCTATGCGCCAGGATCTTAGGGATTTGCTGACCAACGAAATAACTCATATCGGCCAGAACGACGAAGATGTCGTCTACTTGATCGCCTACCATTACATGTAGATCATCTGGGACATCCAAAATTTTCGGTGCCCCATAGGGGATTTAAATTTTGAAATGTGATTCGGTTTTACAAAAGAAAACAATTTCAATTCAGGTGGAAATTTGGTGGAAATCTTTTATAAAACGAACATATGGGTAAATTAGAAATAAAATAATAGGTTAATCAATAAATGGTTTGGTTTATTTTAATTAAAGGGTTAAATAAATGATTCCACATTTAAAAATGTAATTAAGATATAAAACATTGTACCATCTAATCTTTAAAAAGTATGAGAGTTTAAAGTTTTCTAAGAAATGGATGTTTTATTAGTCATTTATTTTATACAAACTTTTGAAAATATTAAGTATAGAACCCTCTATAATAAAACTCAAGATGAAGTAAATAAATTGTTTTATTTTTTAAAGCAAATACTTGACAAATAATTTAAGAACTTGAACAAACAATATTCCAGTAAATAAACATTTGAAAACCAAAAAAAAAGCCAAAAAGCATTTCATAAAAGTCATGGATAAACATAATCGTTTCATTCTGTTGCCTTCTCCATTCAGTTTCAAAGGACAATCAGGACTCTCTTATGGAGTGTTTGCTCTTGCTGCGTGATCTGCGCCTGTTGACATTATGACAAATTACATAAGCTAAAGGCAACAATTGCCAATGGACTCGGCCACAAGGCAGGATGGAAGGAAGGAAACGACAAACCAAAAAAGGATACGCTTAGGGGTGGCTATGGGGTGGGATTGAAATCAATGAGTAGAATCCGGTTGGGGGGGAGGGCAGTAAGCAGTAGTCCCGTTAATAGGAAAGCCACACAAGAACTGCTAACGAAGGACACGCGGCCGGGCGGATGAGCGACAAGTGCGATGGGAAAGGACACTGAGGTCCTGGCAGGGGGTGGTCGACTCGACTCTGTTTGCTTAGCGTTAAGTGCACCCGGGTCCGTGGGCAAGTGGAAATGATAAACATATTTACACAATTTTTGACAGGCGAACGGGTGAAACAAAACACCCGTGGGTGCAGCCCTACCTCTCACCCCGTCCTCCGAAAACCCACACCCCTTTACCCGCTCACCCCTCTCCCGATTCGCCATGGGACGTACTTGAAACAGTCAAAAGGAAAACCAAACCCAAAACTCGATAAATATGTTTATGTGCAAATAACAAAATATTTGTCGATTGCCCAAAACGCTGGATGGGGGGAAGGGCAGTGTCCTGAGGGTAGGGCAGGATCGATGTACCAGGATAACCGGTACCGGTACAGAGACCGGGGCAGGTTATCCCAACCAGGAGGGGGGTAGGTTGAAAGAAGCACCGCAAGCGCATAATTCAATTTTTCTGCTCGTTTTTGCACGTCGCCCGGCACACGTCATTCGAGTCCTTCGGGACATCACCATGCCAGGGGTAGGAGGATGCAGGGCATTCCCAGCCCAAGGATACTGAGAGAATTTTCATAAAATAAAGATACCAATCAGGGTTTTTAATTTTATTATTTTAGAAATATATTTTCTCTTAACTTGGTTTTAATAAAGGATATCCTATCCTTCTATTCAGGATTGCCTAAATAGAATACATGATTTTTCTCAGTGCAGGCACTTTGCTGGAACTGCAGCGAATATTAGTGACACGTGGCAGAGGCGGTCCGAGCATCCCAGCACATGCGGTTGTGGGCATGGGTCCGGGTCCGGGTCCAGTTCCGCCTCCATCCTTTTATTTATTTGTTCGTAATTACGCTTGTATTTTTGATAAACCCGAAAAATCCGCCGCACTTGAAGCCGGGAAAGCAGCTGAGCCTGCTCTTTTGAAAGCCCGAATTCCCGGGGACACGTGCATTGAACCGCCAGTCGACGGTCGCCAGTTTTCCGGCTATTCCCAGTGCATTAGCAACAATACCGGAGACACTTAGAGGAGTTTGTCAACAGTTTCGCCTTTGGATTTGGTTACGGCTTTTGTCGTCCTTGTCAGCGGCGCGTGTCTGTGTCCGATGTCATCTTCTCCACTATCCACCGCTTGGATATCCCTGGCTCTGGGATACTACAATCCTCATTCAGTTGTCAACTTTCTGGACTGGCTCTTAGCCGGGGGGGGGGGATTGTCGATTGATTTGGCGTGGGATTTTCGAGTGAAATTCATGCGATATGTGAGGGCAACATGAAACGAAATCATAAATGTGACATGTCAGGATCTGACTCCGGCGGTTTAAGCTCCACCACACACACATACACACATACTACACATAAATCCTGGACAAAGAAATCCTTCTGACCAAGAGAAAAGCAAGCCATAATAAATCATATCCTTACGAAATTGTTCAACATATATTTTTTGTCTTGAAAGAAAACTTTCTTCAGCAGTTATATATTGCTGTCCCTTTAGACCACACAGATACAAATACAATGTATGTATATAGCCAAGTGCATCAAAATAGGCGCAAAGGAGAAGGAAGAGAGATAGGGGGTTTGGCCACAACATTGAGTCCTGCTGCTAAAAGGGCATTTGAAATGAGCTCCTTGGAGATGTGAAGATGGTGCGCGGTATGCCGCCGGAAAAGCTTTCGTATTTAATTGAAAAACACTTAAGCTTCTGGGCCAGAGTGAGTCGGGCGAGTGGGTGGATGGCACTGCCAAATGGAAATGCTAAAGCCAGGCCAACCGCAAGGCCCTCACATGAACCCAGAAACCCCTAAGACCCCTCCCCAAAAGCACCCAAACCCGACGACCCATCGTCATCGTCGTATGACCTTTTTTGTGGTTCATAAAAACAAAGAGCGAGCGGCAAACCAAAACTTTGTATAATTAAAGCCTCGTCCTGGTCCTAGGACCTGGCAACCAGGCTACCCGGCAGCACCAATTCTCGAGACAGAGAACAGTTGCTTCTCTCAGTTGGACAAGGCTGAATCAAAGATGGCATGACTTGGCCACTTACCCTCGAGCGTTGGGTTCCTGGAAATTAAGGCTAGCACCAGTTGAGGATTTGGGTCATCCTGGTCGACAGCCAGGTGATTGTGATTGCGATTGTGGTGCGGATGCTGCCCACCGCCGACCAGGTGAGATGCCTGCGGCGTGGGTGGCAATTGTTGCTGCTGCTGCTGCTGTTGCTGATGGATATGCGGCTGGTGTTGCTGTTGGTGATTATCCATGACTGTCAGATGTTGCTGCAGTTGCTGTGGATGTTGTTGCTGTAATAGCTGCTGCTGCTGCTGTGGATGTTGCTGCTGCTGCTGCGGCTGTTGTTGCTGCTGCTGCTGCTGATGGTGATGATGATGTAGCGGCGGCGGTGGTTTCAGGGTTTGCATCATTGCTACGGGCCCAAGGATTTGTACACGCGTCGTATGAGTAATATTTTAATAGGTATCAGATTTATTCAGTTAGCACTTTTAGAAAGCCTTCTCTCTAAAGAAGAAACTCCTTTTTTTTTTTAAGAATTTACCGCACTCGCGTACCGTTAAGCGACACACCTTCTACCGCTAGCCCGGGAACGCTAGTCGGTACCGCTGTCTGCTCGATAACTGGCCGTATTTTAGGTCCGGTTCCACTAGTGCTGGTGTTTCCACATCGAGTGCTACCACCTTATCGCGGCGGTGTCTTTGCGGGCTCTTTCGGTTTCTAACATTCGACTTTGGTTCGTTTTAGATCGTCGTACGTAGTACGTACGACCGTTCGGGGCAACCCTATCAGCTCTCGAGTGCCACACTACACACACACTCACGGGGCATTGAACAATTTGAATTTGTTTGCCAAACGGGACACTAGACCATTCTATCTAAAAGGGATAGTCAAAGTCGTCAAAGGTTTTTATGTAAGTCTCGAGAAGAGGAAAACCCATCAATGGTTTATCTTTTGAATAGCGTATATCTTTTGATCGTCTGGCCGGAGGTGACGTTCCTCCCTGCCCTGGGTGGCAATCTTCAATACTTTCTTCGATATTTATTATCTAAGAAGTCAAGGTCTGAACTTTAATAAAAAAAAATATTTAATCAATCATGAATCTATTTTTAGGCAATGATGCAAATGAGAGAGAAGTTAAATTTTAGCAAAAAAGTATAAAGAAACATGTAAAGTTCTCTTTAAAGGTTTTTTTTAGAGTTATTTGCTATTTAAGAATTATTATTTTGTTTAAGTTTTAAGAGTACTAATGTTTTTATGTTAACAATTCTCTTTATAAAAAAAAAATTCTTTCACCCAAAAAGTAATATTTTCTGTAAAAACTAAGCCGTTCACTATTTTGTAATTATATATCTGCACTGGATCACTCAATTACCGTGTTTATTAATTTATTTATACATTTAATTTAATAAAAATTTATAAACAATTTAAGCGAGCACTATTTGGCACAACAATTTCTAAGCGAACGCCATTTTAGCGACGGCAATCGGTACAAGTACGAAAACGGAAATGACGACGGCAAGTGCGAACCGACAAAATGGCGACGGCATGGCTAACGGTAAACGACGACGGCTACCAGCGACAACTCAGGGCATGGCAACACTGGCAGGCGGCGGCTGACAGCGGTTGCCCGCTGCGTTGTTTGTTTGTGTTGTTGTTGTTTGGTTGTCGTTGCTGTTGTTGTTGTTGATGGCGTTGGATTCTTCTATTTGCCGCGCTGCATCTTTATTTTCTTCGCAGTTTGTTTTCTTTCGTTTCATTTTTCATTCTTTACATTTCTCTTCTTTTTTTTGTTTTGCGCACTTTTCGACGTTGGACTCTATGAGCTTTTTACGATACTTTTTATGCCGCTTGCCTTTTGGGCGCCCATATGTGCGTTTCGGTGTTGTACGATGTATGGTGTTTGGTGTGTGTCTACGAGTGTGTGTGTGTGTGTGGCGGTTGTGCGTGTATGTGTGTTTACCAATTGATCTTAATGTGACACAAATGATATGGTAAAATGCATACAGCCAGCCCTGAATGGCAGGACAACAATGGCAACAAGGCGACAACGCCAGCAGCGACAGAAGCGACAGCAGCGACGACATTTTTATGCTTGTTTTTTTGGCCCATGCGCATATCACACAGGATATTTGCAAGGAGTCCTTTTTTGTCTCACACACACCTCCTCTCCCGAAAAATTCCAAGCGCATTACAATATTTGTAAAACGTAAAAACTTTGGCCCAAAAAAAAATAATAATATAGAATGGGGTTTCCCCTGCAAAACGTTGCTTTGTTGGGTAGATGGGTATTGGGTTGAAGACTGAGGCAAGGGGGGCATGAAAGAAAGATAGAACAAGAACAAAAAGCCAACCAACGTCGAGCGACACCTTCGTGGCCCCAAAACAACAGTAAACAGCACTTAAAAGTCAGCAGCAGAGCCGCAGCGCAACAGCGACGCTAGCAGAGCGAACAAATATGAGAAACTTAACTCAAAAGTCCAAGTCAATACGCGCGGTCACCGAAAAGCAAAGCAACAAAACCAAGAAATAGTATAGCTTTCCAGGGGAAATCAAGCGCCGCCCCTTTATATTGAAAACATTGGAAATCGACAACAACAGTTGCAGCGCAGGCATGCGCACTATCCCGGACAACCGTTATCTTATCGCCCCTGCGTTCGCCATTAAAGTGGGTGGGGTGACATCTACTTCTAGGGTTAAATACTCTTTCCAGCGCCGACGCATTCCAAGCTCCCCAATCCGAGCACACATACTATTGCATGAAAAAAATGGTTAGGGACGAGGGAGCTGGAAGTAACACCAGAATCACCCTGTATCTTCATGCTGTATCTGCATAAGGTGTTGTCTGTCTAAGATACATATATTTATAGATATATCTACGCATTCCCCACACCCCCGTTGCGTCTGCAAAAACGATTTTGTTTTCGCATTTATTTATGAGCCGCTTAGAGCGCGCCAAATACTTTGCCAAACACTTTGAACCCCAAAAACTCTGGCCCCCAAGCCCCATCCGACCATTTGAAAACCCAACCCAGACCTCTTCCCAGTCGCAGAGTGGACAGCAGAAGAAGGTCGTTCATGGGTTGGGTTTATATCTTCTTTTTTTTTGGGTTGGGAGGGCGGAGGAGCAGAGCGAACAGCTGGATGGCAAGGGGCGCTTGAAGAGTTTTAATAGATTATCCTTTAAATTTAAATCCTTAAAATAAATAAACTAGTAATGACTTATGGATGCTAAACATAAATAAATTTTAAAAATATTATATAAAAAATATAGATATGTATTACATGGAAGAAAATAAAGTACCAGAAAATTAAAAAGTATCTAAAGATTAAAGTATAGGTTTTTGGTGATAGCTTTTTTTTTATATATTTTAAATAAATATTAAAGTTATAAAAATAATAGTAGAGTATGGAGTAATGATAATAGAATTGTTATGGACTTGTTGGTTAAATATTATCAAACGTAGATAGCTTTAATATAATAATTAAAAACTTTAAAGACTAAAATACTCTCCCTACCCTTGAACCCTACGATTACCGGATACAAAATATATAAATAAATAACTTAGATTTGATAGATTAACTTAATTAAGGCTTTAAAACCCCTAGTGACCCTGAAACGCATCATGATTTGGGATCTTTCGGAGCTGATGAAATGCACAAATGAACAGAAAACGATCCAATCTGGCCAAATGAAATGCACTTCCGCGCTTACAACACCGCCATTGACTTTCAAATTTTTGTCATCGCTTTGTTGGATGGTATTATGGTATCATTGTCTTGGCCATCTAATGGTAGCCGTTAATAGTTAACCACGTGAAGTATTTTGCCAAATGGGCTCGACTGGGGACAGTTAATGGCCGATGACGCGATGATATGGAACCGGATTGGCAGTGACTAAAGGGGAAAAAAATCGGGCTATTGCTAACAATAAGCCTTGCAAATGTTAGGACAACACTTTTTAATAGATAATTAACAAGCATTTTATTTAAATTTTCTTCTTCGTCGTTTGACATTTTTTCACTTTTGTCCAGAGATTGTTGATTTCGGTGGTAAGATAGTTATATAAACATAAATCTCGGCAATGGGCCGAAGCCTCTACCCCTCCACCGAAAACTTCGAACTTGCTGCCACTGCACATTTTCACACATAGCCGGATTTTTTTTTCCCTCAGTCTTTGTTTTTGGCTTTAATTTATTTATTGTAGTTGGGGGGGGGCAGGCCTACGCAACGATCTGAGATTCGGGGCTCATTGAGATTTTGTTAAAGCGCAGCCAGTTCATTTGTCGATTCGAATGTCAGCGGTTCACAAGTGCGGAGCTTAACGGAGCGGCTAACCATCGATTATCCTTAACGATCGCGCTTGAAGTTTAAACTGTCCAGGATCCTGTCCATCGAGAGTCATGGATTTCGATGAGTTTCGCGAATTTGGCCACGCCTCCATCGAATTTATTATCAACTATCTGAGCAGCATTCGCGACAGGTGTGTGCGTGTGCTTGTGTGTGACATCCTTAAAGGACGCCATTTTATAAATTGTGTCTGTCAATTGTAGAAACGTCCTGCCCAGCGTTGTGCCCTACGAGGTATTCAATCAGCTTCCCAAGGAAATTCCCGAGAAACCGGAACACTGGCGGGAAGTCCTCAAGGACCTGGATCAAATTATCCTGCCTGGCCTTACCCATTGGCAGTCGCCGTATTTCAATGCCTTCTACCCGTCCTCATCATCGGCGGGATCCATAATTGGGGAACTCTTAATAGCAGGAATAGGAGTCCTTGGATTTAGTTGGGTGAGTTTTGGGCATAAGATATAGCTATAGACTGTGTTTAGACTAATGATAAAATTTTTCTAAAATAAAATAAGACCTGAAAACTCCATACACTAATCAAGAAGTACAGATCATTAACGAGTCTTCAAGAACTAAAACTATCTACTAATTATTTCCCTGAAAGGTAAGCGGGAGCTTAATGAACCAAAAAAACAAAAGCTAATACGAAAGCCCAGAGAGCTGGGAACAAGAGAAAACATCAACAAACTTGGTGGGAACAGTTTGCAGGCCGTTTAGTGCCTATACATGATATGCTTCTTTGGTAACAAAATCAATCCCTGATTGTAGTTTTTATTATTATTGTTTTAAAGAAAGATAGAAAGGTAGAAAGATAACAACTTAATGACCGTTGGGAAAATTGCTAACTAATTGTTTTTCTATAATCGTGCGGGAAGCCATTTACGATCCCTATAAATCAAGTAACAGATACACGTTTCGTTCCCTAATCTTACCGATTTGATACGGTTGAGTGCCACTGTGCAGAACAATCAGTGTTGTTGTTTATTTATTACTTTATTTTATTATTTTTTATTATTTTATTAATAAGTAAATAATTATTTTTTTTTAATTAAGCTATCTAAATTTTTAAAATGTCGGATTAAGAGTGTTTAAAGGTAGGATAAAGGATATTTTAATTTTAAAATAAAAATGATTACTGATTAGTTAAAGTAATTAATCTCTCAAACTTATAGATTAAAAAATGTTAGTAACCTAAGTTTTTAATCTGTATCATTTAGCTTTGTCATTAAGATTAGATATTAAAAGGTAGAATACTTTAAAAAAAAATAATCTATAGTTTTGATAAGAGGAAAAAAAAACTGCCAAGCTGCCAGCACTGACGTTGGTCCAGAGAAGGTGGCCGGACACCGGCAACATCGTCTATAAAAGCAGGTCAGCACCGTCGATCGGTTTCAGAGTGAACCTCACCTGGACAGAGAAGCGTCAACGGAGCAACTTGCGCCTCGAACTGGACAAACAAACCGAAAACGGAAAAAGTTTAAACAAAAACAAACAGAACGTGAAAAGTGCAAATAGAAACCAACTAACGACATTGTATTGTTCGCGGAATGGATGCCAAGGAGTTTCGGGAATTTGGCAAAGCAGCGGTAGATTTTGTGGCCGACTACCTGGAGAATATCCGCGATGATGAGGTGCTGCCCTCCGTAGAGCCGGGCTATCTCCTGGATCTCCTGCCCAAGGATATGCCAGAGAAACCAGAATCGTGGAAGGAAGTTCTGGGGGACATCAATCGCGTGATCAAGCCGGGTCTAACCCACTGGCAGTCACCCCATATGCACGCCTACTACCCCACCAGCACCTCGTATCCCTCCATAGTGGGTGAGATGCTGGCCAGTGGGTTCGGCATCATTGGATTCAGCTGGGTAGGTTTTTGGCCAGACAGGTGAAATCTCGTTGTGGGCCATTGTCTGGGCCAACTGAATGGGCGCCCATTGTGCGGAGTGGGTGAAAGTGAGACTCAGAACCCGACAAACTGGTTGCGCCTGCAATCGAAGAGAGTTTTCACATAATCAATCGTGGTTGATCGCATAAATATTATTATTATGAAAATAAACCTTCACCGGTTTGGACAATGACCTTTTATTCATCTTAAGTGGAGGACTTGTTATTCAAAACCATTGTCTGTTTTGTGTAAAAAGTTAAAGAAATATACAAACATGATTGAATAATTCAATCCATTACAATCTAAACAACCATTGAGCTTCTCTGATTAACTTATAATGTGTTGATCATGTTAGTAAAAACTATTAATAGTTTCCCAGTATTGATAAAAATTACGTGAACTTCATGGCAAGACCCTTATCACCAGGGATTGATAAGCCAATCTCACCTAATTCGACAATTTTCACTTTAATCATAAAATCAAGATAACCCCTTGAAGTCGATCGAGAAGTGCTATAAATTTTATTTAATTGATTTTGAATACGATTTTCTATCTTTGATTTGAAAACCATTTTAATAAGCTTTTCTTTTTATTTCCTTACAGATTTGCAGTCCCGCCTGCACTGAGCTGGAGGTGGTGGTCATGGATTGGTTGGCAAAGTTCCTGAAGCTGCCGGAACACTTCCAGCATGCCAGTGAGGGACCTGGCGGTGGTGTCATCCAGGGATCCGCCAGTGAGGCTGTTTTGGTGGCTGTGCTGGCCGCCAGAGAGCAGGCAGTGGTCAGCTACAAGGAGACGCATCCGGAGCTGAGTGAGAGCGAGATCCGGGGGCGTCTGGTGGCCTACTCCTCCGACCAAAGCAACAGCTGTATTGAGAAGGCCGGTGTCCTGGCCGCCATGCCCATTAAACTCCTGCCGGCCGGAGAGGATTTCGTGCTCAGGGGTGAGACCCTAAAGGCGGCAATTGAGGAGGATGTGGCAGCGGGCAGGATTCCAGTTATTTGCATTGCTACCTTGGGCACCACTGGAACCTGTGCCTACGATGACATTGAATCCTTGTCGGCGGTCTGCGAGGAGCATAAGGTGTGGCTCCATGTGGATGCCGCCTACGCAGGCGGTGGCTTCGCCCTGGAGGAGTACTCCCACCTGCGCAAGGGTCTGGATCGGGTGGACTCGCTCAACTTCAACCTGCACAAGTTCATGCTGGTTAACTTCGACTGCTCAGCCATGTGGCTGCGGGATGCCAACAAGGTGGTCGACAGCTTCAACGTGGACCGCATTTACCTGAAACACAAGCACGAGGGTCAGTCCCAGATCCCCGACTTCCGTCACTGGCAAATTCCCCTGGGTCGCCGCTTCCGTGCCCTGAAAGTCTGGATCACATTCCGCACCCTGGGCGCCGAAGGACTGCGCAACCATGTCCGCAAACACATCGAACTGGCCAAGCAGTTCGAGGACTTGGTCGTCAAGGACAGTCGCTTCGAGATCGTGGCCCCCCGAGCTTTGGGTTTGGTTTGCTTCCGACCTAAAGGCGATAACGAGATCACCTCCCAGCTGCTGCATCGCATCATGGAACGCAAGAAGATCTACATGGTGAAGGCGGAGCATGCGGGTCGCCAGTTCCTGCGATTCGTTGTATGCGGGATGGACGTGAAACCCGAGGATATTGAGTACGCCTGGTCGGAGATAGAGTCTCAGCTTACGGCATTGCTGGAGAAGCAATCCTTGGCCGCCCGCAAGGCAGGAAATGTGGCGGACCTGACGCAGCACTTCCAGATCCACCTGACCACCGATAACGTCGAAAAGTCTCAGTGAGAAGAGCGGAATACTCCCATTCGCTTGGAAATAACTATTTATGTTTAGGCTGTCGTTAGTTTGCATTGTAGTATTTACTTGAACACATTTTTAATAAATAAATAGACAAAGAAATACATTTACTTCGTATAATATTTAATAACCTAAATAACTACGTAAAAGGCGTTAATAAATTAAATCAATGTTTGAATTTGCCGCCATTAGTAAAACCGTTTCTCAATAAAGTCCCAAATGTCCCAATTGATCTAAATCTCATCCCAACCGATAGATCTTGTGCTAAATATATCGATTACTGTTTGTCACCCCTAAATCTAACAACCCAATTTTCAAAAGTACAATAATTGGAAAACATATTTAAATATTTATTAAAAAGATATTTTATTTCCAATATCTAGGAAAAAATCCACATCACGATATTAATATATATTATACAAAGTATATCGATATATTGATATGTTGATATATTATCAACCAACCTACTCTACATCTCACAACTTTCAAAAACACAACATTCAGGACATTTTTCAAATTCAACGCTTACGAAACTCAACGTTACAAATTCACCGTGCCGCTTGCCATGCACTAGTCTAAACTACGGGCCAAAGCCAAGTCGATCGGATGCAGATGCCAGCGAGAAAATGCGTCCACCACTGAATCCCACAACCGCTTTTGTGACCTGCACTCATAAATTGGCCAGCAGGCGCAGCTACAAGGTACCGCCTGACCACCGACGTCTGGATGTGGAGGCAGCCCGCCATAATGCCCGGGTAGTGGTCATTGGCGCAGGATTATCAGGACTGTCAGCGGCACAGCACCTGCTATGCCATGGATTCCGTCGCACCGTTGTCCTGGAGGCCACTGACCGCTACGGCGGCAGAATAAACTCCCAGCGATTTGGTGACACCTATTGCGAGCTGGGCGCCAAGTGGGTACGTATCGATGGATCACAGGACTCCATGTATGAGCTGCTGCGCAACTCCGAGGGCCTGGTCAAGCAGATAAAGCAGATTATGGAGCGCCCGACCTACGTCCAGGCACAGGAAAAGGGCCATAACCAAATAAGGCCTGACATGGTGGACCTCATAGACACCCTCTTCCGCCAACTCTGCCAGGGATTTAAGCTCTCCGAGACGGTCAAGCGGGGAACGGATCTCCCATCGCTCGACAATGTGATGAGTTATTTCAAGACCGAAAGCGACCGCCTAATCGTCTCCACTTTTAAGCAGCCGGAGGAGCAGCAGGCGGCTCGCGAAATCTTTCAATCCCTCTTCAATGAATTTAGTAGCGTCCTGGGCAGCTGTCTGGAGTACGTGAATATCGAGCACATCACAAAGTGCCCTGTGCAGCCAGACCAGCGACCCTTGTATGTGCCCACTGGCCTGGACAATGTGGTGGAGGAGTTGTCCCAGAAACTGGACAAAGATCAGTTGCAGACTGGCAAGCCAGTTGGTCAGATTCAGTGGACTCCATCACAGCTACAGAGTGTGGGCTGTTTGGATGGAAGCCTTTACAGTGCGGATCACATCATATGCACCCTTCCGCTGGGTGTGCTAAAGAATTTTGCCGGCATACTGTTCCGTCCCACACTCCCACTGGACAAAATGCTGGCTATCAGCAATCTTGGCTTTGGCAATCCGCTAAAGATCTACCTCTCCTACAAGAAGCCTATTGGGCGGTGGCTGAGAGGCAGGCTGCGTCCTTTGGGTGCGCTTCTGCATCCCTCAGTGGACCCTCAGAAAGTGGAACGTGACTGGACCCAGCAGGTGGTGGAGATTAGTCAGGTGCCCACCAGCGACCACGTCCTGGAGGTGCACGTGGGCGGCGGTTACTACGATGAAATCGAAAAGCTGCCCGAGGACAAGTTGCTGGACCAGATAACCGACCTGCTGAGGCGGTGCATTAGCAGTCGCGTGATACCCTATCCCCAGGGCCTGCTCCGATCCAGTTGGAGCACATCGGCATGCTATCTGGGCGGTCGTCCCTTCTTCTCGACCACCAGCAGTGCCCGCGATGTCCAACGATTGGCTGCTCCGTTGGGCGAGCAATCGCCGAGTCTGCTCTTCGCCGGGGATGCCACCGCCCTACGCGGCTTCGGTACCATAGATGCCGCCCGCTCCAGCGGCATCCGCGAGGCCCAGCGAATCATCGACTACTACAACCAAAGCAGTATGCAGTGCAATTAGTCCTTAAAATCCGTCACCCAAAATTGGCCATAAGACGGTACAAAACATCTCCTAGTCAAAAAATTTGTTTCAAACAATTGTTTCGTAGTTTTAAGCAAATACACATATATTTTAATTAGACGTAGCATGTTAACAATAAAGACATTAACAACAACAACATAATGAGAGGATAATGTAGTACTAGTGGGTTAATAGGATGTCCTTTTCGAGGACTCCCCATTTTTTGTTGCGATGTAAATTCCCTAAACATGTCGCGATTCAAGATGCTCGTAGAGTCTGTTCCGGTTTAAGAATATGTTTGATATTTTGTTTAACTTTTGTTTAATCTTATTTGTTTTTAATTTAAAACAAACTATTATAGAATACCATAAGGATTGGTCCATTGTTTTCGTTTTCATATTTTTGTTTTAGATTTAAAATGATGTTTATTTTGAATGAAAATATGAAACTGGTCTTAAAATATATCAATCATATTCCTTATTCTTAAAAATATGTATAATGAATGAATATGTTTCTTAAATCATTTCCTTTTTTTTAGCTTTAGGATCAGCTCAAATATTCTCTTAAATTCGAAACATTTAACAACCGGAACAGACTCCTTTTTTGATCCTTTACTTTTCTTGTTCCATTTCATCGGCAGCGGCGCTCACCTCCTTCCAGGAGTACTCCATGTCCTCGGACTGGGTGAAACGCGAGCACACGGCCATTCGAAGGAAGTAAACGTCCTTGATCTTAGCCGGAACCATGTGAATATTGCCGCGTCCGTTGATCCTCTTCAGGAGAGCCTCGTTGCGCTCGTTGTTGCCCTTCAGCCGGAAGCAGACCAGACCCATGTTGACCTCGGCGGCCAGCTCGAATCTGGAGTCTGCCACGCAGAGATCACCAAACTGTTTGGCAAAGTTGCAGTGTCTGCGGATGTGGGCCTGGAGGTTCTCCACTCCGTACAGGCGGAGGACGAACCAGAGCTTCAAAGCGCGGAAACGACGTCCCAAAGGAATCTGCCAGTGGCGGTAGTCCGGAGCCGAGCCCTGCATGTCGTGTTTTAGGTACAAGGGGTCCACGTTGAAGGCATTCACCACCCAGCTGGGGTCCTTCAGCCACATGGCCGAGCAGTCGAAGTTCACCAGCATCCACTTGTGTGGGTTGAAGTTGAAAGAATCCGCAGACTCCATGCCCTTCATCAGGTGACGGTACTCGGGGCAAATGAAGGCCGAGCCAGCGTAGGCGGCATCCACATGGATCCAGACCTTGTGCTTGTTTCCGACGGGTCCGCACTCGTCCAGGTAATCGAAAGCACAGGAGTTGGTGGTGCCGAGGGTCACCACAGCGTAGAAGGGAATCAACCCATCAGCCAGATCCTGCTGGATGGCCTTCTCGAGGGCATCACCGCGCATCCTGTGGTTCTCCGAGGGCACGGATCGCAGCTTCACACCGCCGAGGAGTCCAGCCCGCTCCACAGAGGAGTGAGCCTGGTCGGAGCAGTAGCCCACCAGCTTACCAATAATGGTGTGCTCATCCCACTCCGGGTGCTGGGCCTTGACTTCCTGAACTTTCTTGGCCTTGGCTCCTAGAAGAGAAACCAATGTGGACTCACTGGCCGTGCCCTGGATGACGCCGCCTCCCTTGCCGCCGGAGCAGGCCAGGAACTCTTTTGGCAGATCCAGCATCTTGCCCAGCCAGTCCATCATGACGACCTCCAGTTCCGTGCAGGCGGGACTGGCTATCCAGGTGAACCCGATACAGGCAATCGCTCCACTCAGCATGTCGGCCACAATGGCCGGATAGGAGTTGGCCGTGGGAAAATAGGCATGGAACTTGGGACTGTGCCAGTGCGTCACTCCCGGCATGATGACCCGTTCAATGTCCTCCATCACATCCTGCCATTTCTCTGGTTTCTCTGGGGCTGCATCCGGGATGAGTGGCTTCAGATAGCCGGGCTTCACTTCCGGCAGAACGCGTCTGAAATGAAAGGATAATTGCTTTAGCTTTGGTTGTATGGGAGCCTTTCAGGACAAGCTTCTAGCTAATTGAATTGGCAACTCAGTTACCCCACACAAGACATCCTAGATGGGATGAGGAAAGGACAACATTCCCCACTTGTTGCTAGTGGGGTGGGAAAAAAAAAATCAATAGCCATTTGTAGCAAAGTGATGATGGAAAAGGAGTGGCAGGATTTTATTTTTATCCTTGTTGTTTAATAAGCTTAATTAGTAATTAGAAAAGGGAAATTTTTTTATACTTGATTTAACTTTGAGAGGGAATTTTTATTTCTCACAAAATAATTATATTAAAACTATTATATTTAACTTCAAAGCTTTATCTTTTTTTTGACTTGTATTACCCGTTAGAATTGGCCAAGAACAATGAAATACCCCTCGCTATTGGCCAAGGCGTTTCAACATAAAAATCAACCTTGACACGCCAAGCACTTGGAACCTTTTTAATGCCGCAATAATTAATTACCTTTAGGCTTTATGACGAGAAAAAAATTGTTTAAAAAAAAACTATGAAAGTGTTTTGAAGTAGAGTAAGTGGGAAGGCCAAGTAGCTCTAAGATATACATATATATATTTTTAAAAACAAAGCAAAGGTTCGATTTGAGAGACTTTCCCGTGACTAATATCACGGCGTGTGCGAAATGTCATTCACTTGCCCGGAATCGAACTTTCAAATCAAACACACTCGGAGGTCAACAGATTCCATATAAATAAATCTATATGTATCGAGTGCCACAAATTAAACTTAATTCAAGCTAATTGAGAGACACACTCATTCACTCTTACCTTTCGCGTATATTCTCCAGATATTCGGCTATAAAATCCACCATTGTTTTGGCAAAATCTTTGAACTCGGGTGCCTCCATATCGATCTTTAAAAAGGTGGACACAGAAAATGAATTAGTATTGATATTTTTTTTTGGTTGGATTGGGTTTAAAGCACATACCGAGACCTTGGGATCCAGTTTATCTTCCATAGTGTTAGCTTTACCATTACCGTTAGTTTGTTTAACTTGGTTAGTGTTATGAAGGGGTTTTTGGCTCATTGTGCTTTAGTTTTAAAGAAAATGTAGTTTTTAAAAATGAATCTTGGTGAGAATTAGGAAAGAATGTGCTGCGAAAGAAGCTAGTTCTATTAGCTAATGATGGGAATATTTATAGATAATGCTAATCAGTGGCAGCTGCGGTTCCAGTTCCAACTATCTACACTGGACCACAAAACCGCGCACACTCAAGTCATCGATGGGATCGTAAAATGTTAATCGATTTGGTTATAGCTCCAAAATATATATTTAAATGATAATTAGAATTTAAGGTGTATTTTTGCATTAATTAGTTGTGGATTATAATTTTTTTCAATTCACTTTTTAAGCATGTAAACTAGTTGGCATTGAGATACCGACTTGTTTCCAACAAAAACAATATACAGACACTTCACAAGCATGCAGACTTGGCCAGAATAGGCCAAAATAGTTGGCCAACAAAGAATTTTGGGCTGAACTTAAAAATAAAATCAAAACCGAGGCTAAATGTCTAATTAAAGATAATACCAGCCCACATTATGTATACGCAGTGTTGGCCCCGAAACTCAACCACCAGCATGCAGTTGGCCAAGCACTTTTGTTGTATTTTTTTTTTTAGACCTTATATACACACGCGTACCACTCACCGTGCACTTTAGTTAACTGCCTTTAATTATTTGCACTTGTCAAGCTTTGTTTCCGTTCCGAACTAAATCTTTTCTCAGCTCTAAGTTTGCTTTCTGATGCGTGCTTTTTGCTTTCTGGAGGAGCTGCTCGATGCTCGGCGTTCGCCTGTTAACTGGGCGCTGCTCGCTCTTGGCCCAGGCTTTTAAAGCTCGGCATTTCGCAGGACCGGTTCGCACCGGTGCCGCCGCTAAACGTCGCTGAATTTCGGTTTGTAAAAATATATTCTGCACTTGCTCGGATTTCGGATTATTTTCCCTGATTTGTGTGCGTTCTTAGCGGGTGATTTTGTTATTTTTTTGGAAGTTCAATTAATCTGCGACTGACTCGACAACCTGAACTGGCAAACAACATTTTATAAATATCTTTTAAAGATTTTTAAAGCAATTAAAGATGATTTTTTACGACGTTTTTTTCCATTTCTTATTGATTACATGACGTTGCAAGTCCAACGCGAGTGGTAATATTAATCAATTTTTAGCGACTCGAGATAGCTACATGGAAGGGATAGCTACAGTACTTACAGTCATAAAATAATCTCGAGTTCTTTAAAATAATAGAAAAACAAGATAGAAAAGCTAGCTTCGGAAGGAGCCGAACTTGATATACCCTTGAAGTTAGGTGGCAGCTTATATTATTAGATATACATCGGATTGTATATAGTGGGCCGATCCTTAAAAGAATTTCCCTACAAAATAATTTTTTTATTAAAATGTTGGATACAGCCCCAAGCCATCTTTAAAATAAGCAAGGTTTTTCGTTTCCGATGGCTACTATAGGATATAGTCAGCCGATCCTTATGAAATTTGATCTGACTGAGAGACTAGTTTGACAGGCGGACATGCTTATATCGACTCAGAAGGTGGTCCTGATCAAGAATCTATATACTCCATAGGGTCGGAGATGTCTCCTTCATTGCGTTGCACTTTTTTGACCAAAATTATAATACCCTCTGCAAGGGTATCTTCTTTATTTTTATGACTTCTTTTTTAAAGTATTAAATTACTTAATTAATTATTGAATCATTGTCAATTGTTTCGAGATAACAAGTTAAATAAAAATAATGTAAACTTTTTAAATAACTTGAAACCATAAAACCCGATCATGAAGAATTCTTCTCACGTTCGTGCGAAGCCTGATCTTGTTTGGAGAAACAAGAGAGAGGTGTGTACATGAATGGCTCCAGGAATCCCCCAACATGAGTCACAAAATCCAGGGATTTTCTTGAGCTCAAAGAAAAGAAAAAAAAATCACGCTAAAAAAGATAAACAAATCAAAAATTCATAGAAAAAAAACAAGAAACTAATCGTTGAGCGAATGGCACAGTTTATGGAATCTGCGGAACAGGTTTTTAGAGCATCGAGTGTGACGTTGATGTTTGAATTTCCCCCGAACCGCTCATGTCATCCGCCTAATGTGACGTCAAAAAGTGCGTCCTCTCTCTAGCTCTCACTTCCCTTTCCATAAGGGAGGGAGAACGGTCCTAGGGGGTCTAGGCTAGGGGGTGGCGGCCAACTGTTGCTGGAGAGCAGAGAAAAGTGTGTGCCTGACATTTCAACGAAGCCACTTTGGCAAATCACTTGACTGAATCAACAGATTTATATGCCATGCCAACGGCTCTGCTTTCGATTGTAATGCGTTGGTCCAGCCCCTTATCCTCGCCCATGCCCCTCGCCAAGCCTGCCCACCCACTCACCCACATTATGCTCCTTTACGGGTGGCTGAAGTCTGGGTCGATTGGGGCGAACAATACTACAATTTGATTTATGGCTGACTTGCGTTGCAAAAGCATAGAAAAGACTTTGGCATCCAATGGGGGTAGTCGTCAGTCTATGGCGCCTTTGAGAGGGGGATTGCATTAGTGGGAGTCGGAAATAAACATCAATGGAGATAAACGATGGAATAACTTTAAGGGTTTCTGATTTGCAAGCTACAGAAATTCATTAGAGGATAGAAACAGGTTTAGCAGAATTATAAATCATTAGAAATTGTTGCATAATTTAACGGTGATAGCTTCTGATAACTTAAACTCATAGAATTAATAAAGAAATAAAGTTGAAATTCAATTTTAAAACCAACTTATATAGGATTTATTATTTATTGTTTGTTCACATAATCAAATTTTCTTGTTTTCTGCGCGTATATTATCGACTGGAATCTACGCAGCCA
The DNA here is from genome assembly GCA_035047585.1 of Drosophila monieri. NCBI lineage: Eukaryota > Metazoa > Arthropoda > Insecta > Diptera > Drosophilidae > Drosophila > Drosophila monieri. Next base: position 5,412,636 of record JAWNPJ010000079.1, on the reverse strand, counting down.
GATGCAGATGATATTATGGACCAATTCAGCTGGACGTGCACCCGAACGACCCAGAGGGGTAACAAAAAATGTTGAGACGCAACCCGGGGCACATACTGTGACCAAGGTTCGACAACCTTGGTCGGGAAGAGAATGGAAAAACCACTTATATGAGAGAAATTTTGGTTGTTTCGCTTCATTTTGTCCAGTCAGTCGGGCGAACGCGTTACAGTAGTGCATATTTCAGCAGAAACAAAATCGAAAAGTACTTAGTAAATGCTACAGGTAGTTACAACTTAACAAAACTAAGCGCACGTATCTACTGTGCGATGGTCGAGGGCAGATTGAGCAGCGTGCTCTGGCCACTGGGCAAGTAGGCAACGCCACGCGACCTGGATAGCTGGTAGGCGATATCCTCGGCGGCTTCAATACGACGCAGCTCCACCAGACCATCGCCAGCCTCACCGAACGACTTGGCCAACAGATCGGCAGCGGCGGCATCACCCTCAGCCGATATAATGGAAGCCAGCTTCTGCTGCTCTGCCTTCTCCACCACGAAGCGGGCCTTCTCGGCCTCCTGCTGGGCCACCTGCTTCATTTCTACGGCCTGCGTAAACTCCCTACCGAAGGTCAAGTGTGTAAGTGAGATGTCGTCGAGAATAAAGCCGAACTGCTTGGCACGGACAGTCAGCTCCTGAGACACACGCTGGGAAACCATCTGTAGAGTAGAGAAAGATTAGTATTTGTCTAGTATTGCTTATGAAATCGAAGCCCACCTCACGCTGTGTAATCAGCTCGCCGGCATCGAATTGGGCAACCACTGCCTTCAGCACCTCAGGAGCGATGGAGGGCAGGACACGCTCGTCGTAGTCCTGACCCAGAATGGTGTAGATCTTGGGCAGCTGGTCGGGAATGGGGCGGTAGAGGATACGCAGTGTAATGTTGACATTCTGCAAATCCTTGCTGCCAGTAATCACCGGCACGTTACGGGGCTGAGAACGGATGTCAAAGATAATGGGGCGCTGCACCCATGGGATGAAGAAGTGGGTGCCCTCTCCGACGACGTGCTCCTTGATGCCGGTGAAGCGATCGAAGATGACAGCCCGATGGCCTCCCTCCACATTATATAATGCAGAATTCACAACACCTCCCAACAAGGCCACGCCAAGGCCCATCTGACCGATGCGATTGAAGAACTGAGCAGCCATTGTCTGTGGTGGATGAAACAAAGAAAATGATCTATTAGTACGCTAACACCTATATCTATATCTATAACATGTAAATAAAAAGCCGACTGGATTACAATATTTCACCAGCTTTTTAGGTTATGCCGTCATTCTTGGCCGACAACGTGCTGTTTATGTGTTTTTAATACACTTAGCAAGTGTATTTCAATTAAAGAACACCGACATCCTCAAACACTTACTTTTTAAAGCTTTTTATTGTTAAAACTCTTAAATTATTGTGCAATTGCCCTTTGAAACGAACAAAACACGAAATCCAACCGCACGGTGTATGTCGAAGGTTTTCCAACACTGTTGGCTCGCCACTCTGATAAAGTGCCGGTTTAGCGGGAAAACTATTTATTTAGCTGGAAAATAATATTTTTCCAATTTTCTATTAATCTAATTATGAATTATAGATTTTACCACCTTTCTTGGAAACTAGTATCACTTTACCAATTTTTAAACAAGTTTTGAGACACATTGTTTCGAAGCATATATCGATACAATATCGATACTTTTTGTTATCATGGCGCGAACTTGAATAAATTTGAAATTTCCTTAATATAAAACTAAATTTAAAAATTCAACAAAGTATTTAAAACTTGAGAAAAATATGTTTTTATTTTTCTAGCAAGGATATTTAAAACTTATTGCGTCATCTCCGCCCGACCAGTGCCCTTGGGCATCTTTTTGTTTGTAGAATCCTCCAGCTCCTTGGACTTGTAGTAGTGTGGTGCCACCTCCAGCAGCCACTTACTCTCGATCTCGATCACTTGGCGCATGTACTCCTTGGAGGTGAACACCAACTCATGGTAGAGTACCCAGCGCGGCAGTTCTTCAAAGAGGGAAGAATTGGGATGAATCATAACCGTCTGGTTGTGCTTTATGGTTTTGTAGTTGCCGCCTTTGGAAAGACGCGCCACATGGTAGAAATATCCTGCCGTTGCCGCCTTTCGGACGTTCATCGTTTCCGGCAGACAGCTAACCATGTCGATTTCGACTCGCTGCATCAGTCCCACCAACTGTTCCCGCACATCCCGAGCCCTCTTCATCGAGCGGTACTGAATGAAGTTCTCGTAGCACCACTGGGTACTATAGTCCGTCTCTGCCCACTGGTTGTAGACCTGGAGCAGACTGAGATGATCGCCGTGCATGTGGTTGAAGTTTTTCCGGGCAGTGTCAGCGTGTATTATCTTATCCTTTGGTCTGTAGAAAATGGCGCTGTTTACGGACAGCATTGCAGCTATTGTCACCATCTCCTCAGAGCACTTGTATCTAAAAAAAAAATAATATTAATGTGGGAAGAACCATACAAATAATAACATACTTTTCGCTGGCTAGCAGCATCTTTCCCATCATGGGATCCACAGGGAATTCAGCCATTCGACGACCTAGCTTAGTCAGCTCTCCATGGTGATTCAGAGCACCCAAGGCATACAGCTGCTCCAAAGCCAACACCAGAGTCTCGTGCGGCGGTGGATCCAAAAAATCGAAATGTATCAGATCATTAATACCCAAGGCCTTCAGCATAAGCACGGCATTGCCCAGATTGATGCGCTGTATCTCAGGCACAGTGTTGTCCTCCAATTCGTGCTTATACGCCCATGCCGTGTACAATCGGAAGCACTTTCCGGGAGCAGTACGACCCGCTCGTCCCGCTCTCTGATTGGCAGAAGCTTTCGAGATGGGCACCACCATAAGTGACTCCATGCCAGTGCGGGAGTTGAAATTGTTCTGCTTGGCAAAGCCGGGATCAATTACATATATGATGTTGTCGATGGTCAGCGAGGTCTCGGCAATATTGGTGGCCAGGATAACCTTGCGGGCGTTCGGTGGTGTGGGCTCGAATATTTTCGCCTGCATATCACTCGGGAGATTCGCGTAGACGGGTATGACGATAAGTTCACGGATCTTAGAACCCAGTCGCTTGACGCGATCCTGCAAGACCTCCTGACAGGTCTCGATCTCATCCTGGCCAGTCAAGAACACCAAAATATCTCCCAGCGGCTGGGTGGCATGGATCTGAAGGACGGACACACAGCAGGCATCTATGTAGTCGGCTTCCGGAGCCTTGGTGTAAAAGATATCCACGGGATAGCGACGACCAGGTATCCGGAAAATGGGAGCATCATCGAAGAATGCCGAGAACTTGTCCGCGTCAAGAGTGGCACTGGATATCAGAAGCTTTAGCTCCGGCCTGAAGCGGGCAATGTCCTTGACCAGGCCAAACAAGATGTCCGTGTGCAGAGTCCGCTCGTGAGCCTCATCGATAATCATCACGCTGTAGGAGGCCAGATCCGGTTCGGAGAGAAACTCACGATGCAGCGTACCATCAGTCATGTACTTGAGGATTGTCCTATCCGAGGTGCAGTCTTCAAATCGGATGCTATAGCCCACTTCGTTGCCCAACTTGACGCCCATTTCCTCGGCGACACGAGCTGCCACTGACATGGCAGCCACTCGCCTGGGTTGCGTGCACCCGATCATCTTTTTATCCTTCGTGAAGCCAGCCTCGACCAGGTACTGCGGCACCTGGGTTGTCTTGCCCGATCCCGTCTCTCCTTCGATGATGAGCACTTGATGTTCCCTGACCGCCGCTATCAAATCATCTTTAAAAGGGTAAACCGGCAAAGATCTTCGGGTCTCGTCCAAGGTTAGACGCTTGCGTTCTTTTTCGGTGAGTTCCGGTTGTCGGCTGCTGGACTTTTCGCGACTTCCGTCCAATGTTAAGGCCTGGATGAAATCAATCTGATCGTCCAGAAGCAGTTCGTACTCCTCCTCGGCCTTGACGTCCTTGGCTCCGAACTGGAAACGGGCCGAAGCCAACTGCTCCGCCTCCCATTTCTTCTGTTCGGAGTTTGGCTGCTTCTCGAACTCATCCACCTCAACATAGTCCGCTAGGGATATATTAGAAATGACAATAATTCTAGAATTAAAGAACATAATGAAACTCACATTTCTGACCCTTCTTCAGGTCTTGGGGCATATGATAGCGTTGTATGCGCTCCAGCTCCCTGGCCTTCTCATGTTCCTTGGCAATGTTCAGTAACTGCTTCTTGTACTGGCGCTCTTCCTTTTCCCGCTGGGTAAGGCTGGAAAATAATAATCATTAGATGGTTGTTGGTGTTTAAAGAAACCAATATCCTACATGCTTTCGTCGAAGAGATATTCATCGTCCAGGATATCCGCCTCTAGCTCCGCCACCTTGTCATCCTTGCGCTTCTCCAAATACTGACGACGCGACTGGATTCGCAGGTGTGGCACAATCTTGTCTCGGTCCTCGTGCTCCAGCTTCAGCCGCTTGGTGGCCTCTTCAATGGCCTTGCGTCCCCCAGTGGAGTCCACCAACTTGCGGGTGCGTTCGTCATCGCGCTGCTTCAGCCTTGTGGCGAACTCATCTCGCTCCTTCAGATCCTTGAGGCGGGACTCCTCCTCGCTATCGGGCTCCCCCTCGCTGCTGCTGCTGCTGCTCGCCGTACGCTTCCTATTCTTGCTCGACATTTTTTTTAATGAAAACTATAAACAAATGTAAGAAAATCAAAACACAGAAGAAGAAGAATGACCGGCGAACAGGGTTTCCTACCAACTTGCAGAAACAATCAACAGTGACTAAGATATATATTTAATTTCAAATAAAAACAGATGAATATTTGTTTTAAATTGCAATATAAAAACTAAGCAACAGACAGAATCAAGAGGAAAAGTAAATTTGTAGCCTGAGCCTTTAGTGTTTTTGAAAACAAGACAATGTTGGCAACCCTGTCGAACATCTGTTTTTGTTTTTTTACTTTTTAACAAACTTTTTTAAAAGTCTCTAACTATTCTTCCGCCCATGAAACAATTATAAATAAAATGTCCCGCCAGTTGAGTTTTAATACACAAAAAGAGTATGAACTAATAGAATACCCTGGCAAGGTGGTCAACACGGACCGGATGCTGGCTACCCTTGGCGGGATATTAAATGTGTCGAAAGTAGGTTAAAATTATACTTATTTTTTTAATTATATTGAATAAACAAAATAATTTACATTATCCAGGCACTGGGAGATGAGGTGAAGCGTATGCCCTTGCATTTTCATCCAGACAACCCCTACAATAAGCCTATTTTTGGGGATAGCAAGGAGAACACTGGCATCCTGCTCTCCATAACCGTCAGACGCCACAAAAGGGATAAGCAACGACCACCAGAGTACTTTGTACGAGTTTTAGGTCACTGCAGCAGGATATTCTCCTTCGAAAGTGAGTGAAGAAATGTCTTTGAAGAAAGGAAGAGCTTATTAACTTTAATTTTCCTTATAGGCCTCTGCGACTTCCAATATCTTCCACTTTGGTCAACGCCAAGGAGCGACAACGCCAACGCTGCTTCGGAACTCAAATACGCTTTGGATACCCTGAAGCCCATTGACTCCGTCGACCTGGACTTCTTCAAGTAAGTCAGTCAACTAGTCAGTGCCAAGCCATTTTCTAATCTGAAACTCTACAGACGCAAGCATCCCCAAGTCTTGTCCCTGCCCGAACTATTCACCCACGTGGACGTGGTCTTCTCAGGCACCTACCGCTTGGATAGCGTCGAAGATGGCCAGCAAGATGTACTGGGAGTACTGTCCAAGTCAACGTACGATAACCAGGACGTGGTATCGTTCAACATGGTTGATGTCTTTCCCACGCAACCGGATGCCCAAAGTCTGAAACGCCTCAAAATTAAATACGTCTCCGACGAGCAGTTTGCCAGCATTAAGAAACTGTTCGACGATTGCCCGATTTGGACCCGGATCGCTCTACAATACGAGTCCGGGCTGACCAACGATAAGCTGAGGTGCATCATACCCTTGCTGGCCTACTACTTCAGCAACGGACCCTGGAGAAGTTTGTACGTGCGCTTTGGCTACGACCCGAGGAGGGATTTCCACAGTCGTTTCTACCAGACGTTCGACTTCCGCCTTCGCTTCAGCACCGGCCTCTCCGAGTTCGTCTATTCCAAGAAGTTTATGCGGCAACGCAAAGCGGCCAATGCCACATCAACTCCATCAGAGGATCGGGTCTCTGACTTGGTTCAGGATCTCGACTATCCCTACTTCGATGAGCACAAGTTGCCACGCTCGAGGCAGTGCATGTTGCGCTACATCGACGTCCGGATGCAGAAGATCCAGGAGATGCTGGAAAAGATTCCCACGCCGTTGACGGGCGCCGTGTGCAACGAACGCACTGGATGGCTTCCGCCCGGCTTCGATGCCCAAGTGCGCCAGATCGTGTGTGCATCCATCAGCGAGATTCTACGCAATCACTACCGGAAGGAGAATGTCGAGGCCGAGGTAGAGGCTGTTCCGCCGGCCGAGGAGGAAGAGGACGACGAGGCGGATGACGAAGAAACGCAAGAGGAGGACATGGAGATTGATGATTCTCGAACAATAAGCCAGTCTGAGAACGATATCGAACAAATAATTGAAACCATTACCAGTTGAAGGACTCCACCCCCTTTGGAATCCTTAGAATTACAAAAAAAATCTCATTATTAAGGATTAAGCTTAGGCGCAGCCTTTATTTTGGGAATAAGTTTCATTCAAGAGCAGAAGCTGCAAAGGTCTAAACAGAGTTATTGTGTGATCGGCTGGATTAAATGCTGGCTGACTGCAGGGTTAAGCTTCGCTTAAGGCTTGCATCTGTCGAGGAAGCGAGGATAGAGGCACACTTCGCGGATGTGGTAGCGGTTGAGTAGCCAGCAGAGGAAGCGCTCCAGACCCAAGCCATATCCGCCGTGGGGCAAGGTGCCGTAGATACGCTGGTCTGTGTACCAGTAGTATGGCTTAGGATCAATGCCCTCGCGTTCGTAGCCCTTGAGGAGCTCCTCGCTGTCGTGAATCCTCATGGATCCACCCACGATCTCGCCCACATTCGGCAACAAGACATCCACGCTCTCGGTGAGGCGCTGATCCTCCTTGCAGCGGGACATGTAGAACGATTTGATCTCCGCCGGGAAACGGCACAACATTATCGGCTCGTTGATGGCGTCGGTCATCTTACGCTCCGGTGCCTCGGGTATGTCCTCACCAAACTCGTAGAACGTGCCATCGTCCTTGGTCACGTTGTTATCCTTCAGCCATTTGATGGCATCAACGTAGTTCATGCGGCGGAATGGCCTCTTTGGCGGCTGGAAGTCCGGGTTGAGTTCCTTGACCAAATATCCCCACGGCGACTTCAGGACGCGATCTACAACATCACAGACCAGATCCTCCAGACGGTCCAGCAGGTCATCGAAGGAGATGAAAGGGCACTCAGCCTCGACGTGCGAGTATTCGGCCAAATGGCGACGCGTACGACTCTGTTCGGCGCGGTAACTCTGCGAAATGGTGAAGACATCGCCCAGGGCGGGCAGGCAGGTCTCCAGATACAGTTGGGAGCTCTGAGTTAGGTAGGCCTCCTCTCCGAAATATTTTAGCTTGAAAAGGGTGGAACCTCCTTCGACTTGGGTCTGGACCAGAGTCGGAGGAGTCACCTCGTTGTAGCCACGCTCTTCGTAATGGGCGCGGAAGGCCTGCGCCACCACGGCACGCATTTTGAGAACTTTCGAGGTGTTCTCACCACGGATCATGATGTGCCTGTTGTCCAGCTGGACATCCGGCTGCGCCTCTTCGTTGAGAATGGCATCAGCACCGCCTGGCGGAGCCAATCCAATCAGCTCCCAGTAATCGACGTTAAGTTCGTGGCCACCAGGGGCGGTTTTGCCCTCGGGCACCAGCTTAAGGGTTCCAAACAACACCACAGTGCTCTCCGTGCTCAAGGTGAGGGCATCGTACGTTTGGCACAGCTGGTCGTTCAGCACACACTGCAGGAAGCCAGTGCCATCCCGCAGGGTGATGAAGATCAAGGACTTTCCCTGACGCCGGAGACGATGGACCCAGCCGTAGATCTTAACGCGAGAACCCCGGTTGGCGGTGCCCTCAAAGATGCGAATCTTGCGAGCAACTGGCCAGCTGGGATCCTCAGCGATCTTAATCTTGCGTGCCTCCTCCAGGTTCTGCTGACGCTTCTCCGCATCCTCTGCCTCGCGCTGCTGCTTCTCCGCGTTCTTGTGCGACTCGCGCACAAACAGCTTCTGGATCTTCTTCAGCTGGGACTTGGCAGCCGGCTCGAAGGGCTCCGCAGCATTGGGGTCCTTGCTGTCCACGTAGATGGTGGGGAAGGGCTCCTTGCCGGCGTGACGCATCGCCTGCAAGATGGTCTTATAGGGCTTGGACTCGCTTCCGTCGCCCGACTCATCGCTTCCCTTCTTCTCGGAGGTGAAGAGAGAACCTGCACATGGTTGAATACGCATACAGATATGAATATTGCACATTATAGATCGATACTCTCGGCTGACAACGTGGACGGACAGCCGGTTGCTTTTTGCCTCAAAGAACCATGCTTACCTAAGGTCAACTCTGCCAACTGGTCAGCGGGCATCTTGTTTGCTTGATGACTAACTACTGAATGTAATTTTCTCCAAAATCTGGCCTTAAACGGACAAAAATTGCATCAGCTTGGAAATGGTGCCTCACTTGAATGAGATAAAAGTTACCAGGGCCACCTACAGCTGGCCATGTGGCGCCCCTGGTTACTCTTTCGCAGCAACATCTGGTATTTTTTTCAGTTTTCCGCTTTCCAACACTAAAAACCAGCCGACCTCAGAGAAAACATAAACAAAGTGGAAAAGAAGAAAATGCCACAGGATAACAGGTGAACTTTGCTGCAAAAATCCAATTGTCCTAATTCATTCTAATAATAATCATTATAAAAACAGCAAAGTAAAGGTAATGCCCAAGGCGGTGGTCTGTGAAGAGAGCAAACTGCAAGGTGACATCACCTTCTCTTCAGGCTGTGTGGTTCATCCAAGTGCCACCGTGATCGCCGAGGCGGGACCGATAATAATTGGCGAAAACTGCATTGTGGAGGAGTATGCCACCATAACGCATCGCCTAGCACCGGGAGAAGAGTATGACGACAACAATATCCTAAGCATCGGCACCCAAAACGTCTTTGAGGTCGGCTGCAATGTGGAAGCAGCTCGTATTGGCGACAAGAATGTCTTCGAAAGCAAGTGCTTTGTGGGCAAGGCCGTCACCATTTCCAACGGCTGTGTAGTTGGAGCTGGCATCAAGATGATTGCGCGTCAGCAGCTACCGGAGAATACCGTAGTTTACGGGGAACAAGCCCTACAGCGCGAGGCCATCGACAAGCAGGGATCTCAGACTCTGCAAATCGACTTCCTGCGTAAGGTCCTGCCGAACTATCACCACCTGCGGAAGCCCAACTACGATCCGAAAAAGGCCCGCAGCGTTGTTTAAGTATTACTATGTATTTTCCACCTTCATGGCATTAAAGTTATTCATCTCCGTCTCAAACGTGACTATTGTGTGGTCGCACAGCGCCTCTAGGTCTTCCAGTCCGCGCTTCAGAATATCGACAGCCCGGTCTCTGTGGGATTGTATACGGAAGTGTAGCTTCTGTTCTGTAGGATGCGGGATGGTGTAGCCACAGAAATCAACCTCCGGATAGCGCGAAATGATGGTCTTCAAGGCATTTCCCAGGGTATGGCCCTCGTTCATGAAGACAAAAGTGCGGGAACCCTCGCCATTTTTCTCATCGCCAGCTAGCTGAGGGGAATTAGTTTTAAGTAATAACTTTTAAGAAAGATTTACAGCACTTATACCTCTGCCAAGGCTCCCATTTTATTCGACTTCCGCCTTCGCTTCAGCACCGGCCTCTCCGAGTTCGTCTATTCCAAGAAGTTTATGCGGCAACGCAAAGCGGCCAATGCCACATCAACTCCATCAGAGGATCGGGTCTCTGACTTGGTTCAGGATCTCGACTATCCCTACTTCGATGAGCACAAGTTGCCACGCTCGAGGCAGTGCATGTTGCGCTACATCGACGTCCGGATGCAGAAGATCCAGGAGATGCTGGAAAAGATTCCCACGCCGTTGACGGGCGCCGTGTGCAACGAACGCACTGGATGGCTTCCGCCCGGCTTCGATGCCCAAGTGCGCCAGATCGTGTGTGCATCCATCAGCGAGATTCTACGCAATCACTACCGGAAGGAGAATGTCGAGGCCGAGGTAGAGGCTGTTCCGCCGGCCGAGGAGGAAGAGGACGACGAGGCGGATGACGAAGAAACGCAAGAGGAGGACATGGAGATTGATGATTCTCGAACAATAAGCCAGTCTGAGAACGATATCGAACAAATAATTGAAACCATTACCAGTTGAAGGACTCCACCCCCTTTGGAATCCTTAGAATTACAAAAAAAATCTCATTATTAAGGATTAAGCTTAGGCGCAGCCTTTATTTTGGGAATAAGTTTCATTCAAGAGCAGAAGCTGCAAAGGTCTAAACAGAGTTATTGTGTGATCGGCTGGATTAAATGCTGGCTGACTGCAGGGTTAAGCTTCGCTTAAGGCTTGCATCTGTCGAGGAAGCGAGGATAGAGGCACACTTCGCGGATGTGGTAGCGGTTGAGTAGCCAGCAGAGGAAGCGCTCCAGACCCAAGCCATATCCGCCGTGGGGCAAGGTGCCGTAGATACGCTGGTCTGTGTACCAGTAGTATGGCTTAGGATCAATGCCCTCGCGTTCGTAGCCCTTGAGGAGCTCCTCGCTGTCGTGAATCCTCATGGATCCACCCACGATCTCGCCCACATTCGGCAACAAGACATCCACGCTCTCGGTGAGGCGCTGATCCTCCTTGCAGCGGGACATGTAGAACGATTTGATCTCCGCCGGGAAACGGCACAACATTATCGGCTCGTTGATGGCGTCGGTCATCTTACGCTCCGGTGCCTCGGGTATGTCCTCACCAAACTCGTAGAACGTGCCATCGTCCTTGGTCACGTTGTTATCCTTCAGCCATTTGATGGCATCAACGTAGTTCATGCGGCGGAATGGCCTCTTTGGCGGCTGGAAGTCCGGGTTGAGTTCCTTGACCAAATATCCCCACGGCGACTTCAGGACGCGATCTACAACATCACAGACCAGATCCTCCAGACGGTCCAGCAGGTCATCGAAGGAGATGAAAGGGCACTCAGCCTCGACGTGCGAGTATTCGGCCAAATGGCGACGCGTACGACTCTGTTCGGCGCGGTAACTCTGCGAAATGGTGAAGACATCGCCCAGGGCGGGCAGGCAGGTCTCCAGATACAGTTGGGAGCTCTGAGTTAGGTAGGCCTCCTCTCCGAAATATTTTAGCTTGAAAAGGGTGGAACCTCCTTCGACTTGGGTCTGGACCAGAGTCGGAGGAGTCACCTCGTTGTAGCCACGCTCTTCGTAATGGGCGCGGAAGGCCTGCGCCACCACGGCACGCATTTTGAGAACTTTCGAGGTGTTCTCACCACGGATCATGATGTGCCTGTTGTCCAGCTGGACATCCGGCTGCGCCTCTTCGTTGAGAATGGCATCAGCACCGCCTGGCGGAGCCAATCCAATCAGCTCCCAGTAATCGACGTTAAGTTCGTGGCCACCAGGGGCGGTTTTGCCCTCGGGCACCAGCTTAAGGGTTCCAAACAACACCACAGTGCTCTCCGTGCTCAAGGTGAGGGCATCGTACGTTTGGCACAGCTGGTCGTTCAGCACACACTGCAGGAAGCCAGTGCCATCCCGCAGGGTGATGAAGATCAAGGACTTTCCCTGACGCCGGAGACGATGGACCCAGCCGTAGATCTTAACGCGAGAACCCCGGTTGGCGGTGCCCTCAAAGATGCGAATCTTGCGAGCAACTGGCCAGCTGGGATCCTCAGCGATCTTAATCTTGCGTGCCTCCTCCAGGTTCTGCTGACGCTTCTCCGCATCCTCTGCCTCGCGCTGCTGCTTCTCCGCGTTCTTGTGCGACTCGCGCACAAACAGCTTCTGGATCTTCTTCAGCTGGGACTTGGCAGCCGGCTCGAAGGGCTCCGCAGCATTGGGGTCCTTGCTGTCCACGTAGATGGTGGGGAAGGGCTCCTTGCCGGCGTGACGCATCGCCTGCAAGATGGTCTTATAGGGCTTGGACTCGCTTCCGTCGCCCGACTCATCGCTTCCCTTCTTCTCGGAGGTGAAGAGAGAACCTGCACATGGTTGAATACGCATACAGATATGAATATTGCACATTATAGATCGATACTCTCGGCTGACAACGTGGACGGACAGCCGGTTGCTTTTTGCCTCAAAGAACCATGCTTACCTAAGGTCAACTCTGCCAACTGGTCAGCGGGCATCTTGTTTGCTTGATGACTAACTACTGAATGTAATTTTCTCCAAAATCTGGCCTTAAACGGACAAAAATTGCATCAGCTTGGAAATGGTGCCTCACTTGAATGAGATAAAAGTTACCAGGGCCACCTACAGCTGGCCATGTGGCGCCCCTGGTCACTCTTTCGCAGCAACATCTGGTATTTTTTTCAGTTTTCCGCTTTCCAACACTAAAAACCAGCCGACCTCAGAGAAAACATAAACAAAGTGGAAAAGAAGAAAATGCCACAGGATAACAGGTGAACTTTGCTGCAAAAATCCAATTGTCCTAATTCATTCTAATAATAATCATTATAAAAACAGCAAAGTAAAGGTAATGCCCAAGGCGGTGGTCTGTGAAGAGAGCAAACTGCAAGGTGACATCACCTTCTCTTCAGGCTGTGTGGTTCATCCAAGTGCCACCGTGATCGCCGAGGCGGGACCGATAATAATTGGCGAAAACTGCATTGTGGAGGAGTATGCCACCATAACGCATCGCCTAGCACCGGGAGAAGAGTATGACGACAACAATATCCTAAGCATCGGCACCCAAAACGTCTTTGAGGTCGGCTGCAATGTGGAAGCAGCTCGTATTGGCGACAAGAATGTCTTCGAAAGCAAGTGCTTTGTGGGCAAGGCCGTCACCATTTCCAACGGCTGTGTAGTTGGAGCTGGCATCAAGATGATTGCGCGTCAGCAGCTACCGGAGAATACCGTAGTTTACGGGGAACAAGCCCTACAGCGCGAGGCCATCGACAAGCAGGGATCTCAGACTCTGCAAATCGACTTCCTGCGTAAGGTCCTGCCGAACTATCACCACCTGCGGAAGCCCAACTACGATCCGAAAAAGGCCCGCAGCGTTGTTTAAGTATTACTATGTATTTTCCACCTTCATGGCATTAAAGTTATTCATCTCCGTCTCAAACGTGACTATTGTGTGGTCGCACAGCGCCTCTAGGTCTTCCAGTCCGCGCTTCAGAATATCGACAGCCCGGTCTCTGTGGGATTGTATACGGAAGTGTAGCTTCTGTTCTGTAGGATGCGGGATGGTGTAGCCACAGAAATCAACCTCCGGATAGCGCGAAATGATGGTCTTCAAGGCATTTCCCAGGGTATGGCCCTCGTTCATGAAGACAAAAGTGCGGGAACCCTCGCCATTTTTCTCATCGCCAGCTAGCTGAGGGGAATTAGTTTTAAGTAATAACTTTTAAGAAAGATTTACAGCACTTATACCTCTGCCAAGGCTCCCATTTTATTCGACTTCCGCCTTCGCTTCAGCACCGGCCTCTCCGAGTTCGTCTATTCCAAGAAGTTTATGCGGCAACGCAAAGCGGCCAATGCCACATCAACTCCATCAGAGGATCGGGTCTCTGACTTGGTTCAGGATCTCGACTATCCCTACTTCGATGAGCACAAGTTGCCACGCTCGAGGCAGTGCATGTTGCGCTACATCGACGTCCGGATGCAGAAGATCCAGGAGATGCTGGAAAAGATTCCCACGCCGTTGACGGGCGCCGTGTGCAACGAACGCACTGGATGGCTTCCGCCCGGCTTCGATGCCCAAGTGCGCCAGATCGTGTGTGCATCCATCAGCGAGATTCTACGCAATCACTACCGGAAGGAGAATGTCGAGGCCGAGGTAGAGGCTGTTCCGCCGGCCGAGGAGGAAGAGGACGACGAGGCGGATGACGAAGAAACGCAAGAGGAGGACATGGAGATTGATGATTCTCGAACAATAAGCCAGTCTGAGAACGATATCGAACAAATAATTGAAACCATTACCAGTTGAAGGACTCCACCCCCTTTGGAATCCTTAGAATTACAAAAAAAATCTCATTATTAAGGATTAAGCTTAGGCGCAGCCTTTATTTTGGGAATAAGTTTCATTCAAGAGCAGAAGCTGCAAAGGTCTAAACAGAGTTATTGTGTGATCGGCTGGATTAAATGCTGGCTGACTGCAGGGTTAAGCTTCGCTTAAGGCTTGCATCTGTCGAGGAAGCGAGGATAGAGGCACACTTCGCGGATGTGGTAGCGGTTGAGTAGCCAGCAGAGGAAGCGCTCCAGACCCAAGCCATATCCGCCGTGGGGCAAGGTGCCGTAGATACGCTGGTCTGTGTACCAGTAGTATGGCTTAGGATCAATGCCCTCGCGTTCGTAGCCCTTGAGGAGCTCCTCGCTGTCGTGAATCCTCATGGATCCACCCACGATCTCGCCCACATTCGGCAACAAGACATCCACGCTCTCGGTGAGGCGCTGATCCTCCTTGCAGCGGGACATGTAGAACGATTTGATCTCCGCCGGGAAACGGCACAACATTATCGGCTCGTTGATGGCGTCGGTCATCTTACGCTCCGGTGCCTCGGGTATGTCCTCACCAAACTCGTAGAACGTGCCATCGTCCTTGGTCACGTTGTTATCCTTCAGCCATTTGATGGCATCAACGTAGTTCATGCGGCGGAATGGCCTCTTTGGCGGCTGGAAGTCCGGGTTGAGTTCCTTGACCAAATATCCCCACGGCGACTTCAGGACGCGATCTACAACATCACAGACCAGATCCTCCAGACGGTCCAGCAGGTCATCGAAGGAGATGAAAGGGCACTCAGCCTCGACGTGCGAGTATTCGGCCAAATGGCGACGCGTACGACTCTGTTCGGCGCGGTAACTCTGCGAAATGGTGAAGACATCGCCCAGGGCGGGCAGGCAGGTCTCCAGATACAGTTGGGAGCTCTGAGTTAGGTAGGCCTCCTCTCCGAAATATTTTAGCTTGAAAAGGGTGGAACCTCCTTCGACTTGGGTCTGGACCAGAGTCGGAGGAGTCACCTCGTTGTAGCCACGCTCTTCGTAATGGGCGCGGAAGGCCTGCGCCACCACGGCACGCATTTTGAGAACTTTCGAGGTGTTCTCACCACGGATCATGATGTGCCTGTTGTCCAGCTGGACATCCGGCTGCGCCTCTTCGTTGAGAATGGCATCAGCACCGCCTGGCGGAGCCAATCCAATCAGCTCCCAGTAATCGACGTTAAGTTCGTGGCCACCAGGGGCGGTTTTGCCCTCGGGCACCAGCTTAAGGGTTCCAAACAACACCACAGTGCTCTCCGTGCTCAAGGTGAGGGCATCGTACGTTTGGCACAGCTGGTCGTTCAGCACACACTGCAGGAAGCCAGTGCCATCCCGCAGGGTGATGAAGATCAAGGACTTTCCCTGACGCCGGAGACGATGGACCCAGCCGTAGATCTTAACGCGAGAACCCCGGTTGGCGGTGCCCTCAAAGATGCGAATCTTGCGAGCAACTGGCCAGCTGGGATCCTCAGCGATCTTAATCTTGCGTGCCTCCTCCAGGTTCTGCTGACGCTTCTCCGCATCCTCTGCCTCGCGCTGCTGCTTCTCCGCGTTCTTGTGCGACTCGCGCACAAACAGCTTCTGGATCTTCTTCAGCTGGGACTTGGCAGCCGGCTCGAAGGGCTCCGCAGCATTGGGGTCCTTGCTGTCCACGTAGATGGTGGGGAAGGGCTCCTTGCCGGCGTGACGCATCGCCTGCAAGATGGTCTTATAGGGCTTGGACTCGCTTCCGTCGCCCGACTCATCGCTTCCCTTCTTCTCGGAGGTGAAGAGAGAACCTGCACATGGTTGAATACGCATACAGATATGAATATTGCACATTATAGATCGATACTCTCGGCTGACAACGTGGACGGACAGCCGGTTGCTTTTTGCCTCAAAGAACCATGCTTACCTAAGGTCAACTCTGCCAACTGGTCAGCGGGCATCTTGTTTGCTTGATGACTAACTACTGAATGTAATTTTCTCCAAAATCTGGCCTTAAACGGACAAAAATTGCATCAGCTTGGAAATGGTGCCTCACTTGAATGAGATAAAAGTTACCAGGGCCACCTACAGCTGGCCATGTGGCGCCCCTGGTCACTCTTTCGCAGCAACATCTGGTATTTTTTTCAGTTTTCCGCTTTCCAACACTAAAAACCAGCCGACCTCAGAGAAAACATAAACAAAGTGGAAAAGAAGAAAATGCCACAGGATAACAGGTG
Organism: Drosophila monieri; assembly: GCA_035047585.1. Lineage (NCBI taxonomy): Eukaryota > Metazoa > Arthropoda > Insecta > Diptera > Drosophilidae > Drosophila > Drosophila monieri. Next base: position 5,396,155 of record JAWNPJ010000079.1, on the reverse strand, counting down.
AACTTTGCTGCAAAAATCCAATTGTCCTAATTCATTCTAATAATAATCATTATAAAAACAGCAAAGTAAAGGTAATGCCCAAGGCGGTGGTCTGTGAAGAGAGCAAACTGCAAGGTGACATCACCTTCTCTTCAGGCTGTGTGGTTCATCCAAGTGCCACCGTGATCGCCGAGGCGGGACCGATAATAATTGGCGAAAACTGCATTGTGGAGGAGTATGCCACCATAACGCATCGCCTAGCACCGGGAGAAGAGTATGACGACAACAATATCCTAAGCATCGGCACCCAAAACGTCTTTGAGGTCGGCTGCAATGTGGAAGCAGCTCGTATTGGCGACAAGAATGTCTTCGAAAGCAAGTGCTTTGTGGGCAAGGCCGTCACCATTTCCAACGGCTGTGTAGTTGGAGCTGGCATCAAGATGATTGCGCGTCAGCAGCTACCGGAGAATACCGTAGTTTACGGGGAACAAGCCCTACAGCGCGAGGCCATCGACAAGCAGGGATCTCAGACTCTGCAAATCGACTTCCTGCGTAAGGTCCTGCCGAACTATCACCACCTGCGGAAGCCCAACTACGATCCGAAAAAGGCCCGCAGCGTTGTTTAAGTATTACTATGTATTTTCCACCTTCATGGCATTAAAGTTATTCATCTCCGTCTCAAACGTGACTATTGTGTGGTCGCACAGCGCCTCTAGGTCTTCCAGTCCGCGCTTCAGAATATCGACAGCCCGGTCTCTGTGGGATTGTATACGGAAGTGTAGCTTCTGTTCTGTAGGATGCGGGATGGTGTAGCCACAGAAATCAACCTCCGGATAGCGCGAAATGATGGTCTTCAAGGCATTTCCCAGGGTATGGCCCTCGTTCATGAAGACAAAAGTGCGGGAACCCTCGCCATTTTTCTCATCGCCAGCTAGCTGAGGGGAATTAGTTTTAAGTAATAACTTTTAAGAAAGATTTACAGCACTTATACCTCTGCCAAGGCTCCCATTTTATTCGACTTCCGCCTTCGCTTCAGCACCGGCCTCTCCGAGTTCGTCTATTCCAAGAAGTTTATGCGGCAACGCAAAGCGGCCAATGCCACATCAACTCCATCAGAGGATCGGGTCTCTGACTTGGTTCAGGATCTCGACTATCCCTACTTCGATGAGCACAAGTTGCCACGCTCGAGGCAGTGCATGTTGCGCTACATCGACGTCCGGATGCAGAAGATCCAGGAGATGCTGGAAAAGATTCCCACGCCGTTGACGGGCGCCGTGTGCAACGAACGCACTGGATGGCTTCCGCCCGGCTTCGATGCCCAAGTGCGCCAGATCGTGTGTGCATCCATCAGCGAGATTCTACGCAATCACTACCGGAAGGAGAATGTCGAGGCCGAGGTAGAGGCTGTTCCGCCGGCCGAGGAGGAAGAGGACGACGAGGCGGATGACGAAGAAACGCAAGAGGAGGACATGGAGATTGATGATTCTCGAACAATAAGCCAGTCTGAGAACGATATCGAACAAATAATTGAAACCATTACCAGTTGAAGGACTCCACCCCCTTTGGAATCCTTAGAATTACAAAAAAAATCTCATTATTAAGGATTAAGCTTAGGCGCAGCCTTTATTTTGGGAATAAGTTTCATTCAAGAGCAGAAGCTGCAAAGGTCTAAACAGAGTTATTGTGTGATCGGCTGGATTAAATGCTGGCTGACTGCAGGGTTAAGCTTCGCTTAAGGCTTGCATCTGTCGAGGAAGCGAGGATAGAGGCACACTTCGCGGATGTGGTAGCGGTTGAGTAGCCAGCAGAGGAAGCGCTCCAGACCCAAGCCATATCCGCCGTGGGGCAAGGTGCCGTAGATACGCTGGTCTGTGTACCAGTAGTATGGCTTAGGATCAATGCCCTCGCGTTCGTAGCCCTTGAGGAGCTCCTCGCTGTCGTGAATCCTCATGGATCCACCCACGATCTCGCCCACATTCGGCAACAAGACATCCACGCTCTCGGTGAGGCGCTGATCCTCCTTGCAGCGGGACATGTAGAACGATTTGATCTCCGCCGGGAAACGGCACAACATTATCGGCTCGTTGATGGCGTCGGTCATCTTACGCTCCGGTGCCTCGGGTATGTCCTCACCAAACTCGTAGAACGTGCCATCGTCCTTGGTCACGTTGTTATCCTTCAGCCATTTGATGGCATCAACGTAGTTCATGCGGCGGAATGGCCTCTTTGGCGGCTGGAAGTCCGGGTTGAGTTCCTTGACCAAATATCCCCACGGCGACTTCAGGACGCGATCTACAACATCACAGACCAGATCCTCCAGACGGTCCAGCAGGTCATCGAAGGAGATGAAAGGGCACTCAGCCTCGACGTGCGAGTATTCGGCCAAATGGCGACGCGTACGACTCTGTTCGGCGCGGTAACTCTGCGAAATGGTGAAGACATCGCCCAGGGCGGGCAGGCAGGTCTCCAGATACAGTTGGGAGCTCTGAGTTAGGTAGGCCTCCTCTCCGAAATATTTTAGCTTGAAAAGGGTGGAACCTCCTTCGACTTGGGTCTGGACCAGAGTCGGAGGAGTCACCTCGTTGTAGCCACGCTCTTCGTAATGGGCGCGGAAGGCCTGCGCCACCACGGCACGCATTTTGAGAACTTTCGAGGTGTTCTCACCACGGATCATGATGTGCCTGTTGTCCAGCTGGACATCCGGCTGCGCCTCTTCGTTGAGAATGGCATCAGCACCGCCTGGCGGAGCCAATCCAATCAGCTCCCAGTAATCGACGTTAAGTTCGTGGCCACCAGGGGCGGTTTTGCCCTCGGGCACCAGCTTAAGGGTTCCAAACAACACCACAGTGCTCTCCGTGCTCAAGGTGAGGGCATCGTACGTTTGGCACAGCTGGTCGTTCAGCACACACTGCAGGAAGCCAGTGCCATCCCGCAGGGTGATGAAGATCAAGGACTTTCCCTGACGCCGGAGACGATGGACCCAGCCGTAGATCTTAACGCGAGAACCCCGGTTGGCGGTGCCCTCAAAGATGCGAATCTTGCGAGCAACTGGCCAGCTGGGATCCTCAGCGATCTTAATCTTGCGTGCCTCCTCCAGGTTCTGCTGACGCTTCTCCGCATCCTCTGCCTCGCGCTGCTGCTTCTCCGCGTTCTTGTGCGACTCGCGCACAAACAGCTTCTGGATCTTCTTCAGCTGGGACTTGGCAGCCGGCTCGAAGGGCTCCGCAGCATTGGGGTCCTTGCTGTCCACGTAGATGGTGGGGAAGGGCTCCTTGCCGGCGTGACGCATCGCCTGCAAGATGGTCTTATAGGGCTTGGACTCGCTTCCGTCGCCCGACTCATCGCTTCCCTTCTTCTCGGAGGTGAAGAGAGAACCTGCACATGGTTGAATACGCATACAGATATGAATATTGCACATTATAGATCGATACTCTCGGCTGACAACGTGGACGGACAGCCGGTTGCTTTTTGCCTCAAAGAACCATGCTTACCTAAGGTCAACTCTGCCAACTGGTCAGCGGGCATCTTGTTTGCTTGATGACTAACTACTGAATGTAATTTTCTCCAAAATCTGGCCTTAAACGGACAAAAATTGCATCAGCTTGGAAATGGTGCCTCACTTGAATGAGATAAAAGTTACCAGGGCCACCTACAGCTGGCCATGTGGCGCCCCTGGTTACTCTTTCGCAGCAACATCTGGTATTTTTTTCAGTTTTCCGCTTTCCAACACTAAAAACCAGCCGACCTCAGAGAAAACATAAACAAAGTGGAAAAGAAGAAAATGCCACAGGATAACAGGTGAACTTTGCTGCAAAAATCCAATTGTCCTAATTCATTCTAATAATAATCATTATAAAAACAGCAAAGTAAAGGTAATGCCCAAGGCGGTGGTCTGTGAAGAGAGCAAACTGCAAGGTGACATCACCTTCTCTTCAGGCTGTGTGGTTCATCCAAGTGCCACCGTGATCGCCGAGGCGGGACCGATAATAATTGGCGAAAACTGCATTGTGGAGGAGTATGCCACCATAACGCATCGCCTAGCACCGGGAGAAGAGTATGACGACAACAATATCCTAAGCATCGGCACCCAAAACGTCTTTGAGGTCGGCTGCAATGTGGAAGCAGCTCGTATTGGCGACAAGAATGTCTTCGAAAGCAAGTGCTTTGTGGGCAAGGCCGTCACCATTTCCAACGGCTGTGTAGTTGGAGCTGGCATCAAGATGATTGCGCGTCAGCAGCTACCGGAGAATACCGTAGTTTACGGGGAACAAGCCCTACAGCGCGAGGCCATCGACAAGCAGGGATCTCAGACTCTGCAAATCGACTTCCTGCGTAAGGTCCTGCCGAACTATCACCACCTGCGGAAGCCCAACTACGATCCGAAAAAGGCCCGCAGCGTTGTTTAAGTATTACTATGTATTTTCCACCTTCATGGCATTAAAGTTATTCATCTCCGTCTCAAACGTGACTATTGTGTGGTCGCACAGCGCCTCTAGGTCTTCCAGTCCGCGCTTCAGAATATCGACAGCCCGGTCTCTGTGGGATTGTATACGGAAGTGTAGCTTCTGTTCTGTAGGATGCGGGATGGTGTAGCCACAGAAATCAACCTCCGGATAGCGCGAAATGATGGTCTTCAAGGCATTTCCCAGGGTATGGCCCTCGTTCATGAAGACAAAAGTGCGGGAACCCTCGCCATTTTTCTCATCGCCAGCTAGCTGAGGGGAATTAGTTTTAAGTAATAACTTTTAAGAAAGATTTACAGCACTTATACCTCTGCCAAGGCTCCCATTTTATTCGACTTCCGCCTTCGCTTCAGCACCGGCCTCTCCGAGTTCGTCTATTCCAAGAAGTTTATGCGGCAACGCAAAGCGGCCAATGCCACATCAACTCCATCAGAGGATCGGGTCTCTGACTTGGTTCAGGATCTCGACTATCCCTACTTCGATGAGCACAAGTTGCCACGCTCGAGGCAGTGCATGTTGCGCTACATCGACGTCCGGATGCAGAAGATCCAGGAGATGCTGGAAAAGATTCCCACGCCGTTGACGGGCGCCGTGTGCAACGAACGCACTGGATGGCTTCCGCCCGGCTTCGATGCCCAAGTGCGCCAGATCGTGTGTGCATCCATCAGCGAGATTCTACGCAATCACTACCGGAAGGAGAATGTCGAGGCCGAGGTAGAGGCTGTTCCGCCGGCCGAGGAGGAAGAGGACGACGAGGCGGATGACGAAGAAACGCAAGAGGAGGACATGGAGATTGATGATTCTCGAACAATAAGCCAGTCTGAGAACGATATCGAACAAATAATTGAAACCATTACCAGTTGAAGGACTCCACCCCCTTTGGAATCCTTAGAATTACAAAAAAAATCTCATTATTAAGGATTAAGCTTAGGCGCAGCCTTTATTTTGGGAATAAGTTTCATTCAAGAGCAGAAGCTGCAAAGGTCTAAACAGAGTTATTGTGTGATCGGCTGGATTAAATGCTGGCTGACTGCAGGGTTAAGCTTCGCTTAAGGCTTGCATCTGTCGAGGAAGCGAGGATAGAGGCACACTTCGCGGATGTGGTAGCGGTTGAGTAGCCAGCAGAGGAAGCGCTCCAGACCCAAGCCATATCCGCCGTGGGGCAAGGTGCCGTAGATACGCTGGTCTGTGTACCAGTAGTATGGCTTAGGATCAATGCCCTCGCGTTCGTAGCCCTTGAGGAGCTCCTCGCTGTCGTGAATCCTCATGGATCCACCCACGATCTCGCCCACATTCGGCAACAAGACATCCACGCTCTCGGTGAGGCGCTGATCCTCCTTGCAGCGGGACATGTAGAACGATTTGATCTCCGCCGGGAAACGGCACAACATTATCGGCTCGTTGATGGCGTCGGTCATCTTACGCTCCGGTGCCTCGGGTATGTCCTCACCAAACTCGTAGAACGTGCCATCGTCCTTGGTCACGTTGTTATCCTTCAGCCATTTGATGGCATCAACGTAGTTCATGCGGCGGAATGGCCTCTTTGGCGGCTGGAAGTCCGGGTTGAGTTCCTTGACCAAATATCCCCACGGCGACTTCAGGACGCGATCTACAACATCACAGACCAGATCCTCCAGACGGTCCAGCAGGTCATCGAAGGAGATGAAAGGGCACTCAGCCTCGACGTGCGAGTATTCGGCCAAATGGCGACGCGTACGACTCTGTTCGGCGCGGTAACTCTGCGAAATGGTGAAGACATCGCCCAGGGCGGGCAGGCAGGTCTCCAGATACAGTTGGGAGCTCTGAGTTAGGTAGGCCTCCTCTCCGAAATATTTTAGCTTGAAAAGGGTGGAACCTCCTTCGACTTGGGTCTGGACCAGAGTCGGAGGAGTCACCTCGTTGTAGCCACGCTCTTCGTAATGGGCGCGGAAGGCCTGCGCCACCACGGCACGCATTTTGAGAACTTTCGAGGTGTTCTCACCACGGATCATGATGTGCCTGTTGTCCAGCTGGACATCCGGCTGCGCCTCTTCGTTGAGAATGGCATCAGCACCGCCTGGCGGAGCCAATCCAATCAGCTCCCAGTAATCGACGTTAAGTTCGTGGCCACCAGGGGCGGTTTTGCCCTCGGGCACCAGCTTAAGGGTTCCAAACAACACCACAGTGCTCTCCGTGCTCAAGGTGAGGGCATCGTACGTTTGGCACAGCTGGTCGTTCAGCACACACTGCAGGAAGCCAGTGCCATCCCGCAGGGTGATGAAGATCAAGGACTTTCCCTGACGCCGGAGACGATGGACCCAGCCGTAGATCTTAACGCGAGAACCCCGGTTGGCGGTGCCCTCAAAGATGCGAATCTTGCGAGCAACTGGCCAGCTGGGATCCTCAGCGATCTTAATCTTGCGTGCCTCCTCCAGGTTCTGCTGACGCTTCTCCGCATCCTCTGCCTCGCGCTGCTGCTTCTCCGCGTTCTTGTGCGACTCGCGCACAAACAGCTTCTGGATCTTCTTCAGCTGGGACTTGGCAGCCGGCTCGAAGGGCTCCGCAGCATTGGGGTCCTTGCTGTCCACGTAGATGGTGGGGAAGGGCTCCTTGCCGGCGTGACGCATCGCCTGCAAGATGGTCTTATAGGGCTTGGACTCGCTTCCGTCGCCCGACTCATCGCTTCCCTTCTTCTCGGAGGTGAAGAGAGAACCTGCACATGGTTGAATACGCATACAGATATGAATATTGCACATTATAGATCGATACTCTCGGCTGACAACGTGGACGGACAGCCGGTTGCTTTTTGCCTCAAAGAACCATGCTTACCTAAGGTCAACTCTGCCAACTGGTCAGCGGGCATCTTGTTTGCTTGATGACTAACTACTGAATGTAATTTTCTCCAAAATCTGGCCTTAAACGGACAAAAATTGCATCAGCTTGGAAATGGTGCCTCACTTGAATGAGATAAAAGTTACCAGGGCCACCTACAGCTGGCCATGTGGCGCCCCTGGTTACTCTTTCGCAGCAACATCTGGTATTTTTTTCAGTTTTCCGCTTTCCAACACTAAAAACCAGCCGACCTCAGAGAAAACATAAACAAAGTGGAAAAGAAGAAAATGCCACAGGATAACAGGTGAACTTTGCTGCAAAAATCCAATTGTCCTAATTCATTCTAATAATAATCATTATAAAAACAGCAAAGTAAAGGTAATGCCCAAGGCGGTGGTCTGTGAAGAGAGCAAACTGCAAGGTGACATCACCTTCTCTTCAGGCTGTGTGGTTCATCCAAGTGCCACCGTGATCGCCGAGGCGGGACCGATAATAATTGGCGAAAACTGCATTGTGGAGGAGTATGCCACCATAACGCATCGCCTAGCACCGGGAGAAGAGTATGACGACAACAATATCCTAAGCATCGGCACCCAAAACGTCTTTGAGGTCGGCTGCAATGTGGAAGCAGCTCGTATTGGCGACAAGAATGTCTTCGAAAGCAAGTGCTTTGTGGGCAAGGCCGTCACCATTTCCAACGGCTGTGTAGTTGGAGCTGGCATCAAGATGATTGCGCGTCAGCAGCTACCGGAGAATACCGTAGTTTACGGGGAACAAGCCCTACAGCGCGAGGCCATCGACAAGCAGGGATCTCAGACTCTGCAAATCGACTTCCTGCGTAAGGTCCTGCCGAACTATCACCACCTGCGGAAGCCCAACTACGATCCGAAAAAGGCCCGCAGCGTTGTTTAAGTATTACTATGTATTTTCCACCTTCATGGCATTAAAGTTATTCATCTCCGTCTCAAACGTGACTATTGTGTGGTCGCACAGCGCCTCTAGGTCTTCCAGTCCGCGCTTCAGAATATCGACAGCCCGGTCTCTGTGGGATTGTATACGGAAGTGTAGCTTCTGTTCTGTAGGATGCGGGATGGTGTAGCCACAGAAATCAACCTCCGGATAGCGCGAAATGATGGTCTTCAAGGCATTTCCCAGGGTATGGCCCTCGTTCATGAAGACAAAAGTGCGGGAACCCTCGCCATTTTTCTCATCGCCAGCTAGCTGAGGGGAATTAGTTTTAAGTAATAACTTTTAAGAAAGATTTACAGCACTTATACCTCTGCCAAGGCTCCCATTTTATTCGACTTCCGCCTTCGCTTCAGCACCGGCCTCTCCGAGTTCGTCTATTCCAAGAAGTTTATGCGGCAACGCAAAGCGGCCAATGCCACATCAACTCCATCAGAGGATCGGGTCTCTGACTTGGTTCAGGATCTCGACTATCCCTACTTCGATGAGCACAAGTTGCCACGCTCGAGGCAGTGCATGTTGCGCTACATCGACGTCCGGATGCAGAAGATCCAGGAGATGCTGGAAAAGATTCCCACGCCGTTGACGGGCGCCGTGTGCAACGAACGCACTGGATGGCTTCCGCCCGGCTTCGATGCCCAAGTGCGCCAGATCGTGTGTGCATCCATCAGCGAGATTCTACGCAATCACTACCGGAAGGAGAATGTCGAGGCCGAGGTAGAGGCTGTTCCGCCGGCCGAGGAGGAAGAGGACGACGAGGCGGATGACGAAGAAACGCAAGAGGAGGACATGGAGATTGATGATTCTCGAACAATAAGCCAGTCTGAGAACGATATCGAACAAATAATTGAAACCATTACCAGTTGAAGGACTCCACCCCCTTTGGAATCCTTAGAATTACAAAAAAAATCTCATTATTAAGGATTAAGCTTAGGCGCAGCCTTTATTTTGGGAATAAGTTTCATTCAAGAGCAGAAGCTGCAAAGGTCTAAACAGAGTTATTGTGTGATCGGCTGGATTAAATGCTGGCTGACTGCAGGGTTAAGCTTCGCTTAAGGCTTGCATCTGTCGAGGAAGCGAGGATAGAGGCACACTTCGCGGATGTGGTAGCGGTTGAGTAGCCAGCAGAGGAAGCGCTCCAGACCCAAGCCATATCCGCCGTGGGGCAAGGTGCCGTAGATACGCTGGTCTGTGTACCAGTAGTATGGCTTAGGATCAATGCCCTCGCGTTCGTAGCCCTTGAGGAGCTCCTCGCTGTCGTGAATCCTCATGGATCCACCCACGATCTCGCCCACATTCGGCAACAAGACATCCACGCTCTCGGTGAGGCGCTGATCCTCCTTGCAGCGGGACATGTAGAACGATTTGATCTCCGCCGGGAAACGGCACAACATTATCGGCTCGTTGATGGCGTCGGTCATCTTACGCTCCGGTGCCTCGGGTATGTCCTCACCAAACTCGTAGAACGTGCCATCGTCCTTGGTCACGTTGTTATCCTTCAGCCATTTGATGGCATCAACGTAGTTCATGCGGCGGAATGGCCTCTTTGGCGGCTGGAAGTCCGGGTTGAGTTCCTTGACCAAATATCCCCACGGCGACTTCAGGACGCGATCTACAACATCACAGACCAGATCCTCCAGACGGTCCAGCAGGTCATCGAAGGAGATGAAAGGGCACTCAGCCTCGACGTGCGAGTATTCGGCCAAATGGCGACGCGTACGACTCTGTTCGGCGCGGTAACTCTGCGAAATGGTGAAGACATCGCCCAGGGCGGGCAGGCAGGTCTCCAGATACAGTTGGGAGCTCTGAGTTAGGTAGGCCTCCTCTCCGAAATATTTTAGCTTGAAAAGGGTGGAACCTCCTTCGACTTGGGTCTGGACCAGAGTCGGAGGAGTCACCTCGTTGTAGCCACGCTCTTCGTAATGGGCGCGGAAGGCCTGCGCCACCACGGCACGCATTTTGAGAACTTTCGAGGTGTTCTCACCACGGATCATGATGTGCCTGTTGTCCAGCTGGACATCCGGCTGCGCCTCTTCGTTGAGAATGGCATCAGCACCGCCTGGCGGAGCCAATCCAATCAGCTCCCAGTAATCGACGTTAAGTTCGTGGCCACCAGGGGCGGTTTTGCCCTCGGGCACCAGCTTAAGGGTTCCAAACAACACCACAGTGCTCTCCGTGCTCAAGGTGAGGGCATCGTACGTTTGGCACAGCTGGTCGTTCAGCACACACTGCAGGAAGCCAGTGCCATCCCGCAGGGTGATGAAGATCAAGGACTTTCCCTGACGCCGGAGACGATGGACCCAGCCGTAGATCTTAACGCGAGAACCCCGGTTGGCGGTGCCCTCAAAGATGCGAATCTTGCGAGCAACTGGCCAGCTGGGATCCTCAGCGATCTTAATCTTGCGTGCCTCCTCCAGGTTCTGCTGACGCTTCTCCGCATCCTCTGCCTCGCGCTGCTGCTTCTCCGCGTTCTTGTGCGACTCGCGCACAAACAGCTTCTGGATCTTCTTCAGCTGGGACTTGGCAGCCGGCTCGAAGGGCTCCGCAGCATTGGGGTCCTTGCTGTCCACGTAGATGGTGGGGAAGGGCTCCTTGCCGGCGTGACGCATCGCCTGCAAGATGGTCTTATAGGGCTTGGACTCGCTTCCGTCGCCCGACTCATCGCTTCCCTTCTTCTCGGAGGTGAAGAGAGAACCTGCACATGGTTGAATACGCATACAGATATGAATATTGCACATTATAGATCGATACTCTCGGCTGACAACGTGGACGGACAGCCGGTTGCTTTTTGCCTCAAAGAACCATGCTTACCTAAGGTCAACTCTGCCAACTGGTCAGCGGGCATCTTGTTTGCTTGATGACTAACTACTGAATGTAATTTTCTCCAAAATCTGGCCTTAAACGGACAAAAATTGCATCAGCTTGGAAATGGTGCCTCACTTGAATGAGATAAAAGTTACCAGGGCCACCTACAACTGACCATGTGGCGCCCCTGGTCACTCTTTCGCAGCAACATCTGGTATTTTTTTTTTCAGTTTTCCGCTTTTCAACACTAAAAACCAGCCGACCTCAGAGAAAACATAAACAAAGTGGAAAAGAAGAAAATGCCACAGGAAAACAGGTGATCTTTGCTGCAAAAATCCAATTGTCCCAATTGATTCTAATAATAATCATTATAAAAACAGCAAAGTAAAAGTAATGCCCAAGGCGGTGGTCTGTGAAGAGAGCAAACTGCAAGGTGACATCACCTTCTCTTCAGGCTGTGTGGTTCATCCAAGTGCCACAGTGATCGCCGAGGCGGGACCGATAATAATTGGCGAAAACTGCATTGTGGAGGAGTATGCCACCATAACGCATCGCCTAGCACCGGGAGAAGAGTATGACGACAACAATATCCTAAGCATCGGCACCCAAAACGTCTTCGAGGTCGGCTGCCATGTGGAAGCAGCTCGTATTGGCGACAAGAATGTCTTCGAAAGCAAGTGCTTTGTGGGCAAGGCCGTCACCATTTCCAACGGCTGTGTAGTTGGAGCTGGCATCAAGATGATTGCGCGTCAGCAGCTACCGGAGAATACCGTAGTTTACGGGGAACAAGCCCTACAGCGCGAGGCCATCGACAAGCAGGGATCTCAGACTCTGCAAATCGACTTCCTGCGTAAGGTCCTGCCGAACTATCACCACCTGCGGAAGCCCAACTACGATCCGAAAAAGGCCCGCAGCGTTGTTTAAGTATTATTATGTATTTTCCACCTTCATGGCATTAAAGTTATTCATCTCCGTCTCAAACGTGACTATTGTGTGGTCGCACAGCGCCTCTAGGTCTTCCAGTCCGCGCTTCAGAATATCGACAGCCCGGTCTCTGTGGGATTGTATACGGAAGTGTAGCTTCTGTTCTGTAGGATGCGGGATGGTGTAGCCACAGAAATCAACCTCCGGATAGCGCGAAATGATGGTCTTCAAGGCATTTCCCAGTGTATGGCCCTCGTTCATGAAGACAAAAGTGCGGGAACCCTCGCCATTTTTCTCATCGCCAGCTAGCTGAGGGGAATTATTTTTAAGTAATACTTTTTAAGAAAGATTTACAGCACTTATACCTCTGCCAAGGCTCCCATTTTATTGTATTATTCAATTATAACTATGTTTGTTTACAAAAAAACAACGTGCTTGTTAGAGATGAGTAGAGAAAGATCGTTTCTCAACACTTGATCTTTGGTCTATCGGAAATCGACTAATCGCACGCATCTGAGTGTGACCAATTGGAAAATATCGAAATACCTAGACCGGGGCGGAAAAGAATTTGCGATTTCGGCATTACTTCTTTCAGCGTGTGTTTTGTTTGTTAATTCGCTTAGCCGCCAATATTGGGGCGCAAAAATTTCCGTAGTGTAGGCCAAAAGAAGTAAGTGTCGCATACGGCAAATAGCAAACAGCAGCATTAGCATAATTTGTATAGCCGCCTCAGTTAGCGCTTGTGTGTACAGTGTGTTGTCGTCGTGTTTGTTTGAAAGCATCGGCAAAAGTCTTATACAGCAGAAAAGGCGGCAAAAAAGAGAGAAGCGAGGAGAAGACGCAGAAAAAAAATTGCAACGGCAAACATAATTATTTTGCAATGCATTGAACGTGAAGTCGTCGCGTTGCTCCAAAAACACCGACACTTCGAAACGCATACAACGAAGCCAACGGCACCAGCGTCTTTTTTTGCAACGTTTTTTGTTATTTTTTTGCATCAAGCGCGGGAACAGGAATAAACTGCAATTCAGGTTTGTTTAAATGCACAATGTGCTTATTAATAACACCCATATATGTATGAGTACGCTTTATTGAACACTCATTTTTAATTATTTTTATTTTTTGGCCATGACAACCACGCCCCCCTCCCATCCCAATCCCAGTCAGATCCCAAATTATGCAAATTCATGCAGCAGCAGCGGCGGCTTAGCGGCAAGCGCAAGAGGCAGTTGCCGTTGGCGTCGCAGTCGCAGTCGCTGTCGCTGCCGGCACAGACGAAGGCGGAAGTCAAAAGACCAGGTACCAGTTTTGGGCCTTTGGCTTAGCTTTGGTGTTCTGTTGCTGTTGTTGTTGCTGTTATTGTCGCTTTAATAAATAAATAATTGTAAAAAGTAAGCTAAGTACAGTAGATATAAGGTATAACGACATTTGGCTTAAATTAAAAGTTTAAATCAATAAATGATAAAAAAAAAATGAATGCCAACTCTCTCTGAAGGCTCTCTTTTTATAGTCTCTCTTAGCCAAGCTCTACTGTGCTACTGGTTGCTAAGCCATTCTACCTCCCACTCGCACCGCCCGTCGTCCTGGCTCCTTTGCACTCATTTGTTTGATGGCTGTCTCACACACACACACTAATGCGTGGTGGTGACTAATGCCCCAGCATGTTCCGTTATCTCATGCGTTCCCCCTCCGTAGTCCCGGAGAGTACCTCTGCCCACGCCGAAAGCTTGTGTTGTAATAATCTGCATGTGTGTGCATGCTCGTGGATGTTTGTCGTCTCACGTTTCGCTCTGGCGCCATGCGTTCCCCCCAATTGGCAGTTGTTGCAATTTGGTCTAGGCTCTGGTCTCTGTTCCGCTTCCATTTCGTTCCCCCTTGCTGGGCTGGATGCCCTTTTCTTGTTGTTGTTGTTATTTTACATGGCTGCATGTTGCTGCAAGTCTGTTGTAAGTATGTATGTATGTATGTATGACTGGCTCTGCCGGCGTTTGTCTGGCAATCCATGTATGTATGTATGTATGTGCGTGGTGCAGCTGCTCTCCTCTCCTGGTTGAAAAAAAAGGGGTTTGTTCCTCTCTCTCTTTGTCTCTCTCTTCCTCGTTGACTCTCTCTCCTGGGCTGGCTCTATTCTTATTTTTATTTTTATTTCTTCTTCTTTTTTTTTTTTTTTGTTGCAATTATTTTGGCTTTGTAGTGGTTACAACAAAGGAATTGCATTTAACCGTCACGATCGCTGCAAAAAAAAAAAAAAAAAAAAATGTGCGAAATGGTTCTGGGAATATGATATTGTGGGTTCTCAGTTGGCAAACATAGACAGTAACCTAACCCCCTACCCCCCTGGCATGTAAAGGTATATAGTATATGAGGAAAAAGAACTTCCCTAGCATTTACTTGCGAAACTGATTCGTAAACAATTTCCGCACTTGAGTGTATGGTGTAACCCCCTAAGGGGTCTACTAGATGATAAACCCTACCTGCCAGGTGCACGTGCAACAGAATACGAGACGGAGTTGTCCCTGGAGTGGAGTTACTTCCAGCTTGGCAATAAATTTCCCAAGAATTTTCTCAAGAATTTCCCAACAGTAAAGCCTTAATTCTAAAAAAAATATATTTCTTAAAAATTAAGTTAGTTTTTAGTTAAAAATTATAAAAGATTTATTGTAAAAAATAAATAATATAATAAATAATTGTTGACTCTATCGAGTTACTACTGTAGAAATTATTTTCAAGGATGCTGCCGACATCGAAAGCCACACAAACGAAATAAAATAAAATACTCAGACAGCTGTGGTGGTAATGGTTGGCCCAAGGGGGGTGGGGATGGGGATGGCAGGCAGACAAAAGGCGAAATGGCGAAGATGGAGAACGCAGAGCCGAGAACAGACAGCGGACACGGACACGACAACGTGCCAGGCCAACATCCTGTGCAGCGAATGTAAAAAAAAAAAAGGAAGAAGGAGAAGGAAGGAGTTTAGCTGCCGAGGGGGCGGGGCGGGTGAAAAACCTGTCATCTACCGCCGACTGCATTCGATACACGGGGACGGGGACTATGGTGTGGGTTAGGGGGCAGGATGGTGGAGTTGCAAGCATTTTTAGAATTCCCAAAATCAACATAAAAAAAAAAAAAAACCAGACAACCAAGAAGAGCAAAGCAACTCCCAAGGAAGCTGGGTCCTTCTCGCTCCCACTCTCGCACACACATCTGCCCTCCTTATCTCTCGCATCCATCTGTGCGTGATCGCAGTCCAGACGCAGCAGCAGCGCAGCCGGCAGAGGCGAGGCTTCAGCAAAAAACAAACAAATCCTCCAAAAATACACAAAAAAAAAAAACACAAACAGAGAGCCCTGCATTCTTAATTTGCTTTTTTAAGTTAAATGTCCTGGCTTTTAGTGGGAAATTGTGGATTTGGGATCAGAAAGGTAGAGGTGGCTGGGAACTTGGGCTGGGATTAAGAGTAATAGCATCTCTTTTCTACTTTGATTAGTTTTCTCTTAATATTTCTCTTAATTCTCTCTTAGTTTTTAAGAGTTTCAGGATTATCAAATTATAGTTGGCTTTGTTCTCTGGAGTATAGTTATAGGATATATCATCTCTTTTCTGATTTAAATCTTAAATACTTTACTATAATAATTATAAAAAGATTTACTAAAAATCTTTTATCTTTTTCTTACCATAATTCTATAATACTAGTTTCTGGAGAGATTAATACTAGTTTCTACATTAATCTATAAATCTTTTATATTTTTTTCTTACAATAATACTAAAATAATACTAGTTTTTGGAGAGATTCAGGATCATAAAATGATAGTTAGTTGAACCCTCTAAGCTACAAGTATCGGTTATCTCATCGCTTTTCTACATTAATCCTTAAATCTTTCTATATTTTTCATAAAAAATGATAATAATACTAGTTTTGAAAAGGATTCAGGATCTCAAAGTGGTATAAATGGGTATGAGAGGTCCTCTAGTCTATAAATCGTTTTAAAGAAATCTATAAATGTTTTTAATCCTTTTTTTAATACAAGTTTTTAAAGAGATTCAGGATCTTAAAGTAATAAGTATGATAAGTCCTCTAGCCTCTAAGTATCGGGTATATCATCACTTTTCTTATATATTATGGTATAGTACGATGTTATTAATCCTATTTTTATAGTCTCTCTAGTCTATAAGTAGGGGGTATGGTATATCATCTCTTTTCTTTATTTATCTTTAAATCATATATTTTGATTAAAATAAAAGAGTTATAGGCAGACTAGGTCCTATAAGACTAGGTCCTATGAACATATCTCATCTCTTCTACATTAATCCTCTAAATCTTATATATATTTCCTATATTATGGTATGGTACGATGGTATTAATACTATTTTTGTAGTTTTTAAAGAGGTTCAGGACCTGAAAGTTATAGGTTATGATAGGTCTATAGGGGTAGGTCTCTCTAGTCTATAAGTACCGGGTATATCATTCAGGTTCATAAAGTAAAAGGTATAATAGGTCTATAATAGGTCTATAGCCTGAAAGTACCTTGTATCTCAACTCTTTTTACATTAATCCATAAATGTTTTAAATTTTTTCCATAAAAATACCATAATACTGGTTTTACAGTTTTTAAAAAGGATCAAGGCCTTAAAGTTATAGGTTATGATAGGTCCTCTAGTCTAGAATTAGCTTGTATCTCATCTCTTTCTACATTAATCATCAAATGTTTTACATTTTTTCTATAAAAATACCAAATATAATACCAATATTACCAATCCAAATAATAATTTTCTATAATAATACTAGTTCTATATTTTCTAAAAAGGATTAAGACCTGAAAGTTATAGGTTATGATAGGTCCGACTACAAGTATCGGGTTTAATATATAATTATCCCTCTAAGTCCTATAATTATCCCTCCTTCTACAATCTTCCATCAAATATATTTTTTTTATAATATTTAAAATACTAGTTTTTATTATAATTCTAAAATCTATAATTCTATTATTTCATTTCTTTCTACATTAATCTTTTAATCCTTTATTATACTAGTTTTTGCAGAGGATCTGGATTCAGGATCTAGAATTGTAAGATTAGAAAGCCCTAGTCCCCTAGCCGCCTACAAGTACCATGTATCTCTTCCCTTTTTCTGAATAAATCTCCAAACCTTTAATATTTTTCCCATTTTATTTCCCTAATATCATGTTTTTTTTTTAATAATAATTCCCTGTTTAGAGTAAGGCCGTAAAAATGTGTCCAATGCCGTCTGCTGCCATCGCACATATTGCTCCTGGGAGTGGTGGTGGTGGTGGCCTGATGTGAGGCCTCGAAGGACTTGTGCTGCATACATCCCCTTCGTGTCCTGCTCCTAGTTTCATTTCATTTTCGTTTCACTTTTTTTTTGTTTTGTTTTTTCGCTTTCTTACTTCCTACTTTTATTGTTGAACTTTACAGCTGCCGCTCTTATTTTTATTTTATTTTATTTCACTTTTTGGCAAGGGGTAGTTGGTCTCTGTCGCTGTCTCTGCTGCTGCCTCTGCCTCTGCCTCTGCAAGCAGAACTTGTAGAATTTTGTATGCGTCTGGCTTTGATCCCTTTCCTGCAGGGATGGGTGGGGGGAACTGAACTCCTGTCTGGCCACCCTCTCGGCGGCGGCATTAGGGAAAGTGTCTTGCAAATAAATAAATAGTCATGTCAGCCATATTATTAATGCCCAGGAAGCGGGAGGAAGCGGGAATAAAGGACGTCAGGAAGGTGGCAGCGCTTGGGGTGGTGGTAGGGCAGTAGGGGTGGGTGGGTGTATGAGGGGGTGCTGCTGCAAACAACCCTCTTGGCTTGTCGTCCAAAGAAAAAGGGGGAACTTTCAGCTTATCCTCTCAAATATTAGCAAAAACTTGGCTTTTCTTAAATATTTAAATTAAAAAAAAAATAAAATATAAAAAATATTATCATAAAATTATAATTAGAGCGGGGGTTCACTGTACAGTGCCCTCATACATTCAACTACGCACTGCTGCTGCCTGCTGTCGACTGTCTGCGTCGCGTCGGGGTCAACAAACTTTTGGGCCAGCCCCCAGCATCAGCATCACAGGGCGGGCTGCGTGCGAATGCGTGCGCGCGTGTATTGGTGAGTGCGAAAAGTGAACGATTTTCCAACACAGCCCAGCCATGGCCGCCCAGCTCAGCTCCCTTTTTCAAAAAAACGACGGACACTGGCACGTTCTACGCATTTTTGTGCAATGACCCCAGACAGACGGAAGCCGCCGCACACCATACCTACCACCCTCTCGCATTTTCCACCCTCGCATTTTCCACCTTTATCATCTCTGTGTGTGTGTGTGTGTGAGTGTGTTTGTACAAGTACAATGGCAACCCTCGCTGATTTGATTTTCATATGTTGAATGGGATTTGGAGATGGAGATGGAGAGTAAGAGAGTGGGAGAGATGGAGAGTTGGGGAGTCTGAGAGACACCTTTAACGGCATTTTTATGTTTAAAATATTTATGAAAGAAAAGAGAAGGAAAATCTATAAAAAAAAGAGAAAAATAAAAATAAAAGTCAAAACTCATTATTTTTTTATTATAAAAATATATAATTTTAATATATATTACTTTTTTTTTTTTAATATTTCCTTGTGTACCTTTCAGTAGCATCTTCGATTACAAGTTTATGACGTCATAAAGTGAGAGGAAGCGACTTTAATTGCAGTCTCCCTTAGCTTTGTTTTTACTGTTATTTTACCTGAGAGAGAGAGAGAGAGAGAGAGGGGGGGAGGGGACTATGTTTCATAAAATCGTTTTATTGCCCAGCCCCAGCCCCAACCCCCACCCCCACCTCACCCTTCTCGCGACTTGACTGATTGATGGATCGAGAGGAGGACGACCCGACCTAACAGTTAAAGTTCCTGCAACTATTCCCGGACTCTCTTTGTTTCCCTTTTGTTCGTCCTGTCCGTGAAATTTACGTGAAACAACGTTATTAAAGGTCATTTACTTTTGTTAACCGTTACAGGGTAGTTTTCTCTTTGCAGTTTCAGGTTTCGAGGTTATGTGTCCTGTGGTTCTCGTCGTCCCGTCGTCCTGTCGTCCTTTCGTCCTCATGAATATGCGAAAATGAAACGCATGCAAATGGGAAAATTGTCCCAAGAAAACTGTCTTGTAAATGAATCTTTATGGGACTTCTGAAGAGGGTTGTTGTAGGATTTTGTATTCGTGGGAATTTTTGTTTCAAAAATGGGATGGGAATGGGTTAACTTCCGTTTCGCATGAACAGGTTGGCCTTTGTTATTAAGTTAGATTCCATTATCATAATAGGTCTGCAGGGATGTCTTATAGTTTACAGAGTGTGAGGAAGAGGAAGAGGAGGGGGATGGGGATGGGGATGGGGAAAAAGAGGCTATCTCAGCAACAATCTTTTTTAGAGAATTTTTACCCCTTCAGGCTCCATTTGTTTGATTTTCTTGGAATATTAACACAACCATGTGTTTTTTTTTTTCGTTTACAGTAAACTTTCATTAAAAAAGACCAAGTGGAGAATTGAAAAATATAGTGGAAGTGTTCCCGCTTTATGGAGACTTTACTGTTCTCCCTTTGTAGACTCTTTTTGCTCCACTCTTCTCCCTCCCTCTCGCTACTAATTTGCAGCCTTGAGTTCTTCATTCTTCTTGCACTTGGCAGGCACTGCTCTTGTTTCTCTTTCGCTCCATTTGTGGCTCCCTGGCTAGCTGACTCTTTTCCACAAAAGGTTCACACGCTGCTGCCTTGCCAGCTTTTGGCGTTTCTTGCGTTTGCCTTTGACTTTGTTTGGCTTTTCGTTGGTGTTGGTGTTGTTCTCAGGCCCCCAGACGACAAGACAGCTGTTAAAGCAAATTAATCTAACAACAAAAGCAAAAACAAGAGGGAAATATTTTTTAGAGGAGGAGGGACTTTTGAAATAAAAATTCTCTTGAAACTGAAATTGCTGATAAAACAAAGTCAAGTTTTTTTTTTTGGGAAGAGAAATGCTTATAAAATATGATTCTAGTATAATATTTTTATTTTTAGTCCACTGTAAGTCACTATCTAAAGCTTTTATTTAGGCTAGTTGTTGTTTTTTTTTTTTTTTTTGTTTTTTTTTTTATAGAAATAGAAATGATTTCACAATTGTACTTTTTGGCGTCCGGCTTAGAGCTTCCTCCTCTCATCCACAAAAAAAAAAAAAAAAAACAAAACCACTCGACCAACTAAAAAAGAGAACAAAAATAATATAAATAAAAATAAAAGTAAGAAATATCAACGAAAAAAACACGTTTTTTTTTTTTGCTGATTTCTTATTAGATATTCTTGCTTGTGGGCTCCTCTGGCTCTGGCTGGTCCCCCATCTGGCCGTCCCTGTCGCTCCCCAGGCACTTATTATTTATTCTTTCGCCTGGCCAGCAACTCGTGGCTCTCGCTTTATGGTGATTCAGCTCAAAAACGAGAAGTGAATATGCTCACCCCCCTCCCCCTCCCGACCTCACCTGCCTGTCTCTAAACGTTGGCAGAGCCGTAGGCGTCGGCACTGCAAATTATTTTATTATTTTTTTTTTATTTAATCAGGCTTATGGTCAGACTTTACTAAGTAAGATTTTTTAAAGTGTAGTTGATTTTGCATTTCATGTTTGTGTTCCTTGGCTGTAAAATGTCAGTGTTAAATAATATTGTGTTTATTAAACCAGAAAAACGTAAGCAAATTTACCGTTTGTTGGTTGTGACTAACCGATAGATAGATTCCCCAAAAGTGCAAGCGAGATAGATACATTGCTTGTATGTGAGCTAAAAGGAAACTGCATTTGAGGAGGGACTAGGTGGGGGGAGTGGGATGGTAGTAGCTGCTGCGTGAGAGAGTGAGTGAGTGAGTGACTGATTGATGGCCAAAAAGGCAGTCAGTTAGAGAGGAGAGTGAGTGGTAGAGAGGAGAGCCCAGAAAACAAGCTTAAAAACTTTGTTTTGTGGGTTCTGTTTTTCAACTTCTTCTTCTTCCTCTTTAATGAAGGTCAATGTTCGTACGCCAACGCCAACGCCGCCGTCAACGTTGATTCTTCTCTGATTCTGCTTCTTCTTCTTCTTCTTCTTCTTGTTCAACCGCCTTTGTTGATGTTGTTTGTTGTTTGATGATTGGCCATTGTTGTTGTTGTCTGCTACATCTGATTACACTCGTAAAAATATTAAGGCGGAACAATCGTAAAATCAATTCCCCTCCCCCCCACCTCTCACACCCCTTTAAACCTGGTTTTAAATTAAATATTAATTAAATCTTTATTTTTTTTTATGAATTTCCACTTCCTATTACCCATTACCATTCTTGAGAGAAAAAACACTCCTTCTCTTTCTCACAAATATTTAAAAATAATTATGAAATCATTTAATTGTTTTAATTCGGAGGGCTTGGCCCTTGGGCTGTAATCTTGGGGAACCTTTGACCCTCGCGAGTCAACCGCCCTCTCAAAGCCAGATGTAGTGCTCCCCCGAGATGTGGGCCTAAAAAAAATACACTCTTTGGGGAAATTAGTGGGGAAATTATTGGAGAATAACCCGATGACCTCCGGGAGAAGGAGAAGGAGGAGGAGGAGGAGGAGAAAAAGAACTGGAACTCGGTTCAAAGAACTTCCCACATCTGATTAAAGAAATCATCAAGGGGGTGGGCGATGCGAAATGGGAAAATAAAAGTCCAAATTAAAGTCCCACTCAAACCTCCAAAGAACCAACCCAGAAGTAGGATTTCCTTTCCCAAAAAAAACTTTAAAATTGTTTAAATTTTATTTTGTTTAAAAATTTAATTAAATGAAAAATGATTAAAACTTTTTTTTTTTTTTTTTAAATCGAAATATTTTCCAAAAGCCAGACTTGTAATAATTTGGCGCATCTAATATCGCAATTTGGAGAGTTTTTTGGGTAAAAGGAGTCGATGGCCGGAAAGCAGGCGGTTCGTTGGCTTAAAGAGTGTATCCCAAGCAATTATGAACGTTGACCTTCCGCCGAAAAAAAAAAGTTTCCACAATCGAGAATAAAAAGGTGAAAGAACACAAGCAGCAGAGACTTACGCACCAAAAAGGTGAAGGTAACAAAGACATTAGTTTTTGGGCAGAACTGGGTGGGGGAGGGGTTTACCAAAGAAGTCAAAGGAGAACCAGAGCCAAGCCAGAAAATAATAAAAAAAAAAGGCGCGCTGCTGTCGAGTGCAAAACAAAGCGAATTTTTTTGGCCAAAAGCAGACACAAAAGAGTCTCGACTCTCCGGGGTTTTTAAAATATATATCAACACATACTATATACTATATACCATATACCCCCTTTTAATGGTATGAGTGTGTACTATAACCTGGCGTTGACTTTTGTCTTTTTTTTTTTTTTTTTGAAAGTTGAAATGCTTGCCTAGGTGGTAGAAGCCAATAAACGAGTTTGAAACAAAAGAACAGAAACAGAAACCGAAACAGAAACAGAAACAGACGCTTAGCTAACCTATCTACCCGAAGAGCAAAGTAGTACCCCCCTTTTCCACCCGCCACCCCATCACCCACTCACCCACCAGAGATCGCGAACTTGGAGCTAGGAACGGTGGTATTTGGAACAGTGGCTGGCGGCTTGGCTTTTGTGGCATTGAACCGAGAAACCAGATTGGGGGACTTCTACAGGTCAAGAGTGGGGAAATAGTAGATCTTGAAGACTAGGAAGAGGAAAAGGACTAGACTACCCCCTCCCCTTTGAAAACCACCTCATCTGAAAAATTGCCCAAAAAAAAGTGACACTTTAAGCCGCTCATAATTAACAGCCTTCATCAATTACATCCTCCCTCCACCCACACCACACACACACCCACACACACGCACCGCAATGACAAAGCTCTTAAATAAGCCATCAACCCACCCACCCATCGCCCACCCACTTCCCACCCACCTGTCGCCCGCTGTGAAGCTCCTATTTTGTGGTTAGTGCATAATTACCGTAAAGTGGTTCAGGGGGTAAGCAATCAAGAAAAATCACAAAAAAAAAGGAAAAGGAGAAGGAGAAAGAGAGATCCTGGGTGGACATGTTGGAACATGTTGGAATAATGCGTGTACTTCAGAGCTTTTATTTTATTTTTACTCTTCTATGGGAAATGGTTCAATTATCTCTTATTTTAATAATAATATTTATTTATTTAATTCTATTTTAATATTTTTATTTTTTAGGACTTTTCCACACAACGATTAATGGGGAAATAAAGGGGTAAGTAATAATAAAATAATAAAATAAATAATAAATAATAAATAATAAATAATAAATAATAAATAATAAATAATAAATAATAAATAATAAATAATAAATAATAAATAATAAATAATAAATAATAAATAATAAATAATTGATAAAATGATAAAATGATAAAATGATAAAATGATAAAATGATAAAATGATAAAATGATAAAATGATAAAATGATAAAATGATAAAATGATAAAATGATAAAATGATAAAATGATAAAATGATAAAATGATTAAATGATAAAATGATTAAATGATTAAATGATAAAATGATAAAATGATAAAATGATAAAATGATAAAATGATAAAATGATAAAATGATAAAATGATAAAATGATAAAATGATAAAATGATAAAATGATAAAATGATAAAATGATAAAATGATAAAAAATAATAAAAAATTATTTAAAAAAAATTATAAAAAATGATAAAAAATTATTTTAAAAAATTATAATAATAAAAATTATTATAATAAAAATGATAAAAAATGATTTAAAAAATGAGAAAAATGATAAAAATGATTGATAAAAATGATAAAATTATAAAATAATAATAGTACCAAAAAAAGAAAAACCTGCACCATCATAGTGTAGGGTATTCGTATGTCCACAATACTTCTTAGATAATAAATGTATCTTGAGACCACCGCCCTGGCATCTCCGTGTCCTTCGCACTAGAAACCCAATACCTGCCAGCATGTTGAAGAGGATCAATCCGGTGAATAATAATAGAAGGAGGAGTGAGGACGGACAGCGGACAGATAGGCGGACAGACGGACAGACGGACACACGGACAGGGCTTATTCGGGCTTATTCATCATATCTCACGTACGCGCCTGATGTCTGGAGTGGCTCTTGGTATTCTGATTTATATGCCATGCGGGTGCCCAACAGAGAGAGAGAGGGAGGAAGTAGCTAGAGAGAGAGGGCTATATAGTGAGGAAAAGAGATGGGTAGTTAGACCCCACATACTGAATGCGAAACATGTGCTAATGTTATTATTATTTTTTTTTATTTATTTTTTTTTTTTTTTTGTAAATTAACTTCCGCTCCAGGCTCCCAAAAATATTTCTCCACAGGACATCCATCAAAAGAATCCCAAATTTTATTGAATATATTTTTTTTTATTCATTTTGAGCAACAAGTTAGCTTATTTTTGTTTTTATTTTTTTTTTTTTTTGGCTATTCATGGTCCGCCGCAGGTCGCCGGTTAGTTGGTTTATTGACATCGCAGTTCTGTCAACGTCGCTGCCTCAGTCGCTGCCGGCTTCGACGGCGACTCCACTCCATCGTTAGCCACACCACACACTTTTTTTTTCTTTTCAAGTTCGTGAATTTTTTAGCCGTTCGTTGACTTTTGGCGCTGTTGTGTTTCTATGTCTGTTAACGTTTTATTTATTATTTCCAAACTAATGTCATTTTAAGGCAGTCTTCTGTCTTTTTCTTGGATTTCATCATTCTCGGTTTTCTAGCTAAAGCCTCACCCCTGCCCCTGCCCCTGCCCCTGCCCCCGCCCCCTTTTTTTCGCAACAGTTTTCGACCCAAAACTCGTGAACTTTCCAAGAAACCCCCACAACGAAGAGCCAATCCCAGAACGAAACAAAAGCTGAAAATTGAAGCTTGGATTTCTGATTGAAATTTCCTGGCCTGGCCGCTTATTAGTTTAATGCGAATTTATGGGGAGAGGTCAGTGGAGAAAGACAACCTCGAGGCCCGCACGAAGAATTGGGGGAGAAGACTGCCAAGAAGAGGGTTCAATCAAGAGTGCCCTCATTAGCCATAATGTAAGGAGATATCGGACCTGAAAAAGTCTCCCCACCCAGAACATATGCGGGCCAAGAGGCTAAAGTTACAAAAAAAAAAAAAGAGCAAAAAAAAAAAGAGCAAAAAAAAAGAATAAAAAAAATGAGTAAATAAATGATGAAAAAATGTCAAAACATTATTCGTTTTTCTTTTGTCTACAGTTCATATTCTTACGGCTGTTGCCAACTCGAATTAAGCAAAAATAATAAAAAAAAAAAATAAATAAAAATAATAAATGATATTTTAGCTAAAACTTTTTCCCTTCAACTCTTTGCCCTTCTTTTCCCTTAAACTACAGACTCTCCATAACCTCATTATCCAATCCCTCGTGTTCCGGAACTAAAAGGTGTAACTAACTGTTTATAAGACTAATGCCCAGATCCATTAATGACATAAGAAATTCTGAGAGAGAGATGGAGTAAAGAGAGGCAACACTTTACCACTTCCTGCTCGCAAAGAGAGGCTCTCATTCCCCACTCTCAAGAGAGAGAGGTTTCTTTCACCTGGCGTTATCGTGCGGGAGAGAGAGATGGCGACAGCTGCTGCAGCTCCTGCTGCTTCTGCTGCTAATTTCCGGTTTCAAGTGTCAACCCAGAGTCTTTCCCAAAAATTATTGAAAGAGCCATAACAAATATGTGCTTATTGTTGTTGTATTTTATGGTTTATGGGTTGGGCTTCCCTTCGCCCCCCTCCCTCCACTTCGATCAACCGATCATCAAGGGAAACATCTGGCGGCAGTTGTAGTTGCAAGCGTGTGACAGCTGCTAAAGGGATCGTTTCCCTCCTTTTCTCTTGCCTTTCTTTCCTCTCCTCTGTCTCTCTCTCTCCCTCTCTCTCTCTGGCGCATTGAAATTAGCCCGGTTGGGTTGATTGAAAAGCGCTGGATTGAATTGTCTGTCAATATGGCAATAAAACGGTCGAGGCTAATGCCGATCGGCTAATGACGGTCCCTACTTGTGCATATGTTTGTTCTCCAACTCCCAACCCAAGCTATAACCTAATTATTCCAAAATTAGACACGAGGCATTCAAAATATCAATCAATTGTTGACTTTTCGATAAGTTTATTATTTTCTAGACTCTTTTGTGATAATGGAAGGCCTTTCTGAACGCCAACACCTCAAGTTTGTCGAGTTTTTGCATCAAAAATGTCAAAAAAGCATGCTTTTTGCAAGGAAATTGTGGAAAAATGCAATAATGTTAAAAAAGCATGCTTTTTTCAAGCATATAATGCAAAAATACAGGTATAATGTGAGAAAAACAATGAATATTAAATTTTAAATCAGTTTAAAATCTAGTAACTGGCATTACCAAGACAGATTCTAGCTAAAATGTCAAAAAAGCATGCTTTTTGCAAGGAAATTGTGGAAAAATATTGCAAAAATAAAGGCATAGTGTGAGTTTTAACTTCGAATCGTACTAAAAATAATGAAAAGTTAATTCTAAATCATCATAAACTCAGTTATTGCCTTCTCTAATACAGATTCTATCTATTATGTCAAAAAAGCATGCTTTTAAAAAAAAAATATGCAAAAATAAAGGCATAGTGTGAGTTTTAACTTCAAATCATACAAAAAACAATAAAAAGTTCATTCTAAAACATCTTAAACTTTAGTTATTGTCTACTAATACAGATTCTAACTAAAATGTTTCAAAAAGCATGCTTTTTTCAAGCAAATTATGCAAAAATACAGGTATAATGTGAGTTGTAACTTCGAATAATACCAAAAACACTGAATATTAAATTTTAAATCATTATAAAATCTAGTAACTGGCATTACCAACACAGATTCTAACTAAAATGTCAAAAAAGCATGCTTTTTTCAAGCATATTATGCAAAAAAATAGACATAATGAAGGTTTGAACTTTAAATTATACAAAAAACAAGGAAAACTTAAATTTTAATCATTTTAAAATTTAGTTGTTGTCATTTCTTAGATAGTTTTTAAATAAAATTGAAAAAAAGCATGCTTTTTAAACAAATTATGCTCAGTCTCTCAAAAATAGAAGCAATAAAGTGAGTTTGAACTTCAAATAATACCAAAAACAATGAATATTAATTTTTAAATCATTATAAAATCTAGTAACTGGCATTACCAAGACATATTTTAAATATAATTAAGAAAAAGCATGCTTTTTAAGCAAATAATCATAAAATCCTATTAGAAACAAAGAAAATTTAATTAAAAATCTTCATAAAATGAAGTTTCAAGGCAGATTCTAAATAAGAAAATAAATATTTGAAAAAGCATGCTTGTTGAACAAATTTAATAATAAAAAGTTACATAAAAAAAGGCAATTAAATTCTGTTCATGTTAATCAGTGTTTTAGCCATGTTTTCATGTCTATTTGTTAGACATTGTTGGGCATAAAAAATGCAATTACATTAT
Organism: Drosophila monieri; assembly: GCA_035047585.1. Lineage (NCBI taxonomy): Eukaryota > Metazoa > Arthropoda > Insecta > Diptera > Drosophilidae > Drosophila > Drosophila monieri. The sequence continues at coordinate 5,368,778 of JAWNPJ010000079.1, read as the reverse complement.
GTTAGTCACTGTCTTTAGTGGCAGATGTGAGTAGTTAGAGATCCCTTCAGTTAAAAAAGATATTTTTGCAAACTACGAATATATTTCAAGACTGGCCGTAATTGTTTTTTTATTTTTTTTTTTTTACCAATGCCTGGTATTTTTTTGTATTTCTTTTTGTTTTGTACTCATTTTTCTGTCATGGTGCTGTATCTTTTTGCTACTTTAAGCACGTCGTTCGTCAGAGGAGTCCAAGTCGAAGTCGAAGTCGAAGGTTCATGAACCGCCGGCAAGGACACACGGCTGAAAAGAGACGACATTGAGTGTGTGTGTGTGTGTTTATTGAACGGAGATATCGATCAGATTGAAAGTCTAAAAAATGGAACAGATACATTACTTCGCTTCCTCAAAGATACTCAATCTAAGGGATATTTTTGAAATAAAAGATATTGTATCTTAAGGTCTATAGCTCTCTCTTGAGGACTAGAGAAAAGGATAGGAAGTGGGAGAGTCGTGAGTCACGCAGCCTCACATGCGATACCATCGCAATTGGCGAACAAGAAATCACTGACCTTGACTTTAAACAAAGTTTAAGGCCCTTTTGTAGCAGCCATGTATGTATGTATGTATATATATACAAGCACATGTACATACATACTTCGACCAAGCAGCAGCATAATTATAGAGCCAAAGCAGCGTGCGCGTTTCTAGACTGGTTTTCATTCTTCGGACGCCGACTGCGAAGCCAGCTGCTACGCCAACAGCGACCGAGGCCTGCGGTTGCCATTCCACTCTCTGTTCTGTTCTTTTGAGCCTTTTTCTCGATCCAACGCACATGACGCAAGCGCGCAGACTTTTACATTCCCACTGCCCACTCTCTCTCGCTCTCTCTCTCTGGAGAGAGAGGGATCTTTCTCTTTGCTCTTTCTCTTTGGCTTTTCTCTATTTTCCTATTGCATCAGAAGAAGAAGAATAGGTAGTGGAAGAATAGCCACAAATTGTAAAAACTAGTAGTTGCCTAGTTGGTAATGGCCATAAAAAGCTAAACTTGCTTATAAACATGTACAGACAGGCATAGTTACAACACCAACAAATTCTACACTCGATCGTTTGTTCTTCCTTTCTCCAGCAAAATGGCAAAGAAGAAGCGGAAAAGAAATAACAGTTCAGCTTGGTTGAGTTTTTGTTTCTCAGGTACAGAGGTCTCTTTGGTTTAAAAAAAAACATATTTTTTTTTAGATTCTATATTTTTTTATGCTTAAAAATGATTCTTTTGAAATTTTGATTCTCCATCCCATGTGATACCTGTAATTATTTCCAGTTCTGGTTTCCATTCATATTATGACACCTTGTCCGGAATTTCAATTTATGCAAATTATTCATTTTCAGAATCACTTATTGCGAAATAATCCAAAAATAAATGTTAATGATAATCTTTTGACTCATTCGATGGAACCGTTCTATGCATGGGGTTTTTCCAAAATAATTCCCCAAAAAAAAAAAAAAAAAGGGAAATACTGAAAAGACACAAAAAGATGAACCCCACGACTAGTGTTATTTTCTGCATTCTCTTCTTCTTCTTGCTAGCCCTTTTTGGGCCCTGTCTGCGGCTCTCCTGCTCTCACTGCCGCCTGCATCTCACTCCCCCCCATGCATGCATATAAACAGAGCCCGGAATACTTGGAGTGCACTGCTCCCTCGCGCAATTTATGTACTCCGGGTTGTACTTTTATATGCTGAGTGTGTGTATGTGTAGGAGGTTGTCAGAGGTCAGTCTCATCGCTGGCAGCGCAGCCGGCGTTGCCTATCCGTGTTTCATTCCCTCCTTGGTCCAAACTAGATTCTTTGTCTCTCCCGCTGATGATGGTAACTGGTTGAGTGAGTTTTTTCTTTTATTTTGGCGCTTGTTTCGATTCCAGCGTTCCCGGCTACTCGAAAAATTCTTTGCTGCTGGCCACTCTTGAGAGAGAGAGAGAGAGTGTGAGTACGGGCATCGTGCAACCGGTTAAAGTACAGTGGGATAAATGGGTGTTTTAGCTAGGAAATCGAACTATATTTTTTAAATAAAAAATAAAAAATTATACTGTTGAATTTGTAACATTAAGGATTTCTTAAATTATAAATAAAAAAAAAAATTATAAACCCCCAAAACTAAGATTCATCCCATTGTACAACAGAGTGGAACAGAGCGGAAATGGAGAGCGTGGTGAGAGAGAGAGAGCACCCGACGTCGGCAGAAGTATCTGATGGTTTCACGTATCTCACTTTGTTCCTTCTTGCGTATCTCTCAGTTCCTTCTTGCTTATTAGAGCCTATATGTTTCCTCTTTGCCGTTTCGGTATCTCACTCAATTCTTAACACTCGCCGGATAAACAACTAAATAGCGTTTGGCGCTCGCGTTACTGTTCCGCCGCGCTCGAGAGAACGAGAACGTTAACGTTTAACAACAGAGTGTGGTGTGTGTGTGCGACGGTGTGACGACGACTGTGCGGAAAAGCAATAAAAGTATTAATACTAGTGGAATATTAAGTAAATCTAAGTGCAACCAATCTACCCATACTACCCTATGTACGTATGCTAATTAATTGTTTTTACAAAAAAAATAAATCTTAAAAAAAAAATCTACAAAAACAAAAAAACATGTTGAAAGATACAAATTGTTTAGTGCTGCGCTATTATGGCAGCTCTTCTTCTTCTCTGACGCGCTAGAGTTCATCAACTTGTTTAGAATCGCGTACGTGAGTGCGTGGCTGTATCTGTATCTGTATCTGCTGCATTTGTATCTGTATCTCTGTATCTGTGTGTGTGTGTTTGTGTGTGCCTTTTCCTGCTCGCCTTTTGCGCCGCTTCTTCTTCGTTTTGTCTACGTGTGTGCCTCCTTCGTCTTCTTCTTCTCTTTCTCACTTGCATTGTTTCTGTTTTTGTTGCAATGCAACATAACATTTCCTTTACCCCCCCACCCCTCTAGAATGTGTGAGTTCTTTCCAGCAGGCGCGAGTTGTTGTTGTTTGTCTTTTTTTGTTATTATTATCTCATTTCTTATTTTCCTTTGGCGGCGCCGCCGATTTTTCACACTCGCCTCCCCAAAAAGTAGGACCCTAAACTATGGGTTTTCTTAAAGTTATTGAGCTTGATAACGGTTTAATAACCCCTCTCCGTTCAAAGAGAGAACTTCCTTCAACTCTGAATGCCCAAGCGACCTTCCAGGTCTACAAAAAAAAATCCCAGAGTCGAGCCTATTTATTGCCATCCAACTGTTTAAACAATTTCCCCCCACCAGAGTTGTCGATATCTCGGGTATTATTATTATTTATTATTTATTTATTATTTATTATTATTGTTGTTGTTGCTACAATCCGATCCGATGCGGAAGAATAAAAATACACGAGTTTCTTTTCTTGTTTTCTGTTGTGTTTTTTTTTTTAAACAAAAATTATTACGGCAATGTTCTTAAAAAATATTTAATCGCCGTCTGGGTAGACAGACTGACAGACTGATCGACGTGCGAGCCACGCTTGGGGCTCTTCTCATTAAAAAAACACCAAAAAAAAAAAAATAAAAATAAAATTAAAAGTGAGCTTGTGTGTGGAAATAATTCCAAAAACGTGTTTAAAATTTTGTTCCTATCCAACGTGTGTGTGCTTTAGGTTCCAGTATTATATTATTTTGTGGCTCTGGGGGTAGTACAAACATAAAAAAAAAATAAAAAATAGAGAATGGAAAGAAGAAACATCAACATGTGTCTTGTTTCACGCTCGATTTGGCGACTATAGCTGGCTTAGAAACTGAAAAAAAAAATAGAAAAAAAAAATCAAAGCAAAGCTACTGATTAAAAGCTGTCGCCGCTGGGCATTTGTTTTCAGATTTTTTTTTTATTTGAAACTGATTGCAGAGGACAGGAAATACATATCTAAGTTTATTTCAAAAACATTTAATTTATTTAAAAAAAATATAGTATTTAGAAACTAAAAGTTTCAAAGATACATTTAAGAATCTCATTAGTTTCAGCTCGAATCCATCCGACACAGATCGAGAGAGAGACAGACTTCCTCTTCTCGAGTTTGAGTTTTTTTTTTTTTTTTTGAGATTTTCTAGAACTCTTTATCGGAGAGCGTCGCTTCGCTTCGCCACCACGTAATAGATAACGGTGAAAAAAAGACACCAAAAATTGGTACATCTCTAATTGAAAATGTTAAAGCAAGATAGCAAATATTTATCAAAACGAGGCAGGCGGCCGAACACGTTCCAGTTGATTGGATGCATTTGTCCAGAAGTTGTAGTACTTCTATCTTAGTATCTTTAACTTCCCAGAGACATGATCTTGTTATAATATTCCTAGCCGATACTGTACCTGTGGTACAAGGTTGTCTCTTGAGATTCCTGGTACGAGGATACGCAGACATGTGCCATCTCCCTCGCACCTGGTAGGGAGAGGAGTTCACGAACCACAGACACTACAAAGCGCAGTAAGAAAGAAAAATGTTGTGCAGAAAAAAAGAAGGGAGACAACAAAACCAAAAAAAAAGAATTAAAAAAAAAAAAAAACAAGAACTGCAACGACGCCGTTGACCTGCGGGCCTTTGAAGCGGGTTAGAGCGAGATGGTGCTAGTCGTGGGAGAACGACCCGGGGAGATGGAAGTAGGGTGGAAGGGGGATAGCTAGGGTGGGCAGGCAGGCAGGCTCAGAAGAGGAAGAAACAGCGTCTGGGATCTCGGGGATTGCTAAATTGGATGCTGTAGCTGCTGCTGCCTCTCTTCTTCTTCTTCTTCTCATTCGATTCGCTCGCTCCTCTGAAATAATAAAACTCCCTTGTCGTTTTCGCAGATTTTCTTTTTTTTTTTTTTGCCTTTTTTGCCCATTGTCTTTTTCAATAAAATGCGTCAAGTCGATTTCATTCACCAGCAGCTGCTTTGGGGGTCGCGGCTCTGCTGACGCATCGTCGGCGTCGTCTGGGAATAAGAAAAAAAAAAAAAAAAAGAGAGGAAAAGGAAGAAAAAGCGGGAGGAGCTTGAAATTCCGCGAATTTTGAAGAGGAGTACGGGTTGGATGTCTTTAAGATATTTTATTTTTAAAATATTTTTTTATTATTATTTATGGAATTAATAAAAAAAAATAATATTATTAATAGATTTAATAAAAAAAAAATAATTTTTAAAATTTTTCTCTGAAAATTTCTCTTTTTGGCAATGACCACTGTACTTCAATTTGCATCGTGATGCTGCCTGCCTGCCTGCCTGCCTTGGCGGCGTGCCTTTGTCTGCGATGGGATACATGTCGATTGGAATTGGGATCTGGACGGGATACTTTATCTGCCCAGTGCTGCGGCGGCATGGTCTCGCTTAGAAGACAAGGCTTTGTGTGTGTGTGTGTGTGTGTGTGTGTTTGTGTGGCAGGCAGGTAAACGTAGTTTGCTTTGTTCTGTTTTATGGCTTGCTCTTTGTGCTGGGCCTCCTCTGAGTTTTTGTTGCAATTCGAGTATCTGAAGTATCTGTATCCTCTAGATACTGATGGTCAAAAAAATAGTTCCTGCAGATATACAAATATTTTAATGTTTCTAATATTTTGGCCATCATTGTGGGTGTGTGTGTGTGTTTGTTGTTATTGTTGTTGCTTGGGTACCATTGAACTCTGACTGCCCCTGCCTCCTTCGGCTGCGTCGCAGTTGCAACCCCAAAAACCGAAAGAGACCAAAGGGGAACGCATGGAAATGAAACACACACACCAATACACATGCAGAACACAACACAGTTTTGTTTGTTTTGCTGCACAACCAGAACGAACACGAACGCTCTGCTTCCTCACTCCATAACATTTGTTGTTGTGCCTCGTTTTGCATTTTTGTGGCATTACAGTGGAACTTGCAGATAGAAGATCTTTTTTAGGTGTGACTGTAATTGGTTATCTTTTTTTTTTTTTTCTCCCACACTCTTCTTTGATTGAACTTGGTTCTTGTCCGCTCTTGTTCTTGATCATTATTATCATCATCATCGTTGGGCCGTGCCTTGTTTTGTTTTCTTTCCACCACCCCCTCCCCCCCTGAGCCATGAAATTAATAATCTTTTACAAATTGTTTTGCATTAGTAATGCCTGTGCGCAGTTTTGTTCCACTTCTCACATGGTTTTCTTTGCTCCCTTTCTTTCTCTTATGTCTCCCCTCTTTGTACTTAATTAGAGGCAGAAGAACAAGGATGGAGGTAGCGGTGGGGGCGATGGGAGCTGGCACCAGGCACGCCCTCAGTGCACTGCACTCGCATTTCTGATTATTAGCCGCTCTATTTTTAAACACTTTTACAAGCGGTCTGGAATTCGTTTTCGCCCCTCACCCCCTCCAGTCGTACGTAAAACATATGGCACAGACATTGAGCTCGCTGGCACACTTCACTTCCACTACCCATTACCCGGAAAAGTGGAGACGATAGATGGCCCCAAAATAATATTAATCTTGTCATGATATACAATCCAACTGCCACTCTATCACCCCTTTGTCTGTCTTCCTGCCCTCCGTCTTCCCTCCCCTCGTCCATCTATCTCACAAAATTTGCTAATCTAATCGATAGGCAACCGACTCATGCCCTTCTCTACCTCCGCCATGTCACTTCCTTTCGGATATTCTTGATAAAAAAAAAAAAAAAAAATTCCCTCTATTCTATTCTATTCTCTACTCCACAAGTCTTGAATTAAAATAATATTTATATTATAATAGTAGAGTAGGGTATCTAAAAACCTCTCAAACTCCAAACAAAAATCTACCTCCCTTACTGTTATTTTTTTTTTCTTAGACCGATGACGTTTTGTTGCTATTCTTGTGTTTATTAACTAATTTGTCGAAATTACCGTTGCTTTATTTATGAGTCAGTTTCATTATTGAGTGAGTGAGACTGTCTGTGTGCGTTGTCAGGTGCGAGCGGGAAATGCTTAGAGTGAGTGATCGATACCCTTTGAAGATCTCCGCCTTCCCATTCTTCATCTCCTCTCATCCCATCTCATCTCACAATTGGCAACAGTTGGCAAGCTTCTCAAAAAATGCCGCTACTTTACATGTGTAAATATGAGATTTTACATGCATGAGTATGAGTGTATGTATGTCTGAGTGGATTTATGTGCTGTCGTCTGGCTATTTCTCTTCCGTCACCTGTCCCTTTCCCCCACTGCCAGCCACTCGTATCTACCCGGTATACAGAAATTTTCGCCATGCAGTTATGCTGATGATGATGATGATTCTGCTGCAACGTCATTTCTAGCATCATAGAACTTTTCCCTCCCCCCGACGCCATCACTCACTCCTCTCTAGGTCTTCGCGGCGCTGCTCGAAAGTTCTGCCGCAACATAGAACAGACACCCACGATGGGGCCAAAAAGGCTGAGTGAGATTTTGAGAGAAAGAGAGCTGGGGAGTTTTGTTTTTATTGTTTTTGGATGCGGTCGTTGCCCAAATTGGGAAAAAAACATGCGCATACAATGTTATCGGTTATCGCTTCCTGCTTGCTCTCTCTCTGCTTTCTCTCTCGCTCACTTTCCTCTGCTATCTCTTCCCCGTTCCCACGCAACCTGTAGCGCGCGCAAAAATTTTGCCGTGAAAAATTGTTGCTTTTCCTAGGGTGGCGATGGCGGCGGCGGCCTCCCTTTTCCTTATTATATTTTTTTTTTGTGATGGGATTGTGGGTGGGTGGTCGCCATATTGTTTCAGGGGTTGCTAAACACAGCAGAGGGTGGTGGTGCAGTTTTGTTGCTGCTGTTGCTGCCGGCATTCAACAGTTCGGCATAACGGTTCTTCTTTCTCTTTGGCGCTCTCGCTCTCTCTCTCCTGTCGCTCTCTCTTTGGTAATGTAAATAGGAAATTTTACGTGTATGTATTGATTTTTCCCTGATTTTTTTTGTGGGATTTTCTTGTCTTTTTTTTTTTGCGAACAAATGGCAGGTTAATTCTGGGGGAAAAAAATGCCCAGGCCAGACAGATAGACCGCAGGTTGCAGCTCTGATGCTCCCAGGACATTATGCGCTCACGTTGCGACTGCGCTGCCACCCCCCCGCTGGCTCTGTCGACGTCGTCGTCGTCGCCGCTCTGCCAGGAGCTGCTGCTGAGCTTTACCCGGGTCGCTGCATTATGCGCAGACTTAGTTTTCCATTTTCAGGGAGCAGCGTCGCATTCGCGTCACGCTTGTCGCCCGGAGAAAATTGTCCAAGAGCGAGTATTATTGTTGTTTTTTTTTTTTTTTTTTTGCAGTGTCCTTGCCGGAAAACGACGCACGTCATTTGCTCCGGCTTGCCTGCTCCTCCTCCTCTTGTTGTTGTTGTAATTTAAAGTTAATTATCCTTGCATTCCATTATCCTTTTGCTAACGATCGCCTTCTGTTTATTTCCATTGCAGCATTTTGTGCGCGCGACGCAATTAAAGCACCCGACAGCACTTGAAAGTATGCTACACAAATCTGTTCCAACTTGTTACTGCAAAAACAAAAACAACAACAACAACAACAGCCACGAGAGCAGCCCTCCCACGCAACCAAATATATTGACTGCATAGACCCCAACAACAACAACAACAAGAAGAAGAAATAGCAAAAACAAAAAAAAATATTAAAAGAAAAGGCAACCAGGAAACAAAATCCAACGGGAATATATAGAAACTTTTACAACAAAATACAACAATAAAAACAGTAAAGGTAAGTCTTATCTCTGTTGCTGAGGAGTGTTTTTTTTTCTCTCTTCGTTTTTGTTTTTTGTGCTCTCTCTCTCTTAGTACAGTGGTGGCCAGGAGGTTAGAATTATTGGTTATAGTTCCAGGTATTAAAAGTTTATAAAAAAAAAAAATGTTAGGGATTTGTTAGATTTTATTTTTAAAGTTTTTAAAAAATAAAAAATAAATTATATTTAAAAAAAAAAAATATTTTTTTAAAAAATAAATTATATTTAAAAAAAAAATAATATTTTTTTAAAGAATAAATTATATTTAAAAAAAAAATTTTTTTTTTAAAAAATAAATTATATTTAAAAAAAAAAATAATATTTTTTTCAGTGTTTAAATATTTTTTGGAATAATTTGAAAAGTAATTTTCTGATTATTTTAAAAAGGACTTTTGGAGGTAATACTGTATGTGTGTTTCTCTCTCTCTCTCTTTCTGTCTCTCTCTGAGTGCGTGTGTGTGCATGACAAATGTACATCCAGTCTAGACAGTTGCAGGAGTCCCGGTACCCGGTCCCAGGTCCTTAACATATCGCATCCCTTTTCGCATTCAAAACTCCCCCTTGGGCGCATTTTTCGGGGTTGATTTTGGTTTCATTTTGGCTTCTATAGTCCTGCCAGTCCTTGCTATCCTGGCATGGCCTCTCTTTTCTTGTTGACGGAAGTTTCGGCAGCCGCCTGGAAATCTCCAGAAGTTTCTCCTCCTTTTTTTTTTTTGTTTACTTTTCTGCGACAGGGGGAGGGGGGTTTGTTGTAGAAACTCCGGCTGGCTAGCTACCCCCTCGTCCTGGTACTCCTTCTGGCTTCCACATCTCCAACGAACCGCAAAGCGTGGAGGGGGAGGAGGCCGTCGGTGGGTGATTGGACACATTCCGTTTATTGCATTTGTCCTTCCCGTCTCTGACAGGACTCTGGGAGATGGGGTCCCCCCCCCTTCGGGGCAAAGTCCTTTCATCCCGGAGCAGTACAGCTTCCTCCATTCGTTCTGGCGGAAGAAATTGGAATTGTGTTAAAAAGCATTCCGTGGGGGCGTGTTTCCTAGCTTGATTCGATTCCCAAAGTGCTGTTATCCTTGGAGTATCCTGCAGCAAGATTAGGGGGGAAGATGTTTGGTCACAGATGTTGAGCTTTAGAGGATTAGAGGAGGAGGCAGTTGGAGGGGTTGGGAGGCAATTAACTACAAATTATGACAAGGGGGAGGGGGGTCGGAGGAGGAGCTGCTGAGTCATAAGGACATCACAGGTGACTCATGGGCAGGCAACTCCAAAACGGACAAAGGGATAGTAGACTTCTCACTCGGCCATTACTTTATTTTTTTTTTCTTAATAATTTTAATAATTAAATAATTAATTAATTAATTATTATTAATTAATTAATTTTAATTATTATTAATAATAATTAATAATAATTAATAATAATTAATAATAATTAATAATAATTAATAATAATTAATAATAATTAATAATAATTAATAATAAATAATAATAATTAATTTTAATTATTATTAATTAATTAATTAATAATAATTAATTATTTAATTATTTAAATTATTAAGAAAAAAAAGTAAAGTAATGGCTGAGTGAGAAGTCTACTTAATTAATTAAGTCTTAATTAATTAATTATTTAATTAATTAAATTAATAATTAAAAACCACTCCCACTCTTTCCCTTTTTTCTTTCCATTTACAGCTGTTACTCCTAACGGTAAACGGAGCCAAGGACGGCAATTACACAACAAAGATGGCGTCCTCGCCGACACCATCTCTGGACTCGATGCGGGGCGGGGCGAACTCGATCGAATCGTACGAACACGCCGGCTACCTATCAGACTCCCCGCTCACCCTGAGCGGCTCATCGCCACCGGCCAGCGATTCGGCGATCTGCAGCGACGAGTACACCAGCGGCGGCGTCGGCAGCGTCGGCGGCGTCGGCAGCAGCAGCGTCAAGTCGCGCTCCGAGGTGACCGTCATTAATGGCCATCATCCCATATCGGCCTCAGTGTCGTCCAGCTCATCGGCCAGCTCCTCATCCTGCTCGTCCTCATCATCATCGTCCTCGTCGTCGTCCTCATCGTCGTCGTCCTCATCGTCCAGCTCCTCCACCAGCGGCCTGAGCGGCTGCGGCAGCACCAGCAGCAGTGTCATCAGCGCCAACAATGTCATCAGCACCAGCAACGGGCCCGGTGTCATTGGCAGTAATCTCCAAGGATCCGGCTCCGGCAGTGGCAGCAACACGGGCATCAGCAGCCTGGTGGTGGGTGCCGGCAAGGGGCTAGGCGGCAGCAGCAGCTCCAGTTCATCCAGCAACTCATTGGCCATTGGATCGCCGCCAAGGTGCACCGCCTGCAAGAGCAAGTGCAGCGATGCGGTGGCCAAGTGCTTCGACTGCCAGAGCTATCTCTGCGCCAACTGTGTGACGGCCCACGAGTTCATGCACTGCTTCCACGGGCACAACGTCTGCCTGATCAAGGGATTCGAGGCGAGCACCACCGGCACTCCCCTGTCGGTCGGCTCCCCCACCAGTAATCCGACCTCGAACGATAGCTTCAAGTACGCCAGCTCCCTGACGATGATGCTGCAGCAGCAGCAGCAGCTGGACTCCCAGCAACAGCAGCAGCAGTTGCTGCCCTCGCAGCCCATGTCGCAGTTATCGAAGATCGTCCTGGCAGCAGCCGCCCAGGCCAACAACCAGGAGCAGCAGCGGGAGGACAATCTCTTTGGATCACTCCACCAGCAACAGCAACAGCAACAGCAGCAACAGCAGCAGAGGCAGCTGTTCTGTCCGAGACACAAGCAGGAGCTGCTGAAGTACAGCTGCCGCACCTGCTGTGTCCTGGTGTGCAAGGAGTGCCGGCTCCAGGAGCACTCCACTGGCCTCCACGAGCTGGAGAACGTCCAGTCGCCGGGCATGATCTCCTCCGCTGGCTCCACCGCCAATGAGGCGGCCCTGCAGACCCTGCTGGCCGATATGCGCGGCAAGATTGGCGAGATTGTGGCCATTTCGGGGAACTCGGAGCAGAACCTGACCAAGGTGAAGCTGCAGTACCAGAAGTCACACAACGAGCTGAACGAGACGTACCAGTTCTTCGCCTCCATGCTGGACGAGCGCAAGACGGAGCTACTGAAGGAACTGGAGTCGGTCTACTCGGCCAAGGTCAGCACCAACAGTGCGTGGCAGCAGAGGTCGCGGGAGCTGATCGACAAGGGTCTGACCACCTGCGAAGCGGTGGAGAGGAGCCCGGCCCCGCCGCCATCCCTTCTGGCCGAGGCCCTGCTCCTCCGGAAGTCCCTGGAGCAACAGCTCCAGACTGGCATCCAGGACATGCAGCTGCCCTTCGAGATGGAGTTCATGTCCAACTATCAGTCGATTCAGGCCGGTGTCCGCAACACGTTCGGCTACATCCGGGCCAGCAGCTCCGACGGCGGCCACTCCAGCCTGAGCCTCACCAGCAACGGCCACGGCAAGCAGCCGCCCATCGCCCGGCCCACCCAAAGCGCCAGCAACAGCAGCGCCAGCAGCGTCGGCAGTGGCCACCACACCCACCACCAGTCGCACAGCCACCAGAGCCATCTCCACCACCAGACCTCCCAGCACCAGCAGCTGCAGGCCCAGTCCTCGCTCCACGGCCTCGGACTCGGCCTCTTGGACAGCACCTCGAACGGCGCCGGATCGGCCGCCTTCGGCAATGGTGGGGGGGGACTCCTCCTGAGCGGACGGGAGCGTAACGCCCTCGGCGTGGAGCAGCACTTTGGCGAGCTCATGCCCAAGCGTGGAGCCGGCGGCTTCAGCAGCAGCAATGGTGCCGGCACCGTCGCCCACTACAATCCCTACGAGAAGTGGAGCAACGGCGGCAGCGACAATCTCTTCTCATCGGTTACTGGAAGCGGAGCCGGCAGTTCCGCCGTGGTCGATGCCTTCGCCAGCCAGCTGTCCAGCCTGTCGTCGGTGGGGGCAACTGTGGTCAATGGCGCCGGCGGCGGTGGCAACGCTGTCAGCTCGGAGTCGCTGCTGGACCTCACCAACAAGCTGCTCTCGGCCACCATTTACCCGCCCAAGTCGCAGATCAAGCGCCAGAAGATGATCTACCACTGCAAGTTCGGGGAGTTCGGGGTGATGGAGGGCCAGTTCACGGAGCCCAGCGGCGTGGCGGTGAATGCCCAGAACGACATCATCGTGGCGGATACGAACAACCATCGCATCCAGATCTTCGACAAGGAGGGACGCTTCAAGTTCCAGTTCGGGGAGTGTGGCAAGCGGGACTCGCAACTGCTTTACCCGAATCGGGTGGCCGTCGTCCGCAACTCAGGGGACATCATTGTGACGGAACGATCGCCGACACACCAGATCCAGATCTACAACCAGTACGGGCAGTTTGTCCGGAAGTTCGGGGCCACCATCCTGCAGCATCCGCGCGGAGTGACGGTGGACAACAAGGGTCGGATCATTGTGGTGGAGTGCAAGGTGATGCGGGTGATCATCTTCGATCAGAATGGGAATGTGCTGCACAAGTTTGGATGCTCGAAGCATCTGGAGTTCCCCAACGGCGTGGTGGTCAACGACAAGCAGGAGATCTTCATTAGCGACAATCGGGCGCACTGCGTCAAGGTGTTCAACTACGAGGGCCAGTACCTCCGTCAGATCGGCGGCGAGGGCATCACCAACTATCCAATCGGGGTGGGAATTAACTCCAACGGGGAGATCCTCATCGCCGACAACCACAACAACTTCAATCTGACGATCTTCACGCAGGACGGGCAGCTGATATCCGCTTTGGAGTCGAAGGTGAAGCACGCCCAGTGCTTCGATGTGGCGCTGATGGACGATGGGAGTGTGGTGCTGGCCAGCAAGGACTACCGGCTCTACATCTATCGCTACGTCCAGCTGGCACCAGTGGGTATGTAATCCTCCAGATCAGATCAGATCAGATACAGATAGACACTCCAATGGATGGGAGTCCGGACGGAAGGATCGGGGAGGAGGATCCGGCTCTCTCACCACCTCTGCTCTAAGCTAAGTTCTCGATAGTCTGACTTGCGCGGTCTCTCCAGCTCTAATTCTAATTCTAATTCTAAAACTAAAAACTAAAAACTAAAATCGAAATATGAAATTTGAAAAAAAAAAGGATAAGTGTCCTGTCCCTATCCCTTATTCCGATCTGTCATCTCCCCTCTCTCTCTCTCTCTCTCTCATAGACTTAGACACACTCACACACACAACACACACACACGCACACTGTTGGAATGATTTTTTTATTATCTTTTAAATTATTGTTGAATTTTGTTTTATTTTTTTTTTTTAATATATATATTTAAACTGTTAAGCTTAGTTTTTATTTTGTGCGTACTTGTTTGATCATGTCCCAAATCGGACACCCTACAGTTCCGACACCAGGCACTCTTCTATACCCTACTCCTCTATACCCTACCACGTGCAAGTCTCTCTCTCTCACACTCTCACTCTGAAACAAACAAAACAAACAAGAAACAACAAACAAATGACAGTTTTTAACTTAAAAATAATAAATAATAAATAATAAATAATAAATAATAATTATGATAACAGATAACAGATAAAAACAAAAAGAAATCCCTCCACATATAAGTAAAAGGAAAAAAAAAAAAGAGAAGAAAAATAAATATAATTAAAGGATTGAAGTACCGCTTTTCGAGCATTAATTAATTAATAATTGATTGTAATTCTTAGACTTATGATTGCGAGAATTGTTTGTTATTATTTTTGATTACCTAAACATTTGATACATATATATTATATAACTGTTTTTTATGTTTATAATTATTTTTGATTGTACAACCTATTGATTACTGATTATTTATATATATACATTAATTAATTATCTACTTAAGACATGTTTGCTACTTTTATACGAAAAAAAAAAACACACACACACACACAAGATCGAACCCGAAACCCACAAAAAAAGGAAAAACACAAATTTTTATACTCGCTTAGTTTTTATTTTCTCTCCATTGTTTTATTTGTAATTTTATGTAAACAAAAGTGAAGAAGGTGTTTTTTTTTTAAATCATTTTTTAATAATAATGCAGACAAAACCGACTTTGCCGTTTCTTAATTTGAAAATTTTGAAACCACCAACAAAACGACAACAACAACTACAAAACGCACTGAAAATAGTTGAAATTTTTGTTCTTAATTGTTGAACTATTTTTGTTTATGCATTTATTTTTTAACATTTAATTCTTAATTTAAAAATAAAAAACCAGCAATAACGAATTTGTTATGTTGCCTGAAACTATTTTATATATTATTTAAAAAAAAAGAAACAAAAACAATGATTTGTTGTCAAATTGAATTTAAAAAAAAAAAAAAACAAAAATATTAAATACAATAAAAAAAATGCGATATTTATGCACATCAGACGAATGTTTTTATTTCGAAATGAAATCTATTGAATTTGAGGGTGTGCATAAATTAGAAAAAAATAAAAATACAAAAAAAATACAAAATACACTTAAAGAAATATAACATTTAACTAAAAGTTGGCAATCAGCGCAGAAGACTTAAACAATTTATAACTATTATAATTATACAATAATATATGTTTATGTCCCAACATACACATATTTATATGCTAAACTAATTGTAAACACTTAAAAAAAAAAATCTCAAATAATTTAATAGTTATAAAATATAAAAACAAATATGAGAAAATATGAGGAAAGAAGACAAGACAAGCCAGAGACCATCCGCTTCTTAAATGTTTCATTCTTTGATAAAGTAGTTTTTGAATTAAAAAAAAAAAAAAGTAAATATTGTAGCAGTGTACAGTGGGCCATCCATACACTGTACTTGGCTAGAGTTTGTTGCTTGCAATGATTTAAATATTTAAAGCATTTATTTTATGCTAGACCTCAAATGATTGCTAGACTTCACGAAAGTGTTCTTTAAGGGCTAGTTGAAAGGGTTAACGAGAAGTTAAATATTAAATATACTATTAAGGCGAGGAAGCATAACTTTTTGAGACTACAAACGCAACATTAACAGGAACAGCATTTAAAAAATGTTTATTTTCTAATTTTTAAAGTAATCACAAATTATTTTGTTGGTTTTTTGCTTGGAGAGCGACGCGAATCCTTTTTGATCCCCCATGACCCATGACCCAGACCCCCCCTCCCCCACACACATAAGCAGGTATTAGATTTCTTGAATATATATTTTTTAGTTTACTGTATTGTATTAAAAACAAAAACGTAGTATTTAACTATTATAGTGCTTTCATTGTTTGTTTTGGAAAAACGCTTTGCTTTGTGTAATTTTTATGATTTGGTTTGATTTTTTGATTTTTATTTTTAATTATGTTTTATGTGTATTTACTTAAGTGAGATTATTAAATGTACGAGAATATATTTTTTAGTTCTTTCCTTGTTGTAAACTTAATTGACTTTTGACTTATTGTATTTACGCGATCATAATGATGATCAATCGATGTAATGGTAGCTGTAATAATGATGATGATGCAACGGATGGGTTTGAACGAATAAGTATTGTACGTTTTCTATGTGAGAGAAAAACTTTTTACTTGACAACCAAAAAATATGAGAAAAAAAACCTATACAAAAAAAAAATAAAAACTGTTGAAAATTTTTTATATAAAAATTGTTGAAAAAAAAGAAAAAAAAAATGATCCTAGAACACAAAAGAAACTGCTAATTGATGGTATTTATTATGGCCTAATGCATACTATTTAATTGTATTTATTATTAGCTGAAAAAAAAAGTACTTTTTTTGTATTTTGTGCTTGCATAAATTTTGTTTTTATGTTTATCAACTATTATTATTATTATTACATACATAAATGTTATGCAAAAACAACAAGAACTAAAACTCCAACAAGGACATGCAAAAAATGGGACACAACAATTATGAATTACTGAATTACTACCTACCTAAAAATAATATATAAAAACTATATCGAAAACAATAGCTAAGCGAAACATTGCCCTAGAAATCTGTTGTAAAAGTCTACACACAAACACACACACACACATGAAACAAATGCCACAAACTGAGAAACAATTAAAGATTTTTATAAATATTCTGATAAAAAAAAAAAAAAACGAAAACCTTTTGCATTATTATTTACTTTGATTTGATTATTTTCTTTTCTAGCATTTTATTTTTAGTTTTATTATTGGTTTGTACGAATGCGACGTTTGTTACTCCTCAATGCCGAATATCCTGCTTCCTATCCTTACTATCCTTACTATCCTTACTATCCTCCTTCCTAGTAGTAGTGGTATACTATATATTTAATCTTCATATTGATATATAAATGTGAAATGTGTATGTTGATAAAACAAATTGATGAATTGAGAATCTAATAGACTGTGCAACAACAAAAATAAGGATAACCGAAAAGCATTTTTTTAAATATATATATTTCTATATATTTGGAAAATCGGTTAAGGTATAAGGAATATATAACCGTAGGGAATACAAACAATTACAGACAGAAAAATTGTGTAACTATAGCGCAGTGAGCTATCAAAACTAACTATATTAGCAGTTTTATTTCCGATATTCCAGATCGATGTATACATACAATATATATATATATGTAAACGATTTATACCGCCAATTAACTGTGCTCTACACCCTCTATGTAACCAAATCAAAGCGTCAAAAGACCCAAAAACCCGGAACTTTGACTATATAGCTTTGGAATCTTGCTCGATATATAAACCGATTTATATGTATATGTTAACATTGCCGATATAGTATATGTAGTTGGGCATTTTGCGTGTATCGCCATTTGTGATTAGGTTTTTTGAAGCAAAATCTCGTTTTTACTCCAAAGACATTTAAAAAAAAAAAGGCGCCAAAAACGAAAATGAAAATTCTAAAACGAAATTCAAAAATAATGTAATTCCACCAAAAAGACGAAAAAAAAAAAACGAAAAGTTAATGAAAAGCATGACATTTTGGCATCAAAAATCATTAAAAAAATATTTTGAGTAGTACTAAGTGTAAGTGTTGTTTAATATAAATGGCAATGCATGCTAGTGTTGGAAAACACCACATATACATATATATATATATATATATATATTAATCATATTGCGATCGATTATTATTTTTTTGTGATTGTTAGGAGCTCTCTATGAATGTTGAACGGAATCGAAGCGAAATCGAATCGAAGCCGGTCCATCTAAGGACTGGTTTCTCTCTTTTTGGGGTTGGTTACGAGACTGTCAGGCACAAGTTACACAGAACAGACCTAGATGTTAGGCTATATAATATATATATATATATATTATACAAGCATATAGGTGTATATATATGTTTGTATGTCATATCTAAACCAAAAAAAAAAAAAAAAAAAAAATCATTTTAATTGTAGTTTATATTTTTGATAAATGTTATTAAGGAACGGAACTAAAACGTAAATCAAAGTCATTTGTCCGCATTGTTAAGCATATTTGTACGGAATATAAATTTTGTACAAGATCCGTGGCGGTTAGACATCCGATATCGACATTAAAGGCAAAAAATAGCAGCGAACTAATGAAGGAAAACCAAAACCAAAAACAAAAATTCAAACTGGCTTCGTAGAAGTGTTTTTAAGTATTATTAGATTATACATACCTAACGAAAGCTCTCAACAAAATGCTTAAACCACTAAATTATTACGGATATAACATATAGATATATGCATCTAACTGAATAATCCACTGAGTGTGTGTGTCTATGTTTCGGCCAAGATCGAAAGTAAGACTATATCGGCTTCTTTCCGAGGGATCTGGAGTAGTTCTACTTTCCTGACTGGTCACTTTCTCTATGTAGGATGTCAAGATGTTTTACCAGAGTAATATGGGAAATATAAATATTTAATATGCATGCTTGAGTAGTGTCTGTTTGAATGTATGTAATTCGTAAAATAGAATTAAAGTTAAGCCCCTTTTATAATTTCCCCTTCCTTTCTCATTAGACTTAAGGAACCTTTACAATTGAATAGAAAACGAACAGAGGAACAAGATCAATTCATTCTCATAAATAATTTCTAGACATTTTTTTTTTTAACTTTTCGTTACGAACTTCACCGAACATTCACGTAGCAATCCAAACCACAAACTAACAACTAACATTAATTGATAAAACAAAAAAAGAAAGAAAAAAACCAAAAAAAAAAAATACCAAACAAAATAATTAACTATGACTGATTTTATACACGAATTGAAAATGAAAATTTACACAACAAATTATACACATATACATACATATATATATAAATATTTATATTTATAATGTTGCTACTATATAAAATAGAAATCAAGTTGAAGTTGAAGCCCTGGATCAAGTCCAGGACCTCTCCATCTGTAATACATTTTACACATTAGGCTATACTTCTGCTAAATAAGCTGTAACAATATATATAAATATATTTATGTGTGTGTTTAAACATTAAAGGCAAGAATCTAACAATTTAGTAGTGAACTCAACAGTTTTTTAAACACTCGAAAACAACAAAATCTTAGACTGCTTCGAAAACGTAAACGTGACACTAAAAATTAAAATCTAACATAAAAAAAAAAACAAACAAACTCTTGTGAAATAAAATGAATATGATGAGACTCGTTTAGGGAATTTTTCTGAACAGAATTTTCCGTTTCCGCTTTTTTCTCCCTGCACTTGTTTAAAATATAAGAAACTATAACTGACTTAAGCTGGAAACTGATTTTCACTCTTTACTGAACTAAAAACTAAAAACGCGCAAGGCAAACCAAAAAAAACCAGAACAAGAAAAATAATATTTTCGCTAAGTTTTCTAGCTGCAAAATAAAATATTTATATACATTCGTAAATATAATCGAAAATTAATTCTAATATAAAAATATAAGACATATTAACTGTTTGTTGTTAGCTGCTTATTCTTCCTATTGAAGATTACCAAAAAAAAAAGGACACACATTATTCATATCCCATGCATTTTTGTAATTTTTAAAAGCAAGGCAAGGAAAAATTAAAAAAAAAAATTGAAAAAAAAAATATTAATTATCTAAGTTAAGCATTTTACGGCTATAGTTAATCGAACCTTAAATGAGAACCAAATGGGCAATGAAAAATGCAATAACTAAATAAGAAGAAAAGTTTTTGTTGGCCTCTTATTTGAAAAATTGTTTTATTGAAATTGCTTTCGTCAGTAGAGTGAGGTTGCTAATTATACTTTTAAGTTTTCATTTTTATTTTTCCCATCCATTTAATAATTTTCATTTTTTATTTCTTACAGTAATGCACAAATTGCACAGCAACATCATTGACAAGAGCAACTTGGCAGACAGAATACAGCAACATTTCATTTGAGAAACTATAAACACACAACTTGCATATATCAATCACGAAACATTCCCCATTAACACTTCTATTATGTTAAATTTGTTGTTTGAAGGAAAGAAAAAAAAAGAAACTAACAATTGAATAATGAGAGGATTTTATAGAAATATGCAAGTTATCCGACCTCTAACCGAGCTATGACTTTTCAAGTCTTCACTTATTATTTTGTTTGGAATATCCTTGTTTTGCGAGGCCCCACGTTGGTCGCCAATTACTCAATCTAATGTGTTGGTATTAAACTTGTCGGTATATGTTGGTATTTTTAACTCTCAATTGAGTTCGTTTATGGGCTCGATAACTTGCATTCATTTCAATATACGGTATTGTATGTAAAGGCATGGAAAGGTTTACGTTATGCAATTATTTTAAATCAATTTCGGGACTCAAAAAATTTTATAACTATTAATATATTTGCATCTAGTGTAAATGAGTCTCTACGGTCGAACCGCACACAATCTAACACAAAAAAAAGAAACAAACACATTAAACAAAACAAATTAACGTTGCTAAATCATTTGAAATATGCATAAATGTTAGCTCATCTTAATCATAATCATGCATTCGATATAGATTTTAGTATTTATAACGCTATATAGTGCAACTAAGCCGATCATGGAATCATCATCTAGTCATCATGCATACATATATGTATTTTTATAATTATTAATATTAAAAAAGTAAAAAAAAAAAAATAAACAAAACAAGAAAAAAAATATTAAGTAAACGAAACCGAAAAGAACACCAATCTAATGTTAAATGTCGTTATAATTAAGTTTTCTTTATATACACATATATATTATGTTTTAGCTAACGGTTTAAACAAATATTGTTTTTAAGAACTCATTTTTTAATGTCCCCCAGAAATACGAATTTTGAATTTCTCTACTAAAGCCAAGTTGAATTTGAAAAAAAAAAAACAAAAACATTGAAATAAAATAATAAGATCAAGAGTATACAGGGTGTTGCTTCGATGGCTTTTTTTAATATCATAGTCATATGAAAATGAATATTTTATCTTTTAAAATAATATGTTTTGTCTATGGTTAATTGTTTACACAATACGTTCAGTTACAACTCGTATATTTCGCTCAAATTTTGTTTTAAAGTTAAGAGAAAATCACAAAACCGAAAAAAAATGTTAAAGAAATGGACAAGAAAGTGTGGAAAAATATGGACTGACAAGCAAATAACGTATATCATTGAGGGTTGGCATTTTTAAACTTTACATATATAATATATATATATATTTAAATATATATAATACATGTAGACTTTGTCAGGCAAGCCATTCTCAGCTGTTTCGAACGAGGAAATTGTTAACATTTTTTTGTGTTGAAATGAAAATGAAAATGAAAAACATATACACGCCCACCAAGTGCATACTATATGCTATTTACTGTTTCTAATATGCATACAAAGATTTAACCACAGTACATGAACAAAGAAAATACTTAGAATTTGGTTATAGTTGGTAACTGACTCACTCAACCTACTGCCAGGATCAGCTCAGCTCTTCTCAGACACCCTGCATCCAGACCAGTCATCTCTCAGCCATTCACTCTGTCATTCATCATCATTCATCATCATTCACTTAATCAATCAATCATACCGATCCTACCCACAAATCAAGCACAGTTAGATCTAAATCCAATATCGCATTTAACTTGAATGTTTTTTTATACTTTAAACTACGAGCAAGGTTTTTTTTTAATTCGTATTAAATTTGAACTCGATAAGAAGAGAAAGAACAAAGCAATTAAAATTGTAATCATAATCGTAAATAAATCGAACACGATGTAATTGAATGTGAACGTTATTAACTCATTAACTATTATTATTAACTACGATTCCAACTGTATGCGCATTTTATATATACATATATAAAAACAATTAAGGCAAAAACAAGATTAAAACTCATTAATGTAATGTGTAAGCGAAGTGAAGGTACTTACAGTAAATTAAATATAAATATTTTTATACATGTGGAAAAAATTGAACAAAAAAAATTATGATAATTTATTAAACGCTTCAATTTGATAGAGTGACAAGTTCTGGAACACATGATATATGAATTTGATATAACAGATTTTGAATTCTACTTAAAAAAAAAATCATAATTGAAAAAAAAGAAAAACATCAGCAAGAACTTGAATAATAAAATGAAATGAAAGTCTTTTTAATGCTTAGGGGCCACAATTTTCGAAGTAATTAAAAAAAAAAAAATGAAGGAAAACAAAAACATGAAATTATTATTATATTACAATACGGTATTAACATTTAAAAAATGTTGTGTAACATTAATATTAAACCAAACAACCAACAAGAACAACCAGCAACAACAATTGTATTGTAAGAATTTCTATTTCCATTAAAACACAATAAAATTATTTTGTTTTTAAATAAATAAAAGAGAGTTTTAATTGGGAAATTTTTATACCTATGGGAAATCACAAATCCCTATGAAAAAAAACCAAGGATGTAAAGATCTACTACTCGGATGGTTTTAATTTTGATTTCACATTTCATAATTTTGATGAAACTTTATCTGCTGGAACATTCACGACCGCACCTGGAACAAAATTTGAGGCACCTAAGGCCCTCCTTAGGGGAAGAGATGACTGCAGTCTCCAGAGTTTAGGAACATCGTTGCGACCGGTATAGGGATCACTGATTTTGATATTCAAGTGTCCCGGCCGGCGCGAGTCTCTGGATCGAACAGCGGGTCCTGTTGAAGCCAAAGGTAGTGCCCAGGATGCTTGTGGGAGGGTCACAGCAGCCTCCGGGATTAAAGTACATCGTTGCGATCGGTAATGAGATCAAAGATGTTGATAATAAAATTTCCCGGTCGGTGCGTGACTCCCAATCCGCAGAAACAGCCAGGAACCCCAATTTTTCGGGCGAAAGGTGTTGTACCCGGGCCTGTGCTACAGTTGAACCAAAAATTGGTGGAAGGATCCTAACAGACTCCGGGATTGAGGAACATCATTTGCGATCGGTAATGAGTTCACAGATATTAAAATGTCCCGGTCGGTGCGAGTCTCCGGATCCAACAGCGAGTCTCAATGTTCAACAACATGGCCCGCAGAAACAGCCAGGAACGCAAATTTTGCGGGAAACAGGTACTGCAGCCGTGCCCGTCCAGCAGTTGAAGCAAAAGTTGGTGCATTGAATGCATGTGGGAAGATCACAGCAGCCTCCGGGATTGCAGCACATCGTTGCGATCGGTTATGAGATCACTTAAGTTGAAATTAAAATCTTCCGGGTGCTGCGAGTCTTCTGACAACGACCCTAATGTTCTATAATATTTGTAAAAACATAAATATAAAATTTAAATTATTCAAATAAGTAATAAGTAAAATGTATATAAATTTATTATTTAACACTCACCACAAAAAAATCCTTTATTTTCAAAAGATGTTAGCTATTGAAAATGTTTTTTATTTATTTTGTATTTTGTTGTGTTCACATCAAGGCTCGAAGTCGGACTAAATTTTCCAGATGGGTTGCGTCGTAAGGTTCCGAAAATTTGACAGATAAAATTCATAGACTACTTGGTAAAAAAAGGTGTAAATTTTATAAAATTCAATTTCATATGACTTTGTTTTTGGCTTACCAGAGTACTTTTTTTTTTGGCTTCCGCTCGTCATGAGATGTTCAGTATTTTGGTTGCCCAGCTATCAACAGGGACCGCAACAAGACCCGCAACAACCAGGAGAAGGAAATACGGTGGTACAGCAAGGACCTCCGCATTGGGATCGCGGGCAACAGTAGCTACAATCGATTAGGCAGCACTGGACGCATGGGGTGCTCCTGTAGTAACGACTTGGGCAACACATGGCGGCTGGAAAGATATATTTGTATTCAATTTAACGCAGATTGGCTGACTATAAATCTACAAATTATTCCAGGTATTCCGCTCAAGAATCGGATGAAAATTGGCCGAGATATAGCCATCGCAGAGGGCCACATGTGTCCTTCCCATGACTTCCCCAATTTTCCCATCGGAAAAAGTTACAAAAAATTGAAAAAATATGTTGCCCCTAGATTTTGATGGAAATGGATTGAGAATCGATCCACAAATCGTTTAAGATAATCCGCTCACAAATCGGATGAAAATTGGCCGAGATATAGAAATCGCAGTGGGCCACATGTGTCCTTCCCATGACTTCCCCAATTTTCGCAAGGGGTCCCATCGGAAAAAGTTACAAAAAAATCGAAAAAATATGTTGCCCCTTGATTTTGATGGAAATGGATTGATAATCGATCCACAAATCGTTTAATAGATTCCTCCCAAGAATCGGAGGAAATTTGGCCGGGATATTGCCACCGCAGTGGGCCAAATATGTCCTTCCTATGCTTTCCCCAATTGTCCGAATGGGATCCCATCGGAAAATCGACTAAAAATTTAAAAAATATTTTGATGGCAGGTTTTGATGGAAATTGGTAGAGAATCGATCTACAAATCGTTTGAGGTATTCCTCTCAAAAATCGAATGTGAAATGACCGAGATATAGCCACCGCAGTGGGCCACATGTGTCCTACCCATGATTTCCCCGATTCTCGCAGCGGAAAAAGTTAAAAAAAAATCGAAAAAATATTTTGACCCAGGATTTTGATGGAAATGGATTGAGAATCGATCCACAAATCGTTTAAGATATTCCGCTCAAGAATCGGATGAAAATTGGCCAAGATATAGAAATCGCAGTGTCCATCCCATGACTTCCACAATTGTCGCATCAGAAAAAGTTACAAAAAATCGAAAAAATATGTTGCCGCTAGATTTTGATGAAAATGGGGAAAATTGAGAATCGATCTAAAAATCGTTTGAGGTATTCCTCTCATAAATCGAATGTGAAATGACCGAGATATAGCCACCGCAGTGGGCCACATGTGTCCTACCCATGATTTCCCCGATTCTCGCAGCGGAAAAAGTTAAAAAAAAATCGAAAAAATATGTTGCCCCTAGATTTTGTTGGAAATGGATTGGGAATCGATCCACAAATCGTTTAAGATATTCCGCTCAAGAATCGGATGAAAATTGGCCAAGATATAGAAATCGAAGTGGGCTACAAGTGTCCATCCCATGACTTCCACAATTTTTGCAAAGGGTCCCATCAGAAAAAGTTACAAAAAATCGAAAAAATATGTTGCCCCTAGATTTTGATGGAAATGGATTGAGAATCGATCCACAAATCGTTTAAGATAACCCGCTTAAGAATCGGATGAAAATTGGCCGAGATATAGAAATCGCAGTGGGCTACAAGTGTCCATTCCATGACTTCCCCAATTTTCGCAGGGGTCCCATCGGAAAAAGTTACAAAAAATCGAAAAAATATGTTGCCCCTAGATTTTGATGGAAATGGATTGAGAATCGATCCACAAGTCGTTTAAGATAATCCTCTCAAAAATCGAATGTGAAATGACCGAGATATAGCCACCGCAGTGGGCCACATGTGTCCGCTCAAAAATCGAAAAATTCTAAAATTGGCTGGAATGATTGGAGCCATGTTCGGATATTTCCATGGAATATCCAATTAAATTTGACAGAATCATTAAAAATGTATATATGTTAATAGGAAAATAACTTACCGAAAATGTATTTTCCGAGAACAAAAAAACAAATACACTTTACGTGTTAAAATTTGGATGAGAAATGAAATACATTTGAGATTTCATTGGCAAGAAAATAAACTGAAAGGCAAGGCCTCCTTCGATTTTGTTTTAATTTTAATTGTCAAATACTAAGTACATTTAGTACTTAGTACATTTAATAGGCCAACTTAATGACAAAGTTACGAGACTTCCGCATAAAAAAGCTATTTAGCTTTATTAGATTAGTATCTAAAGGATTATATAAGAACTCATTCCATAAGACCAATTATTTATACCCCAATCTGAAAATATATGAACCAATAATACAAAAATAGATTTGTTCTTATAAACATTTGTTTCTTTTATTCCAATGAAGTTTACATGAGAAGTTTTTTTTTTAGAATTAAGGTTCGATTTTACGATGATTGAATGAATGCAGCAGTTTTCTCAGCTTTTTTGGTTGAAGTTGTCGTCCTAGCAACATGAGCCGCATGGGCCGCATGGGAAACAGGTGCATTGGAGGTATGCAGGAGTGCAGGGCACGCAGCACATCTCAACACAGCAGCATTCGCAACAGCTCGGGGCACAGCCTTTGGGTCCACAGGGTCCGCAGCCGCAGCACATGTTCTGATTGAAGAAACTATATTCAGAAATCACATTGAAATTATGAGCGGGTGAGCATACTTACGATTTTTTAAATGGTATCAAGGGATTCTCAAAGCGCCCAGTAAGTTTCCTTATAATCCTAAAAAAAAAACTCCCTTGCAATGATTCAGAATTTTTACAACCAAAAAAAATCTGTAATTTTTAACAAAAACTTTTCAACGAGATGTGAACACGAGGAATTTCGAGAAACAAATGTGAGGATAGTTGGACGTTTTCTAGGCAAGTTAACAAAAAAAAAAGCAATGAAAACTTGTTTCAAATATTTAAACAAAATTCTAACTTAAATTATTTCAAAATATATCCTTTTCTTCAGTTTTTTTTTTGTTTTTACAACAATTGATAAATAAATAAATAATTAAAACAAATGCATCTGCATTTTCTTTTTAAAAAATAAAATAACTTTAAGCTCGACCCTTGGATCCATCGATGCGGGGACTCCACTGCCGATAATCGACTTGAGTGGCTGCCTCGTACTCCTGCACTAGACAATCAACCGTTTCGCGAGCCAGATCCAGTTCAGTAAGATCGTCCTTGAACATGGATTCCCGCCGAAAGTTGTCCAGAAAGGCGTTGCGCTTCCTGAGCTTGTCGTACTGGGCCAGAGCTCGGCTAAAGAGAGCACTGATCCCCGTGTGATTGGCCATCATTAGGCCGGAAACCTTGTGGGAGGATTGCACATATGGCGAGCTCCGTGACAATGCTACCTGGATGCTGGCCGGTCCCCAGGGTATAAAGTTGGCCAGCTTCCTTTCCCGAATGCGTTGCAACGACTTGTGCACCTGAGAGGGATCGACCTCACCCTGGATGATGTTCAAAATGGATACAAAGCAGTGACGATTCTGCTTGTCTCCCGTTGCCGACACCATCATGTTCTTTGGCTGCAGCAGGCGCCGCATAACGTCTAGGACAGTGGTTTTTCGTACATTGGTTTTGGTCTGAAGATGAAGAGGAAAATTTTAGAAGAATGCCAAGAGTATATGGAATATGGCAACTCACTTCCGCGTCTGTGAGAAGTGGAGTGTAACCCGTCATCAGAAAGTGTAATTGGGGAGTCGGAATCAGGGGTGCTGTCAGTCCAATAAGGTTGTTGTTCATATAGGAGGGATACCTCAACGTGGTGGTGCTCACGCTCATAATGGTGGACACTAGATTGTTGATTTGCGTGAAAGTGGGCGTTTGAATGTGAAGCCTTTCGGTGGCGATACGATTCAGAGCGGTGTTATCCAGCACCACAACACTGTCGGCACACTTGGTGAGGCGTTTCAACGTCAGGATGGAGTTGTAAGGCTGGACAACCACGTCGCTGATCTCGTCGTGGTTAGGGAACACGCTGTACGTTTGGATGAGTTTCTTGGGAAAGCGATCCGCCAGTCGTTCCAGCACATATGATCCCATTCCCGACCCAGTGCCACCGGCAATGGAATGGCAGAGTACAAATCCCTCCAGGGAGTCGCTGCCATCAGCTTCCCTGTCCAGGATGTCGAACACCTCCTCCTGGAAACGTTCACCCTGGCTGAAGCCGGAGGCCCAGTTGTTGCCTGCTCCACCGCCATGTTTTGAAAGGAATACATTCTCCGGATTATAGAGCTATTTGGGGTTGTAAAATCGTAAAGAATTCAATTATATTTTAGATTTTTATCTTTAACCTTTGCATACGGCGAGGTCATAATGCTCTGGATCACTCGCGGCTCCAAATCAAGGAGCACGGCCCTGGGAATGTAGTGATTGTCGTCCGCTTGGTAGAAGAACACATCCTTGCGGTCCTGGCCATCGGTGGCAAAGTCCTCCAATACGCCCTCGGGGGAGATACCGTGCTCCAGGCATAATCTCTTCCAGAACTCGAAACCAACTTAAAGAGAGTAAAATTTAGCTATTTTGAATGCTTAATGTATTAAAAACTCACTCTGATTGCCACATTGGCCTAATTGCAGTGTAATTATTTCGCTCGGCATTTTTTGGCTTTTAATTGAGCTTTTTTTCATTCAAATAACTGTTCTTAACGGAAATAGAGATGTTAGAAGATCGATAACAGACAGTATTAGAGCAGTATCTTTTATTTCTGCTATGTGAGGCATTCAAAAATCAAATATTTTTATAGTTTGGACTTAAATTGTTCGCGATTCTTTTGTATTACAAAAAAATAGTATTTCTACAACATTTTTGAATTTTAGTCGGTTTTTTTGCAAGTACATGAATCACCCTTTGATTGAGGCGTTGCCACCTCGGCTAAAAAAATTAAAAGTGCCATCTCTAGATCTCCGAATAACGATTCCAGCTGACTTCTTTGGACTTTTATATTTGAGAACGGGAAAAAATCGAAGAATAACGAACAAGGGTTCTTTAAGAAAGAGGGATAAACCGATAAATATATAAATATCCTTCCATCGGTGCTAGCTTCATCTCACAAAGGCGGAAAGTAGTCCCAAACTAACAAGAAGTATTACTAACGACGTTTGATAAATGGTATTTTGAAAATTGTAATCAAAAAACGAAATGCTGCGCCAGGAAAACTTGGCTGCCAACTTTTGTGGTCTGCTCGCCACCCAAGGATACAAAGGTAATCTGCTTTTGTTAATTAAAGTCTTCGTAAATTCTAAAAACAAATCCCTTTTATGAGCAGAAAAGGCAATTGAATGGAGGATTCTGGGCCAGGAACAGGATGGATCCCTGCTCACCTCGTGGGTTTTTGAGTACTTTGATGAGGA
Source organism: Drosophila monieri (assembly GCA_035047585.1). NCBI lineage: Eukaryota > Metazoa > Arthropoda > Insecta > Diptera > Drosophilidae > Drosophila > Drosophila monieri. The sequence goes on along the minus strand of JAWNPJ010000079.1, from coordinate 5,339,784 downwards.
TCAACGCAAGGAGACATGCATCGGCCATTTCCACGCCACGAAGAAGCAGCTTCGCCTGCTCTGGACTCTGCCCAAATGCTGCGAGATTGTCCAGGCCAGCATCAATAGCAGTGTGACACTGTTGTCCTTTGTGGAGAAAACGGAGTGCAAGTTCTACCAGGCCTTTGTGGTAGAAGTGCGTAGCTCAGAGGGCGGCACAGCCACACCCCTGAACCCAGAGCCCACATCCCGTCAGACGATGACGCAGTTCTTGTGGCGCGGAGAGAGTGCTGCGCGCACCTGCTGGCAGGATAAGTTACTGGTGCTGACCCATGAGGAGTGTAGGTGTTCCATTTGTTTTTTCGCCAAATAAGTTATTTTAATGTTTTAATTATTCTTATAGCCATTAAACAGTATACTTGCGTGGTGAAGCAGAGCTCCACGACTTCGCAAACGGAAAGCAGTGCCTGGCGATTGGACACCAGCATTCTCACCCACGAAACCCTGGCCAAGAACTTCAGTTGGGCGCAATGGGACGCCGAAGCACAGGCACTGTACTACATCCATCTAAAGCCGAAGGCTAAGAGCCTTAGTCTGTTGGACGAACGGGAGGAAGCTGGTGAACAGGCCAAGCCCATCCTCAGTCCCACTTTGTCGGCTTTTCAGTTTAATGAGAAACAGCCGACAGAAACTGTGGTAGGTATTTGTTCCAGAGCTCACATAGATCTCATTACATTTTTCTCATTATTTTCTACCAGCTTAATATACCCCTCAACTTGCCAAAGTTGCCCAACGGCTCCAAGGAGGAAACCCCTAGCTACGATGACGACGCAGTCCCATTGCGTGTCCATGACAGCTCCTTGAATCTCATTATCCTGGCGGATAGTTCGGGCATGTTCTTCGTGTGTCACTACTACCTTTACCAGCCCATGCAGTCGGAACAGAAGGGCGTGCACTTTGCCTACTCGGTTACTCTCCTGCATCATGGCTGTGTGGTGCACTGCGTCATGCCTGGCGTTCCTTGGACGAAAGCTCGCTTGTTAAGGCCCACATTTGCATTGCACGGACAGCACCATTTGCTGGTCTCGTCAGCGTTTTTTGTGCACCTACTCGATGTGGGTTTGCAGCACGAACCCATTTGCCATATAGTGTGTGCTGCCCACAACCGAAGCCCTGATCTGACGCAGTTGGTGCCACTGAGGAAATGGGGCTCCTTGGCCTACGACGCGGCCACTTTGGACTTGGTCTCGTTGACAGTGTCTAAGTCACATTTGATTGAGGCTTTCCGCAGCGATAACTCCTTGGATAACAGGATCAGTATTATACACTACTTCCTGCTGCATTCCAACGATATGGACGTTCTGGCCGAGCTTTTAAATAGTATCCTGGAAAGGCCGCTCTCTCTGGACACGGTGGCTCTGCTTAAGGAGGCTCTGGTGGCGGGAAGCTATGCGGCTGCGGCTCGTGGCTTACCGGAAGACGCCAAATCCCTGATGAGGCTACTGCCCTTGTCCACCGCAATAGCTTCGCGTCCGATACATGCCCGAGTGGCTGATATCAGTGTGGGGCTTTCGCACGAAACTCTCCATAATACAAGCATGATGCTCCTGTCGCCGCAGCAGCGACTCTCTCCATACCGCACGGACATTTGGACTAGGTTGTGGGACCTGCTGAACGAGTCCTCCAAGCAGGAGCAACCACGATTCAGCGCCGAACAGGTCACCGAGAAGTTGATCTTCAGCTTAGCCTGTTATCAGCCGGAGGCTCTTTCACGCTGCACCACACCACTCTCGCCGGACGCCGGCACTGGCGGTGGTTTCGGGGACTACAGCAGTGGCAGTGCTTTTCCTTTCAGCAACGAGGTGTTGCCTTTCCTCGAACTGGAGGGCTGCACCGCCAGCAAGCAGGAGCATGTCATCTCAGTGGTTAGTACTTGGGATTAGAAAAATTTCTAAAAATCTGATCGCTTTTTAACTTCCCTTACAGTATCTGCGGGAGCTGAGCGTCCATTTGGTGAAGCATTCTTCAAAACCAAACACCGGCTTCCGTTGGCTGAAGGAGACTTTCTTCGAGCGCTCCCAGGCTCCGGCTCATGTCCATGCTGTGGCCTCCCAATTCGTTTCTGCCCAGCTGGAGCTGTCCCGGGCACTGTGCTCCCTGGTGTGCAGGGCTGCCGGTCTTGATGCCCGCCTGGAGACACTGCGAGGTTTCCAATTAATGTTGGTTTATATTTTAAGCTTATCTTGTCAAGATTTTATGCTAATTTTACTATAATTGCAGTGACAAAATGGCCGCCAATCAACAGCATACACTTTTCCTCATCTTGGAGCGATATTGCTTGGCCGTGGAGTCCATTGCCTTTCCTCTGCCGGAAGGCTTTTCTTCGTTTTTCACATACTTGGGCTACAAGTCCCTGACCTTTGACATGTTTCTGCAGTATGTGGAGAATCACGTTTTCGAGCTGCAAGTGGATGTAATGAAAGCTATTGTTTATGGTTAGTCTACTATTCCTCAGCCGTAGGTAGCGTAATAATCTTGATTTTGTATTCTTCTAGATATCGAGGACACTCCACAGGGAACGGAAAGAAAACTTTCGCTTTTGTCGGCTCTGCCTAAGCAGAGGGCCCAGCGCCTTTTGAAATGCTGGCAGCATCCGGATAGTCTGATGATTCGTGGTCGGGAGCATGCGACAAACATACTTTCGGGTCAGCAGCAGGAATCCTCGCACCAGCAAAGACCCACAACGGCGGTAAATCAATCGCGAAACAATGCGCGGAGTGGTGAGGCTTAATCCCTTTTTAATGTTTTACACTTTTACTTTTCACACCGCACACATCTCATTCAGATTTGGGAAAGACAAACACAATGGTGTGTCACTCTTTGCTTTTAGTTTTTTTGGTTATTATTGTAACCACTGCTGCTCTGAGCATATCGAGCTTCTTGCTCCGCCAGCGTCCGCTCACTTGGTAGCCCCAATTCCACACCGTTGACTGGTAAGCAACGCTGATCAGTGTTTGCCCGTCCTTGTCTCATTTGCACAGCTCGTTTCCTTTCATTGTCGAATGATGGTTTTAGAATCAGATAACAAAAAATATATTTAATTTTCAGATTTCACTGCAGAAGCCCTCACACCGTTGGACTCTTTTCTGGATCTGTTGACCGCCAAGGCCAGTTTAAACGAGTTGGATTATAATTTGCTCATTGAAACTACTCTAAGCTCTATTGAACAGCTTAAAGTTGTGAATTAATATGCTCGTACTTAGTAAAAATAAGTATTAAATGTAATGAAATGTATTACTTAAAGGCCAAAGTGTAGTGTCAAAATATTAACCAGCAAGGGAAGTTATTTAATTTATTTGATAGATTATTTCTCCCATTTCTGTTTGATGATTTAAAGACTTATTTTTAATTTGTTAAATGTTATATGTTTAGTTTACATTCCATGTTAATGTAATTCAAGGGATACTTGTATATTATATTTATTTATTTGTGAAAAAATATATGTATCTACATGGCTTACCACTTACCAATAAATCAATAGTTTTTTTGGGTGGACACAATTTATCATATCCCCACAATACAGATATTTATAATTTTTATAGAACACCATTAAATAGTCATTAGTAATTATATCTCATTTTAAAATTATATATTGTAAAATGATGTATAATTTGTATTATTGCGTATGCGAAAAAAGCTCATATTTTTACCATTATTTTATCAATTTCCAGTCTAAAATAAGCAGTATTATGCAATTGTCAAAATTTTTCCGACCCTTGGGAATAATATTGATTTTCAATATTGCCTTCAGCGTAAAATTTGATAAAACTTTTTTTTAGTTTTTAATTAATCGTGTACATTTTACAGGATGCCGTCATTTTCAAGTTTTCGAATTTTGTATGTAAGAGTCATAACGAATCTTGGTTTATTTTCCACAATTGCCGTCTGAAAGCAGTCAGTAGAGAAAGGATTCTCCTCAATGCGAACGGAACTTTACTGCATGAGGCTCATAGTATTCAACATCATATCAAGATGTGGAAGAAAGCGAGTGGATTCAAGCCCTTTCTGCTTGACTCTACTGTTGAAGTGTGCCGCTTTATAAGATCTTCCTATGATCCTTTTGGAAAAATAGTCTATAATATCTTCAAGGACTTTTCAAATATGAATCACTCGTGTCCGTATGTGGTATGATTTGTGTTGTACCAAAAATTAAAGAGTCCTTAATATTTTATACTAATTGCAGGGACCGCAAATTGTTAAGGACTTTTACCTCAGGCCGGAACTATTACTTTTGCCTTTTCCTTCAGGCGAGTATTTGCTCTCCATGCAGTGGTATTTCTATAAAAAGCCCCAGTTCGATACGAATATTACTTTTATCTTCATGGAGGACCTCTTGAAAAGAAACTAGAGACCGTGATACTCTTGTATATAATGTGGACTTTTTATATAAATAACAATTAAAGTATTATCTTAAGCATAAACTCCAAACCGTTTCAGTTTCAGTAGAACACCCACAGAAATATACATGTATTTAATGTAGAGTCATTAAAAACCAATAACATTTTATAATAATGGGAGAGTTCAATTTGAAAAATATTATGTTGCATTTAAAATTTTTGTATAGGGCATATGCGAAAAACTGGTTTTATTGGGCAGCACCATGTACTGGTTAAATAGTGTTTACATTTTCGGAAAATTTCGGAAATTTGTGGCTAATTTTACTTAATATTAATACGATTATTTAACACCCGACTAATGAATCAACAAGGAGTTTTCCAATTTCAAACACTTCTGTAATTTCTAAAGGAAAATTTAATGTCTTGATCACTAATAATTTTTACTCATAGGGACTACAAGTTTTTAAGGACTCTTACCTCCGATCTGAACTTTTTAGGTTGCCGTAAACGATTTTTGAATTCTCTACCGAGTTGGATTATAATCTGCTGATCGAAACTACTTTGAGCTCCATTGAACAGCTAAAAGTGGAGAATTAATGTGTTTATAGTAAAAAATAAGTATTAAATGTAATGATTTCATGTACAACTTAAATATTTTAATTTGTTAAATTATATTTATATATTTGTGAAACAATATATATATCTAGATGGCTTACCAATTACCAACAATTCTATAGTTTTTTTGGGGTGCGTACTGTTCATGATACTTATATTATCGCCATAATATGGCTACTTTAACTTTCTATTTAATTTTATTACTGTTTTGTTTCTCTTTTTAAAATTATATATTTTTAAATTATATATAATTTTTATAATAGGTTGGTTTATTGATTCTGCCAAAAGCGCTCCAATTTTTACGTTTTTCTATTAACATTTCCAGTTTAAAAGAGGCAGTATAATGCAGTTGACGAAGGGGTCGGAACCCTTGGGAATAATATTAATTTTCAACATTGCCTTCAGCGTAAAAATTGATAAATTATTTTTTTAAGTTTTTAATTAATCGTGTACATTGTACAGGATGCCGTCATTTTCAAGTTTACGAATGCCGTGTGTAAAAGTCACAACGAATCTTGGTTTATCTTCCACCAATGCCGTCTGAAAGCTGTCAGTAGAGAAAGAATTCTCCTCAATATGCACGGGACTGTACTGCACGAGACTCATAATATTCAACTTCGTGTCAAGTTGTGGAAGAAAGCGAACGGATTCAAGCCCTTTCTGTTTGACTCTACTGTTGAAGTGTGCCGATTTTTGAAATCTCTCTATGATCCTTTCACAAAATTAGTCTATAATCTCTTCAAGGACTTTTCAAATATTAATCACACGTGTCCGTATGTGGTATGTTTTGTGTGGAACCAAAAATTAAATAGTCCTTACTATTTTATTCTAATTACAGGGACCGCAAATTGTTAAGGACTTTTACCTCAGGCCGGAACTATTACTTTTGCCTTTTCCTTCAGGCGAGTATTTGCTCTCCTTGCAGTGGTATTTCTATAAAAAGCCCCAGTTCGATACGAATGTAACTTTTATCTTCATGGAGGACCTCATGAAAAGAAACTAGAGACCTTGAAAGCAGATAACAATTAGAGTGTTATTTTAAGCGTGAACTCCAAACCGTTTCAGCATGAACCGAAAAACTACAGCAATATTGATATATTTAATGTGAAGTCATCAAAAATCAATAAAACTTTATAATAATGGGACAGTTGATTCTTATCTCTCTTAGAATTCATCCGGCGTTTAGTCTATGAAGTAAATTCAACTCTATGAAACGTAGTCTATAATATGAGTGTGGTTATTTAAGTAAGTAAGAGGCGAATGCTTATGTTTTCCAATGTCCAATGTCTGTTAAAGTCCTAGAGTACTTCTAGATGAAAGCTTTAAAGCTTTAGGAGAGGTTTTTACTAAATATAAATACGAATATATTACACCCGACTAATGATATTAAGCATTATGTCAAGATGTGGCAGAGGCTAGTGGATTTAAGCCATGGTTAATGGACGCCACAGTCAACTTTTACGGATTTATGAAGCAGAACTGCAACCCTTTTGCCAATATAGTCTTCAACAACTACAAGGAGTTCAAATTTCAACCAGACCTGTCCAGGTTTCTTTGCAAAATTTATAAAATTAGAAATATGTTATACTCATAGGGCTTACAAGTTGTTAAGGACTTTTACCTCCGATCTGAACTTCTTCGATTGCCGATACCGTGCCGGGAAGGACACGCGGTGGCTATATCTCGGCCAATTTTCATCCGATTCTTGAGCGGAATATCTTAAACGATTTGTGGATCGATTCTCAATCCATTTCCATCAAAATCTAGGGGCAACTTATTTTTTTGATTTTTTGTAACTTTTTCTGCTGCGAGAATTGGGGAAGTCATAGAAAGGACGCATGTGGCCCACTGCGGTGGCTATATCTCGGCCAATTTTCATCCGATTTTGAGCGGATTATCTTAAACGATTTGTGGATCGATTTTCAATCCATATCCATCAAAAGCCAGGGGCAAAATATTTTTTCGATTTTTTGTAACTTTTTCGAATGGGACCCCTTGCGAGAATTGGGGAAGTCTTGGGAAGGACACATGTGGCCCACTGCTGTGGCTATATCTCGGCCAAATTCCATCCGATTCTTGAGCGGATTATCTTAAACATTTTATGGATTAATATTTTATTAATGTCAATATAATGGCAAGTTAATCGAAAAGATAATTTACTCATACTTACCGGCTGAATTTAATTTTTAATGGCTTAAGATTCGTTGCCTTAAATCATTCTACAAAAAGCCAGACTTGAGGCAGGAATATGAACTTCTCTGTTGTGATTCAATATTTTTGGATTAATATTTTCTTTCATATATCTGGAAATGTAAAACTGTTTAAGTAGATTTTGTGTAGAGTTTCTCGATGAATTGGTATTTCTACAAAAAACTGCAGGCCGATACAAACATTACCATTGTCTTTCCGAAGGATCTTATAAATAGATATTAGTCCCTGTTAATAGATTTTTACCAAAAGGTTGACCAGGAAACTTGATATTTTTCCTGATTTTGATTAAACCAATGCGTTTCAACTGTATTCACTTCAAATAAAAAAACAACACAGAAAAATGCAATATATTAGAACGTAGTATTTATAAATAGCGCTCTTTACATTTTTTATAGTTAACTATATTTTTTTACCACCATTAACAATAACTAGTTTTTGATTTATAAATAACGACAGCGTTTCAGAAATCGTGAAGTAAATCACATATTAATGGCTAAGTGAATTAATTGTACCCAATGGATATTCTTTTATATTTCGTAACTTTTGTCATTTGGAATCATTTCAACATCAACAGCGAGGTTTATATTATAAAAACTTAAATGTACAAGTCGAATCTCTTTCATTTTTGTTGGACTCTTTTGGTTTTTTCCATTGCCTTTAATGTAAGTTTGGAAAAAATGTATAAATTATTTTAATAATATTTGATTTTTTCAGGATGCAATTGTCTTCAAGTTTTCGAATGCCGTCTGTAAGAGTTACAACGAGTCTTGGGTGGTTTTTAATAAATGCAGACTTAAAGCCATCAGTAGGGATAAAATAGTGCTCAATGTTTATACAATGGTTCTCTATCCGGCCAATGGTATTGATGTGCGTCTCAAGTTGTGGAAGAGGGAGAGCGGATTTAAGCCTTTTCTGTTAGACGCTACCGTCGATGCCTGTCGATTTATGAAGAGGGCTTACAATCCATTTGCTGGCTTGGTCTATACGATATTTCGAGATTTTTCAAATCTTAATCACTCCTGTCCGTACGTGGTGAGATACTTTTAATTTTTCTAAAAGAAAATCTAAAAATATTTATAGTATTTTTAACGTTTTTCAGGGCCAGCAAATTGTGAAAGACTTTTACTTAAGATCTGAACTGGTACGATTGCCTCTTCCTTCTGGGGAATATTTGCTGTCTATGCAATGGTATTTCCATAAAAGGATCCAGTTTGATATTAATGTTACTTATATCTATTTGGAGGATCTTTTGAATAGAACCTAAAACTATTTTTTTTGTTTTAAATAAAAGTTGTTTACAAATCACAGACTTTGATTAGCTAATTATTTTGAATGTTTAATTCATCGAGATAATGCCATTCGATAATAATTACATTATAATCTCCGTAACTATTTTACTATACATACCCTCGTCAAAAAATAGTTTTGAGAAAACTCAATCACATTTAAATAAGCCACGCTATTAGCAGTGTCATGCAGTTGCCAGTTATTTTTCTACTTATTGGGACAATTTTAGTGTTTTATACTGTTTCCAATGTAAGTTTGATAAATTAACAAATATTCGAATGTATTTATAAATCTAATTAATTAATTAATTTTACAGAATGCGGTGGACTTTAAGTTTTCAAACTTCGTGTGCAAAAGCTACAACGAGTCTTGGGCGATTTTTCATAATTGCCGTCTGAAAGCCGTCAGGAGGGATAGAAATATCCTCAATATGAATATGACAATACTACATCCGGCTAATGATATTTCATTGCGGGTGAAAATATGGAAAAGGGCTTCTGGGTTTAAGCCCTTTTTAATGGACTCTACCATCGATGCTTGTCACTTTGTGAAATCCCCCTACCACCCATTTGTCAAAATAGTCTACAATATCTTCAAGGACTTTTCGAATATTAATCACACCTGTCCATACGTGGTATGTTGTGTAAAGATAGTGCAAAGTGAGTCACTATTTTATATTTTTTTGCATTTACAGGGGCCTCAAATTGTGAAGGATTTTTACCTCCGATCTGAGCTTTTAATGCTGCCGTTTCCTTCTGGAGATTATTTGTTATCGATGCAGTGGTATTTCTCTAAAAGACTCCAGTTTGATACTAATGTTACTTATATCTATATGGAGGATCTGTTGAAAAGAACTTAGGATTAATATATCATTAATATGTGATTAATGAAGCTTAAAAAAGAAAGTAAAGATTATAATTAAAACTTTAGATTATTTTTTGTATGATGTTGGAAGAGGTTGCAGTCCACATTATCCCCTCTCGAACAAAAACGGCTCCGACCATAAAACAGGTTTGATAATTCTCCCTTTACAGAAATGAAACTGTTATACTAAAAATGCGTTCCACTGCCTTGTGGATGGTGCGTACTTATTGGGACCAAAAATTTAACAAAAAATACGAAGTTTGTTCGGTTTCCGAAAACAAAACCGAATGGGACACTCGGCATACGAGAGAGCAGAGGCACTCCTCTCCCAGCGCGAGAGGGTTTTATTGTTTTTAAATAAGACAACTTAGAAAAATTAACTAGATATTTTTTAACCAATTATTATTTTAAAAAACATTTTAGTATAAGGGGAAAGCCCGAATTTGTTAGGGAGTTCTAAGTGCCCGCCGACGGCGTTTGGTGAGAATTGGAATTCAGGATCTGGTCACACTGAATAGCTTCCACACATCCGCGCCGGGTAATTTGAACGTGCTGGGTTATCCAGCTGCCATTCATTGGAAAATCGTCACGGTGCGCGCATCAGCGGGAAATCGTCGCGGAAAACTCTTCGAGTGTCCGAGGAAAGCGTGGAAAATCGGGTGGAGATAGCCATAGCCTGGTTCTTGGCCCGAGTGCATGTTGCGATTTCGTATTCGAATCCCTTCCGAATTGGGAATTATGTGCGCCTGAGATTTTTTCGGCCAAAAAGGCAATGTGCCAAATGCTCTGACAAATAATCCTCGCAATAATCTGTCGGATTAAAATGCGCGCCACATAAAATTGAAAAAGTGAACAGCGGAAATTAAAAGTTTTTGTCAGTCAGTGCCAATAAGAAAAGCATAAAAAACTCGTAACGCAGAAGAAAACTGTAGAACGGGAATTAAAACTATTTATTAAGTGATTCAGCGAGAGATATATTGTAATCTGAAGATGGCCAACAGCCGGTGCAATTTGCTGACAATCGGATTACTTCTGACCCTGGTCGCCAGTGGTCAGGCCCACCTCAACATCTTCCTCAATTTGCACGAGGTGTTGCGGCTAATCGGTGAGTTATCACACTTGGTCAGGCTGTGAACATTTAAAGGCCCTAATTTTCAGTTATGATTGTGGCTTTTTGGTTGTTGGCCTGGCTTATTTGTACTCTACCTACCTGGCATTTCATTTATTCAGGGACTCAATATTTGGTTTTTGTTAAAAATTTAAGGGGATCAGCTTGTTGTTTCTGAAAATGCAGAGAAGCCCTTTTTTGTGGATATTTATTAATCTTTTAAATAGGTTTTATTTATTTGTTTTTCTGACTAAGAGTTTGTTGCAATGTATTTTAGTTTAAAAGGAATTTTATATTATTTTTTATGTGAAAATATAGATATTATTTCTGATAAAAAGCCTTGTTCTGGCTTGTTGAGAAAATCAATATATTTTTTAAAAACTAAAGAAGTGTTAGTATTATATGGCAAATTTATAGAATTTTGTAATATTTATAAGATTAAGACTAAAAAATAAAACGTAAATAAAGAAATGTACTTTTTGAAATTATTTTCATACAATATTTGGAAACATAAAGAAAGATGATTTATTTACTTATTTTTTTTTAATGATATTTATAATTGAGAAATAGTTTTCAACCCTTTATCTTACTTAATACTTAAGAAATCTTATATTTTTTGCAAAAACTTTGTGATAATATTTATCAATCCAAGAATACTTCCTTAAACTACAAGTAATTTTATTTTAAAATTAGTTAAACAAAACAATTTAAAATAATAAATATTTTATATATTATAAAGTCTTGTATTGAAAAATCCCCTATTAGAGTTTACAATAAGATACCTGTCGATTGACTCTTAAATATCTTACACATCCAATCATTCCCAAACACACCATTCCATGAAAACCTTTAAGCCCCTTATAGGCCTCTTCTCCATTTTGTTCTTCCAGCAACCTTATCTTGTTTCAAGTCAAGATATTTCCAACCAAAAAAAAAATAAAAAAGGCACACTGACACACCAAATCCTGGCAAGCTAATAAAAGTGAGGAAAATTGTTTTACAATGTGTCACAGGCCCAGACAAAGAATTTACAACCCATTGCATATAAAAAATAAATCAGTAGCCGAGGCGGGGGAAAAGGATCAGGGAAAGGGTGGCGGCCAAGGTGGTGGGGACAAATCCACAAGGAATCGTAAAACACATGCAAAGTGCTTGTTTGTTTTGGGTGTTTGGCGGGTTGGGGGACTTAGGATCGGAGCTAGGCGATACGAGATACGAAGAAATTATCAAAAATTATGTTGTAAAATTTACAACACTCGCGTGTGTGCCAGGGAGTGTGTGCCATGGAGTGCCCCCCAAGTGATTGATGGATGGACTGGAGCCCGGGGAGGAGTTGGACTGCATCGCGTCACTTGTGAATAACTGAGTAAATATTTGGACTAGTGCAGCATAAAGGTATAGTACAGCTAATCAGGCGCTTATCTGCCAGGCTATCACTGTTTGCCACTCGTCGTAATTCATATTGTGGCTGGCACCTGGGGATCTAGAGGTTATGGAGTTATGGAGCTATAGAGACATGGACTTCTGGCTTATCATCCACGGCAGCAAGCGCCAGCAGACAATCAATCAAAGGCGATATGCCAAGTGGCTCGAGGGGGTGGAGATGTTGTTGGCCAGTTGAGGTTTTCCACTTGACATCGGCCCGGGAAAATTTATTAGTTGTGTCAGCCGCATGTCAAAGGAAATCAGAATTGAAGCCCATTAAGCGGTTACCGCTTTTCATTTTCGCCCCGACTTGACCCTACTTTCGGGTTGGGGCTCTCCAGTTGAGGTCGAATGGCAGTCGGTGGATCCCTGGATCCCTGGCGATACGAAACCCTCTCCAATTATTCAACGTTGACAGCGGGTTGCATGCCTGACCTACTTTCGGAGCCGCACTATGTGTTTGCGACGTCATTGGGTAGGTGTCACTTTTATTTTATTTTATTTTTTGAATTTTTTTTTAGCGGTCGCTTCAAAAGCCTTTGTGTGAGTGCACATCAATTAAATTGTCAACGAAGAAGGCGAAGCGCCCCGAGGAAGAGTTTTTATGCACTTGCAGCTGTGGCTGGCATTCACTCTTCACTGTTCGTTAGGTTACCATCCAACCCCCATCCCATCCATCCATCCGATCCATTCCATCACCACCCACTCTGGCAAAGTGCGCCCCAAATTGCTATGCTCTCTATGTAAACCATGTCAGGTGTGGGTCCGGAAAAAAAACGAGGGGTTCCGGAGAGAGGAGGGCCTTCTTGGTTCGGTGGTTCTGTGGCTCAGCTCGTTAGCGAAATGAGCGGATATGTAAAGTCGGTGCAGTTGATGGATTTTGCGGTTGCAACGAGTGACCAGTAACCAGTAACCAGTGACCGGGAGGATGCGCTCGAAGGACAAGTCCAAAACTTGTCAGGTGTGGCCAAAAGTTAGGAACACCATTTAGATAATTAAAGCAGAGATGGTTTATTTTTTGGTAGAACAGTAACTGGAGGAGTAACTTTGGGGTAGTAACTATGGAATTATAAAGAATATTTACCTCGAAAACTTTTCTTCACACCTCATCCAATAATCCTGGCTGTGTAACTTTTGCCCAACTTTGTATCCCTGCCAGATGGCTGCTACGAACAGTGGCCCAGAATCCACGAATCCCATCGACTGTTCGGCAATTGCCAGTCACGTTCCGGGTCTGTCTATCAACACTTGCTAATCTCAACCCCATCTCTCTAAACGGTTTGACACTTTCAACTGGAGCCGGGGACTCCGGGCCGGAGAAAGATTCATCATCTCCCGAACTGAACATGATTTCGCCGTCGCATCCAGCACACAATGAAAATTGTTGCCAACTCACGTTTGGCTAATAAAAGCAAAGAACATTTGGCCGAAAATACAAAACATATTTTCGGCAAGTAATGTGAACTCAATTAGGGACGCAGCATCATGGGCATCCGTAGCATGGCACTCTGAATGAAATCTCTTGTGTGCGTGGCCAGAAATGCCTCGCCCTTGGAATAATTAATGTTCCAGTCGGAATCGAAGGCATTAGATGAGCTCGAGCGTGCGGCATGTGTTGCCAACTTTGCACGACAACATAAACAAGGACTCTCCCAGTTCTTCACCAAAATATTGGTTATATTTTTAGCAAAGAATCTGTCTGGTTTTAAATCTATTTATTTTGTTTAAGAAAATAAGATAAAATAAGATTTAAACTTGACTTTTATCTTTCATATTTTTAGATAAATTTTATCAAACTACTACAGTCTGCCAATTAAACTCTTATTCTCAATTCTGAGAATAAAGTTTGATTTATATCTATTGAGTATGCAGTTTGTTGAATCCTGGTGGTTATCCTTGCCGTGTAGTTGTCCTGGAGAAGCAGTGTCTGCCTGCCGGCTGGAAAAAGCGTAATTGGCAAGTGAACAACGCGCCAGTATCGATTCTGTTGCTGTTGCAATGACAAGAACGATGATGTTGCAACATCATCTGGACTGGCAGCTCAGCCCGGCCAGCGACAATCTCAGTTGCCACTCCAAATCCCGCTGAAGCTGCAACCTGGATGGATGCACGTGGCATGCGTAGTAACCCGAACCCTCCATTTCGAAATCCACGCAGTGCAATTGCAAGTCACTGGTCTGGCACCCTCCATGGCCTGGGTGGTTGGGATGGGACATTACGCAATCGGTTATGGCTTGGTGGCCACGCCCCTGTAATTGACGCCCACACTTGTGCTTAATTAAATCACTAAATGATTTGACGATGCGGATATTGTTGTTTGTCGGGGCCATGGAGTGTGACAACAGTCGCATAAACATAAACAACTTGCCACAAAGCCTTCACACCTCTGTAAGCCCAAGCGGTGAAGCAATATAAGTCGGTTGAAAGCATTTCGGGGCAGGTTAATAAGCACATTTATGCCACAACAGCTTTGTCCTTTCGTTTGTGAAGCCAAACTATTGAGAGCTTTGGGAGTTGAAATTAATTGAAAACCTCATGTGACAAGAGAGTAGAGTTGCTTTGTTGCAATTTCCACTTTTCCATGAAAATTGATGCCATTATTTGATTTATTTCTTGTTATTCTGTTTACCAAGAGATCTCTGTTTTTTATGGTTTTTATTATTCGAAAAGTTTTTGTCAGGGCTTATGGAAAAGTTGGCCAGTAGTTTGAAAGTTTCGAGTTGAATTCATGGTTTTGTGATTCATCCAAGTCTGATGCTTGTATATATTTTTAATCTCAATAATTTATGGCCATTGACTGGCGGACAAAAAGAGCAGAAATAGTAATGGCTTGGGGTTATCCCGTTTATACGGCTTTCAATTAAAACGAATTTATTTAAATTAAAATCATATTTCACATTCCAATTTGGCAATGAAACGAATTCCCCAAAGTGCTTCACATGTGGAAGTGCTCCGTCATATCTAAAGTGCTGTCAGTTCGGGTCCGGGCCTTGTTATCAAATTAATTTAATCAGTTTCAATTGTTTATGTTTTCTGGAGTTCTTTAGGTTGGATTTGGCATGATTGGTGGTGGCCAGGCACGAAATGGGAGAGTTTCCCGGACACGCCTCCTCCACGAAATGAGTTGCACAACTTCCAATTGACTTGAGCTTCTAGTTCTCGTTTTTCTTTTTTTTTTTTTGGGAAAATTATGTTCCTAGACAAATTGTTGCGTCCATTATGCGGCGGATTTAATGGCTCGCTTGGCTTCACATTCGATTTGATGGCAACCACATGTGGGCAGTGGAAATAATTCATGAGTTTCCACAAATAACTTCCATTGCGTGTGGGGATTCAATGAAAAGAAACAGACTCCCTCTCTATATCGCTTTTATGGTAATCCTTAAAAGATAATCAACTAATCTCGTAGCTAAAAAAAAAGCTACTAAGGTCGTAATTAACCTCTGGGTGATGGAAAAATCATTTTCCCACAATCATGATGGGTGATTAGCAGAGGGTTGGCCGACCAATGGCAGACCAATGCATCTCAGCGACTAAGCTGCAAATAAAATGTCTAAATAAACAAAGGCGACGCGTGCTTGCCAAAAGCAATTGTATCTTGTGGATACATACCATCCCAAAGGCCCATCCCCCCTCTTTATGCCAAAGTGAGAAAAGTCGCACACAACAATGACAAACGTTCCTCCGATGGAGGAATCGGCTTCGAGGGTGACTCTTACCTAGGCAACTTAATGGACCAGAAATGCGTCCTGCAAACATTGCCCCCCTCGCCTCTCTGCCCCTGCCCGTGGCCATGCAACCCATGTGTCCCTGACCCTCGTCCTGGCCAACGCTGCTGCGTATGCAAACAAACGTCCGGAAGCGAAATGTGAGGCTGGAA
Source organism: Drosophila monieri (assembly GCA_035047585.1). Classification (NCBI taxonomy): domain Eukaryota; kingdom Metazoa; phylum Arthropoda; class Insecta; order Diptera; family Drosophilidae; genus Drosophila; species Drosophila monieri. The sequence continues at coordinate 5,324,018 of JAWNPJ010000079.1, read as the reverse complement.
CACAGGAGCAGGAGCCGGAGCAGAATGAAAAGCAGGCGGGTCTGGCACTTGAGCACGCCGTGGCTTCCAATACCCTCCCCTCCCCTTTCAGCCCGGCTCAGAGGTAGTCCCAGGACAGCCTGCCACCCCCGGTGAGGCAGAGGTCTTCTTTCATCCCTGCCTGCTACCCGCTTGAGTGCTTTATTTGCAACCGCCACCTTGGTGATGAGGGGAGGCAGGATGAGGGGGTGTGGCCCGAAGGCTGGTAGCCTGCAGGCGAACTGCAGGCTGACATTTCCAATCAGGACACAGTGGCACAGTGGTTTTGGTAATTATGGTAATAGGATTATGATAAAAAAAAAATTAATTTTGAATAAAAGAGTGAGGTTTTTCTTATCAATTTTATTAATTAAAAGAGGGTTAAAAGGAATAAAAAGGGTTTAATTAGATTAGAGGGGTTAAATAATATTTATTATTCTTATTTCTTAAATCATTAAGATAATAATAATTATATTTAACCTTACTCTCTATCATTAACAATTTTTATTTGCCATTTAATAAAATCTTTAACTATAATTCTTATAATTTCTTAATAAAAAAACCTAGTTTATATTTTTAAAAATTTATTTTTATTCCACAACCACTGTACATCCCGCTATAGTCAGCACTGGTGGCACATTCCTGGCGGTTGGTCCCCTCGGTTCGTGCCAAGACTTTTTCCCTTCAGAGGCACTCTCGTAATGAGCCCGTAAATTATTTTTTATTATTTTGTATTTAATTTTTTCATTGCCTGTTATTGTTGGCTCTCCTGTTTACTCCTTTCCCGTCCAGGACAATGACAGGAGCTGGCGGCGCGTGTGTGGCATTCATTCGAAGTTGGAACTGATTGTGGGAAAAAGTATGAAATGTGCAGGCACTGCCGATCGATAATCGCTCTCTGTGAAGCAGTTTCCCCAAATCGAGCCAGAGTCTTTAAGGGAATGCTAATTTCTTTCCGCACAATTATCTGCTTGGGGCAGGGAGAATACTTGTCGAGTGCAGCTTATTGGAAAATTTCACACGCCCGCACAAAATTTTCCGAGATGCAGCAGTAGCAGCAGCAGCTTCCCACGCAGAGGGAAAAGATAGCACAACTACAAGGGGGGCGACTTTCACTTTGGGAAAACATATAGTAACTGCAGGAGTATCTGGGAGGGGGGAATGTTCTGATAACATGGCTGGCAATTAACAATATTTGGAGCACTTAAGGGCCGCAAAAACGACGAGCATGTGGTGCCCCATAATGAGTTTCAATGGGGGTTGCATTTAATATTAAATACTCCCCCCCTTAAAAGATTATGACTCTTTAATAATCTCTTTTAAAAAGTGTACGCTTCAGACACTTTTGTTGATAGATTTTATGTTTTTGCTTAAAACTATTGCCACTTTAAGCCAAACTAGCCTGAAACTAGAAACCATAATTCATAAAAGCATTTCCACATGAAGCAGAATAATATTTCAAACTTCTATGCGTTCGATTGACCCAATTTTGGTTTTCATTTTGTTTGTTTTTTTGTTCCCCTTGTCAACGAGTGATAGATCTCAGATTCCCGCTAATCAAAATACAAAAAAAAAATCATTATTTTCAGACCCGCTTCTGGATAATTCATGTCTGCTGCGACGACATGGACGAACGATCAGCCAGGCAGCCGCAGAATCCTGATTATTTTGCGGTTTATTTTAAGTTTAATTAAGCGATGATACAGAATATTTATAAGTTGGCTCGGAGGGCAAAAATGAGGCAAGAAATGTGAAATATGAGGGGACTGTGTATCTCACCGATTCGTTCCACATCGAATGCAATTCGGTCTGCGTTCTTCCGTGAATTAGTCGCGGTTATTATCGTGTCTGTTCTGCCCCTTGTGCCGTATAGCCAACTTCTGTGTATTCCTCCGTTTTGGTGATTCCGAGCCCTGGGCGTGAAATGTCTGGCCACCGACATGGGCAACATTGTCATTAACATATTTTAATGCGGGATGAGTCAGGAGGGGTGGCATACGCGACCAATGAATAACTGAACGAATGAATGAATAAATGAGAATGAGTATTCAAACGAGAATCTATTAAGTGAGTGGAAAATTCTTCAGAATTAGCTCTGATGACAATTATCATTATCAGATAATTTAATTGAAATCTGAAGTGGATAGCTACTTAACACCTTTCGAATAAAGCCCATCGGTTGATTATTATTCCCCCCTTTTTAGCATTTAAATTCATATTTATTTAACGGCCAGTTAATTACTTAAGCCCCCCCTTAAGCACACACATGCAATTATCTCACCGCTAAGCCGTGTTAATTATCCAGATCTCAACAGATTTTTTTTGTACTATATGTTCCTACCCACTTATCCACTGGGCAGTGTGGGTCTGATGAGTAAAATAAACCGCTGGCCGGAATAAAGAAAATAAGTGAAAAGCTTTTGGCACTTTTGTCAGTTGGTGCTTCGTGTGTGGCAAGTATATGGCTGCTGGGCCTTTTTTTCTGGGCACTGGGCACTGGGAACTGGGCTTTGGGCGGATTCTTGTTTTCATTTTTTTTTTGTTCCCTTCTGCATCGTCACGTTTACAAGATGATAAAGCCTTAACCACTTTTCAACAGCGAATGAAAACAAGACCCAAAATATATACATACGTACCTTCGTGGTGTTTGCTTGACCCAAAAAAACCCCCAGTGCCGCCGCCCGCACTGGCACATCCACTCGAAACAAACAAAAGCTGAAAACTTTTGGGATTTTTCATGGGTGTTTCTTAAGAGGGGGAGGGGTAGGGTTTCCCCGGTGGGGGCAGCAAATGGCTGGGTGACAATGTCCACTTCAGTGGCAGCCACGCCACCGCCACCGCCACTGCAACAATGCTAATCTGCTCTTCCTGCCGCCTTGTGTCGCCTCCTGCTTTCTGGTTTTTGTTTTTTTTTTTTCAAAACGGCAGCTGCTCGACGGAAAAAAGTCAATACTACGGGGCTCCTCACTCGGTCAGAGTCATAAATTACCGCATCCCTGGGGTGCTATTGAAAAATATGTGCGTTTACCGCCCCCTACCCTCTGGCTCTCATTCCGGGTGTTTGTTTTGGGCTGGCAACGATGCCCCGAGGAGGCTCCGCTGTTGGCCAAAAACTGCTCTGCTCCTCTCGACTGCCCTGTCAAAAATTGTTCATAAATTTTAGCCCCCGAAGCCCCCGACAGAGCTCGCCCCTGCCAGAGCCCGACAATGCCACAGAAGAAGTTTCAGGACAGGAAGTTGCTGTTTACTTAACACATACACATGCGACTTTGCGGGCTGGGGCCATAGAATGTCTTTTGACCAGGACAGGGACCACCCATGGCGGAGCCTGTATGCAGATCCAAATCCACAAACGCACATTGCACAGGCTGACCCGGGCAGGCCAAGCCGTAAACCGCAGCCCCGAATCCGAAACTTTCAGTCCCAACCCAGGTGGTGGAGAGATGGTAGATGGTGGTGGCACCTGCCCCCAAAACCTCAAAAACCCCAAAGTCTCAGGCCCAACCCTGGGTGGACCGCCCTCGCTTTATGACTTACCATAAATTTTATGACAGCGCCTAGACACCGATATACAGATACGGATACGGAATGAGACGGAGATCCCTCAGCCAGAGGTGATAAAAATTTCATTACGTCACGCAATGCAGCTCGAGCAAAAAGCTAGTCCAAGACACTGAGAGAAAAAAAGGGGGAATGTAAAGGGATATACAAGGATATCTTTTTATTCAAACATTTTAATCGAAAGTGGTATTCCTTTTTTTAATATTTAATATCCACACATTCATCCCAAAACCTATACCAAAGTTTGAATATTATTTTCTCTCAATGGTTGTGCCTTGAAATTGAAAGAAAAGTTGCCACCAGTGGCAAGTTAATGGCCAACACTCTGGCAGAAATCACTGTCAAGGGAGGTGCCCCGGAGGCGTATCTGATGGATGCGAATGGGCGTGTTGCCATATCTACACTCCGTTGTCTCTGCCAGGTGCTGCCTGCTATCAGCCGGATAATAATCACATTAACTTCTTCAGATAATCACATTAAGTTTAAGAGCTTGCCTGTTAAAGGTTCTTTGGATTTTTTTACGATTCTTGTGATGGGTTGGAGCTCAGTGGCGGGAAAGTGGTTGCGATATCGACGTAATAATTGTGGTTCTGGTCATGCACCTGCACGTGACATTGCTTTGAGTTGGGAATGAGATTAATTGCGAATTAGAAGGGGAATAATTAGCCTATTTAATGCCGAGGCCTAAATGGGTTTAAGTCAGGAGAGGATGTCCTTTAAAGCCTTATTCTAATGAAGATCATTGCTGACAGCTCAACTCACACAAGAACCGCCTCAACTCATTTGGAATTTACATTTTTAATTGAAGAAACAGATTCAACTAACGAGAGAACACGGACCCCATTACATTCCCATTCCCACTCCCATATAGTTGTTGGCCAAGGCCAGCTACGTCCAACCACGTCGTCCAGCAAAAGGCCATAAATGTAATGCGTTTCGTTTATGGGCTTTTGTCATAGAAATCCGCACACAACAGTTGGCAACATAATTTATGCACCGCCGTCTTCGTCTTCGGGCCGCCTTCCTTTTGCTGAATTTATGGTCTTGACCAGAAAAGAGCATCCATTCCAAGGCCTCGCCATCGATGATGATGATGATGGGGCCGCGTGAAGGTGATAATGTAAAAGAAAACACAAGAACCTGGGAGTGGGGCTGGATGGTCTGGTGGATGGATGGATGGATGGGGGACTGATGATTGCGTTTGTGCTGCAGGCAGGCCATAACTAAAAGAAGAGCTACGGCTCTGGACCATGGTCGCAGATCCAAAGACCAAGGCAAATAAATTGCAGCTGCTCGACCGGGGCGATGAAATACAAATAGAAATACTTGCCAGCTACAGCTACTGGATGAAGTTGCCACTGTCGGTGGGTCGGCCGGGCGAGGAGGGCCGGGAGCCTGTCAGACGTAGTCACTTCACATGTCCTTTGGCTTGTTTGTCTTACACTCTGACGCTCCGTGGCTTGGATCGGAGGAGAGTAAAGTTCTTTGGCCAAAAGGTCTGGCTGGAGTTGGCCAGTCAGGCCCGATTCATGGCCATTTGAGGAGAAGAATTACCTCTTCTTATGTTCTTTAAACACGTTAAGAAATTTATATTCTAAATACAATTCATATATATTGTATTTTTAAGAATTTATTACCTAAGTTGGGCAATAGCTTAAGATTAAATACAAAACTATATAATGAAGAAAAAAGTTTGAATTTTAAATACTATTTTTGTCACAGTGCATCCTCCAATCCAGACTCCTGACTGACCTTTTTTTGCATCCACATTCAGTCGCAGATTCACGATTCAGCACTCAACTTTCTGGCGATTTAATCAGCCGACTTGCCGACTAACATATAATTTGTTGAATTGCAAGTTGCATGCTGCCCGGACAAAGGGCTGTCTTCTGGCCCGAATTCCCTCACAAAGCTGGCCGGAAAATTGAATCCGCATGGGTTATGATGAGCTCGCCTCCGGCTTAGACGAATCCATGGGTATCTCTTGTGGAGCTCTCGTATGCAGATGAAGACCGACCGAAAATGGCAGAGCCCATTAGATGATTCTCTCCCCGCTTCGAAAGGCCCGCGGTAATGACCCTAAATCAGCATCAACTTCTAGGCCAGTGCCCAGGCAAATGTCATCATCAGCCGCGGGTCTCCAGCTCTCCCCAGTTTGTAATAAAAATGTCGTCTGACTTTCAAAAGGGGGCTGTCTCCGGCTCTGACTGGGACGGAGGGGTTTTTGGGTTCGCTTTAATGCACAACATATTCATGTGTCAAAAGACAATTTCGGATTTATGGCCTGCGAAATCCCCCAGTTCCACAACACAATCCAAAACCAACGAATGACGCAATGTGGGCGAGCCACCGCACCAGCGAGGGGGCAAAAAATATGTTAAGAAAGCATAAAATGATATCCCAACTACCCACTATGATATGGTCTGAGTCTGGCTGGGTCTCAGTCTGATGCGGAGTCTGGTCTGGTTTGAAATCTCGCTTATGTCTGCCTTGGGTTTGCATAAATTAGGATCTGGACGGGTTGCCGAAAGGAAAAAGGAAGCACTGGGCGGAGGTAACAGATTCTGTTCCTTTTTTTTTCCATCTCCCAGTGTGTGGAAGAGTTTTCCCTTTTCGGTTGATGCGTTTGCTATGGCATTTTTAGGGTTGTAATTGAAATTAAATAGATGTCGTGCCATGAATTCAAATCACTCGCCTCTGTCCTGCCAGATGGGGCGGACTTGAAGCGATAAAAGTACAAATTTAAGAAAGTATGACTTTAAATAGGACTTTTTCTTAAAGGAAAACTTTATTTTCGGCAAGAAGGAAAATAATTATGCCTTCTCCAAATAAAATGCTTTCGTTCTCCTCCAACAATGCAGCAACTCTTCTCGTATTTCCCGCCATTTACTCTGGATTGAAGCAAAAAAATAAAAAGGACTTGCTTTTCCTCCCTCTTGGAAGAACTATTTCTGCGCTGAGCAGGAAAAACTTTTACTTTTCTCCGAGCTTTTGCATTTATGTGTCACTGGCACTTGAGGGGGGAAGTTTTTCGGGATGTCCTTCTGCCCCATGCCGAGTGCCTTCTTCCTTGAACCACCCTCTGATTGATGTTGTCTAAATCGATTTTCCTTCCAGCCACCTGGTGGCAGGTCCTGCCGGAGCCCCGACTTCATTTGTTGGGCAATCAGCTCTAATTAGCACCAGACCGAGTTGAAATGCAAAGCGTGTCGCGGGGGTGGCTCCAAGTAATTGCTATTACTTGTCTATAATTGTGTTGTGGGTGGGGGGAGTGACACAGAAAACTTTTACATCTGCGGAATTTTAATTGTAATTGTTTCAAAGTTAAATCATGGAATGAGTGACTAGAAAGAGTGACTGGAAAGAGTGACTGAAAAGAGCTGGAAGGAGAGTCTTGTAGAAAGTGACTTTTATGGTAATTCTAGAAAATATTGTAATTCTAGATATTTGATATCCTTTTGTTTTTCTCTGTTTAATGAGCTGCATCTCACATGTCTGCCGCCCATTAACCCTTTGACCCCTTTGGCCCCCCGCCAGGCAGCAGTGCAGCTATCACGAGCTCTCTATCTGGCTTACCGGTTCATTATGCGACACTTTTCCACAGAATACCCACTATGTGGCACAACCCTTAGACCTAAAACTGCCGCCATCTCCCGGGCAGGGCTTACTAATTACATTTTCCAAGTGGCAGGAACCGAGCAGGTCTGGGGGTTTGCCCCACTAATTAGTACGATATATATGAGTTTATAATGCGGACCGCTTTATGCGCTCCTCTGGTTCTCGGTGGCATGAATAGACCGAGGTATAAGTGGCATAAATTAAAATAAAATGTACAAGTATGAAATGTAACTGCGGCGGGGAGACGCAAACGCAGACGAATGCGATAAAAATCTAAAATAAACATAGCCGCTGCAGCAGCAGCAGTGGCAGTGGCAGTAGCAACATGCAACACACACACACAACAGCAACTACATCAGCATTAATTAAGCATGAACATTTAACCTGCCCACTTGGCCGCGCCCCTGCTGCATGCCACAAGGTGGCCGAGGCAGGGACTGAGGGTGTCGCGTGTCTTGGCCAAGGGTCTGCTTTTCTGCTTTTCTGCTTTCTGTTTTTTTATAATTTGATTGATTTATTGTGTATCCCATGGAGGCGCCTCGCAGATGCAGGAAACGGGCAGTAATCGCACGGCTAATTTAATTAAAAATGCATTGTGAGGCAGGTAACAGTTACAGGTTGCACAGAAAACTCACACCGCCTGTCAAAACTATCAGATCAATTTACATATAAAAAGATACTCGGAGAAAGATACTTTAGAGGGGTGAGAATGTGAGGGAAAGACAGGTGCCAGAAGGTGTAACGTGGGTGCCTGCCACAAGCCTCAAATATTTATTGAAGCGCAAGTGTTTCTCCCACGACAGGTGTACATAGGATATCCTTGAGATATCCTTACCGTGGGGGGGATTACTTTAAGTCCATCATCCATCGCCATTGTTAGCCCGGCTATTTGTTGATTGTTTGAAATAAAAAAGGACATGCCATTTAACTCCTTCAATATGTCACTAAAGTGTCGCCTTTCGACAGATATTGCCAGAGTCTTCTGAGGAAAATCAATTTCCACACTCAGCCTTCCACCCATCTCCCGTGACGCCACAGCTGGGGGCAAGCATAAGAAAACTGTTATCCTTGGTGATTGATTATCCAGCCGTCTTGAGTGACTGAGCGAAAAGTTTTCCTTCGATTCGTTTGGCCCACAAACATATCATTAATTTCGGCTGGGGCTGGATGGGATTAGGGTTTACTTAGGTGATGTGCAACAAGCCAGGCACTGAGAGAAAAACATACACTTTACTTTAAAATTTAGAGTTTAAATCAATTAAATTTTTAATCTTATCTTTTTGGTTGTCCTTTTTCCAGGAGTCTCTGCGGAACTCTACTACGTGCGTGAGGGCGCCATCAACGACTATGCTTTGAACTTTGCCGTCCCAGTTCCGGCGAACATCAGCGACGTGACCTTCACTTGGCAGTCGCTGGTGGAGCACCCACTGCCCTACAGCATCAACATTGCCACCTCCGATACGGAGGTCCTGCCACGTCCGTTGCTCAACATTTCCCGGATAGGCGATGTGCCCATGGAGCCTCAGACCTGGGGCATCGCTCTCAAGTGCTCGGGCACCAGGAACGCCGAGGTCACTGTCACCATCCATGTGGAGGTGATCCTGGACAGGGCCACCAACAACAACACCAACCTGATCTTCAAGCGGAAGAAGATCTGCCTGAAGGAGGAACAGGATAGCGCTCATGAGGAGTATGATGATGATGACGTTGATCTCTTGCATCCGGCCTTGGGCGGCCACAATTCGGACATCCACTATGTGGACCGGAACGACGACCACCTGGTGGCCAATGGGCACGTGGCTCCCGATGGGGACAAGAAGAAACACAGGCCGATGGTCACCGAGCCGGCGGTGAATGTGGGGCGTGGCAACTCCGGAGGCGGAAACAAGGGCGACTACGATCCCATGCTGCGCGAGAACCTGGTGCCCCCGGCAAGTGGCCTGGTTACCCTGGTGGTGGGTGGCATTCTGGCCTTGGTGCTGGTCTCCACCCTCATCCTGATCGCCTACTGCGCCAAGGGACCCTCGAAGCGACATCCCTCGAACGGTGTCCACCTGATCAAGACTTCCAGCTTCCAGCGCCTGCCCACCATCTCGTCCACCGCCCACAACTCGATCTACGTCTGCCCCTCGACCATCACACCCACATACGCGACTCTGACGCGGCCCTTTCGCGAATATGAGCATGAGCCTGAGGAGTTCAACCGCCGTCTCCAGGAGCTGACAGTCCAGAAGTGCCGCGTGCGACTCTCCTGCCTCGTCCAGGAGGGAAACTTTGGGCGCATCTATCGCGGCACTTACAACGACTGCCAGGAGGTACTGGTCAAGACTGTCGCCCAGCACGCCAGCCAGCTGCAAGTGAACCTCCTCCTCCAGGAGTCCATGATGCTCTACGAGGCCTCGCACCCGAACGTCCTCAGCGTTCTGGGCATCTCTATCGAGGACTATGCCACGCCCTTTGTCCTCTATGCCGCCACGGGCAGTGTCCGGAACCTAAAGAGCTTCCTGCAGGATCCGACATATGCCAGGAGTGTGACCACCATCCAGACTGTGCTGATGGCTTCCCAGCTGGCCATGGCCATGGAGCACCTTCACAATCACGGCGTCATTCACAAGGACATTGCGGCCAGGAATTGTGTGTAAGTATTACTTGGAGTTTTAGATTTATTTCAAGAACATTTTAGCTGTAAGAGTTTTATAATTTCATGAAGGATTTAACCTAATTGCATAAATCCTTTTCTCCTTTGCAGTATCGATGACCAGCTGCGTGTTAAGCTCACAGACAGCGCCTTGAGCCGCGATCTCTTCTCCAGCGACTACAACTCCCTGGGCGATGGAGAGTACAGACCCATCAAGTGGCTCTCCCTGGAGGCCCTGCAAAAGTCCCAGTACAGCGAGGGTAGTGATGTTTGGTCCTTTGGCGTGCTGATGTGGGAGATGTGCACTCTGGGAAAGCTGCCCTACGCCGAGATTGATCCTTACGAGATGGAGCACTATCTCAAGGATGGCTACCGACTGGCTCAGCCTTTCAACTGTCCCGATGAGCTGTAAGTATATTTTTAGATTTCTTATTTTTTAAAAGGTTTTATTTTATGAAAGACAAGTAAACCTATAATATCCTTCTTGGTCTTAACTCTTTTCCATATTTTCTTGTTCGCTTTTAGGTTCACCATCATGGCCTATTGCTGGGCCTCCATGCCGAGCGAGCGGCCCTCGTTCAGCCAGCTGCAGATCTGCCTATCGGAGTTCCACACCCAGATCACCAGATATGTTTAACCGGCGGTGCTGCAGCATGCCAAGACCTGTAAATACAACAAGAGGCGGCGTCGCAAGATTTTCCAGCAGACCACGTCGGCCACCTTGAATCCAAAGACATATTTAAAAGGAAGCGTCTAGTTATTCGGGGCTCTGGAGAGAGTCCCCCTTGGCATTAAATAGAACCCGCACGACTTGCGGAGAAACCGAAATTAAATGATGTTTACTGCCCCCGGAAATTTCTCTCATCGTAACTCCTAGTTGTAAGTTAGCCAGTAAGGACATGTGACATTTCAATGCAAGAACTAGGAATAAAAATAAAAGGATACTTACACACCTCTTGAAATCCCAATGTTGCAGACACGCACGAGTTAATGCCCAGTTAGGAGTTTTCAAATCAAGTATATTATACCCCTGAGAACTCAATCATAACATATATGGTAATCATAGCTAAAGCAGATCCAATAAATCAGAAAACCTTAAACTAGGATAGGTACCCCTGAAAAACAAAAATTGTCGTAGTTTGATGGAGAACGTTGCAAGTTTGTCATAATAATGGGATATCCATACGATACCAGAACATACAATATATCCACATAAGTGTATTCACGTGTATGTGCTAAGATGATGTCTAAGAACCGTAGTGATAGTAAGAACTCGAAATATTTATCTAATGTTAGAGCACCAGCCCATAACTCTTAATCCTAAGTTATTGCCCTTCCCTTCCGCAGTCTCGAGTTGTAAGTTTTGTGTAATATACTTAAGCAGTTTGCATTAGTTGTTAAGTTACTCTTATGGTTTTTTATGGCAAAGACACAAAAGAAAAACGATTTCAATAAACGTCCGTGCATAATATTTAAAAAAAAAACAACAATGCTGGCTTTTTATTTGAAGTGGGGAGGGAGGGGGCGATGGAAACAGGACATGCAATTCTCAGTGGAGTAATGGAGCCCGACCACGCCCGTCACTTAGACTAAAACAACGCACTCTAAGAGCAATGTGTTGTTTGGTTACTGCCCCCAGAAAACCAGCCCGGGCCTGGCTCCTTTCTCCTCCTAAGCCGAGAACCCAACTGGAGGCAACGCACTGAACCCAGTCGCTTTGGAACACAAAAGACATGTAATGCCAACTGCCTATTTCAGGGCAGGCGATCCCTATATCAAGACTACAGTGAGGACTAGCTAATGAGGGAAAGTAATTAGGGAAAAAAGGGACAAGGCATATGTCTGCAGGAAGACCTTCTATTGGAAGCACTTTTCAATGAAATTATATTAAGTGGTTGAGAGTGTTCTTGTTATCCCAGTGATTACTGTACCTTTTAAGGTAAAGTCCTTGCCCGCACACCTGCACGTGAATTGCAAATATAGTAGCGGGGGGATGGTAGGTGGCTGGGGGTTAAAGAGGCTCAGGTCATGGCATGCCTTTTGATTGCCATGCTGACACTACTTAGTTTTTGGCACGTCATGCTGGGGACATGATGTTGCCAGCGTCCTTTTTAATATGCCCGTCACACCATCAACGAGGAAGGACTAGTTTCGGTAGAGACCACCTAACCACCAACCCACCATCCACCACCCACCAAATCCTGCCATCGGGCCAGAGGAGATCCTTTTAAAAAACGCTCAGAGTGGCCTGCTCGTTCGGCACGTGCCCGCAGCCATGGCATTTAGCTAAAGCCACTACGCAAATCGAAAGCTAATAAGTACGAGCCTGGCTACGAACTGGCTTCAACAGAGTCACAAATCTGGGGCTTTATGCATAAATTCAAAGCTCATTTCGAGATGAAAAAGTTGTCCTGGCGGCCATCTTTCTTAGTAGTGTAGCACGCTCCACATAAACCAAATTGAAAGTTTCTCTCAAAGACATTATTTATTAAAGATATGTATTTTAAGATTTAAAGAGGCTTCTTTCTTCTAACCACAACCAATTCAAAATCCCAATATCAATCTGTTGGGACTTGTGCCAGCATCAATTATTATAATTATTGCTAAATAGTTTTTCTCGGTGTAACTAGCCGCAGTGGTCCGCTAATTGCCCGTTATCAGTAGTTCTGTATTCTTTGATTCTCCCAGCTTCGCATGCGCTTTGTTGTTCTTTTGTAGCGCATGCACTTTGGGAGCTTATGTAGAGCTTCTGCGCAAGCTCTAGGGCACTTGTATTTCGGTTTTTGATTGGAGCGGCTTGTTCGGGGTTAAATTGAACCCCGGAAATAAAATTGAAATTTAATCATTAAATCGTGCGTTTAATTCGGCCGCTACCAAAAAGCTGGTAGCGTTACATTGGTGACCCCGACGTGATCGCGCTCCGGTTTGATTTTGTGATCAGTAAAGTGCAATGGAAAACTTGTTGCTGTTGTTTCCATTGCCTTGAACTTGCACTTTGCCCCTTGCACGATAACTTGCATAATGGACTCTGGAGACGTAGCTTGTGCCTCGGTTTCAACAAGCAGGGAAAGGCTTTTGCTGCGAAGAGCAGAGGTGACCTACCAGGAGATGGAAGCCCTGCATCATAGAGTCGAGGCTGCAGTGCAGAAGGAGGATATCGCCATCATGGTACTGGAGCATTTCGAAATGTTGTTGCGTGATAAATTCACCACGCTAAAGGATGAGTTGGAGCGGCTGAAGTCCCGTGAAATTGAGAGTGAACTATTCGGAAGGTTCTCCCAGCTTGCCGCTGATGTGCGTGTTTGCATCCAGGTGGGAATGGCCAAGCACTCCATGAGGCTAGCTGCACACTCCACTCGTCTCGACGGCACCAATGGTCCCAGTGCTGCGTCAATGACCATGGAAAATCGTCGCTCATGCAGTCAGGATTCCCCGCTGGACCTGAACAAAGATCAAGATAACCAGGACGTGGCCAATTGCATCTCCTCAATGCCCCCACTATCCACCGCTCCCCCAGAGGTCGCTATTTCCACATCGCACCTGGCAGTCGTCTGCGATGGCTTTCCTGAAGCTGCTCTTCCGAATCCCTCATCTGATCTGGGATTTTGTTTATTGTCACCCCTGGCGACTAAGTCAGCGTCCAGGTCTGACTCCACTCTGGAATATAACCTGCACCCTTCCAATGGGGGGAGGTCTGCAGTTGCCAAGGTGGCTTATGTTCCAGCCGTAAAGGCTCCCGATCCTGCCATCGCCCTACACCATACTCCCCATGCTTATATTTCAACTGTCGACGAGTCTGCTAGAGCAATCGAAAAGTGCGCCTCCGCCCGGCGCAATCCCGGAAAGAAGTTCCCCGTTACTCTCGCCACACTATTTGAGAAGACTGCCATGTCTCCGGATGCAGACGGTTATTTTGCTATTGACGCTGACAAAGCTAATAGGCCTTTTGTTACGGCTGCTGCCAAGATCGCCGTTGCCAAGTTCATCGCTTCTAGAATTGTATTTGTGGCGTTGACATTGACACATGGGGAGCAGCTCCCACCGAAGATGCATCTAAAATGGAATCTGTTTCTGGCCTTGGCCTTGCTGGAGGCTCTTCATCTGGACTGGATGGCCTTAATGGGCATCAACCTGTCAATAGCCCCGATTCAGGAGGCCATCTGGGTGGAGGTGTACACGGAGATGGGTCTGAGCCAGGAGGAGATTGATGCCCATTTGGCCGGACCGGCGTTCCAGGCCTGGCAGCGCAAGGGAAATATAAGAGGATGGGCTGGACCCCTGAAGCCGGAGTGGCGCCAGTTCCAGCTACTCCTGCAGCAGGAGATCCTGAGCGCCCAACGCAACCTAGGCATGAGCGTGGCCCTGCCCGCCTTTGCCGGCCATGTGCCCAGGGCCTTGAGCCGCTTGCATCCGAACACCTCCTTCACGGACGTCCAGCGATGGAATCAGTTCCCCGATCGTTACTGCTGTGGACTGTTTGTGGATCCCACTGAACCGTTATTTCACCAAATAGCGACCAGCTTCCTGCAGCGCGTTGTGACCATCTATGGATCCAATCACATCTTCTTCTGCGATCCTTTCAACGAACTGGAACCACCGGTGGCTAAGCCGGAGTACATGCGATCCACGGCGGCTGCCATTCACAACTCCATGACGGCTGTCGATCCGGAGGCCATTTGGCTACTGCAGGGCTGGATGTTCGTGAAGAATCCGTTTTGGACGCCGGACATGGCGGAGGCCTTCTTTTCGGCCGTGCCTCGCGGCAGGATCCTTGTGCTGGACCTTCAAAGCGAGCAGTTCCCGCAGTACGAGCTTACCCACTCCTACTTTGGCCAGCCGTTCATCTGGTGCATGCTGCACAACTTCGGCGGCACGTTGGGCATGTTCGGATCGGCCAAGCTGATTAATTCCGGGATCATAAGCATGATGATGGCAGTGTAATGGAGCTGTCACTTGCCCTTGTGGATTGTTGTTGAAAATTGAATTTCCAACGGGGGGAGGATGTTGGGACTTGTGCCAGCATCAATTATTATAATTATTGCTAAATAGTTTTTCTCGGTGTAACTAGCCGCAGTGGTCCGCTAATTGCCCGTTATCAGTAGTTCTGTATTCTTTGATTCTCCCAGCTTCGCATGCGCTTTGTTGTTCTTTTGTAGCGCATGCACTTTGGGAGCTTATGTAGAGCTTCTGCGCAAGCTCTGAGGGCACTTGTATTTCGGTTTTTGATTGGAGCGGCTTGTTCGGGGTTAAATTGAACCCCGGAAATAAAATTGAAATTTAATCATTAAATCGTGCGTTTAATTCGGCCGCTACCAAAAAGCTGGTAGCGTTACACAATCAATGGAAAAAGTTTCAGAGACTCTGGATAAAGTTGCCAAAAACTTTCAAGTGATATCGATGAAAGAGCAGTGTACCCAGGACTCTGGTGACACCGATGCAAAGAGCCATCCTTTTGACTTTTGAGCAGATTGCAACCAGTCAGTACCAGTAGTAGTACCAGTAGCAGTACCAGTCACCAGACAGTTAATATCCATAAAAGTTACTTTGCGGTCGACCGAGATTTATGGAGGCAAAGGAACCCAATCAAAGGGCTTAAATAACGGCAAACTCGAATAGTTGCGTTTCAATCAAATGAAAGTGCAGTTCGACGGCGGAAAAAGGATATTATGTTATTAAAAACGCAGGTAGAAAGCGGTAGAAAAAGGGCTAACTGGGCGGCGAATTGAAAGTACACAGTCACTGCCAAACAAACGTCAAAAGAGGTCGCAGTCCCAATGAAACCGAATCCCCAGAAATGGCCAAAAAAAAAAGTATGTACGGGAGGGGAAAAAAAAGAACTCGAAATTGAAAAACAAAAGCCAACTAGAACTTTGTTTTTGGTCAACACTCTAAGCCAAAAATCAACAAATATAAAAAATTTCATGGCACGTGAGGTAGCATTTCAATTTTTTAGCGCTAAAAGTTTTGGCAGCGCCGCAGCAGCAAAACGCCGCCGCGCCCAATTCCAGAACACCCCCGGCCATAAAACACCAGTTACTAGGAACCAGCAAACCAGGAGCCAAGAGCCAGGATACAGGTCCGCAGGACTAAGGGGCTGCCGGGAATTCCCGCACTCACTTGGGTGCGAGGCAAACAAGAGTGAGTCCTTCGCGTCAGTCATCCAGGGAGCCATTTGGGGAGCGGGCTCCATGCCCCACTTCCTCCACTTTGTCCGCTTTCCACTTTCACCTCTGCCGCTCCCCGAGGCAGGTGATGTCTGAACTTTGTGGTGGACCGACGAGGGAAAGGGTCCTGGTGGCCGATGATGAGCAGTTGCCAGAGATGGCCAAAAAAATCACTAAAATTTATGATATTATTTGGCAATAAAATTATTTAAAATATTTATTTTATTCCATGATAGATAACTAGTCTTCTTGAATAACCTTTTTTGAAGTAATATGAAACCTAAACCATCCATCTAAATTGTCAATAAAATATGGCTCACTTGCCCCCTCTCAGCACTGATGGAATCCTGTTGATGGCTTTTACTAACTGCAACAGAACTTTTGGCAAAGTCGGTCGCTCGGTGTGGCCCGAACTCGAAAAAATTGATTACTTTGTCGAGAGCGCGACACGGTCCAGTTTGGTCCAGTGGGGCTGGGATCGGGTCGGGTTGGCTCCGTTCGGTTGGCATTTTCAAGCTGTTGATTATGGCCACTGGCATTAGCTGAAAAATAAATATTTACCTTTGAAATTATAAGGCAAAGTTTCGCTTCAGCTTTCGGCATGAGCCCTATGATTGTTGCATCAGCATGGTTGGTTTCAAAAAGTTTCCACTTTTTGTTTTTTTTTGTCCGATTGCAAAACTAATTAAAAAGTTGATGAAGTTCGCCGCCTGGAATTGCTTTAAAAGATTTAATTCGTTTAATGATCATGATGATGCTTAGGGAGGAGGGGGAGGACAACCTTCAAAGGGTTAATTTCTTCTAAGGTTGTCAATGGCAATGACATTTTCGAGTTCTTAATAGACAAACTAAATAAATAACGTCTTCCAAACAGTAGTTCCTTCCCCCTGAAGCTATATTATTTTTTAGCCATTTTTTGTATAACTTTTTATCCGCCTCTCAGCGTTAAAGAATGTGTATAGTTCTTAAGTTTTGAGCGGAGAGCTGCTTAAGCCACTTTCTCCACTTGGACCCCATCATCCGCGCTTTTCCCTCCCCCCCACTGAGAAAATGCCAAATGCAAAAATTGTTTTCCAATTTCTTTTCTTCTTTTTCAATACACGCTGCGAGGAAAGGCAGCAAGGAGCTCCAAGAGGAGCGCATAACAGAGAACAACATTAGCATACAACTTTTCTTATTATTTTTTATGTGAAAAATTCTCCAAATTGCCGCCGTCACTGGGAAATGGTAAAGGAGTTGGCGGATGTAGAGTGGGTGGTTTGGGTGGCTTGGGTGGTTGGCTGATTGGGTGGCATTCATCCACCACCACCCCACCGTCAGCAACAAAAGTGCAAACGGCCAAGGAAGCGGAAACGGAAAGCATACAACGCCAGACAAACGCCAAAGGAGAATTTCGTCCTGCTTTTGGTGGTGTATCTTTTTGTATCTTGTATCTTATAGCTTCGAATATCTTTGTATCTGCATCTGTAATTGTAGTAGCTTTATGGCTGCGACTCTAGGGCGGGCTCTGTCTCTGTGTCGATGACTCAAAGCCAATGGCTAAAAAGTGAAAACCATCCTAAAAATACATAATAATGACATGGAAGGAAATGATTTTCATTGCCAGTCGGTTGATTGAAGTTACGGCGACCCGACTTCAACTCCCTTCGTCGTCGCCTTCGCCTTCGCCTCATTTGTCGCAAAGTTTTATTGAATTACTCGGGCGTGCCTCCAGTCGCAGACTGTCAAGTGTTTTTGGTGGCAACGGTGGAGTTCAGATGAGTGGAGCTTCCCCGAACCACACCGAGCAGGGTGGCAGCGTAGGAAGTTCGTCTTCCTTTTGATTATAACGCCTTTTGAAAATTCATTAAAAACTTTTTTTCTCATTTCGCTGCTATTTTCTTTTTTTCGCGCCGACGTTGTCAATCGATTAGCCTTCCTGCCATCTAGCTGTCCTCCGCCCCCTGGCAACGCCACCTGCATTCATTTATCATTTTCCGCCGCCGACTTTCGTCGCCGGGCGCCGGGCGCTGGGCGCCTTTGACTTTGCCTTTGACTTTCCGCCAATTGTCATTATTCATCGCAAACTGTTTTCATGCTTCTGCCACCTCCGATTCCATTGCCACTTCGTGGCACAGTCCGGAATGTGGAAGCCGGAACCCAGAACCCGAAACCCGGAAAGTTAGCCGAAAATTTCCCACATATGCTGGACACGGTGTGATTAATTGTTCCAGCCAGGACTCTGCCTACGAACACGGCACGAGTACTTATCAAGTGGGGTTATTTGTGTTGACTGACGCTAAATTCAGCAGTCAGGGCTCATAAAACATGACTACCCCTTCCATTACCCATCACCTCCCCCCACTGACTGGGATTGATTGTCTCGACGAGGCTGGGCTGTACTTTAAGCGGTCATTGACAAGTTCCGCTCATGTGATTTATAAACTTTAGTAATCAAGGGCTGTCGAACCCGAGTTATTGGAATTGTGGTAACTGTCAACTTTGCCAACTTTGTCTCTTCAGATGGCTTAGTTTCGGAATTAAAAGTTTTTTATTTAAGTTTGTACTTTTTTAGCTTGGTTGTTTCTATATATACTTTAAATTTCAAGGCATTTCCTGGTTTTTAGTTTGGTTTTTAAAGAGATTTGTATGATTTGAGATAGAGCTTTGGCATACTTGATATATACAGGGCGTATACTTGATAATTATTGTAAAAATCTTTAGAATAGTTTTTAATGAAGAAAAAAAACTTTTAAATACCCAAAATCAAAAACTAATCACGGATTATTATGGCACTTTAACGTATTCCATCGCAGAACCCATTCGATTGCAAATCTCCTAGCTAGTGTTGTGCTATGTTTGTGTTGCAGAGATTTCCCCTTTGGCATCAGCTTGAAACAATTGCACAAAGCAGCGGCAGGCAAGCCATTATATTCGGGGAATACATGTTCGGGATCCGAAAGCCAAACAAACACACACACACAGTATTTCCCATCTGGGTTCGCTTCTGGGATGGAACAAGCGCTACATCAATTTGTCGAATAAGCAACTTAATCATGTGCCATTGTCAATGCAATGCGGCTGCCTTTTGGCCATTGCCGGCTGGCTGTGTCAGGGGAGAAGGAGTCTTGGTGGAAATGGGTTAAGTCCAAAAGTGTTGAGGAATGGCGGATGGCCGGAATTGGAATTGGTACTACTGAGCTCAGTTCTCTGAGTCAGTCAGCCTCGGGATGGAGGATGGCCGGCAGCTGGAATAGATTCGTTGCCAGGGCATGGAATAAAAATTATGCAGACTCGAAACAAGAACACCAGCTAGAATTCTGGGTGTAGCTCTCCACTCAACCGACAAATGTGGCCATGCCACTTGCTGCCAAAATCAGCACTGCCAAAAACGGGGCATGTGGGTGGTTCGGCTCTACTTGACTCGCCTCTGACTCTGACTCTGCCTTCGACTCCTACTCTGTTTCTGTTTCTGTCTCTGGGCACTGGGCCTGGGTATGATTTTGATTTTGGCTCCTGCAGTTGCACAATTTGCCGACTTTGGGTTCCGTTTTTGGGCCATATTGCCACTTGCCACTTGGTTTTATGCAACAAATCATTGGCATAATTTAAAGCATAGCTCTCCCAGCCCAGCTCCCGTCCAGCTCTTTGGGGGGATATGAGCCACAGTGTGGGGTTAAATGCCATGCATGGCTGGCATATCCTTAGTAACCAGTATCCTTGGTCCTTGGTCCTGCCTTTACTATCCTGTTCTCCTTTCTATTCTGCCGTTCTCTGCATGATTATTGAATGTGGTCGGAGATTAATGATGCCTCTGTCTCGGTATCGGTATCGATTCCCATCTTCTTCGATCTGAGCCATTCCCCATACATGTTTTGCCGTACAGTTGGCTAGTTTTCCTGGTCCAAAGCGTATCAGCCGGATTAAATTTGCCCTTTGCTTCTGGATAGAAAAAAAAATGGTACTCTTTAAGTCTGATAGACCTACAGGCTTACCTTTAATATCCCAAAGACTCTTTACAGTAAAGTATATTGTATCTATTAAGTAAAATCATACGCAAGTGATAACTTAATTTCATAAAATCCCCATAAACTCTAAACCCATATACCTGTTGTCAGAAATAACAGCAAAAGTTTAGCCACTCACTGGGCCAACTTGTTTATGGCCGTTAGTTGCACTTGGCCAGAGGGTGGAATGGTGGCCAGGATGTGCGCAAATAACAAACAATAATAGTTGTAATGCTGCCATTCGCCAACGAGCAATTTAATTAAATTTTTGGCCTGGCCAAGGCCAGTTGAGTTTGGTTTGGGAGGCTCTGGGTATCTGGGCTTGGTTTTCCGCTTACGTGCCCAGAACTGGAGAAGCCAGTGCTTCATGCTCCATGTGTGAGCACCTGGAAAGTCTGTCTCTGTCGTATGGCGACATATGCGGCGCATAAATTAAACACTCCACGATGCCAGTAGAACGAACTGGCTCACGTACTGGCCGGGTAACTGGCGGGGCAACTGCCACCTGCCACTTGCCTCTGGCTTTTGGCCATAAACGTGTAGGCATTGCTCATTAGTTTTTCTCATCTAGGCAGTGCAAGGTAGATGGTCGTGGCAACTCCTTGAGACACACTCGCCGTCGTGTGTGCATATTTTATTTTATTGATTTAAATTATTTTTTCTCTTTTTTGAGCTGGCTACCCCCTGCTGGGGGACTCGTTCTCACCCGGTTCGCAGTTAATCATTTCTGCCAACCGTATTTATTTCGTTGTTGCAGTTTTTTGGCTCACGTCCGTTTCAATTTCCAAAAAGGTGTCTTCTGTTGGCTTCCCTCTTCCGATTGCTCCTCCAGTTGCTCCTCTGGTTGCTCCTCTAGCTACTCCTCCGGCCAGTGCCATAAACTTCGGGTTGGCACTTATTGAGAAAATTTACGGTGCCTCTCGGCGATATAAGCCAACAACTGAAAGTTTTTAAATGTGTTTCGGAATTTAACGAGCAATCCCTAGCTTAAGTTTTAAGTAATCAATTGATGAAAACTGCATATTTATAGAAAAGTTTTTCGATTAAAAATTTTGTAGCCCATTGTTTGTTATACGATAGTTTATAGTGTTGGTTTATCAATGACTATAAACTTAAATGCCCATAACGCACTGTACTGGCGGATTTAAATTATATTTTATTTGATTTTTTTGCGACAACTGCGCTTTGAGAGCCCAGAAGTGGCTGGGAGTGGGAGGGAATTGGCTTTTCTTGGCCTAGCCTGGCCTGCAATGATGAAAAAGTTGAAAATCCCTGTCTGGCAGTCATGTACCGAACGAAGCTGGTTTGTGCTCATTGAACTGTGTTTTTTGGTTGGAAGGCGGAGAAGGCCTCCCCCCGGCCGACTGTGGGCAGAAGTTTATCAATAAAATGCTGCGGTACACGAGTTATTTCTTTTGCATAGATGGATAAACAGATAGATTGGTAAGGAGGTCCGACTTGGTAGCTCCCCCACCTCTGATACGCTTGACTTCTCGGCACAGAAAGCTCTATATATTTTTTGGTTGAAAGAAATGGAAGAAATATTCATGTTCTGCGGCTGGATGGGTATTCCAACTATGCGACTCGGTGGAAATATGTTTTGGGTCATAGCCCAGAAGTATTTCGTTTAACCTTTTGTTCGTCCCAACAAAAAATGAGAAGACTGAGATCCAATAAATCAATCAGAAGCGATAAAACACGCAGCTGTCATTCCTTGTAATTCAATACTAACCAGAGTGCGGAAAACAGCACTCGAATATATTTGTTCTCTGAATGAAAGATTAATTTCAAACTGGAGGATGGAAGATGGAAGCTGGAAGAGGTGTGTGCGTATTGATAATTCAATTAACATGTTACTTCCACGAATTATGAACAGATTTTGCGAGCTGGAAATAAAGAATAGCCTCATGTCGTATCTTGTATCTGAGTATCTGAGCATCTGAGCTGTGTTGAAGAATTACTGGAGCTCAAATTTCAGACAGCCCAGAAATACGAAACGCTCTGGCCCCGGGGCCCCGTTTGTGAACAATTGATTGGAAAAGGATTCGGTGGGTAGACTGTTGAATTTTTTCCCGAAAATGAATTCCCATTGAAGCGTTAATCCATTTTAAGGTCCACAGTCCGGAGTCTCGGCAAGAAGGGTCACCAGAGTTGTTGCATGGGCACATAATCGGATTTAAAGGGCCAAGGTACTGGGTTACGAGTCCGGGGGCTATGAGTTTCGGGGCCTACCCTCGGGCTTGGGCAATTGCCCGTGCTGCCGCACTATTTAGTGACAATGACCTACTTGTTGGGCATCCGAGGTAAAGCATTTACGAGGGCTAAACAAAATTGTGCATAAATTAAAAAATTGGTTCGCAACATAAACTATGAAGCCATAAAAACGGGTGCCATAATGCCCTGCCAAAGGATATTGCCTCGTCAGCCCATCCGCCGTCCTGCCAGCCTCGCTTCCTCGCTGTTTTTTCCTTTTCAAAGGCAAAAATTGATGACAATGCGGCTTTTCATCGCCTCACCAGGCTCCATGGGTGTTTGGGTGTGTGTGTGTGCACAACAAAAGATAAAAATTTTCATTAAAACCATTATAAACTGATTTTGCTGCAGACAAAAAAAAAGATGGAATTATGAAAGAGAAAATATTACAATGCTATGCAGGAGAATATTCCTCTTTTCGACGCCTTCGCAAGGCGCTACACTTAACCGGATAATGAGGAGGATCCTTTGGAAAATCAATGCCGGCAAGTCCTTATTAAAATCCTGTTTAGAGCGGCTTCAAAGGACAGAGAGTGGTGTGCCATGATTCCACGAACTATTTCTGCTCTAAATGGGTTTACCCTATTTTTTGTAAGAGTCCCTCAATTGAAACCTCAATAAAATTGATTTCTTTATCCAAGTAGAGATCGCTTCCATTTAAATTGCTTTTAATTCGATATATGATTTGGCTAAGCCATTTAATTCACGATAAACCGTTTCTAACCACCAATTGAGCTCGGTACTCAATAAATATCATTGCCTGTTATCAGGCCCCACCCACATCTGATCGCCTTTCAGCGAAGCCCGGGCATCGGATATTCCATATATCATCCCCTTTGGATATGGGGGAGGACACAATGTATTCAATATGTACGGGTCTACAGTGCGTTTCTTAAATGTAAGGTAAGGTTAGGATTTATTAAAAACTATATTATTATCTCTATAATTTAAGGAATAAATATAAAAATATTTTAATTATTTTATACTTTATTTCTATACCTTTACATTTATGTACCTTACTGTTCTAAATCTATTGCTTTACTCAATTTACACACAGCCAGGCAGGCCCTGCCCGCCAGAAGACACATACGCGGTAAGCAAATATTGTATGTTGTGTAAATATCCTGTCTTCCTTTCAGGACTGCGCTTTCGGCTTTCCGCTTTCCACTTTGCATTTTCCAGTTCCCCCGCAGTCGCCAACGCCCTCTGTCGATATTAGGCTTTTGTTGGCGAATGTCGTGCTGTGCCAGGATATCCACGGGTGTATGTGTGTGTGTGTGTGATAACAACCCAAGGATTATTTCGCATTACTTTATTTTGCTGAGAACCGCTGGAAAAGTTTTGCGGTACTCTGGCTCACAGCCTTCGTCCCTTATAATTTACACGCTGATTGCGCGTCGGGATTAAGTATAATTTCTCTTCGGTTTTTCGGTCTTTTGCAAAATCCCCCTCAAACCCATGAACCCTCGTTCTTTTTTTATCAGATCCTCTAGGTGTATATTTTTTATATGTGATTTTTTTTTGGTTGCCTTTGCCTTGGCACGTTTTCATAAGCTTATGAAATTAATTGTGTGTGTGGTTGGCTGGGCAGATGAGGTGATGGATATGGTTATGGGTGCATTTGATTATGTTTTGGCTGAATAATGAAATTATCTGGTAATAAAGCGTAATTTCTTCCCCTGGCTGTTGGCAGTTTTGAAGGTATTAACTTGGCTCAAGGCCCCCCGGCAGCTCATGACGGATAATGGATGGCGTGGGATGTATGGATGGATGGGATAATTGAAATTCAAGGTTTTCGGGCAAAAGTCATTTGGGAAAGTGTCCGACTGACCCAACTGACCTAACACAGTAACTGCATTAAGTTCCCCTATCCCTGCGGCAGACCACCATGTAAGTGAATCCCAGAGCCCAGAAGACAGGAACAAATATTGAGAAAGCTGCCATAAATACATCCATCTATCTATCCGTACCGAGTCGGACATTATGTGGAATCGTTAACGAGGAGAAATTGATGGGGAAATGCCATTTGACGGGCTTATGGCTACACTCGAACGCATCACAGTAAACAACAACTGAAACATAATACAAATAATTAAAAATAGCCCGGCGATAAAGCGAGACAATGGCGGCAAAAATTGTCAGACTGTCAAATGGGACTTCGGGAAGGTCCAACCCCTGGTCGGTTCTGGGCAAAAACAATTGTGTCAATAGGTTTCACCCGCATTCAATGACAGATAAACACAAAATGATAATGGTTCCAAGCAGCTGCTGGCAACTGTCAACTCATGCCAGCTAACTAGAATAAAAGTGAAAAAAGTATATTGGAGATTAGTGTTACGAATAAAGGATACCTATTTGAGGGATAATTTCTGGGTGATTATGCATAGTTTTGTTAGTTAAAGGCCTATAAATAAAGTGTTAGGCATTCTTATTGTATTACAGAATAAAACACCTTTATTAGCCATAACCTCCCTCCATAATCTAGGGTATTAAAAAAGAAAATATGGGCGTCACCGAATCCAACAGGCTGTTGCTCCTTATGGGGTGCTCCTTAGACATGATCTATGAGACACACAAACATACTTTAGAGCAAAAAGGATGGTATGACAGAGGAAATTGTAAGGCGACACCTACAGCCATCATTTGTTTACACAATATTGGATATTGGATAGGATATTGGGATGGGAAGGGATGGGTAAGGATGGCATGGAGGCGAGGGCTCTGGGGAAAGGAAATAGGCATTAGCTTGAAATTTGTTAGGCCAAACACGCACTCAAGAAAGGACAACAATGGATGGAAAAGAATAATCGCAGGCGGACGGAAAATTTATGCAGGCGACAAATTTAAAACGCATGTCCTGGACCAGGACGAGGAGGAGGCGGAGAAGGACGAACATGAGGTAGCCGAGTGTTCAAATACAAATCTATTGTTTATTTATTGTCTGTTACTGTGTTTGCTTTTCTTTTGTCTGAGGACCGACCACACGCGTTCACCCAAAAATACAATAGGGTTCGATCCGGTCATCCTGGTCACGGATGATTATCCACCTCCTTCTCTCCCATTTTTTTCTAGAATCTCAGCCAGAAATAGTTCGGTGGCAGGTGGGCCTGGGCGGGACAGACGACTTCATTAGGGGATTGGCTCGTTTTACGGGCATTATTAACGTGAAATTGGCAGGCGGTCAATAGGTCCTGGTCTTTCCATTCTCTTTGGTTTCGTTGCACAGAATTGAGAAACCCCGAACCTGAAACAGAAGCCCGACGAAGCCACACAAGCAGCACCTCAAACAATTGGGATAATACGAAATCGGACAATGGGAAATGCGAGTCATCGACGAATGAATGAAGACGTTTCGTATTCCCAGTTGGTTTTCCTTACTCGAATTATCCCATAATTTTCCTTATAAATGCCCGAGACCAATTTGTGCCTTGAAAACTAAGACTGCACTAAGCCAGTCCACGTTCCAGTCCCAGCTCGAGAAACAAGCCACAACCACAAGATATCCATTCACGGCTATCAGGAAGCCATAATACATGCTTATCGCAGCCATTTCCAAAATAAAACGCCTTCCATTTGGGCCAAGCATGAAATTGTTAAAGTGGGATAAGCACATACTTGTAGTTTTTTGGGATGGAAACGTGTCACGGTCTAAAGGTAAAGTAAATATCATTATTTAAATCAAATAAAAAGAGTGTATGATACCTGGTACTTCTGATGTTGATTTTGATAAAGTCCTCCTTTCTCTCTCTCTTTCTATAGAATTACAAGTTGGATGCTATGTATTATAATATTTTAATAAATAATTATTCTTGTACTTTTTCCAAATATAATAAAATATTATACTATATTGTACATGGTTTAATAAATAAATAAAATATCCTTGCCATGCCTCACGAGTCCATCTCTAAAATAAATTTAGACCCTACTGCCCAAACATTTCTTGAGAGGGGTTTTTTGGCCCTTGCAAAGATTTGAATACAAGGAGTTATGGCAGAGGAGGAGGAGGAGGAGAAGGTAGAGCACCCCAAGCTTGGGTCCAGGCACCGCAACGAATCAATTCTGCTTGTGGGTTTCTGACATTAATATGACATTTATTTGTCAGAAGCCGGTCCCGCCCGCTTAAGACTCGTCCGATAACCCGTCAGATACATTCCGGCCGCCAGAGCCACCCCCGCCTATCCACTCAACCCTCTAAAATGTGCGACAGACGCATAAATTCGTTGGGCCGTTAAGCCCTGAGAAGACGCCCGGTTATCAATGGGTTAATAAACGCCGTTATGAAATATGAGTTCATTATGCCTAGTTATAAATTTTTTCTCCGCTCCACAGACCAAGCTTGTTGCACTCACAATCGCAGTGCACTGCAGGGGCAATAAATTCGAGACGAAAGCCTAAGACTGCCTGCAGTGAGGGGGGAGAAGGAGGAGTAGGACGTACTACGTAGGGGGAGTGGCAGGTCGTGGCAGCATATGGCTGGCTGGTCGCTTTTGTCGTACTTGTAATAAGAGATTATATTACTTTATGCGACTTTGGGCCATGGACACGCGTCCCGTGCTCTGTTCCCCCGGTGGGTTTGTGGCCTGTACTTAAGTTGATCCAGCGCTTTTCGGCCTGGCTTACTGCCGTCCGAAGGACACGCGTTGCTCTCGGCGAGTCCTTCAGACTTCATCCTCCGCAGAGTGACTGTCGGCAGGAAGCTCTTTGTGTGCGTTTATCACATTCGTAGATTGCAATCATAAATCAAACGTTTTGTATAATGAGAATTAATAAAGGGGCAACTAATAGTCCTTTTCCACTCTAGGAAACTCTTATTTCATATTTGAGGGATGAAGATTATGACATTCTGAATAAAATCTCAAATTCTTGCTACATCCTTTGGTGGATTTACAGGACTGACAACTGTGCCTACAGTATTTTTCAATTTACACCCGATTCTTAAGAGGAATACCTCAAACGATTTGTAGATCGGTTTTCAACGAATTTCTATCATAACCTGCCATCGAAATATTTTTTAAAATTTTCTTCAAATTTTTCTATGGGACCGGTCCGAACCTTGGGGAATGTATGGGATGGACACATGTGGCCCACTGCGATTTCTATATCTCGGCCAATTTTCATCCGATTCTTGAGCGGAATGTCTTAAACAATTTGTGGATCGATTCTTAATCCATTTCCATCAAAACCTAGGGGCAAAATATTTTTTAGATTTTTTGTAACTTTTTCTGATGGGACCTCTTGCGAAAATTGGGGAAGTCATGGGAAGGACACATGTGGACCACAGCGATTTCTATATCTCGGCCAATTTTCATCCGATTCTTGAGCGGAATATCTTAAACAATTTGTGGATCGATTCTTAATCCATTTCCATCAAAACCTAGGGGCAAAATATTTTTTCGATTTTTTGTAACTTTTTCTGATGGGACCTCTTGCGAAAATTGGGGAAGTCATGGGAAGGACACATGTGGACCACACCGATTTCTATATCTCGGCCAATTTTCATCCGATTCTTGAGCGGAATATCTTAAACAATTTGTGGATCGATTCTTAATCCATTTCCATCAAAACCTAGGGGCAAAATATTTTTTCGATTTTTTGTAACTTTTTCTGATGGGACCTCTTGCGAAAATTGGGGAAGTCATGGGAAGGTCACATGTGGACCACAGCGATTTCTATATCTCGGCCAATTTTCATCCGATTCTTGAGCGGAATGTCTTAAACTATTTGTGGATCGATTCTTAATCCATTTCCATCAAAACCTAGGGGAAAAATATTTTTTCGATTTTTTGTAACTTTTTCTGATGGGACCTCTGCGAAAATTGGGGAAGTCATGGGAAGGACACATGTGGCCCACAGCGATTTCTATATCTCGGCCAATTTTCATCCGATTCTTGAGCGGAATATCTTAAACAATTTGTGGATCGATTCTTAATCCATTTCCATCAAAACCTAGGGGCAAAATATTTTTTCGATTTTTTGTAACTTTTTCTGATGGGACCCCTTGCGAAAATTGGGGAAGTCATGGGAAGGACACATATGGACCACTGCGATTTCTATATCTCGGCCAATTTTCATCCGATTCTTGAGCGGAATGTCTTAAACAATTTGTGGATCGATTCTTAATCCATTTCCATCAAAACCTAGGGGCAAAATATTTTTTCGATTTTTTGTAACTTTTTCTGATGGGACCCCTTGCGAAAATTGGGGAAGTCATGGGAAGTACACATGTGGCCCACTGCGATGACTATATCTCGGCCAATTTTCATCCGATTCTTGAGCGGAATATCTTAAACGATTTGTGGATCGATTCTCAATCCATTTCCATAAAAACTTAGGGGCAAAATATTTTTTCGATTTTTTGTAACTTTTTCTGATGGGACCCCTTGCGAAAATTGGGGAAGTCATGGGAAGGACACATGTGGACCACAGCGATTTCTATATCTCGGCCAATTTTCATCCGATTCTTGAGCGGAATATCTTAAACAATTTGTGGATCGATTCTTAATCCATTTCCATCAAAACCTAGGGGCAAAATATTTTTTCGATTTTTTGTAACATTTTCTGATGGGACCTCTTGCACTTATTGCCCTATCGTGTCGGTCGTCTATCCTTGTTTAAATTGCAACTATAAACGAAATTTTGTTTTAAAGTTTAAGCCCAAACAGATTGTTATGCCAATGTTATGACTTGCACCCTGTTTCCTGGAACGAATTTTCCAATTTTCTGTTGGTGTTTCGACTGACGGCTGCTTTCAGCTTCACATTTTCGCTGGCCGGGAACTATTCGCACTTGGCAGGAATGCGAAGCCAGGAAGCGATGGCTGCTGGCCCTGGAGCGCGTTGGCAACCCAACACAGACCGATCTGATCCAATCCCATCCAGTGCATCTCCACATCTGGGTGACGCCACTCATCACACAGAACATCTCATCTGCAATGGCGCGTTAGTCGCTTCCGGTCGCTGCCCGACCCCTTCTGTCATGTCCAGTACAGCGTCCTTCGTGTGTGTGCGTTTGTTTGTTTGCTTTTGCCAAGGGCTTAAGCATTGCCCTTTTCGCCAATGAGTACCTACTCCTCCCCTGCTTGCCTGGGGCTCTGTGAACGCTCCCCGGGCCGATCCGCCCGCAATCAAGCGTTACTTTTGTTTGCTTTTCGGAACTCTGGTCCATTAAGTGTCGACGGAGTCGTCGAAGGCCGACGCCGCTGGTGACTTTTCGCACTCGATGCGATGCGACGGTCACGTGTCAGGCTCCGTTCTGTAATTGTATCTTATAGATACAATTACAATTTTTCAATATTTTCGCACAGCGGGCGCCGCCTGCGCTGCCAAA
Source organism: Drosophila monieri (assembly GCA_035047585.1). Classification (NCBI taxonomy): domain Eukaryota; kingdom Metazoa; phylum Arthropoda; class Insecta; order Diptera; family Drosophilidae; genus Drosophila; species Drosophila monieri. Next base: position 5,294,454 of record JAWNPJ010000079.1, on the reverse strand, counting down.
CGAGCGTACGCTGGGATACAGTTGCCATACCCTGTACTCGTTAGGGTTGAAGGGTATGCTATAATAGGAAGAAACTATTAGGATTTATTTCCAAAAAATATTCTATGATATTATACGGAGTTGGAGTTCAAAATGTAATTTAAAAAGCTTTAAAGTAGTGTCCCAACTCTTTCAATTATCATTAAAAGGTGAGAGTGTTCTTAGACATATTTGTTATTAGCTTATATATTAACATTTTTTATCTTAGAACTACTAGGTATCTAATGGTCTAAATATTTCAAACTATCCCTTGTTATATCCACTATTTCCCTCAGCTCTTGTATGCTCCTTGCTGGCTTCCCTTTTGAGGGCGTTATTATTTATTTATAGTGACACTTTATTGCAGTGCCACCGGCAACGGCTGCAGGATATGCACACGCACACGGATGCGAATGCGAACAAGGTTTCAAAATGAGAGGCAGGAGGCGAGCTCACAGGATCCCGAATACCGGACCCAGGATACGGGAAACGGGACACGGGAGACAGGACATGGGAGATTGTAATTGCGCATTTGCGGCGTCTTGGAGTCCTCAACGGTCGACGGAATGTGTTGCATCATTGCCTCGGTGGCCTTAATGTCCTGAAGCGGCGCGTCGCCTGCTTAATGTTGCATTGCGCATTGCACGAGTCCTGGGAGTCAGTCGGAGTCCTTTAGGAGTTGCTTTTGTTTAATTTAATGTGCCCACACAGTTGTCGTTGCTTGCCGGCACTCTGGGTATTATCATAATTTTTCAATTTATTAACAAAGTCAAAACAGTTTAGCCCTCGCCGCCACCGCTGGCATCATTTATTATCTATGTTATGCAAGGACTTGGTCTCCATCCTTCGTCCTTGGCCGGGATAAATGTCCTGCGGTGTTTTGGCTACAAATGCGCGTTAAAATGGCTTTAATTGTCAGCCATTTCATTTCATTATTTATACTTCCGCTTTGGGGATCTATGCTGCAGTTGGAGTGTTTCTGGATATTGTAATGTTTTGTGAAATTGGAATGGTTTTTGTATTTTCTTATTTTCGGACCGGAGGTACGACGGCTGTTCCCACCACCACTCCAGTCCACTCCAGCGCTGATTAAGACAAATTTTCAATTCATTTCTACAGCTTTCAAGCAGTCAAGGCCCATAAATGATTCATTTCCTTTCCGGGTCAGAACTTAAAATAAAACAAATTTATAAGAAAATATAAAAAAGTGGGTATTGGAGGAGAAACATAGACTATGAAATACCTTTTTATATTTTTAAAGCTTAAAAATATTTAATAAATTTAAGATTTTGGGGTCTTACCCATTTTTAGGGTAAATATTTTGGGGTCTATAAGCTGTCTGTATGTCCATCTGTGAGTACCTTTTCAGAGGAGCTTATACGAACCGATAGCTTAAATTTAATAAAATGATTTCTGATTTTAAAAAGTATTTAAGAATATATATACCCTTGCTTAATGTATTTAAATATCTACATAAGTATGAGATAATACTTTAAATTGAAATTAAAATGAACTGTGCCGCGTTGGCTCGACAAGAGCCCCTTCAGACAATGGCCTGTCACTGCCGGACTTTATTTAATTGATCAAGAGCCTCGAGAACTTCAAATGCTTCACTTTAATTGACCCAGAAACTGAGGGAATTTTGAAATGATTTAAAACGCGACTGCGGAATAGAACGCGGAATAGAGGCGCTGGAAGCGGTGGCTGTTGCCACTTGTGTGGCACCCACGTGGGCTGGGTAAATAAGAACTTTAACACTCAAAGTTGCCACCGACTTTTGGGGGCGTGGCAGGCGAAAAACCGAAATCCAATTTGCAAGTTTCTCAAGTGGCACACACACCTACATATATGTGCGTGTGTATGGGAGTGTGTATATAAATTCTTAGAAGCAATAGCAGCAGGTAATGGTGTTTGCTCAGGTATGCTAGACCCATACTTTTTAACCCCATACTCTTCAGAGCTGACAATCACGCACGATTTCAGGGAAATCTAATTTAAATACGACTACACGTCAGGCTGGCAAGGAGTCGAGTGGGGCTAAGGACAACCTTTGATGGCTTCTCCATGCCCCCAACTCCCAACCAGAGTTACCAGTTACCAGTTTGCTTTAGTTAGTTAACTGTTTATGAACTAGCTGAGGAGAATGGGAAGGTTGGGGCCAGGAGGTGCCGGAGCTATAGGAAGGGGCGTGGCCGGGCACTTTACACTTTTGTAGCAAGCAGCCTTTCCAGCTCTTCTAAAGTAATTAAGTGTTTTTCCACATGATGGCTTCATAGACTCTCCCTCTGTTGCCCAGGATCTGGAGGCAGCCGCACCGCCTCGCACCGCCCATTTCGTTGCAACTTCTTGCACTGAATACTTTTATAATTGGTTTAAAAAACGTGAAAAGAAAGTGTTGCTTGGTTTGATACTTGCAGATAGTTGAAACCCCGACCCTTCCTGCGAAACACCACTTTAGTCGAGCCGCTTATAATAAACTTGCACCTAGAACTAAGAGCAACAAAAGCCCTAGACTCTCGGCAACAGCAAAATCATTAATAAACTATTAAGGTATTTCTTGTGCTTCCAAACTGCCGAGTTTCCCGGAATGGGATTTGTGCCCGGAGTTCACAGGACTTGCTGCCAACTTTTGTGGCAGTCGGCGAAATTTTGATCTCGCAGGCGGAAGCCACAGATATCCCCATTAAAGGATGAGAATGGGGTTTTATGGAGCTTAATCAGAATTTTAATTAAACCAACTTTAGCCTCTTTGAGTCTTTGATGGCTCAAGCGAATAATATTTAAAATTCCATAAATATAGTTGGGATTAAGCAATCGAATCACGTACTTACACTCAACACTTCCGTGACGTAGAATGTATCTCACAGATATATCTCACATACATATGTTTGGAGGAATTTTTTGTGAACTTTGGAATTGGCAATTCGCCCTCATAAACTGGCACCATGTTAACCATTAACCATTATCACATTTTAGCCTTAATGGATCCAAATGTTTATTTTACAATGCTGAACATTGCCCATTCCCCAATGCCATTCAAGGGGCAAGTTGCAGTTGCAGTTGCAGCTAGTTTGCCATACAAAACATTTGTAATCAGGTCCAATTAATCTCGGGGCTCGCTCCTCCGTTGTTGCCTTGAGTTTGCCCAAGAAGTCTGCTGGTCGTAGTCGCTGTTAAAAATAATTTCTGTTGACACAAAGATTGAATGCCTCTTGCGGCAGAAGTTGCAGGGGCAGGGGCAGGAGGCTGGAAGGCAGGCCGCCAGGCAGGCAGGCAGAGACCCGTAAAAAGACAAACAACACTCGACTCGGCAACGCGATCTGCGATAATTTATGCCTTCGATCCCATGAAGACATGAAAAATGTCGCCGCAAGTTGCCACAGCAATGATGACGACTCCTCTGCAAGCCAACGATCCGCCGATCTCCGATCTTGGATCTCCCAGTCAAGTCACACGAAAACACCCAACCAAACTGATCCGATCCAATACGATGCGATACGAGTCGATCGATGGCCTTTGCCAAATGCAGAATGCCTCCGGTGGAGAGGCGGCGAGAGGCATGGATGGTTGGGGCACTGAATGGTTGTTTGCCTGTTTTCGGAATCGAGCATAAATTAAGTTGACAAGCGCCCGAGTTGCAAGATGCGGTGCCACATCGGGTGACTGAGTGTTTGTACTAGTACTCTGGTAGTTGCACATATTATTCTGCCTTGAAATACCTCATATAGAGGCGGTAGATGGGTGTATAAGAATGAGATATTGTTTGCCTAGTAGTAATAGGTATTAATGATAAGAATAAATTAAAAACTAAAATATACTAAAATACCTAATCTTCAGTAAATGTCTTGTTAGACTAAGAATAGCTACCGAAGTACCCTTCAGTATACCTTAGTCGTTTAAAGCCCTAGTCCTCAACTGCTTTGCCTCCCAAACGACCAAAAACGTCCAGCGTCAATTTAATGTGTGGACATAATTTTCCTGTCGCATTCAATATGAGATGCTCACACACACAAAAAGTAAGGAATATAAAAAACAAACAAGCTGCACAAAAAACCATGCACGTGGATTGCATCACTGATGCCAGGCAAGTCAGCGAGCTGCAAGGACCGCAGAATGTTGCACTTTGGCGATGCTGAATGCTGATTTCAGTGCGATGATGTTGCCGGTAATGGGCATGGCAATGTGCGCACGTTAGTGCAACGTTTTTCTTATGGGGTCTCTCGATGTGAGTGATATGAGGGCGATTTGGTTGCAAGTTGGCAATGAAAGTGGGGAAAAGTGCAAAGTGTAATGGAGGGAAAAGTGCTTTCCAGAGGCAGATAAATGGGGCAAGTAGCCGATAAAAAGGTTTAATGAAAGTAAAATAAACTAACTTGCACCATTTATGTTAAGTCTCTGAGAGATATTTGATTAAGGATTACTTGATGACTTGATAACCTATCCCTCATCAAACAACCTGTTGCCTTTTATTTCCATATACTAGCCCCATCACTTCCTCCTGCCACACAATAAGGGCCACCCATTGTTCACCGGCGGCTTGCACTTAAAAGGCTAGTTAATGAAGTCATTTTTAAGTTGCGGCTTCCGTTTAATTGTGGGTCGTTGCGGTCTAACCTTTCCGGTGGCCTCGCCGGCAACTCCCCCGCATGTCAATTGCTGATGAGCCTTTAATAATGCCTCTTTTTTCGCCTCTCTGCTGCTTTCTTTTTTCATACTCTTCCGCCTGGTGCCATCGTAATTCTTCTCTCGGGCCCGACTTGCCGCTTAATTCGATTATGGCGCGGCGACTTTCAAGCAGCGGCCCGTCCCCGGCACTGAATGCGGCACATCCGCGTGGCAAACGTTGCTGCGTTGCAATTTAATTAAACGGAGTGCAGGCTGGCAGGTGCCACGGGGGTGTTGGTGTAGGTGTGGGCGTGTGAGGGGGGGTGGCTGTTGCAAAAAGGCCGCCGCCGATCAGGCGCGATTATCAGCAATTGTTGTACACCCACTCGCCCCGGGAAATGCCTGGAATGGAGCGTGGGTCGGAGGATATATTTCCAATATGAGGATGCCACGTGCGGCATTTTGCGTTTGATGCAAGGCATCCTCAGAAATGAACAGGAGGAGTGTGTTTTTGGTGTGGGGTGAGGTGGTGGCACAAAGCTTTATTTGGCAGCCAACACGCCCACATAATTATCGCTATCGAGTCTTGGCTTCGTTGCACGCGCCACACTCTGAATCTCCTTGCCACACTCTCACTCTTTTGTGGCAACTTGAAAATCCCCCAGCTTGCAATTTGTGGCAGAAACATTTGTTGTGTTTCTTAACAGACTTGAGAGACTTTCATCTTAATTTTTCCTGAGTTTGCTTAATAACTATAATGGTATTTTTTAATTTTGAATTATTTATTTTCCACAGAATTTAACCAGACGCATGTTTGGCTTTCAAATGCAACTTTTGGCTTGGCTTCTGGTCTGCAATTTTATTTAATTGAAATTTTCGTTTACCGCCCGGCACTAATTGGATTATCTGCGAGCCAGGGACACTCTCTCTCCGTAGAGTGTTGCACTCTAATGGAGTTGTTGTGTTTCTGCTCGTAGTCTCGAACTCAATTATGCACATTACATACGAGTGGGGCTCTGGACTAGAGAGCTGCATGCAACTAAACGCAATTGAACAGGCCTGAGCTGTAAGTAAGCCGCACTGGCATAAAATACATAAATTCGACTAAACGAGCGCCTCGCAACTCACTTTCGAATTTTAGAAATGCGAATTGATTTTGTACGTCAACCACTAACTCAATCGAATTGACCCGACTTGACGTCGTCGGCCTTTTTGCCGCCACTTTGCATTCTCGATTGGGAGCATTTCGAGTCGAGCCGAGTCGGTCCTACTGGTCCTGGCCTATTGACATTCCCATTGCGATTTGTTTTCAGCTCACTTGACAGGTAATGGCAGCCCAGTGGAAGGTCTCCGACATCCGATGTGCACTGGGATGAAATTTGTGAAGTTTTTAAGGATTTCTAGAACCCAGCACTTTATAATCAAGTGTTTTATTTAATTTTTAATGATTCAGCGATGTCGTGGTTGAAAAGAAAGGAATTTTTATTAATATATCCTTTAAGTCCTTATGTTTTCTTTCAGTGCTTTGTGTAGAAAACCCCTTTGCATTGTCAACCACTCAACGCTCCTTGCTCTCATTGTCACCGGGAACGTTGGCCGTGACAAATTGCTTTAACATTGATTTAAAGACAACACGGAAAGGACAGACGGACCAACAAAAAAAAAAGGAAAAAGGAACCCAGTAGCGAGCAACATTTCACACAACTGCCACGAAACGTCAGGCCAGACAACGCCCTAATCCGCCCAAGATCCGAGGCGAAGTGCACTCCCCTCCGGGTTATACCGCCCGGGGCTGAGTCATTGAATCGATTTGAATAGGAAGCTGGTCGAGGTGGATATGGTGGATGATGATCATCAAGGAGGAGGTGGTGACCGGCAAAGGGCAACAAGCAACGGGCAACGGGCAGAAGGCAGAGGGACGACCTTGCTAGCGAATGAATAAATTGAATGCGTTTTCAATTTTTAATAAAGCAAAAATGGACGAGCAAATCGAAGCCGATGCAGGAGGCATCGAATTACGGATTTCAAACCGCACGGATGACGATGAGGACGACTGAACGACGACTCGACGACAACGAAGTTGGCCATTATCCTGGATTTATGTGTATCCTGCTGGTCTGCTTTTTTCGGGCCTTTCGCCATAAACAATTACAGGGACCGTTTACTTTTTGCACTCACTGTTTGCGTCAGCCAGCTGCGGTTTTTATTATTCGTCCAGTCAGTCCTTGGCAAAGTCAATGTTGGTCCTTTGTACAGGACTTCGCGGGTACTCCCTCTCCCTCACCCGCTCTCTCTTCTTTGAGCTTTTGCATTTTAAAAGCAATTAGCAGGGAATTTTTTTTTGCTTCGTCGTTTGTTTTTGTTTTTCTTTCCCCATCCCTTCTGAAGCCCATTTTTTATGATTTTTTTTTTATTTCTTACCCAGCGATTTTCAATAATAAAAGTGAGCCCAAAAAACCTTTGTTTGGTTTCTCTGGCTTGTTTGTTGTCCTTCCAGCCAACATACAGAATACAGCGACAAAGGAGGAATTCTTTAATTATGGCACCGACTGTAAGATACCCAGATACCCTTAGCACTTTCACAGACTTTCACGTCTCTGCTTTCTTTCAAGGAGAAAATTGAGTTTTTTAATTGGAATGGGACACAATGGGAGAATGGTTATTCTACCCATTCAACCCAGTGATCACGGAAAGCAATTTAAGATGTGACCCAAAAAATAAGTTTTCAAGGAAATTAAGATATTTCTTTATACCACAACCTATCCTAGTAACCTATATACCCCAGAACATAAGGGAGTTTTGGTAAAAAGAAATATCTGCAAAAACCACAGGACTAGAAACCCAAAAGAAAGTAAAACTTGAAATGTTGACATGTCAATGCATTCTATTTGATGATTAGAAAGATTAGCTTTAAAGACTGTCAGATGCAGTTCTTGGAAGTTATGGAAAATTTTAGAGTCTAGTTCTTAAATATTCAAATTTCACTTGACCACCTCTCTCTTACACCTAATCCCCCTGTCCTTTTCTTTCCCCATCAGCCAGATGAGTGATGCTTTCTCTTTCGGAGCTCGGAGTAACGAGCGTCAGCTTGCTGACCAAACAACTTTTTGCCTGTTTTGCTGTTTGCCGAAACAGGTGGCGTTACCTCTGCCGCCATTTCCCACTTTTCCTCACTCGTTCCAGCCATTTCCATTTCTGCCCCATGGCCCGCCGACGCACTCACATCCATATCCTTCATGCTGTGCGGTGCGGCGTCAATCAAATGATTGATCGACTTGATTACCCCCCACCCGGCTGGCGATTTCGGGTGTGGGAAGAAGATTTTAATCTGCCACAGCCAGGCGCATTAATAAAACAAAAGAAACCGTAAAGTAGCAAACAATATTAGTAGCCCCCCATCCCCGAAAGAGAGCGGGGGAAATCAGTCAATTAGTAATCATTTCGGGGCAACAAGGAGAGGCGCCTCTTCAAATTTATGGAGGAAACACTTCAGAAATAGATAATAAATAATACTGTTCATGGGGTCTCTTAAGGCTTGTTGTGGGGCAAGTAATATTTTTTCGGAATTCGGTTTTAGGTCTTTGGTTTCATCCATCAATCAATCAATCAAGCTGCGAAACTATGCAAAGAGCTCGGAAATAGTTCTCGGACTGTTTGAGGTTGCTGGCATCAATTATGCGCCTGTCCTAATATTTATGAAAATTGATTTCGGTTTGCCTTCGAAAAGTAAGGAAAAACCCTCAAATGTCAACATCAATTACTGGGATTTATGGATGGAAGGCCCAGTGCTCAGCAGAATAAATCTTGAATTGAGAACTTTGAGCTACTTTATCTTATTAAGAGAGATACACTGGAAACCCTCCCCGAAGCCAGGTGAAAGAAAAGTGTAGAGGCTCACTCTGGAATATCTCGTTAATTGGTTTCTAAGCGTTTTGTAGCTGCCGTCTATTGTGCTGGCAGTACAAAGGGCCCGAGGTGTCGACACAAAGGTGACACAAATGAAAATGCAATTGCCAACTGTAAGTGCGAATGAGTTTTGAAAAACCAAACTGAAAATCGAATTGAGTGGCGTTGAGCTGTTCTTAATCCGACTTTAAGTCGCGTACTGATGAAAAGGTGGAAAAAAATATAATTCCCAACACAATGGGACACGATGAGTAATGAATTGAATGCACCAGGTAGACCTCGCAGGGTACAAAATTCAATCAATGCGACACAGCTTAGAAATGCGTTTGTCATAATTTCTATGAACGATTGCAGAGGAATTCCTGGCATATTCGAGAGCTTCATGCTGCGCAGTGCTGTGTACTTTTGCTTTTATTTTGCAATTCTTTCATTCTTCTCCTCAGGAAATGAAATGAATTTTTCAAATGCGATTTTCCGAATGCCTCGAGTTGTCTAAAGAATGAAAGAAATCGACAAGGTAGTGAGACAGCAGTGCCAATTGTGTATTGACCAGTGTTATTGACATGCATTGGATGTCCTTGCCGTGGAAATTGGCCGAAAAGCATGCTACACTTTTCAAAAGTGCATTTCCGAGACATTTATCTTGAAAGATCAATGGAAAACACTCTTAATAATCACATCTAAAGTGCTCTTGTTTCATTAGAACAAATGCATGTCAAGATATTTGGGATTTTCTACTTCTAAGCCCCTATTTCCACTGTATCCTGTACGTGCTGACAGTTTGCAACCAAAAAGAAACGGAAACGAGAAACGTGGCAAGAGAATGCTTATAGATCATTGATTCCTGATAATAAAACTATCAGCAATGACGTACCGCAGCTCGACGTCGTACCGCGTATAAAAAACAATAAAAACTCAATAAAAGAAAAGGCTGGGGGCTTTTAAACCACGCTGCATGGCCCAAGGATATGAAGGATGCGAGGAGCGAAGGAGGCGGCTCGGCAAAGTGCTAAGCGTAGGGCAGGCTCTGCTAAGACAAGAAAGGAGGAGTGCACTGAGAAAAGTTGGTTTTGTAAAGGGAATTGAAACTTTGGTTTTTGTGAGATCCTGTCTTCTAAAGGAACTACCTGGAAGCAGCTATTTTAATAAAATAACCATTTATTTTTCCTTTTATAAAAACTTTTTCTTAAGTGTTAACAAACACAACGATGAAGCTGGCAAAATGACAATAGATTTGATTTTACCAGCCTGGATATGGGGGGACCTCGGTTCCCGGACCCTGGGACCCCAGGGACTTTTGCTGGCTGCTGTGTGATGGCAGTCAGGACCCAGGACACAAAAGCAAACAATAAAAAAAGAACAAAAAGGAGAGCGAAGCGCAAGAAATATAACAAAAATTGAAGACGGCACTAAGGCAGCCAGCAAATAGTTCAACAGACAAAAGAAATAAACGGAGAAATATATATATAAAAAAAAAAAATAAAGTAAAATAAAAAATAGGGAGTGGAGGAAAGAGGCGGTCACAATAAGCGCACATTTAAAAGTGTCAAATATCCTTTTTATGCGCTTTCAGCCCCGCCCCCTTTTTTATTTTTCCTTCTTGTTGAGGCGACCAGCAACAAAACACTTTATATTCCAACGAGTATTTTTTTCCACTTCTTTGTCACGAAGCTGAGCAGAAAATTGTATAGAAAGGTTAATGCGATTTGATTTAAAGAATAGAACCGAACAGAATCAAGATGTAGATGTTCAGATGCCGGAGATGAAGAAGTTAAAAAGTGAAGACCCTTGGCCTGTCAAGATCCCCGCGGGTCCCGGCCATACATTTCCATATTTAAAAGGTTCTTTATGACTTCATTTCAGTAGCAGGTTTGGATAGTCTCTAGTCTCCCCCCCGGCTCAGGCCAGCAAACAATTAAGCGCTAACACTGCCGGGTCTTCGGGGCCAGTCCTAGGCCATTGTCCACTGCCAGTGACATTAATTTAATCCTTGAATGCATCTTTGACAAAACACCATCTACATCCCAGTACCCGGACCGGGACCAGACCCAGGACCAGGCCCTCCTCAGCTCCTGTGTGAGCCATTGTCAAAGGAATTAGTTTTGTGTTTTTGATTTGCGGATGGAGGCCCGAGCAGAGCTCCATCAGAGGACTACTGATTGCTTAAATAAATATGCCACAAGGCAGCTGGGAGCTGGGAGATGGGAGACCCAACTGCGAATAACGTGCCCCAAACAATGGCACTCTGCATTTTACACAAAATCCTCCAAACTGAGAACTGAGAGCTGGGAATGAAGTGTAATTTGAGTTTGTGCCTGTGACACTTTTGGGCACTTTATTAAAATATTCGACTCTGGCCATGAGCCCGGTAATCATTGTTTGGGAAGGCGTTTTCCATGTTTGGTTGGGGGTTTTTCTCAAAAGATTTAGGAGATTATGTGCGACAATATGTGTCACAGATGGGTTGATTAATTGTGGAGTGAGGTGGTGGAGCGTTTGGAAAATAAATGAGAAAATATTCTATTCAGTCTTGGCAGTTGTATTTATTTCTGTGAAGTCAAATACCTCTGGCAATCTCTCTGCTACATCTAGACTTTCAAGTCATCAATAATATTTGCAATCTTGGTACACATATCTGGCCGATTCAAGCCAAACAACTTATCAGGCACTCGCCTCGCAGGCAAACTTGTTTTCGTGTTGATTGATCGGCTAACTGAAATTGTTGCAGCAACCGACAATCAATTTAACACCAAAATTGCACGCTAATGAGTTGCAACAACCACAAATTAGTCAGCGATAGTCGGTGGAGAGGCTAAGGAAATTATTTAGCTACAAGAATGCCAAGAAACTAGTTCTGGTCAGAGCTTGCTGACATAACAAGTCTATAGCTACACTTGAAAAAAGGATTATTACGGAGGGATTAATAGTACTTATCATAGTTCTAGAGTTGGAAGAATATTTAGACTATATACTCTTCAGAAATTATAAAGAGATAATTTAATTATTCAAAGTTTAAATTTGTCCCTCATTTCACAGTACCTCTTTGTACATAATTTGTTATTATTATTAAATTATTTTCCAGAGTATCGTGTCGTTGACCAGCCCAGTTATTAATTAATAAGCGAAACGTTTTAAATTAATTGCAGTAATTTGTTGCACCGTCAGTGGTCTGAATTTCTGCCTGACTAGGGTTAAGATCGATCGATCATATTGGGTCATAGAAAAGGGGACATTATGTCGACAATAAGCTCTGATTGCTAGCCGGAATTGCTGAATGTTTCGAGGAACGAAAGGACAATCGGGCAGGCTTTCACCACCACCCCCGCTAGGCCTTTAATTTTCCGGAATTTCAATGCCATCCCCGACCTCCTCCTTAGCATACAATAGCGACTTAATTAAGTTGTCAGTTCGGTGGCATCTTCATAAAATACTCATTACCGCGCAAACCAAAGCAAATCAGATGTCACAATTCAAGGTCCTTTCATAGAAGGTGGTGGTGCGGCGGTGGCAGTGGTGGTGGTGGTTATGGTTATGGTGGTGCGAGGCCTCTGGTGTCACCCTTTTGGCCGCTGTCCTTGCCAGACTTGTTTGCGTTGCCTACTAATTTAAATATAAACAAGTTCTCGTCCCATTTCGGCTTCTCTGACAGCAATGAAAATGTTGCGCACTTCCTTTTCTGCAGATAATTTATGCATATAAAGAAGGACGTCACAAGGATAGAAGCCAAACCGAACCGAACCGAACTGAACTGAACTGATATTATGCCGACCCCTTCGGTAGACACATCCTGACATTTCGCTTTTAATGCAAATTTATATAGACGTCGCGACTGTTTTGCCAGGATACGAGGCGTTAGGCGTTAACTGACATTTGTCGCTTTTATTCATGGTCCTTCGAGGGATCTCGGGTTAATGCCTGGGGTTAGAATTATGGGCTGTGTGTCTCTTTTTTATTCGGGGTATTCGGGTGCCGTGATTTCCGCTCTCCGTGGGCAGGTCCAACTCACATATGACTCATTTCCGGTCGCCGGCAGATAAGAGTAGTTTTTGAGGTGGAGTCCTGGTGGTTGAATCCTCCGCATGAAGGTGAATTGATTCATTAGGTAAGAGCTGGGCAGGAACATACTCGGAAAAGCTGACAGTTGTCGGTGGGTGGGTGTTGCTTAAGGGCTCCTGAGGGGATTTCCAACTGCCTTTGGGTGTGAAATCCAAAATGAAAGCCAAACGAGCTGTCAAAGATGCCTTGTTTATGATATTTGATAAAAAATCAGGGACATGGGTTAGTACTGGCTTAAAAAGCAATATACTGTTCAGTTTATTTTCTATATTTTAATTGGAAAGTGCTCATATATTGCTCTTTCAAACTGGCAATCCCATATTGTTCCTGGCTTACCATTGTACTTTTTCCATTAATAAAATGTCTTTGACCTAAATTTTAAATCCAAAACCACAAAAAGCATGAAAATAAAGTACAAGCCACTTGAATTCGGGGCTTCCGAGTAAACAAGAACCCTTCCAACCTTGCCAACTTATTTCCAAATTATTGGAGCATCAAAATCGCAATGATTATTGTGTGTATAGTAAATGCAAAAAATAAAGTAGCAAGGAAAAATGAGGAAAAGAAAGGAAGGCAACGGCTGGGAAGGACTTGAAGGGCGAAGCTGAAATAATGTCGAGGCGAGGCGAGGCGAAGCCAACACGAAAAATTGCGAAATGCGGTGAAGCCAAGTGAAAGTGCTGAACAAAATAGAGAAAAATTACCCGACTATGGCAAAAGGGGGTTGCCAAGAAAAACATGTTCACACCTCCACGGGAAAGGGGGCCGGAGCGAAATGGTGTGGGCGTGGACTGGGGCGACAATCTCCCCTCGAGGATTCGGGTGGACTGCTTACCGAATTCGTGGTGCGAATATAAAGTAAATAAAAATAAAAACATAAAAAGCAAATTTCGCATTTGCAAATAAATCAGAGGGAAATCAGTTGCTGACAGAAGGGGAGGAAGTATTTATGGCTCGGATGGGTGGACGCTCCAGGGACTTTTGTCCTCTTTTTCACCCCTCTTCTGGACACTTTTTCTTTTCTCTCAGTGTGTGTGTGTGTCTGTGTGTGTTTGCCAAAATCGTTGAGAAGAGAACAAATTCACAGAAATTAAGAAACAAATCGAAAATCAAGCAGCCAACACCCGAGGAAACTAGAAAAGCGTGTGGTGTGGGCGACAGGAAAAATTGAGAAACGCGTCAAGTGAGGGAAAATTGTATAAAGCTTGTTTGCTCATCTCCCACCCTCGAGCCAGGCTTTTCTTTTTTCCATTTCCTTTGCCATTTTTTTTTGTATGCATTTTTATGGCACATTTTCAAATAAATTTGCCAAGAGATTAATTCGGACCGTTTGGTAGCGTGTAAATAAAATTTTCATGAACTTCTGCTGTGGGTGGGTGGTAGTGGGTGGGTTTTCCTCGTAGTTTTTCTCCCCCGATTTTCCAGTCCAGCTCTCCGGCTACGACTTCAGCACTGGCTTTGCACTTCTCCTGCGACTGGCAGGACTGCTAGGACTGCCAGGACTGCTGGGAGGGTTACGCTAGATTTGGCAATGTGTTAAATGTTGTTGAAATTTTCAGTTGGCATTTCGAGTGCCAATCCTCCAGCTGGATGGCAAGTTGCTTAATTAAGATGTCAAGGTTATTGTTTCCCGGAGTGGTTCCTGAAGTTGCCACATTAATAATTGCATATTTCCCCGACGAGTGGCAAGGACCTCTAGATGGTTTAAATTAGCTTTCAATTAGCTGGGGATTTTTGCTCAAAAAACTACTATGGATTGAAAAGATTAAATTTCTCTACCCACTAACATTGTGAATCCTCTATTTTCACATCATAATTTCAAAAATAATTTTCATTACAGCTCGACGTGGCAGGACCCATTACTTATTTACAGAAAATTACCCAAAGTTTTGCGTTTCATGTGCAAATTTCCATTATAGACCGAAAACAGCAAGGCCTCCCACTCCATTTTCCATTTTCAATAAATCTGGACTCGCCACCCAGCAGGTTCATTATCTTTTAATGCGCCAATGTATTCAGATAAACACAATTCCAAATTCACACAAAAATAATGCGTCAAAATTATGAATTCAACGTTTGCCAAATCAATGAAAATTAATTTCATAAGCAGAACACAACACGCGGGCCCAGAAACAAACAACAAACACAGGTTTCTGGGAGGTGGGAGCTGGGTGGAGGCTTTAAGTGATGGGTCTTTGGGCAAAAATGAAATTACATTTTCATTATATCAATTCGCAATCGGTCCAGGCCAGGGTTCTCTGTTCGGTTAATGATAAAATGGAAACAGTGCCTCCATGTGTGCGTACGGAACAATTATAAATGCGCATCAATTGATGTAGTTTAGTTGCAAATGCAAAGCACACACATACAGTGAGAGAAAGGGATATGAAAAAAGGGTTCATTCATATAAGAATTTAAAAAAAATAAACTTATATCCTAGATATCTAGGTATCTCTTCTAAACGAAGCAATATAGATCCTTATGTAAACACTATAGAATTGACTTTATGGACTTAGTTTTCTCACTACATCCACACATCATAAAGTGAGGTAAATAAACCGGGAAAAGCCAATGAAATTTCATGCAAATCAAATGAGTTTTAAATTTTTTAAAACTACAGAATGCCAAACGAGCGACCAGGGCGAGGGCGCTGGCGAGGACGTGGATGACGATGAGGATGAGGACGAGCAAATAAACAGGCCAGTGCCAGGCTATGGTCTGACATCTCGCAGCCTCGTTGTCAGGAGCGGCAAACAAACTGGCAAACAAATAGACAAACAAATAGCCAACAAACAAATAAACAGACACATTTACAACTGCATTCGAGGCAACAATTTTTGTAGGCGGTACAGTCCTACCCGTTTGGGCTGCACTTTGCGCATAATTATTTTTGCATATTTTACAGTGCCTGCCAGAGTCCGAAGCGCGTTCCCAGCAAATTACGAGGAACACGACCATTGAAAGATAAAAATTGAGTTTGAATTATGGCAATAAATAAACAGGACAAGGGCAGCCGCCTGAGGATGGCGCCGAGCCATTCGCAGTCTCCTATTTTGATCAGAGGCGTAGTTTGAAAAGGGGTAAGAGCAACATAAATCTCTGCAAATAGAAGCTACCACTGTCAGGGCTCTAATGCTTTTGGCTATAAAATTTATTTTTATGATTATATTCAATTTGGCTTATAATCTTGTTACAAAAAGAAGGCCCTAATGGTGTCATAACATTAATTTATTAGGCTTTAGTTGTGCTTTATATTATGAATAGAAGAATATACCTTAGTTCCTAAAATAAAGACTTGAATTTTATCGTTTATGTTACATCTAGAAATACCATATACTATAGAGATATCTTAGTTCTTAAAGTAAAGTATAGCATATCCTCTTGGAATCCCCAACTGCCCCACCACTGATGTTGATGATAATTTATGTCAATTTCTTCAATGTGGGTGGCTTGGTGTCTTCTGCCCCATGGTAGATATTGTAGATATGTATATATTGTAGATATGTAGATATTGATGTTCTCTAATTGAGCAGCGATGTTGGTGGTCGTTGTTGATATTAATTAGTTGGGATGTCCGCAATGTGGCGGTCGTTGTGGGCAAACAACAAGACACCCCGAGTCATCGATAATATAATAAGATTATCTGCCGCCGCCACAAGACCAGCTTGTTCCCAACACTCAAGTGTCTGACAGAAGACTCACGGCTCAGACCAGTCTACGAGCGCCAAAAAAAATAAGAAGCCAAAAGTTTACTCAATTGAGTCGACTGGCAAGTACGTTTAATGCACTTCCGCCAGACATTTTTATGGAAAACCAAACTGCATATAAATGCAAATCATGTAAGGATGGGAGTAGTGGCTCGGGTAGAAAACTTTCAAAGTTCAAGCTGCAGTTTTTTCACGTGTTTACCTTATTGAACTGGCTGAGATTTATGAGTACTCGTAGCTACTCAATTTCTGGGCAAAACCAATGGCTGAAACGAAATGGAAATTTATGGGAAAGAGACGCAGGGCGAAGCCACTTTCGCCGCGTAAACCGTAAAGTTTTTGCGCCGTAAAATCCCAAAAACAACCGTCAGAGGACTACAAATTTATAAACCGACAAGGCAACAAAATAAAATGAAAATAAAATAAAATAAAATGAGGAAGCAGGTGAGAGCAGGGAACCACGGGATTCTGGGCAGGTGGCATGCAGCAAGCAGTTTGCATTTGCATTTCTTTCGACGCCATGTTGTTGCCTTTGCAAAATGGCGTTTTGCGGCGCACCAACAAAATGGCGGAGGCGTCAACGGAAGTTGCTTTTCGCACAGACACACTCGCACACACACATGCACAGGTACGGCAAATAAATTGCAAGTTATTTGAGCAGAAGTAGCGACGGCCGTACCTTCTGAGACCGCAGTGAAGACATCGTCGTAGGAGTCGTAACCTGGAATGCTGAACGAACGTGAACTGCATTCAGCTTACACACACACACACATAGACACGTGGGCCACGAGTCCTGGAAGGTCCTGCGGTGCTGCAGTACAAAATTTATGGCAACATTTATGTGTCGTGTCGCGTGCGCGGTAAATACCGGAAATACCGGAAAGAAGTGCATAATAAATGACGTTATTAACCCACATGCACACACATCCATTCGGCGGAGAGTGGAACAGAACAGGACATGTCGGGACATAAAGACAGATCCTTGGACAGGACAAAGCCGGGACCATAAACTAGAGCTTTCGCTTAGAAAACGGCGAACAAATGTGGTACACTTATCGACGAGTGGCAATAGAAAGGATCTTACTCTTTTATTATTTACAGTTTCATCTAAGGACTACAAATATTTCTCATTATTATTATTTTGTATTTCTTTGGGTACAATCTTCTTAGCGTTAAAATATCCTTTGGAAGTGCCCCTTGACCAGGAACTTTTGCCACTTTGCCTAGTTCTCTGCCCGTTTGTTGGCCGGCGGCCTGCGGCGATGTTGGCTTTAATTAAATTTCTGCAACTTCCGCTAAGAACTCGTTCGGCCATTACGCTCCGTGTGGTGCCTGCCTTTCACTTTTTATTATGACGGAGTTGCGGCTCCAGCCTTCTCACCGAGGATGGATGGAGGGCAAGTGGCTTTCTCAGCCTTTCTTTTCTCTTCCATGCCATTCATTTTTCCTGTTGCCTGGGGCAACGGTATGCTGCGTTGCGTCTTGGAATTTTCCTCAAGTGGCGCATAATGAGCGCCACGCGGCGTATGATTAATATTTTTATCGTCTTTAATTCCCGCTGCAATATGATTATATATGACACATTATAAGGCGGCGGCAATCGCTTTAAAATGCAAATCACGTGCCCTCGTAACAAGGCACATATGTCAGCACCACGCCCCCAGTTCAAACTCAAACTCATACCCCCTTTGAAAATGTACTCCATCGCAGAGCCTCCACACCCCTGAGGCATCCGGCGCTGGATGCCGCTTATTTACTTTTGGCCGAAATTTGAGAGCAGCTGCCAAATACATTTCAATATTTACGGTTGCCCATGCCCAGGGTTCAATATATCTCTATGTCCCGGCCCAGTCCTGGCCCGGCCTGTCCTGTCTGCGTGTAAAATGTGCAAATTACCTAAAAGAACCGCAGACGAACACAACGAGACCACAAAACAAATTTAAATAGACATATTTTTTCGCCGGCCAGCTTCCCTGGTCCTGGGCCTCGGCTGCCCTCATCTAAGCCCCTAACCACCGATATTTCTTTACTGTTTTTACGATTTTTCAGTTGTTGTTTTTTGGTGTTGAATATCCCATCGCAAAATGTTGGCTGCAGCTGCAAATTGGTGTGGTTTTTTCAAGGGTCCATCGGGGGAGTCTATCGGGGTAGAGGATACTGTAGGATGGTTCTGTTTTATTTGTATTTTTAGCGCTAAAACAAATTGAGGCACCGCTCCTAAACGGGTCCTGGTATGCAGGATACAGCGACGAGCTCGCCATGGCAACCCGCGTCGCCATTCGTTGTTATGTTTATTGGCGGTGTCCTTTCTACAACTTTATGGGCTAGGATGCATATGATGGGCCGGCAGGAAATGAAATTGATCGTCGAAAAGTTGAAAGGAAATGGAAAATATTCTAATTGACCAAAAAACATGAGAAAAAAGGTGGAACCAAACATTTTTTTAACGAAAGTATTAGGACTTATCATGCATATTTGTTAGGGATTTATTTGTTCATTATTATTTTGAATATTTTGACTTTTTTATAAGCTCGAATAACATGAAAAGTCACCAAGTTGATGTACAATTTCTAGCCAAACAGAATAAATTGTGAACTCTCCTGGCAAAAGAACTCTCTGCCCTTGCACCCAATTGAATATTTTTTGTGGCGTGTGCAGGAGTAAATAAAAAATGCAGCAACTGCAGGGACAATTCCACAGGATTACTGTGTGTGTTTGCTGCTTCCACTTGTAGTTATTGTTTGGTTATTTAAGAGCGATTCAGCCATGTTTAGATATGTATATATTTTTGTGTACATATCCATATAAGCGTTGATAACAGCCATCCAGCCACCATGCCACCATGCCACCCTACCACCTATTCTGGCCAACAGAAAGCAACCATCCGAATGCGGATAACTCGATGCCATCTGATGGACCTCGGTTTAGTAGTTTTGTGTTGTTTATCACTAAGCCAGGGGAAATTGTTTTCAGTTTTAAATAGAATAACGTTGACGTATAAATTGTGTAATTGTTCAGTCAACAATAAAATCGGCACCGAGCACAGGGCATGCTGGCGGATGGTTTCATTTAACAAAGTGTTGGCCAAAAATTATTGCCTCACTGCACCGACCGGCCAACAAGATGTGTGATTGAATAAAGTGGGGGCGTGTGATGGGGCGGCCCAATCAACTGAGAGGAAGTTTAAAGATGCGGCTCTATTGGCACTCAAGTCCCTGGTCGACTCGAGTTCTCTTGGCCATTCAATTAACCAACTTTGGTTCTACAGCCCACCCTATCCATCCCATCCATCCTATCCACAAAACCAAGGAAACGGTCGGGCACTTAACTTCAAGCAGCCAGCAACAGCATGTTGAAAACTTTTGCTTTTCATCAAAAAAGGCTTCTCAATATGCACTTAACCACAAGCCTCTGCCAACTTTGACTAGACTTTGACCTGGCCAGTGGGAAATGAAAATACAGTGGAGAGCTCCAGACCATTTCAACATACAGCTGCTGTTTATATATATTTTTAAGCCACTCTGTGACATTTATGATGCGGACATTGCCGAATCTGTGTCAGGGAAAAGCTCCGGGAGTGTTTGCTGCTCCCGGTTCGGGGCTGGTCATCATAAATTTATGCACTTTGTGCCGCAGCCCTGCAGTGACCAAAATTACAATTATGACAACCGCAAAAAGGTTTTCTGGTGCACCGACAGAAAGATCCCTGGCCTGGGAACAACGCCACCGAGCCTTGTCCATAAAATGTTTAAAATGATTAAGCCAACAAGCCATCTAGCCAGGCTGCAGTGTGAAACAAAGATGAAAATTGGTAAGGAATGGGCCAGAAAAGCGGGCTAGTAGATGGTGAATAAATAGAGATTTAAATATCTTTCTGGTTGCATAAAAATTCTGAAATTTAACAGGAGGGTTAGGAACTTTGAGACGACATTTTCATTTAAGTCAGGCCTCTCTTTACTCCACTCTCCATTATAATATTGATATCCAGTTTCGATCAAACCCTTTAAAATTTTGAAAAATGCATGGGAGCCCAATATGACCCCCCAGAAGCACCATATCTTTGCCAAAATTCATCCGATTCACGAGCGGAATACCTTAAACGATTTGTAGATCGATTCTCCATTAATCTGAATCAAAATCCAGGAATAATTTTTTTTTGAGAATTTTTGTGAAAATTTTCTGATAGACCCCCTTGGAATTCTGGAAAGTGCATGGGAGGCTAAAATGGTCCCCAGGAAAGGCCATAACTTTGCCAAAACTCATCCGATTCTCGAGCGGAATACCTTAAACGATTTGTAGATCGAATCTCCATTAATCTGAATCGAAATCCAGGAACAATTTTTTTTTAGATTTTTTGTGAAATTTTCTGAAGGACCCCCTTGAAATTCTTGAAAATGCATTGGAGGCCAATATGACCTCCAGGAAAAGCCATATCTTTGCCAAAACTCATCCGATTATCGAACGGAATTCCTTAAACGATTTTTAAATCGATTCTTCAATAATCTGCATCAAAATCCAGAAACATTTTTTGATAAATTTTCTGATGGGATGCACAATACGACTCCCAGGGAAGTCTATATCTTTTTTTTTGATTTCCTTTGAATCTGCTCCACAACAATAACTTAATTTTTTGAATCCTCTTCTTGTCAATTTGTCTGAAAAAAGGGTACCGTGTTGAGGTATATCTGTGAAGTGTTTAACAACATGATGAACTCGGGCCAGCGAAATTTTTCAGTTGCTTTTGGCCAACCCAAGACCTTCAAAAGCCAACGAAGCGTGGCTTAGATGCGGATGAATTCCAGACGAATTCCAGGCGATTACCACGGAATTATTCGCCGGCTTGGGTGCCAGGGATTCCTGTACATGCAACACAAAAAAAGAAACAAGGCGGAGAGAAGCGCCACACACGCCCTCTGAAATGCTATACGACATAATTGCGACACTTCCATCCAGACCAGACCTCTAGACTCAGACCAGACCAGAGCGAACCCAAGCGATCCGGCCAGACAACGATAGTGACAATTAACCATGGCTAACATTGTGGCAACGGCAACGGAATCTCTTGGCCAGTCCGACTGATATATCCCCTGGTATATCTGTCAGCCGCTGTCGATGGTAATTTGAAACGTGAAACCGCAAAATCCAATTCCCAGACAAGAGTTCTTTGTTTTTTGTGCTTTTATTTTTATTTTTTTAGTATCAGTCTTTTCCTCTTTTTATTGGCTCGTCTGGGACAAATCCCTTATGTTTCTCTGCCTTAATAATCCACGACACTCGACGGGCAGCTGAAGACTTCGGGTTGCTTTCCACACTTCATTGATTTGCCGAGTTGCTTACAAGTGCATTTAGACAATCAATTAATCGACTGCATTGTCCCATGGTGCGATTGAGTAGCCCCTCCTGGCCCGCAGAGCCCTCGGTGTCCGGCAGCTTGATTTATGATATCGAGTGTCGGTCGGACATGGTCCGCACATATTTGAAATGCCTGGGTCCCCCATGTAATATCATTAAATTGGTCGGGGGGAAGTCCTACAAGTGAGGGATCTACAAGCTCGCCCGTGTGTAAACTTTATTTGGTTGTAATACGAATTTAACAGCCGATTACAGCTATATAGTAGGAGTAGTTGGTCCTTGCAGGGCTTCCTGTTAAAGGGGATTCACTTGTTTGTTGCTGATGGAGAGCTAATGGTAGAGATCATAATTCGATGAAATTAAACCCCACTCACTTAATGCCAGTACATTAAATTTTAATTAACTAACTCCCAGCTACATCCCTGGCAACTATCATTGCCATTGCAGTTAAAACAATGCCATTCGTAAATCACTTTTATAGCATGCATAAAATCTGACTGTTTCGCTCTCATTTCCATCTCGAATTTCCAGATCCCTCCGACACCACAGCACCCCTAATACATTAAATGCAACATTTATTACTTCATCTGGCAAAGAGCTCATGGTGCTACAGCAAAAATTGCATATTACACCTGCCCTAGGTGTTTAAAGTTGGCAGATTAAAGGAGCGGTTCGAATTGGAGTTACCTGTGGAGTAGCTGTTTGAATTGGACATTCTTAAGTTCCTAGCTCTAGTTCGTTCCACTTTTAAATGGATTTAGGTCCAGAGAGTAAAATTATTTAAATATATGGTATATATATTGTCAAAATATCTCTACATTCTATATACCCCCAACAAAACCTCATACCTCTTGATAAAAACTTTTCATTTTATATGTTGTTTGTGTCAATGCAACTGGTGGCTCAGGTGAGTCGGTCGTTGGTGAGTTTCGAGTGGGTTTTGGGCTTCTGCCACCTGGTGGCCGCCCGGCCAAGCAAAACACCATAAAAGTTCGCAACGGTAAATTTCGTACAGTCAGCGGTTCACCCCAATACCCTCCTGGGTACCTGGGGGAAGTCGCCTTTCCTCCCCCGCGGGGGAAAAGTCGAATCGCGTTGCCATTGAAACCGCAGAAACCATTTTTGCATTTGGTAACACATTTCATGGGGCCCATTGTATGGCCATTTTTGCTTCTGTTGCTTCCGGGGCATATTTACCTTTCGGCTGGCGGAGGGTAGGCGGCTGGGATGAGATTGGAATGAGGTGCTATGCACTCAGACAGCCCCTTTTTATTTTCTATATCTTCCCTTTTTTTATCCTGTTCCGAAGAGGAGCGGGAGCCCTGAACAAATTTGCAGAAAGCGAAAAACTTTTGCACAATTCACTTAACTTTCTGGGCAGCCGCCGCAAGTTTCTCGCAACGGAATCAGGAGTCCTTGCCCAGGATAACTGCTGCCAGGGAGGCCGGGAAGGAGCTACACAATATATCATTTCTCAGAGTGCAGGTGGAATCTACATAAAGTTCATACAAAAGTTGGAATGAGACAGCGACGATGTGGAAGCGTGCAAATATTTTCAACTCGAATGCATTTTGGCAAAAACTCATTTCTCTTTTATTCCATTTGCACTTGTTCGAGCTTTAACCCATTAACATTCCGCCAGCAAATTGAATTCTGAACTCGGAATTTGATTCCGATCAAAGGCTAATAATTGATATCGGAGTTTGCAATAAACGGAGGCGAGGTCAGTGAGTCCCGAAAGGGAAAGTTTGTATTTTCGTAATTAATCAGGTTTTCTCAACCAATTAAGTAGAAAATTTGGTATTTATTCAGGATTTGTTTGTGTTTTCGTGGGCCAAATAAAGCCTATTAGAGGCAAAGTATTATTCCGGAATAATTTAAAGCTATTTTCTAATTGATTTCAGTTTTGGGTCAATGTGGATATGCGGAATAACTTTATAGGAAATGTATGTTTATAGGAAAATATAGTAGATACTCTTTATCCAAAGACACATGAGACCTAATGTTTTAAATAATGTGACTATTTATCAAGCACTTGAAAAAATCATGGAGCGGAAAATGGAAATGTCAATCTCGAGGGCTTAAAATTGGAGCAGCTGCCCCTCGAGAACTTGCAACAAAAGACTTCTGCGACAAATCATGAGCTTCATTAGGCCCGAGGCAATTAAGCATTTTAAAATGCGACTTCTGCGGCGAGTCTCTTTATTTTTTGGGGGGGATTGAACTTCATTAGAGGACAAACCGAAAATAAAAGACAAAATTATTATTAATGCCTTTTCCACTTGTGCCCCCGCCAAGAGTGCATCGCATTATTACAATTAAACTCATCAACCGCGTCGGTCTCGACGGCAATTAACAGAGCGGCGGTTGCACTTGACTCCGGAGTCCGGAGTGCAGAGCGGAGAATGTGCGCCATGGGAGGGTGTGGATATAAAAAAATGCTGGTGGCTCTCCGCTAATGCTAAGTGCAGCTCGAAAGAAAGTTCCATCTATTTTCAAGTTGCTTATCAACGAAACTCTAAAAATAATTTCCCCACAGCTTGGGGGGCGGACAGCCAACCGCCGTGCTAAAGTCTCATAAAGTAGCGGCTCAGGCGACAATTTATGGGAGGTCAGAGATCAGCCCCAAATAATTTATAAAGTATACCGCGAATAGCTTCCTAGCTGGCCAGCCGATTTGAGGCGCCCTCGTGGTGGTGCTCGGTTGGTCGTTGCATGTTGCATGTTGCTGGCAGGACAGGATATTCAAGACATATGCATGGGGCGAGCACTGGCTAGCCCGTGTAGCCGTGCCAGCGGAAAACGCCGGCAAAGCTGAGCCGGAACTCAACGGTTCCGGTGGCATAAGATTAGCCAGTAAAATATTGTATATTTTGCATGCTCCACAGCAGAAGGGCGAGTCCAGCTGAGTGCCAAATCCAAAAAACGAGTTTAAAATTTCCACCAGACAGTGGGGATTGTAATTGGTATTTTTAACGATTTCTAAAACATAGAAAGTCTTAATTAATTTACAAAAAAAATGTCAAACATTTAGGTTAGATCCTTAAAAACTATTGATAAATAAACTATAAAGCCTCTTAAGTTTTTACAAATTAAGGTCTCCTTTTCAGTCAACAACTCCATTCAGTTTAATTTCCCTTTGGTCTTGCACTTCATTGGCAGCCACTCGACAATCTTTGTTAACGAATCTCAACTGTGGCACTCCTTTTGGCAACTGCGAGTGGCAGTGGCTGTGCCACTGGATGTGGCAACAATACGGGGCGACAATACAGTCAACAATTACGAATATGAATTTTTGAAAGCGACAGCAGCAGCGCGACTTTCATCTCTTTGGTAGAAAAGAGAATAAGAATTCCTGGCCCATGGCAAGGGGTAAGGCTAACAGGTGGGAAGAGGAGGCCACTGGTCAGCACAGCTGCTACTTCTGGCTATCTGTGTCTGTCCCTCTGCCGTCGCCATCGCCATTGCCACTGCGACTTCCGTTTCCGTGCAGTTTCCGGGCTCTTCTTTTTTTCCTGTGTCGGGGCAACAGCTGCGTTGACTTTGAAGTGCAGGAAAATGAGAGCTAACGGGGGGAAACTGCACTCCCCAGGGGGAAGGCGGGGTCAGGGGTAGTGGGTAAACCCTGACCAATGTCAATTGAGTGAAATTTACATACACACAGAGAAAAAAAAAGAAAGCAAACCCAGAGAGGGAAAAAAGGGAATTCCTTGCTGTTTGTGCGTGTGGCGCTTGAAAATTTATGGCAAGTTTACGGCCTACATTCCCTCGCCTTGCCGCATAAAATGTGGCACATTCCCAGACGGGCAACATGGAAAAGGGACAGGGACAGGGATACAGGGATAGTGAAATAGATAGAGATGGAGTGAGAGAGGGAGAGTGGTGCTGGGAAGGTCATTCAACTGGACGGCCGGCGGCAACCTACTTCCGGCTTGCCGGACGCCATTTTGTTGCTGACGCGAATTTAAACAATAAATTTTATAATTAAATTGGCGCAAAAACAGGAATTACAAACGGCTATGGAATGCAGGGCGATGGCGGTTCAGCAAAGCCGAAAGTTAATTGAAACGTTGTGTAAATAAATATTTAATCTTTATTATGCAATAAATTTAAATACATTTATGGCTCCTCCACGCACCCACGCGGGACGAGAACGTCGTAACTTTTATTTATATTTACATTAAATAATTAATAATTACATCAACTTTTATGTAATTGCTTATTACGGAAGGCCATTGTTTCAATGTAAATAATGAGCAAATAATGAGTTCGGCACAAGTGCCAGCCACTCTGGAGATGGAGTCCGATTAAGCTGCTTTTCAAATCATTTTCGATAGCCATCTAATATGGTTTCGGAAAAATAAAATAATTTCCACAAAATAGTCAGAAACCTTTCATATTTTTACTTTAATGGCCTCGAATATGCTTAATTAAATGCGCTTTAAATTAAATCGATTTCCTGCCATTTGATTTTACTCTTCAGCCATATTTACTGGAATGGGCTTTATTTTTAATCTTTCTGACTCGTGAGTCATGATTCGAACAGTTTAAAGCGAATCCGAGAGACGCGCTGCAAATTGGATTAATCATATGGGATTTTTGATTCGCAGACACCCTCTTCACATGCAGCATACTGAAGAGGGGCACCTCCATAAGTTTTCGACTTGCTTCCCAGCCAGTTGCTTTTAACTAACTGGAGGCGAGTGGCGCCACTTGAGTGTTTAATATGCAGCGTCTGCCGCTTCGGCTTCGACTTTGGCGCGTTTCTCGCTGTCAGAGATGTCGGGACGTCGCCGTCCTCATCCCTCCATCCCATCTCATCCAGTACTCATCCTGCTCCGTACTCTGTTCTCCACGTCGTAATCATCGCCAGAGCCGGCTGCATCGTTACTTTGAGCTGCCTTTTGAGTGTCGGGAGCGCGTGTCAAAGCACAAACAAAGCGCCAAGCGTCCAAGTCACACCCATCGCTCAGAATCTTGAAAAAATCCTCCGACTCCCGACTCCCCACTATGTAAAAATGCAAATATAGTTATGAAAAGAATAATCAAAAAATGCTACACATAGAGAAAAAAATTGTAATAGGAAAACTGATAATAATAAACAGTAATTTAAAGGTACCAGATTCCTCAATAAATCAATCAATGTGTGATGAATCATTTCTTTGTTTAAATACATAAACTTTTTTAGTAATATACTTTTTTTTCTATTAAATTTTTATTTTCTCAGCTGGAAAAAATACAGATTGTAGTCAACCCAGTGAATATCCTTTAATTCCTTAATATATTATAAATATTTTTCAATAATGATTACATTTTCATAACACTTTTAATAGAACATTTATAAATAAAATAGTGTCTTAGTAATCTTTGTTATTAATTTGTTGAAAAATCCTTAAAACTACCTAAAATATTATTTTAAGACTTAAGAACTATTTGAAAATATAGTTAGCTAATAAATACCCCCTTAATATATTCTTTATATACCCATTTCCTTGCAAGATCCAGGGGTACTAAAGCTTGGAGTAAGAAAAAAGGGAGAGCCTGGAGAAGTGGCATACTTATCAGCCATGCAGCCATCCAGTTCTGGTAATCCTTTGATGCCTCTGCCGGCTAAGATACTTGACATAATTCCAAAGTGTTTGCCGCTTTAATGCGTTATGTTAATTAGTTTGTGGATTGTTTGCCGACGCCTTCTGCTTGCTATGGCTGTTGCTGTTGCTGCTGCTACTGCACTTCAGTGTCATTCACACTCACTCTCAACATTCCCGACCCGTTAATGGGTCAATAGTTTCTGATAACCAACAGGCAACCCGGCTCCTGGCAAGAGTCCTTTTGCATAATTCATGGCTCCACCTAAAACGAGAACCGAACTCGGGCCTGAACCGAAAACACAAAAACAAAAACTTTTTGTTTTGGCCCAAAAGTCATTTCAGTGGAAATTTGATTTCACGCGCGGCACTAACAGCACCAGTTGGCACACCAAACAATGAGACACCCGAATAGGTTGCAGGTCCAACAGCTCGGGCCAGAAGGGTAAGTGGGGGCTCGAAACTGAAGCTTACAGGCCTGGGCCCAAAACTCCGAGGCAGGCACATAAAAACGTATTAAGCATATTATCTAGGCAGGCACAGACGCCTGCCAGACGACAATCGAGCGCACGGTCGCATTGGTTTTGCCGGTTCTTGACATCATCCGAAATCTGAAATGGAAGCCCCACAAACAGGTTGGCAGGAGATACACCCAGGAGCGGGGACAGGATCAGGGGATAGGCGGCAGGTTGCAGTTGGCAGGGCAGGAGCCAACCTCGTCTAATGAAACTTCAGATTTTTGGCTTTGTTTTCGTTATGGAAATGAGGTAGTCAGACCAGCCAGGCACTGCACCAGGATAAAGCACTGCGAGAAAAGTTTAATAATGTTTTAAGGAACTAAAACTTCTATAGATTTTTGGATTTCCTTTTAAAATAATAATGGAATAAGCTGACTAAAAGTTTAAAGTATCCCACACTGCCTCATATCAATTTTCAATAACATTTCTTTTCCAATATTTTTTCTCAGTCCATCAACCAAGACACAGTTATGGCCATATGCCAGCGACACACACGTGAGCATGGATTTCCTTTGGTCTATGGGTTGGGGCCTTGAAACAATGTTGTCAACAACAGAGGACCGAAAAACGCAGACAGAAATGAAAGGGCAACAGTGCGTATGAGTGTCATCATCGGTAATGATTTTGGCCAAATCTGGAATGGAGCCTGTTTGTTTAAGCCGATTTAAGCTTTATCGAGGTAATTATTTATGTAAATTTTACTTATGATTTTGTTATCACATGAATCACCGTAATTATCTGCTATAAGCCAGTTAACATAATCTTACTCAAATGGCAATACAATTACTGGGCTTTAACGAATTTCGGAAGTGTGTACGAAATAAATTGCTTAATTAAATAAATATTTCAGACAGGAAATGGTATTGCCTGGCCGAATAATAAATCAAGTTTTTTGTTTTATTTATACGGCCCAGCAATTAATCTATTTCGTCGTTTGCAAATTACGGATTGGATTCCGAGCTGCGCTTGGATCATTAATTGATTTCGAATACAATACGTATAGTATGTCCTGTGTAGTCTGCATAAGTGGATATTGAAATCGAATAGCCTGGCTTCGATGAGAGGTGCGAAACAAACCCAAAGTAAACCTAATTAGCGACAGATTAAATCGGATTAATTTTCATTTAACGCATGAATCAAAAACAGGCTGACAGTCACTGCCAGAAGCACGAATGTCCTTTCTCTTCCTACTTTTTTTTTGTTGTCCTTCCACCCCCAAGCTCCCCGACCTTTGCCGCTTTTCGGCGTGCTCCCCTGGGTCGCTTTTTGTTCACGCATCTCATTTTTTCCACTGCTTTCCAGAAGGGTATATTGGTTATTTAGGTATCTTTGTGACATCATTTTGATAGCTGATTCTACTGGGTATCGTTTAGTCCTGCATCCGTATTATTCCATTTTTCTTTTTGCCATTGCACAGCTATATTTCCCCCGTTATGACCTCCGCACCACCCAGCCCACAGTAATGGGTGGGAAAAACCTGTTGGCCCAGCTGACGAGGGTGTTTTTGGATGGTATTGGTAGTCGGCTTCCTGCGGGTTTGGGGCTTGTTTCAAGGGGCCATCGAGTGCGGCTTTAAACACGCCGAAAAACACACAAACATATGAAATATGCATGGAAAATTGAATTTCTCTCGACCCCGTCGAACGCCACCCGCTTGAATTTTTTGGTAGATGGCGGGAAAAAGCAAACATTGAACGGTGCGAACAATTTGATTTATGCGCATTTGCCGCAATTTGTTGTGTAAATAGAAAAGAAGTCAGCATTTTAATTAATTTTCTGGATATCCTTCGCGGCACTTACCCCCTCCCCGCCCCCAATGATTCTGCTGTTGTTGTTTCTTTCCTTTCTTAGCATCGTCGTTTCCTTTTTCTGACTGCCCCAATTAGATGGCAAAAAATTGCAGCAATTTTCCACATTTGAGGGAAAGCCTGGACCAGGCACTTTTTCCAACTCAGCTCCTCGACTTCACTTCGGGCTGAGAACTCAGTTCAGTTCAGTTGGCTCACCCGGCCGCCCCCGCCCCGTCTCCACCCACTTTATTGACCAAACTAATTGCTAACAAAGTGTCAACAGTTTGTGGGCGCCTTGGCCAGAGCAGAGCTTTTGGGAGAGGAGAACAAAGTACACTGACGCTGCCTTAATTGCAAACGTTTATGATTTAGTTAAATAACAATTAGATGCAGTTGCTCATGCCGGAGGACCGGACAGCAACTAAGGATGCTGGGAGACAAAAAAATGCAGAAACGGATGCGGAAGTGCAGTGTCATCGAAAGAAACTTCCTCTTGGAAGTCAGCTGCAAAAAAAACATGTTTTAAATTTTTCTTCCACTTATTTGTTTAAGTTTGTAAATCTATGAAATATCAGAAGAAGAGGAGCTGTGAAGTCCTTTGTCCTTTAATATTCCCACTATACTGCCTTCCATAAATTTGTGGAATATCTATTTGGTTCAATGGCTTGTTCTCCAGACAGAAATATGTTTTCCAGCATTCCGGTTTACCTTTTTGTGGAGCACTCACTCCTGCTCTGCCAACCATTAGAGACTTTTGATTTCCAATCATTGCTGTATCCATGTCCCCCGCCCTGAAAGTCCTTACCTGATGCCTAATCCGCTGCCTCATGTTTATGCATGGGAACTACTCGGAAAATGCATATACCAGATGCCTGGCCAGGAGAAAGCCTGGGCCCACAGCTCAGACAGCTTCAATTTGCCACAAAAACACATTGGCAACATTTTAATGAATGTTGCAGCCGCTGCACTGCCGCAGACAAACAATGGGAAAAGGGCTCCGAGTCGGCTTTCAAAATGCTCGACAAACATTGGCCCGAGCGATAAAAGTAAGTAGAAAGGATGTGGAAAAGGCGCCCGCCACCGCCGCTTCTCGCTCGCTTGCTCGGTGGATGCAATTTGTGCAAATATTGTGGTAAGAGCCGGGACGGGCAGGACAGGGAAACGGGAATCCGAGGGAACGGAAAACAGATCCAAGTGCAGGACTCTATGTGGAGAATACACTGAGGACTTTGACTTGCTTCTTGGGGATATGTCTCTAAGAAGGTGATATATTCCGTTTTCAGGATATGCCTACAAACCATGCCTACATCTCTGTCAATTTTTATTTGATTTTTTTAGAGGAATAGCTTAAAAGTTTTGTATTTCTATTTTCTAAAAATCTGTATCACAATTTATCAGAAAAACTTTTTATGAATATTTTTAAAAATTATTTCTATTTAACCCCCTTGAGAAAATCCTTGGAAAACAATATCCATATCTTTGTGAATATTTATCAGATTTTCGTGTTAAATATCTTAAAATTTGTTCACTTTTATTCTTTGTAAATATTCATAGCACACAAAATATTTAAGTTTGAGATTTTTCTGCCAGTGTATTCCTAGGCATAGGCATTTTTGCATGCGGCGCATGGCTGCATTTTTTGGGCTTACCAGCAGGAATAAGAGTTTGTAGCTGAAAGTTTGTGGGGCACTCGGGGGAAGGTAAGGATAAAAGGTGGTGCTGCACTCCATGTAGGCGAGACTACGGGGTCTCAGGGGTCTGAGGAGAAGACTGAGGCCGAGTCAACGGCATGATAAACGTGCTGCCAATAAATTACACTGCGTCAAGGCAACGAATCCTGGCTGCTAGCTCCTGGCTTCTGGTTCCAGCATACGAGGCGCATCGCCGGAACATCCTGGGCGCATTGGAGCTGCTGCACATTTTTGCTGCCGTACCATTTAAAATTTAGTACAATTTTCTTTTGGCTTTCACGTGCGCACTCCGTTCATACGGTAAACAATTTGAATGCTTTGGCAGGCAGGACACGTAGGAGAGGAGCAGCCAGGACATTGCCAGCCAGGAGCTGGAGGAAACGCTTTACGAGGATAAGCCAGTAACTATGGGATGTCTCTCTTTTCTTTCACTATTTCTCAAGCAAACAATGATAGTTGACGATGGCTGAGTGACACGAATAACTTTTGAAAATGATTTTAATTAAAGGATAAAAGTTAGAAATCCATTGAATCTGAACATTTCAAAAACTAACTATAAAATGAACATAAATGTATCAATACAATTTATTTTTGATTTTAACGCTTCCCTAAATCGCATTCAATATTTATGTATCTATAACAAGCCAGAAATAAAAAATTATCAAAATAAATATAGGGCTTTCGTCCTTTGGTTGGGAGGTGATTGATTGCCGACCAGGATTAATCAAGGGCGAATGAATATTTTAAAAATCCCTTCACGTACTTTTTTAATATTGATAGCTCAACAGTTTGCCACGCTGTCTGGCTATAGAATGGCTAAAACCGGGCACTCATCTCTACCCGTAAGCGGGTTTCCTGCCACATCCTTGCCCTGTTCAAGTGCAGCAACAGGACAATCGTAGCGTAAAAAGTTTGCTCTCTGTTCCCGTGACCCTAACTATGCTTACTCAATCCGCTGCCCCGCCCTCGTGCCAGCCATTTGCAATGCAAACACTGCCGGATAAAAATGGGGAGTTGGACTGGGGAGCCCCAAGGACTTGGCGCCCCCTCGATGTGAGCCAAGCACGCATCTTGCATTGTGTAATATGCTCTGCGATTTATGTTTGTACTAAGCCGGAGGAAACCCGAAGAGGGGGCAGCTGCTCGCATATTGAGCACCCAGACCATATCCAAAAAGAACATAAATTGAAATGTTCTTGGCAAACAGCAAAAAAAAATATTGAAATCATATTTGGGGCAAGTGCATGAGGTTGGAACAGACACACTTGACTTTCGGCAAGGAATGCCGTGTCGGGGGAATTCAGGATCCAAGTGCTTCTGCCTTTCGCACACAAATCACACAACTCCGAAAGGACTAACAAACGTGAGAAGTTGAACAAAAAAATGGGAAGAAAGTTTGAGCGACTACAACACACCTACTATATGCCATTGTTATGCTAATCTTACAATTATAACTTGGTCAAGAAAGTTTTTAATAATAGTCCTTGAAACTTCAAACATCTCTCTCTCTCTCTTTAACTAATTTATTTGGCTGTAAAAAATAACTAGAATTATATTTGTGGGAAAAGAAATAGTGAATATACCCTTGAAACTATACGAACACGAACTAATAAAAAACAAACACCGAACAAATCGAAAGAATATGAAGAGCACAAACTTTCTTTTGTGTTTACCCTTATGGAAGGACTCATAAGGATTGAAAGCCCCAGAATTTCGATCCAATTGCGTTTTGACTGCCAGAACAATAGAGCTTAATAGATGAATCAAGACTCGCATTTTCGGAGAGTACATGAAGCCAATTCAATTGTCAGGCAACCGCAAATAAAATGGTTTTATGTGCATTTTAGCTGCTTTTATTTCACTTCCCAACTCCCCTGCCACTGCCACAGCCACTGCTCTTGCCCCTCGTCACTTTATGGCTTAATACAATTTTTATGTTCTGGCCATTTTGAAGAGTCAACCGTGGCGTCTAAAGACCACACCACGAATTTTTTGTGGAAAACGCGCCCAATAAAAAGCCAAAACATTTGCGCAAAATTCGGGACATTATTTTTTGGAGGGGTAGAGCAGCGAAAACTGGAGGCCTGGGAATTGGCTGCGTCACCTGAAGACTTCAAGACCTCAACTCCTCTCGCTCTGCTCCTGTTTATGCGAGGATATAAAACGGTTTTATGTTCGGGTCCTGGCCAAGTTTAATGCTAATCGTCATCGTCATATGTCGTAAGTGGTCGTAAAGGCACATTAACTTCATTCTTATGATTAGCGCCATTTAAGAGAGTTAACGATACAGTCCTTGGGCTTGAAGGAAAGTTTCCGGAAGAATACAATTTCCATAAAAAAAAATTAGTTGTAAGCGATATTCGATTAGGCTGGCATTCAAGATAAGAGGTCGTAACCGTTTAAGGGTTAGGAAATTAAGAAAACATGCCTTAAATGAAAACTCCATCTAATTGAAGCCAGCAATCACAATCTTGAACTGCCAATAAGCAAAATTCGAAATTAGTATATGCCATAACAATAATTTGCAGTTCACTGCAAAATAGTACAAGTCATAGATCCGAGCATCTCGGTTAACTAACTGAAATTCGCTCCGGGCCTGTTGCAACAGGAAATTAGTTAAGCCAGGATTTGCAAGGAGCCAGGATGCCTGGGAGTTTGGGGTGAGAGGCTGAGGTCGGTAAACAAGGGCATTAGTGTTCATTAATTGTGCAAACATAAATTTATATATATCTGTGCATAAATATAATATAGTATGGTATGGTATGGGGTGTACGAATATTTTGGCATGTATGTATAATTAGAGTTGTGAGGGCGACCACCTGGCGTATGCGTAATCTTGTTTATTGCATCAGCCGACCCGACCCGACCCGAGCATTGCACATTGGATTTTGGATTTTGGATGTTGGATTTTCGGCATTCAAACAGCACCAACTATTTTCCAATGCCTAACATAAATTAGGCTTTAACAACCTATCAACTGATTTGGTTTGGGGCTTCGAGGGTATAATGAGACTTTGCTCCTGTTCGTTCCAGCCGCAAATCCTATTCGCAACGCCGGCTGACATCCAAGGAAACGTTAAGATAGCCTAATGCTATGCATATTTATACGAAAATTATTGATGATTGTGTATTGGACTCTTGAATTTATGGTTCAATTTGAGCCTCAAGTTTCTAATCGCCAGCTTGGAAGGAGTTTGTATAATGAAGGTAGTTTTGCGGATTGGTATTAATGTGGGAAATGAATTTAAACAATGATTGCGAGGGATTTTTTTTTCAAGGCAGCCTCCGCTTACAGGCTGTTTCAGAACAGATGACAGCCTTCCTTCTGTCTTAGCCAAGTCAAATGAATAAATGGCCTCACATGTTGGCATACGGCTCCTGCTCACCTTCATTACTCCTTGAACTTATCAATATGCATGACGAAGATTTTGACAAGATTTTTAGGGGTCGTCATTTGCATTTTACATACTTAATTGTTTTCCCATTACGGCCTGATGACTGGCTGCCAGAGCTTCATTAGCACCAGGGCCAGGACACACACATGCCCGTCCGCCTGCCTGCCCCGCTGAGGAAGTCACAACGATTAATGTCAACTTGCTTAATAGCATTCCTTTTGCCTCATCACGGAAAGCGGCTCAACCGAACTTAAAGCCTCCACCAGCCCGCTCGGCCCTCCTTTGGCCGCAAAACAGGCGGCAGTAATTTCCTGATCCCGCCCCGCACCCGCCCCCCCTTCCAACGATTTGGGCCAAAATGCAGGCTCAACATGTCATGTCACTTTTGCTCGCCCCGGCTCGGAAGGGGAGTGAAGCTGCGGTTGTTCGCGTGATGAATTACACACTCGCCGAAGGACACGATGATGAAGTGCCTGTCATTCGAAGCCTGAAAGAATGCCCAGCAGCCTGTCCTTCTGTCCGCTTGTCCGCCTGTCCGCTAGTCCGACGGTCTGTCAGCTTGTCAGTTCGTCAAGCTACGCTTGGCAGCCGCTCGTATTGTTGTAAGCCATTTGCATAGAGCATCTTCCGCATAATTTATCGACACTTGAGCAAAACTTTAATTACTCCCCAGCTTGGGGGCCCGAACATTTTTCGTCTAGTAATGTGCCCGAGGGGGCATCGCACAGGCGAGGAAGTTGGGACTCTTCCACTATGTGAATTTCTGCATATGGAAATGGGGAAATGGAAAATGGACTGAGGTAGTATGAGGGAAATTCTCCAAAAAGCTCGAGTCCTTTGTCTGCGTAATTCAATGCGTGTTTCCAGCATATCCTTTGGCCATACATAGCGCACATATTGCAATGGATTTTGAGGATGAGGTTCTTGGGGTAGTTATCCTTTTATACTATCTATCTCTCTGTCTTTGTCTCTTTCTCTATCCTTCTCGCTTTCGGCTAATGGCCTTTAATTGAGCGCTGGGAAATCTTTCAAGTGTTTGCGGCTGTTGAAAAATTTTTGGGAAATTCGATATTGTAAATAAAGTGGCCCTAAATGCTCAACTTGGCCATTTTCACACAATCCTGGTTGTGCCTGGGGATTTTATGTTCCAATGTTTGGATTCATGGCTCGCAATATGTTTGCTGAGTGGCAGGATGCGCGTGGCAAGTGTTCGATTCTCTGGGACATCCCTAATATTATAGCTAAGTGGGAGGAAGTCTAATGTCTCGGTTTTCCAAACGGCCTAATCACTTAATCTCTTCAACACATTACCAAAATAAGCTTCGTTTTTTGGAATGAGTCATATTTCCTTTCCAAAATCTAGTTCCATTATCTCTTCATATTTTACAGATCAACTAATAATAGATCACAATTAATAACTCCTTGAAATGGTTGCTGAAATACAATTTACTTTTTAAATAAAACCATAAAACAACGAAAAACATTGACTAGGTGAGGATGCAATCGCACATCCGCTGGCAGATCCTTTGGCAGAGATTATCAACGTAGTCGAGGAGCCATTTATTCGAGGATCCTTTGAGTAGTTTCTGGAGCTCCTGGACGGCGCCCAGGCACTCGCAGTGCTCGTAGAGGCGGGTGTTGCCGCAAAAGAAGTCCTCGCACTGGATGGGGTCGCATTTACGGGGCGGGGCGCGGTACTCCTCGTTGGTGCGGCATGCCAAGTAGCTCCTGTGGCACATTTGACGATAGTAGTTGAGTAGTTGGCGCCTATTCTCCGCTCGCCGCATTTCCCGGATGAAGGGCGCCTCGGGATCCTTGCGGCGGCGCTGCATAAAGGTGCAGATCTCGCACTTGCAGTCTGGCGGAGGACATGGTGGACACGGCGTGGTGTCCGGGCAGGAAGAATCCTTCTTTTTTTCTTCTTCCTTGGAATGGCTCCCCTTCTTAGTCGGTTTTTTTACAGGCGGTTCCTTTGGTATCAGTGGAATATCGTCTTCCGGCGGTTGTTCCATTTGGACTCTAGAAGGTGTCCTAGAAGCACGGCTCGAAGTGGGTCTGACCGGTTTATAATCTTCAACTTCTTCATCTAAATATGGGGGATCCTCTATGGGGGGGACTTCTGACATGTTGCTATACCTTCTATTTTTCTCTTTTTTCAGTGGCTCAAACTTCATGGGAGCCTTGGGGATTTTCTTATCCTTTCTTCCAGATTCAAATTTCGACTTTATGCTTTCGCCGTCTTTATCCTTATTCTGATTCTCGATCTTACCAGTGACATCT
The DNA here is from genome assembly GCA_035047585.1 of Drosophila monieri. Classification (NCBI taxonomy): domain Eukaryota; kingdom Metazoa; phylum Arthropoda; class Insecta; order Diptera; family Drosophilidae; genus Drosophila; species Drosophila monieri. The sequence goes on along the minus strand of JAWNPJ010000079.1, from coordinate 5,257,548 downwards.
TTATCTTTATTTATTTCAATAAGGATTCCATCTCCTTTATTCTTGATTGTGTCCTTTGACACCTTTGAATCACCTTCCTCTTTACGCTTTTTGCCTTCTCTCTTGCCTCTATCAACTCTATCACCTGGATCACCTGTGTCACCTCTATCACTTTTATCACCTCTATTACCTCTATCACCTTTATCGCTCCTACTGTCTTTTTCTCGTCCTCCGTCTCCTTCTCCGTGGCTGCCGCTGTAATTGCTCCCATCTCGTCGTATGGATCCGCTTCCAGGTCCTCTCTCACGTCCGATTCGATAGTCACTTTCCTCCCCTTCTCCATCTCCGGCACCTCCGGTAGCTCCGGTACCCCCGGTACTCCCAGCTCCCCCTCCGGAACCACCTGCACCTCCATCCTTCCCTCGATGCTTCTTGGGCTTGCAGCAAGCCTCGTAGACCTTGCAGAGCGGATCCTCTTTTGCCTCAAAGCAGTCCACGAGCCGCTTGTACAGCTCGTCGTAGTTCTTCGGCTCGGCTGGGTCGGGCTGGTCGTAGGCCTCTAGATTCCGCAAATCACTCTTAGGACTCGGAGCACAACAAGGAGGACAGTACCAGAATTTTGTCCGACGTCGAACGTTCGGCGCAACAGGACGTTGCCGGTTAAGGTTGTGGAGCGGCTTCTGTTGAGAGTGGACTGCCGGCAAACCAAAAGGATTCTTGCGATCCGGATTAACCCAGCAGTACATGCTCTTGATTGCCCTCTGGGGAGATAGCTGCTGTTGGACATAAGGCATCCGTTGCAATTCCTGGTGCAACGCCCAGCGATTGAGGATCAGAGCTGGGCACGGCTGCGACGGAAAAGGCTTGCTTGACTGGACGCGGCGCAGTTGCGGTGGGAGGTGGGGCCTGGTTGGACGCTGCCTGGGTATCCCGCTTGCCTTGTCCAGGCACTGAGCCAGTAACTGGTTGAACTTTAACGATTCGGGCTGTTGCGCGGGCGAACCGACGCCATAGAAGCCCAGCGTGTCCTTGTGCGGGCTCTGCTGCCAGACTTGCAGGACGTCGTCGTGCTCCATGTTGAAGGGTCGCCCGCGGCCATCAGTCGAACGGTTGTTGGTCAACCTGCCAGGTGACATACTACCTTGACATCGGGACTTAGGCGTTCGGATCAAAGGGTATGTGTCGGAGCGCCGAACCTGGAAGGTGCCATTATTCGCATTCCTTTGCACCACACAGGGGTAGGGGATAGGTGGCAAGGGGAGTCTTTGGGCGGTAGGCGGAGAATAGTCGGTGCCCAGGCACTCGGGACTCCGCCACTGCCGTGACCGTCTGCCACCCGCGTTCATGTGCGATTGCGTCGGACTGCACCACACAGAATTTACCTTTATTCATAAAGTTTTTTTTTTATACCAAAGAAAAATTTTGTTAGCCTAGATGGGGCCGGAACTAGTAGTCGTTGAAAACTCTGTAGAAGTGAGGGTAGTCCAGATGACGAATCAAGCAGAGGCTCCATGATAAACAATCCTCTAGGAACTAATCTGCAGGACAAAAAACTAATATGTCCCATACAAAAAATATAACTTCTGCAAAATGTTTTCCTATTTGATGATGAAGTTAAAGGCTAGAACCAAATTGAAACATAAATTCCTTAAGCCTCTTATTTTAGAAATACCATTTTTGAAGCTTCTGCTGTCTGACTTGTGGAGCTCAATTAGTTTCCCAGCCATATAATCTGATTTATTTGGGTCATTCGGTCGGTCTGGTTGGAATGCAGTTACTGCAATGGATTAGCATGTCACTCTCAGAATTTGCTTAGCTAGGGGATCAAAACTGTTTTCGCATCCATCAAAATGAACTCCAATTAAAGTTTGCACACTTTAATTTGCTGGCCCAGTTTCCAGTCATCCGCAGTGTTTCCCCAATCGAGCCGGAGTCTTTTCCCCTTACAATTTCCTGCCCATTGCCACATAAATTCGCACACGAAAGCGCCTGACATGGCTGTGCTATTTATGGAGCAGTTCCTGTTCAACCAAAAAAGGGCAAAAATACGAGAAGCACAAAAAGCCAAAGTCAGCTGCTTTTAGTGTTAGCATCCTAGAATGCCACAATGCTAGAATGCTGGTTACTGGTTACTGGTAACTGGTCTGGTTTTGGGGTCGTGGGGATACATTACATATGTGGGGATGAACACACACACACAGCTTATATACAGAAACATAAATCCTAAATTGTCTTTTGTCGCATAAATATTTTACTTGAGAGAATCAGAGAGATGGCGAGGCAACGGCCTACCAGGACGAGCAAGGACATAGACAATGGCCTAGCTGGAATAGGACATGAAATGACATTATTTCTTATTATTAGAACAGCGCAAATAAATGAGTCTCGGAAGGCGGAGAGGAAGTGCAAATAGGCGACTACCACTCCGATGATGGCGGACTGGGGCACTTTGTTTGTCCTGGCAGGACCGCAATTCCCACATGTCTGTCTTCATAAATGCTTTATCTCCGGCCAACACTCACGGCTCCGGCTCCGGCTATGGCGGAGGTGGAGACTCAGTGTGTGTGTTGGCTTTTGTAATTATGTGCATATAATAAAGTTGACCCAAATATAAATAAGCTACGACTTTATCGCAGTTAAATAAAATCCTGGCCTGGGAAAATAAATGAGGGAGTGGGGAGTGGGGCTATGAGACTATGGGGCTATGAGGGGGTTATGGCCATAAGCACAATAGTCATATTGTGTTGATGTTGTTCCTGGACGGGCAGTTCATTAAATGATAAGCCATCGACATCTGGCCGAACAATTGGGGATCAGGCGATGCAATCCCAATTCCAAAAACAATCACTGGTAATTGGGCCAGAACTGAATGGGGTGGGGGCGGGGATTAAATGAAATTTAAATTTAAACTGTTGAAGGACATGCGTCAGTATGCCCACACATATGTGCGTAATCATAATTGATGGCGGAGTTGAGTGAGTTGAGGAATTTTGCCCAGAAATATCTGCATAGAGACGTGTCCCTCTTCCAAAATTTATTGCCCAATATATTAGACAACCCTTCGCACATTTGCCAGAGCTTCAGCTTGTGCAGCTGAAATAAATTCATAAATTCAGGACGAAAATGGCAGACAACGCATATGCTCACACTCCATCTTTCAGGCTGATTCTTTTCTGCTGAATGTGCTTGAGCGTTATCCATTAAATGCGATGAATCAACTCTTGGCCACCATAAACAATCTTTGACTCACTTGCCCCTCTCCGGTGCTCATAAAACGTCATACGGCTGAAGGCGGATGGCGGAGCGGAAATTTATGTTCGCCATTTTACCGCGGACTTGTTTGTATTTGTCTCGCAATGAGCGCTCTGTACACACATGTGTGTGTCTGTGTGCGCCCTCTTGCTAGTTGGTGTGCGTGTGCATACATTTGGCTTCCTGTTGACGTGCAAGATGGCCGACAAAAGAGCAAAGAGCCGCTAAAAGTCACTACAAAATTTGTCTTCTGAAAGATTAATTGCTTAGACAAATAATGCAATAGGAAGTTTGAGTTTTTCTACCTCTAAATTTGCTCAAAGACTTTTTGATTCCAATAGCAGCCATATAACTAAGCTATAGGAGATTTCCATACCTTTTAAATTTGTTTTCTTTTGAATTGATCGTCGAAATAGCATATTTTCGAAGCATAGCATTTTTAAGCATATTTTAGCTTAACTTTCAACACACTTGGAAAAGGGATACATCAAAAGTTTTGTACTAATATTTTCTTTCGAATTGTATCTAAAGCTGAAATACTTGGCAAAGTGATCGATTCGATGCGAAAAATGAATTATACGCTTCTTTGAATTTATTAAACAGAGTTTTTGGAAAACTTTTGAAATTAATTATACAGGACTTTAATTAAATAATTATTTGAATATTGGGTAACTAATATTCCATTATTTTCCTGTCATTTTATAGAGTTTTCTCAAACTGCCCAAGTGCAACAAAGTTCCCCCTCCTTACAGTCAGGGGACTCATACGCAAGTAATGGATCGTTTATTGGACTGGCACATTTATTCTTTGGGTAGCAGCCATCGCCAGAAACAGATGAGATTTTAGGATTTCGGCCTAAAGTTCACAGCATTTATTATTAAGTCTATGTAGAACTTAATAGCCTAACTTACATCTTTTACGTGCCTCGCATGTCAGGAATAAGGCAAACGTCAATAAAATAAAAAAAATAGTTGGTTTCAAGTACATCATAAATTGTGTGAAAATCTAAACTAAAACTGAAAGTAACACGTCAACATTTTCTTTTTATATTTATTTGTTAGTCCCCTTTATATAATGTTGCCTATTATGGAACTAATGTGGCACAGTATGCATTTAATATGCTTAATGAGGGACTATAATATTTACTACAGTAACTTACAGATTGTAATGGCTGATTACAGTTCTAAAAGACGCAAGATCTGGACATTTATTATTCGTTAATCTGATACGAATCGACAGACATAGCAAGTGACCATTTTATTCAGTTTTTTGACTTCCAGGACCTCACATAAAATATTTTCAATTATAAGTTTTCTAAAAAAAAAACACAAAGCATAGTTTTAAATCATTCGTATTTATTATTTTGTATTTTTATTGCAGTTGAGACGATTTTTGGGTTAGGCTTAAATAATTCGTAAAAAGGTAAAAAAAAGGTTTTAATTTTAACCAATAGCAGACCTTATAATGCGTGGGATGGAACTTTTTTTTCCATAAATGGAATGGCCAAGATTTTTGTAAATACAATCTAATCCAAAGCTGGAAGGGTTCATTATGTTTTCATTAAAAATAGCAAAAAAAAAAATTTTATTTATGAAACGTTATCATTTTATTTTTTAAAGCATCATAATTCAAAAAAAAAAAAATGAAATATTTAGAAATAACGCATATACTTGTAGAAAAATGCAATGCCTAATCCTTTTTAATCCTTATAAAGCCTTTTCTTTTTTCTGCAATCTTGGCAAACTAAAAATCGGAAAGTTATTTGAATTTTAGTCCGATTCCTTCATTGATTCCAAGTGTCCTTGTCTTTAGCCTTTGTCATTGCTCGATTTGACAAAAATGTGGCCAATAAAAATTTCAACCGAAAGTAAAACGCAGAAAAAATAAAAGTGCCAATAGAAAAAATTCTGGTTCAGCAAGATGTCGGTAATATCGGAATAAAAAAAGTAAAGCAAAAGAAGACAAGATAATTGATTGTTTGATTCAATTGCAAAGTCAATTGCCTTTTTTTACTTTGAATCTGGAACAAAATGGTCTTTGGATGATTGCGTGAGGATAACGTCAAAGGAAACGCACCGAGCACTGAAAATTGGTTACAAATTCTGATTAGAAGCGCCAGTAAAACAGCCAGAGGTAAAACATGGCTAAAAATACAAAAAAAAAAGTACTCCAAAAAGAGACAAATTCAGGAAAAAGACAAATTGGGCTCTGGCTTCCGGATGGGTGTGGCAGTTGAACAAATTGAATTGTTTTCGGTTTGAGGGCATTGATAAGACAAAGCAATCAGTCAGCCAGTCAGGAGGCTTCAAAACTGGCAAGAAGTAAAGGCAAAAACGAAGGGCAAAGTGCAAAATAAATGTTGGCAGGCTTCTAAGGTTGAAATAATTGGTAAAGTGATCGATTCCATGCGTAAGATTAATTACACGCCACTGTCAAAAGACAGAATTCCAGATAGATTTTTTTATTTTTCTTGGTTTCAGTGATTTTTTTAAACGTAAAACGTTTGTCACTTATGGTAGATTTTACTTTGTTTTTACCTTTTTGTTGAATATAATTATATAGTATTCACTGATTAAGCTTTTGCTTCTTTTGTATTTTATAGAATCTCCTCAATCTGACCAAGAGCAACTAAATTGCCCTTTTCTTACAGTCAAGGGACTCAAATGCAAGTGCTGGATATTTTACTGGACTGGCTTGACTTGGCAAACCAAATTTTGACTTTGGGCAGCAGGCATCTTAAGAAAAAGGTGGTATATTAGAAAGTTTGGTCTAACTATCAAGAAATTTTTAATCACGCTTCGTAGAAGCTTACTATACGAAGCTTATCAGTCTTCGTAGAAGCTTACTATACGAAGGGCAACAAAGTACACAAAAACTTCTTCACAGTCGGTGACTCACTTGCCTATTAAGGACATATCATTGGGTCGTGACGTTTTCTCTTTATGACTTTCCTGATTTATATATTCAGGAACTAAACAACAGGATCTAAATGCAACAAGTGTTTATTTATATATTTATTTTTAAGTGACCTTTAATTAATTTGCATATGACGGAACTAATTTAGCATTAATGCATTGTCATCCACGTAATCATAGTCGTAATATATTTCCGAAGCGGCCTCATTGACATCCATCTCAAGAAGCCTGATGCAACACCATTTGTCCTTCTTACAGTCAGGTGACTTGAAGTATAGTCCTGTAAGTTTCCATGGTCCAGAACAAAGACTTAATGAGAGGCAAGAGTCGCCAAAGATATCGTCTTCAGTTGGGTGCCTACCTAGAATTTTTTTTTAAATTATAGTTGAAATAGATTCGAAATATGTCACCTAAAAAAGTTCACTGCAAAATTAAAAGTAATAATGCATTTTTAATCTGCTGAGGTTTAAAATAAGACTAATTTAAGTACGATCATAAAAGGTTCTTCTTTACATCAAAATATATTTTTGTGTTATTTGACTTGTTGGCAGCAATAAAGGTCATCGGAACAGTCAGGGGACTCAAATGCGAGGCTCGGAAATTCCAAGGGGTCTGCGCAAGATTCTTTTGGACGGCAAGTATCGCCAAAGAAATGGGGAATAGTGGGATGCCGACCTAATATTTCCCAATTTGAATAAAAACCGTAAAATTTAAGTAATATTAAAACACTTACATTTAGCGTGACAGTTGAGAATCAAAGAAAAAATGAATGATAAGAAAAATAATTTTGATACAAGAGGCATGTCTTATTTCCTGAGATGCCGCAGTGCAACTAAACGTATCAAAAAGTCAACTTAAGTTGTAACATTTATTTTGTACACGTTTTTTATTGATTCACCATGCTATGGATCCTTTATTTAAAAGCTTAATAGAACACTTTTTGAAGACGCTGCGCACTTATTGCCTTTTTTAAAAGTCGGGTGATATAAATTTTTATTCTTTGATTTTATTAATAGCCATAACGAATAAAACCAGACCCAGTATCATACGCATATTATTATTTAAATTTTTGCCACATTCGCTAGTGTACAAAATTGCAGCAATAGAGTTTGTCTTTACAGTCAGGGGACTTGAACGTTCGGCTTGGAAATTCTGAAGGATCTGCGCAGGCTACTTTGGGACTGCAACTATCGCCAAAGAAATGAGGAATAGTTGGATGTTTGCCTATAATTTGGTGAAGTCAATATACGAATTTAGGTATTATTAGAACACTTACAATATGCGTTGCATTTAAAAAGTAAAGCAAACATCAAAGACAAGAAAATTAATTTTGGCTTGAGGTCCATGTCGTACTGCCTGAGATGATAAAATGAAAAACAAAATAACAAAAAATCAATATGGGCTTTTTACAAGATTTTTATGACGTTTCTAATGGATTATCTATGCCTTATTCTTTCCTTTTAAGGAGATTAATGCAAAGTATTAACCCTTGTTATAATCTAGTTTTTTGTAAGATTTTATTTGTATAATGAAACCGAAATCAACAGCTGCATAATTGTTTTTTGTGGTTTCTAATGAGACTAAGTCGAAGAAATATTTAAGTTTTTATTAAAATGTGATTACGCCAAAGGGTATTTTTAAAATATAAGCCATTTTGACTAATTTAGCAACTGTTAGGAATACAGCTTGGTCTCTTTTATATATTTCTATTTGGAAGACTGTTTTTTCGCCAAGCATTTGAAATGAAAGGGGGAATAGCCTGAAAATTAGTCCATTTTAAATAAAATCTTCAATTTTTATGCTAATAAAGTACTTACAATTCAAGCTGCAGTCTATGATTCTAAACATCAATGACAAGAATAAGAATATTGTTTTAAGGTCCATGTCTTATTGAGGAGTTGCAAAAATTCAACTGTATATAACTGAAAGTCAACTTGGGCCTTTAACTAGATTTTGAAGACGTTTCTAATGGATTATCGATGCCCCATTTTTATTCCTTTTAAGAACGAATGAATCAAAAAGTAAATTGTTTAAATATAAGCAATGTTTTCTCTATTATATGTCTCTCTTCATTATCCCAAAACCATAAGGATTTGCGGCATTTGAGTTTGAGCCTTTTTTCTGTCTGCAATAAAATACTTACAATTAAAGCCGCAGTTTATGACTTTAATCATCAATAAAAAGAACAAGAAAATTATTAAAAGCCTTATTGAAAGTAATTAAAGTAATAAAAAATAAAACAAATAAAATTTGTATAAATACTTACAGAGCTTTTTGCAGTGGATGATTATAACATCAATGACAAAAATAATAATATAGTTTTAAGGTCCATGTCTCGTTGACTGAGATACCAAAAAACTGAATACAAAAAAAAGACTATGATTATTAGCACGTTTCAAATTGATTAGATATGGTCCTTTTTAATTTCATACTGATTTAAGTTTGTGTCGTGATTCTCATGCAAGTTTCCATGGGATTGGAAATTTATTTATAGGTTGCAGGAATTCCCCAAAAAAATCTTTCGCAGTTAGGTGTCTAACTAGCTCCCTACCTATTACAAGTTTTTTATGAGATTTAGTTTATGATTTTTTACTCGAATGAAATAACAATGTGGCTTACAGAATGCAAGTACTGGAACCAGATTCCGAGAGCTTTATTAATTCTCAAAATTAAAAATGTAACAGACTAGACCGATTTTTTTGCACTTTAAATAACTACATGTATCAGACTCCCTCGGAAATCAATCCAACATTTACCTTGTGAGCGAAACCGATCAGAAACCGCATTTGCATTACATTTCATCATTTTGCCAATTTTCGGTTTTCAATCAATTTGCCGCAAAAAGTATTCGTTCATTCGCAATTTTGCATTTGCCAATTACAGTATAGCTGATTGGATTGTTGCCAATCTTTTTGTGATTGTTTTTCGCCTCATTTTTTGCGTCCTCACTATCGCTATCGTCCTCGTTCTAGCCCTCGTCCTGATCGCATGCATGTATGAGTATGTAAAAATGTCTGCCCATTCCTGCCCCCGGAATTCCAGAGCAACTCAATTAAATCGAACTCCAATCATATTCACCTGCATACGTTTCCGTTTCATGCTTCACGTTGTTGCATCCTCCCCACGTCTGTATGGATTCCAGAATACCAGCATTCCTGGACTCCTGGATTGTTGCATGGGAATGTATCTTTAAAATTCGAATTCATATTGCGGATTACAAATTCGCAGCATGTTTGTCATTCCACATGCCACAGTTTGGTTGTTGCAGAAACATTTTCGGTTGCATTTGTTGTTTTTCGATTGCTTGGACATTCATCCCTCTCAGGGTTTTTGTTTTTTTTTTGTTGCTGTTCCCAGCCATTTTTAATTGCATGGCTTTGTTGTTGGTCTTGTTGGCTATACACTATATATTATATATATATATATATCCTTTCGCTCGAAGTCCCGCTGACTGATGTTTGTGTGCGCGGCAATGTCCTTTATTTGATTTCAGTTTCATTTCGAAAATTTGTAATGCGCCTCATGTAGCGACAGAACCTGTTCCGTGCCTGTTCCGCTGTCTGACTGTCGAGGGATAATGAAACTATGCGCTGTCGCCATTTCGTTTGTTTTACACACCCACCCCCCCCGACCATCTCCTAGTCTCCCAGTTCCCCCACGGTCGCCCAAAGTATATCCTCGCTTTAAACAACCCAACATGTGGCAAGTCCCCCCAATGGCACTATCCACTTTACACTTTTTCCTTTACTTTACAGGTTTTTCAGTTTTTCCTTTTTGGCCATGTTGTCATCATCGTGGGACGGAGAAAGTTCCGGGGTCGGACTTAGCCGGGTCCCACTGCTGCGGTCCGTCTGTGGCATTTCAATTTCAATTTTAATGCCAGCTACGGAAAGTCGCAAATAAAACGAACGAAATCATTATTCCTCACTATTTACTCAAGGTGTACTCCCCGGGGTAGGATTCTACGGTGTGGCGATGGTCGAGGACGAATGAAAACGGGCGGGGTGGTAAGAGCATCAAGGGATTATCGGAGCATTGAGAGATTTTTCATGTCTAATTCGGTTTAGCAATTTGTTTGCCAAAGCACTGCCAACAGTGGCTTCAAATTCTAAATTAAGTTACACAAACCCAGATTTTAGACAGAATTTATAGGAAACTCTTCAATAGCAGTGTTAGAAGTACTTAATGGTCTTAATGGAGCTTCCGATTCTTAACCAATCTATGCCGTATTATTTCGAAATACAAAAAACTAATTTAGCTTTCATCAAACTAAATTATTGGACACGCCTCTTGGAATTGAGCCAGGCCTCATTTATAAAAATGTCACAACAAAATATGCTATTATTGCCGAGGCGGTACGATGATGACAACCATAGGGGGTTTCCCCTGCTGCTTCTGGGAAAACAAAGCGTAATGATCCATGGGACAGTGATCGAGCGTTGCGAGCGATCTCAAGCTGCGATCGAAATTGAAGAGAAAATATTTTTGAATTTAATGAGGCGTTGAGCGATGAATATTGACATGGAAGTTATATGGAATTCGTTAAACCATATTTTTCACATTTATTCACGTATTAATTTAGGCAAGTGTCAGTGGTAATTTGGAAATATTGCGCATACTCACCATTGTCCGGGCGACACTTGAAATTTTCGCCGTTCTGGGAATTGACAATTCGATTAAGTTTGTCACAATTGGTGCTGTGAGTGGGGCAATTATCAGAATATTAAATCGGGTTTTATCGTTCGCCAACTATCAGCGTATTAAAATGTCAATTATGTCTGACATTTCTTCCTGTTCCTGCCGCACCCATCCTGCTGTCCTGTTCAAAAACTTGCCTTCAGGTGGATTTGAATTAATGCTCGGCATTCGGTTTCTGATTTATTTGTTTGATTTTATTTTTATTTATTTTTGTGAATCATGCTGTTTGCTCTGTGTTGGTCTTGTTTAGTAGTGGAAAACAAACACAAAATTAATGACATTTTCCACCGTAGAATATCTCTCCGAAAAATCAAATATTATTTGCTACTTTGAAACTGATTTAACATTTGCCATGCAACCTGTGATTATATCTCCGTGATGCGAATACAAAAAATGATAGAAAAAAAGCATTTTGTGCGAAAATCAACAGCCATTGTGAGTGACCGCAAAATCAATTTCAATTGTCAACAAAGTCAAAACAGGATGAAAATAATACAAAAAGCAAAGCCAGCCTCGGCACAAAAAATAGAAGAGAAAAACAGAAACCAAACCGAGCAGGAAAAATCATAATATAACTTTTAGCAACATGCCAGGACAACAATAAGAACAGAACTTTGCCGACGGCAGTCGAACGGCCAGGGAAGTTGGCCAAAAGAAAAAAATAAATAAATTCGAGGAAAACTTTGCCACTCTTTTTTGCGACTTAAGAATCGGCTAGCTGAGCTCTGGCCAAGGACTCTCCGGAGCTGAAATGAGTATTGGAAGGTGATGGCTTTCGGCAAGGACAGGTTGGGCAGGTCCTGGGCGGGGGCAGTGCGTGCCTTAAAGTTTTTGCGGTTTTTTTTAGACCAGACAGGAGCACAGACGGAAACGGAGATGGAGCTGCAGACCGAGTCGTGCTGGGCAACTAATGAAGCTGTTCTGGCCAAAGTTTAAGGCCAACCGAGGAACTGCCACCTCAATCTTAAGGAATCCCCATTTCAAATACTTTAAGCATTCTAATTGTTTAAATTATTTTTAAATTAATTGGTATTTGTTTTAACTGAAAATATTTTGAATTTCCAAGCAGATTGTTTTATTTAATTAAAATAGCACTTGATATCTAATTAAAAATATAATAAAAAGCAAACATTAGAGAAAGTTCTAATGATTTCTATTTAAATATATGTACATATTTTTTGTGCAATTTTAAAACTGAATAACACTTTTGAAAGGTAATTGTTTCGCACAATTTTCCGTAATAATATTTTACATAATAAACCAAGTTCTCTGAATTGAATGAAAATTGTGACCCAAACATCCGGTGAAAAATATTTATTTGTGGAACAGGAAGAAAGTTTCGTGAATCGAGAGTAGGAAGAGGGGGAAGGAGGGGCAGGCAGTTTTCTCTAGCGGAAATTGATTTCGCTTTGAGCGGAGCATAAGGAGCAACAAAGGCATTCTGGCGGCACTGGTGGCACCTACCCAAAAAAGGGCCAAAGGACACAACGCACATTTCCTGCGACAAATTTGCCAGGCGATGCCAGGATGCGGACAAAGTGGATACGGAATGGAGTGGAGTTCGGGAGGCAAAGAGGCACATAGCCAAGTGCTCCTCTTAAACGAACTTTGACTTCTTGTTTGGCACTCAATTTATGGGTCTATCGAGTTTGCTTACTTCTATTTTTTGTGCTGCCTGTGTGTTGTGTTGCCTTTCGGAAAGTTAACTAAAAGCCAACATAAACAAGGCTTTCATTTCGATTTTTAATAGCGGGACATTGTATTTATTTTCCGATCAATATATCGAGCGGTTGGGTATATTTTCGGAAAAAATGGTAAATGGCAAATAAATAGAAAAAAATATTGGACAGAACGTACATTTCACGTACATTTTCGCAATCGTCGGACAGCATTTCATTCTGTATTAAAATTTATGCGCAGGTCAAGTCCACACATTCCCGCATACGGTCATATCTGAAGCTCATGTCCTGCAGCCAGGACATGCTGCTGTTGCTGTTGCTGCTGCTACTGCTGCTGTTGCTGTTTTTGCTGTCCAAATATTTATATTCATTGTGTCAGAGTGTTAAAGCGATAAAATGCAGTGTAAATACAAAGCAGCTAACCCAATTTCCCCCCACCAGCCACCACACCACCAACACCGTCCCAAAAATCCCACATCCTTTGAGCTCCTTTTTGTATGATTAGTTGGGAGGGTGGCTAGGGGGCACTAGGGGGTTAGGGGGCCAATGCCACGCCCCCGAGTTTCGGGCTGTTGACCACAGCAACCATTCGAATTATTCATGCATTTAATTTTTGTGTAATTTGCAGCAGGATTTCGTGTAACTAGCAGAGCAAAACCGACGAAACCAAAACGTTTCGTCCTTACAAGGATTTCTTCCTCAATCTGGCAAAATTTGTTCCATTCTGGGGGGTGGTCGCTTGTGTTCTCCGGGAATTCCAAGGGGCAGCGAGGAGCAAGGGCAGTGAAAGTGTTTGTGGGCCTGGCCAAAAAGGCAGAAGAAAATGGTTTGCCTTTTGTATCAACTGTTCGATTTGGCTCCCAAGGAGCACAGGGATATCTGTGAAAATTTAAACCAATATTGATGGGAATTGCGTTACATGTGGTTATGCTGGTATTCGCTAAGTGAAATATTATGTCAGGTTGACAACGTATTTTCTCAGCCGAAAACATTTTCAAAGTTTGGTCAATTGTACTATTTTTAGAAAAAAAAAACTCTGCATAAAAAAGAGGCCATAACGGTAAGCTTCAATATCAATAAAAACTAAAGCGCTAAGCCTGCTCTACAACTTTAAAGGACTCGCCTGCCACTTACCCAAAACCCTTGGAAATTAGCCCTAAGTCGTCTTAATTTGTTTTGCATTTCGTGACTCTTACCGAGGCATCTGCCATGCTATCCCCATTCCAGAGTTAATCAAGAACACTGCTACAGCAAATAGCTTAATTTGTAAGCCTTTGGTTGGCACGACAGCTACGTGGAGGTGAAGTTAATTAAACCAACCACGATTAAAGCAGCAAAAGTCACACAGCTATAATGAGAGCTACCGGAGGGGGCTCACAAACTGGGGCTTCCAAATCCGAATCAGGGTGAGAATCAGAAACCAGAACCAAATTCTGCCAAAGCTCTTCTCACATTAATTATTTTTGCATCACAAATATTGAGAACGTTCTGCTCGTCCCGAAAAGAGTTGGCCGCAGTTATGATAATTTACCATGGTTTTCCGCAGATTGCACAGTGAAAAAAGGGATATTACTAAGGATACTTTAAGGATATGCACTATATAAATTGCTGAAAATAAAATCTATACATACATACACCTCTATACAAAACCATATATTGTTGGACTACTTTTTGTACAGCTGACACCCCTTTTTTCTCAGTGTACTATGCAAGCAGTAACTGGGTAACTAACAGCAGTAAGTACCTGCTGCCTGTATTACAAGTAATTTCCTTAATGATGTTGCACCGCTGTGGCATTATCTTGTTTGTTGCTCTGCCCGCCCAGTCCCGGATGATAATTTATGCAAAATATATATGGGTAGATAGACCGAAATATCGTCCCCCTCGACATCCACCGCATATGCATGATATGCATAAAGTTCTACCCGTTCCATCTTCGTCTCCCAGTTGCATGCCAAACTTTCCCAGCCCACTCGGCTCCACTTACCTCAGTTGGTTGGTGCTTCTGGCCTGGCCAGAACGGTGCTCCCTGCCCTGGTTTGGTTTGGCTTCAACCTGGTCCCGGCCTGGTCGGGCTTGTTTCTGGTGTCTGTGTGGTCCAATTTACACGATTTCACTTCGGCAACTCCCAGTTGGAGTTGATTCTAATGCCACGGACATCGGACCCCTCCCATGTTTATGGTTAGCTAGTTGGTAACTTCTCGGCACAGTGAATTAACTAATGGCCAAGTTCGCAGCTTGGACTGGCAAGCTGAGAAGGCATCCATGGCCAGCTATTCTGCATTCAGACATCCACCTCACAGCTCTGGTAATTAATTTGCTAATCACACAGTTGATGTTTGAAAAATTAGCACATTCGCCAAGGGGATAGTTATCGAGATGGAGAGGTTTCGAACCAATTAGGCCATCGGTTGTTACGGCTAGTACTCAAGAAACAAGATAACTCTAAAATGTTACATTTTATATATATATAATGGAAGTGGCACAAAAACTGGGCCTGGGAACACATCAAATGATGTTTATTTTGATTCCGCTTCGGTCTGGATGAGATCGAATTATCGAATCTGCGGAATACCTTAAACGATTTGAAGATCGATTCTCCATCATTCTGCATCAAAATCCAAGAACCAAATGTTTTTTAAATTTTTTGTGAAATTTTCTGGGGTATTCTCTTTAAAATTTATGGAAGGACTATAAGGCCCCCAAAGATGCCTCTATCTTGGCCAATTTCGATCCGATTCTTGAGCGGAATACCTTAAACAATTTGTAGATCGATTCTCCATCAATCTGCATCAAAATCTAAGAACAAAATATTTTTTAGATTTTTTGTCGCATTTTCTGGGATATCCCCTTCAAAATGTGGCAAGTACATGGGGAGGACAATATGACCCCCTGCGAAGGCTATATCTTGGCCAATTTCCATACGATTCTTGAGCGGAATACCTTTAACGATTTGTAGATCGATTCTCCATCAATCTGCATCAAAATCTAACAACAAAATATTTTTTAGATTTTTCGTCTCATTTTCTGGGCTATCCCCTTCTAAATGTGGAAAGTACATGGGGAGGACAATATGACCCCCTGCGAAGGCTATATCTTGGCCAATTTCGATCCGATTCTTGAGCGGAATACCTTTAAAGATTTGTAGATCGATTCTCCATCAATCTGAATCAAAATCTAAGAACAAAATATTTTTTAGATTTTTCGTCTCATTTTCTGGGCTATCCGCTTCTAAATGTGGAAAGTACATGGGGAGGACAATATGACCCCCTGCGAAGGCTATATCTTGGCCAATTTCGATCCGATTCTTGAGCGGAATACCTTTAAAGATTTGTAGATCGATTCTCCATCAATCTGCATCAAAATCTAAGAACAAAATAATTTTTTTGATTTTTCGTCTCATTTTCTGGGCTATCCCCTTCAAAATGTGGAAAGTACATGGGGAGGACAATATGACCCCCTGCGAAGGCTATATCTTGGCCAATTTCCATACGATTCTTGAGCGGAATACCTTTAACGATTTGTAGATCGATTCTCCATCAATCTGCATCAAAATCTAACAACAAAATATTTTTTAGATTTTTCGTCTCATTTTCTGGGCTATCCCCTTCAAAATGTGGAAAGTACATGGGGAGGACAATATGACCCCCTGCGAAGGCTATATCTTGGCCAATTTCGATCCGATTCTTGAGCGGAATACCTTTAACGATTTGTAGTTCGATTCTCCATCAATCTGCATCAAAATCTAAGAACAAAATATTTTTTAGATTTTTCGTCTCATTTTCTGGGCTATCCCCTTCTAAATGTGGAAAGTACATGGGGAGGACAATATGACCCCCTGCGAAGGCTATATCTTGGCCAATTTCTATCCGATTCTTGAGCGGAATACCTTTAACGATTTGTAGATCGATTCTCCATCAATCTGCATCAAAATCTAACAACAAAATATTTTTTAGATTTTTCGTCTCATTTTCTGGGCTATCCCCTTCTAAATGTGGAAAGTACATGGGGAGGACAATATGACCCCCTGCGAAGGCTATATCTTGGCCAATTTCGATCCGATTCTTGAGCGGAATACCTTTAACGATTTGTAGATCGATTCTCCATCAATCTGCATCAAAATCTAAGAACAAAATATTTTTTAGATTTTTCGTCTCATTTTCTGGGCTATCCCCTTCTAAATGTGGAAAGTACATGGGGAGGACAATATGACCCCCTGCGAAGGCTATATCTTGGCCAATTTCGATCCGATTCTTGAGCGGAATACCTTTAACGATTTGTAGATCGATTCTCCATCAATCTGCATCAAAATCTAAGAACAAAATATTTTTTAGATTTTTCGTCTCATTTTCTGGGCTATCCCCTTCAAAATGTGGAAAGTACATGGGGAGGACAATATGACCCCCTGTGAAGGTTATATCGTGGCCAATTTGCATCCGATTCTTAAGCGGAATACCTTTAACGATTTGTAGATCGATTCTCCATCAATCTGCATCAAAATCTAAGAACAAAATATTTTTTAGATTTTTCGTCTCATTTTCTAGGCTTTCCCCTTCTAAATGTGGAAAGTACATGGGGAGGACAATATGACCCCCTGCGAAGGCTATATCTTGGCCAATTTGCATCCGATTCTTAAGCGGAATACCTTTAACGATTTGTAGATCGATTCTCCATCAATCTGCATCAAAATCTAAGAACAAAATATTTTTTAGATTTTTCGTCTCATTTTCTGGGCTATCCCCTTCTAAATGTGGAAAGTACATGGGGAGGACAATATGACCCCCTGCGAAGGCTATATCTTGGCCAATTTCGATCCGATTCTTGAGCGGAATACCTTTAAAGATTTGTAGATCGATTCTCCATCAATCTGAATCAAAATCTAAGAACAAAATATTTTTTAGATTTTTCGTCTCATTTTCTGGGCTATCCGCTTCTAAATGTGGAAAGTACATGGGGAGGACAATATGACCCCCTGCGAAGGCTATATCTTGGCCAATTTCGATCCGATTCTTGAGCGGAATACCTTTAAAGATTTGTAGATCGATTCTCCATCAATCTGCATCAAAATCTAAGAACAAAATAATTTTTTTGATTTTTCGTCTCATTTTCTGGGCTATCCCCTTCAAAATGTGGCAAGTACATGGGGAGGACAATATGACCCCCTGCGAAGGCTATATCTTGGCCAATTTCCATACGATTCTTGAGCGGAATACCTTTAACGATTTGTAGATCGATTCTCCATCAATCTGCATCAAAATCTAACAACAAAATATTTTTTAGATTTTTCGTCTCATTTTCTGGGCTATCCCCTTCAAAATGTGGAAAGTACATGGGGAGGACAATATGACCCCCTGCGAAGGCTATATCTTGGCCAATTTCGATCCGATTCTTGAGCGGAATACCTTTAACGATTTGTAGTTCGATTCTCCATCAATCTGCATCAAAATCTAAGAACAAAATATTTTTTAGATTTTTCGTCTCATTTTCTGGGCTATCCCCTTCTAAATGTGGAAAGTACATGGGGAGGACAATATGACCCCCTGCGAAGGCTATATCTTGGCCAATTTCTATCCGATTCTTGAGCGGAATACCTTTAACGATTTGTAGATCGATTCTCCATCAATCTGCATCAAAATCTAACAACAAAATATTTTTTAGATTTTTCGTCTCATTTTCTGGGCTATCCCCTTCAAAATGTGGAAAGTACATGGGGAGGACAATATGACCCCCTGCGAAGGCTATATCTTGGCCAATTTCGATCCGATTCTTGAGCGGAATACCTTTAACGATTTGTAGATCGATTCTCCATCAATCTGCATCAAAATCTAAGAACAAAATATTTTTTAGATTTTTCGTCTCATTTTCTGGGCTATCCCCTTCTAAATGTGGAAAGTACATGGGGAGGACAATATGACCCCCTGCGAAGGCTATATCTTGGCCAATTTCGATCCGATTCTTGAGCGGAATACCTTTAACGATTTGTAGATCGATTCTCCATCAATCTGCATCAAAATCTAAGAACAAAATATTTTTTAGATTTTTCGTCTCATTTTCTGGGCTATCCCCTTCAAAATGTGGAAAGTACATGGGGAGGACAATATGACCCCCTGTGAAGGTTATATCGTGGCCAATTTGCATCCGATTCTTAAGCGGAATACCTTTAACGATTTGTAGATCGATTCTCCATCAATCTGCATCAAAATCTAACAACAAAATATTTTTTAGATTTTTCGTCTCATTTTCTAGGCTTTCCCCTTCTAAATGTGGAAAGTACATGGGGAGGACAATATGACCCCCTGCGAAGGCTATATCTTGGCCAATTTGCATCCGATTCTTAAGCGGAATACCTTTAACGATTTGTAGATCGATTCTCCATCAATCTGCATCAAAATCTAAGAACAAAATATTTTTTAGATTTTTCGTCTCATTTTCTGGGCTATCCGCTTCTAAATGTGGAAAGTACATGGGGAGGACAATATGACCCCCTGCGAAGGCTATATCTTG
Source organism: Drosophila monieri (assembly GCA_035047585.1). Taxonomy (NCBI): domain Eukaryota; kingdom Metazoa; phylum Arthropoda; class Insecta; order Diptera; family Drosophilidae; genus Drosophila; species Drosophila monieri. The sequence continues at coordinate 5,238,521 of JAWNPJ010000079.1, read as the reverse complement.
GCCAATTTCGATCCGATTCTTGAGCGGAATACCCAATCTGCATCAAAATCTAAGAACAAAATATTTTTTAGATTTTTCGTCTCATTTTCTGGGCTATCCCCTTCAAAATGTGGCAAGTACATGGGGAGGACAATATGACCCCCTGCGAAGGCTATATCTTGGCCAATTTCGATCCGATTCTTGAGCGGAATACCTTTAAAGATTTGTAGATCGATTCTCCATCAATCTGCATCAAAATCTAACAACAAAATATTTTTTAGATTTTTCGTCTCATTTTCTGGGCTATCCCCTTCAAAATGTGGAAAGTACATGGGGAGGACAATATGACCCCCTGCGAAGGCTATATCTTGGCCAATTTCGATCCGATTCTTGAGCGGAATACCTTTAAAGATTTGTAGATCGATTCTCCATCAATCTGAATCAAAATCTAAGAACAAAATATTTTTTAGATTTTTCGTCTCATTTTCTGGGCTATCCGCTTCTAAATGTGGAAAGTACATGGGGAGGACAATATGACCCCCTGCGAAGGCTATATCTTGGCCAATTTCGATCCGATTCTTGAGCGGAATACCTTTAAAGATTTGTAGATCGATTCTCCATCAATCTGCATCAAAATCTAAGAACAAAATAATTTTTTTGATTTTTCGTCTCATTTTCTGGGCTATCCCCTTCAAAATGTGGAAAGTACATGGGGAGGACAATATGACCCCCTGCGAAGGCTATATCTTGGCCAATTTCGATCCGATTCTTGAGCGGAATACCTTTAACGATTTGTAGATCGATTCTCCATCAATCTGCATCAAAATCTAACAACAAAATATTTTTTAGATTTTTCGTCTCATTTTCTGGGCTATCCCCTTCAAAATGTGGAAAGTACATGGGGAGGACAATATGACCCCCTGCGAAGGCTATATCTTGGCCAATTTCGATCCGATTCTTGAGCGGAATACCTTTAACGATTTGTAGTTCGATTCTCCATCAATCTGCATCAAAATCTAAGAACAAAATATTTTTTAGATTTTTCGTCTCATTTTCTGGGCTATCCCCTTCTAAATGTGGAAAGTACATGGGGAGGACAATATGACCCCCTGCGAAGGCTATATCTTGGCCAATTTCTATCCGATTCTTGAGCGGAATACCTTTAACGATTTGTAGATCGATTCTCCATCAATCTGCATCAAAATCTAAGAACAAAATATTTTTTAGATTTTTCGTCTCATTTTCTGGGCTATCCCCTTCTAAATGTGGAAAGTACATGGGGAGGACAATATGACCCCCTGCGAAGGCTATATCTTGGCCAATTTCTATCCGATTCTTGAGCGGAATACCTTTAACGATTTGTAGATCGATTCTCCATCAATCTGCATCAAAATCTAACAACAAAATATTTTTTAGATTTTTCGTCTCATTTTCTGGGCTATCCCCTTCTAAATGTGGAAAGTACATGGGGAGGACAATATGACTTCCTGCGAAGGCTATATCTTGGCCAATTTCGATCCGATTCTTGAGCGGAATACCTTTAACGATTTGTAGATCGATTCTCCATCAATCTGCATCAAAATCTAAGAACAAAATATTTTTTAGATTTTTCGTCTCATTTTCTGGGCTATCCCCTTCTAAATGTGGAAAGTACATGGGGAGGACAATATGACCCCCTGCGAAGGCTATATCTTCGCCAATTTCGATCCGATTCTTGAGCGGAATACCTTTAACGATTTGTAGATCGATTCTCCATCAATCTGCATCAAAATCTAAGAACAAAATATTTTTTAGATTTTTCGTCTCATTTTCTGGGCTATCCCCTTCAAAATGTGGAAAGTACATGGGGAGGACAATATGACCCCCTGTGAAGGTTATATCGTGGCCAATTTGCATCCGATTCTTAAGCGGAATACCTTTAACGATTTGTAGATCGATTCTCCATCAATCTGCATCAAAATCTAAGAACAAAATATTTTTTAGATTTTTCGTCTCATTTTCTGGGCTTTCCCCTTCTAAATGTGGAAAGTACATGGGGAGGACAATATGACCCCCTGCGAAGGCTATATCTTGGCCAATTTGCATCCGATTCTTAAGCGGAATACCTTTAACGATTTGTAGATCGATTCTCCATCAATCTGCATCAAAATCTAAGAACAAAATATTTTTTAGATTTTTCGTCTCATTTTCTGGGCTATCCCCTTCTAAATGTGGAAAGTACATGGGGAGGACAATATGACCCCCTGCGGAGGCTATATCTTGGCCAATTTCGATCCGATTCTTGAGCGGAATACCCAATCTGCATCAAAATCTAAGAACAAAATATTTTTTAGATTTTTCGTCTCATAATCTGGGCTATCCCCTTCTAAATGTGGAAAGTACATGGGGAGGACAATATGACCCCCTGCGGAGGCTATATCTTGGCCAATTTCGATCCGATTCTTGAGCGGAATACCTTTAACGATTTGTAGATCGATTCTCCATCAATCTGCATCAAAATCTAAGAACAAAATATTTTTTAGATTTTTCGTCACATTTTCTGGGGGATCCTCGTTAAAATGCGAGGCCTATGTCTTCATCAAGTTTCATCGGATCCTTAAGCGTAATACGATCTTTCGTTGTTTTAAACGATTTGTTTATGGCGTAGAAATACAATTAATTTTCATAAGGAAATATTATGTTTCCTTGCCACAGATTAACAGACCACGAAAGTCTCAGTCTTTCCTTAGTTTTCTTATCCCTTCCCGGACGAATTACTCAAGTTCCTGGCCCTCGAGGACTCGGCGCTCTCACGCATCCATTATCGCTGAGCGTTTACAAGTGTTTAACGTCTAATTAAGTGGCTGCCGTGGCAGTGGATGTGCTCACTGTAGCTGTAGTTGGCCCAGAAGTGCGAGTAGTTGTAGTTGGCGGCGCCGAAGTTTGTTTGCCTTGCCACTTTGGCCGAGGAGCAGCTCGAGCAACGCGTTTTTAATTAAGTTTTTGACACTTTCATTCGGTGGCCAGAGGAGGAGAGTGGCAGCATTCGATGGCTAAGATGCTCTGGATTTGAAGTGCTATTATTGCTAATGCAGTTTGAAGCGATTGAGAGCCGAAGCTGGAAATTTTATCAGTAGTCGAATGATACGCAATCGGAAATGTTTTAACAAGAGTCTTGGCTGAGTCTGAAGTGAAAATGGCAGATTCGAGTAGGGAATAACTTTGAACTTGAAACTATTAGCTCACAAAAACCAGCTAATTAACAACTGTCCTCTTTCAAATATTTTCTGGAAATTTAAAGGCTTTTATTTTGATCAAAAATCAACGAACCACATGCTTTTGATATTTAGCTTTTGTAAGAACACCTTTGACTTTGTGGCCAAACTCTTCAGATCTCTGGATGGGTACTTCGCTTCGAAACTCTTAACCCAAATCGACCCCCACCCTCTGGAGGATTCACAAAGACCAGAGCAAACTTTTCTGAATTTCATCCTTTGTGTTTTGGCTCTTGGCCTTTGACAATTTTTTCTTTTGGTGTTTGCCGGCAAGTTGCATAAAATAAATTAAAAACTGCTTTTGGCTGCGTTTACACGCTTGCCCTTGCCGCCTTGCAAATGCTTCGCAAATGAGCGAGAGTCAGCCGAAAACTCTCCAGAAGCTCCTTTTGGGAATTGCCTTTGATGTGCAGTTGGCAGGATAACCCCGGGAACAGGACGCTTTGGCATATTTCATAAATATAAACACGGTCGACAGGTGAAAGGAGCCGTCTTCTCGCCACCGACATCAGAGGCGTCAAAGTGAAGTGCCACGAAGGTGGCCGTGGGATGGGGCTAGACGGGGTTAGAATTCTGGTTGTGTCAACAAAGGGTTAAAATATGCGGTTGCCTGTCATTGCATTTAATTTCCGGCAGCCGGATGATGGTAATGGCATCGCCATCGACACATCCCCAACAGAAACATTCGCAGGCGGCCAAAATTGAAATTCCTTCGGCCTTAAAAACTGGGTCACACAGAACTGTCGCAAACTGAAAACCGAGCCGAAAACCAAAAAAACTACCAGCCAAGAAAGCTCCATCTTTGGCTTGGTATTTATGTGACATTTTTATAGCGAACATTTGCTCCTCTGTCGGACCCCGACTGCTCTGGAACAATCCCCGAAAACCCCCTATAGAATATCAATAGACGACTGGGGAATAGGAATTCGGTTTTTTTTTTGCCGGAGTCGCTCCCCCACTTCTCCGGCTTCCTGTCGGGGGGCCTCGACATCTCCCTGACATTTTTATGTTTTATTGTTTGGAGTTTGTCTTTCATTCTTTCGTTTTTCGGGTCCCGGCGGCTCTCGAAATATTTGAATATTAAAGTGATTTAGTGGCAAGCTGAAAAATGGTGAAAAATCATTGGAAAGGTGAAAATACATGCCCGGGCCCGGGCACCCTCCAGATAATAACACGCTCCTCCACGCTCCACCTCGCTCCATGTAATCCATAAAACGTTTTAATTAATGACAACAATATGTGGCGTTGCAGCGGCAACGTTTAAAGAACCGACCCCTGACAGGGCTGGTTGGGGTAAGAGATTGACTTTTGTCTGCGATTTAGATGGTGTCTCCCCGGCATATTGTGTGTTTTTTCTACAAAATTATTCGAACGGAACATGGAACAGGCGTTCGAATGCTTGTCGGTGTCGTTTTCGGGGCTGTCGTCGTCGGCGGCGTTTATAATATCTATGAGTTATGTACGACATTGCGGGGGCGTTGAAATGGTAAACCGAATTGAGCATAAACTGGAAGACTTCTTGATGGGGCGCGACACTTCCGAGATTCGGGCAATTAAGTTGTAGAGTCAGATTAAGGTAAAATAACTAAGAGCTGGGAAAAGATAATTGAAAAGTGTACATTCTGTAAGCAAACAAAAACAGGGAAATATTTTACAATTATTTGCCAGCAAACACAACCAATTAGACAAATTTAATTGTGATTTTTCACCTCCAGCCTGATGACACGGCAGCTGAACGTCCAATGACGAGAAATCCTCAATTTATTTAAGCATATGATTCCTTTTAAATTTAAAAGTTTTCTGCATATTTCATTTTCGTCTGGCCCGGCTCGAATAACAGACAATCTTGTTGTTTATTTCAATTTAGAGCTATTTGCCCGGCATCCGAATGAAAAGCGTGACAAATTGACATATCGATTTGCATGCTTCGCATACCTAACCATCCCTGACCCAAGGAATCGCCCCCAGGACGAAGACTGAATTCAATGTCCTGGTGACATGACAGGCCTGAGAAGGGTTGCATTCAGTTTCTTTTTCAGTACGAAGCCGATCAATTTCAATCAATCAACTTCTGCAGAGCTGTCGCTCCCTTCAATAAAAAAAAAAATTAAATCCTTTGGAAGGAGAGTGGCCACTTAGGCGGCACAATCCCCAATTCATATTCTGAAAAGTGTAGACGCGAAAGGATCTCGGCAAAGTTTACACAAATAATTTGTGTGTTTATTTTAACGGCTATGGGAGGACGCATCCAGGACAAAAAGCCCTTATGCCTGGATATCCTTGGACTCCGTTGGCTCCTATTTCAGCAGCGGGCAGCTGGGCTGGTTCTCACGCGGCACTTAACGGAGGGGCTGCCGAATCAAGGAATCGAGGGACTCGAGGACTCCCCGGCCGGGACTCCTGATTATGCAAAGGAGCGTGGCGCGCATCAGGCAATAGAGTGCTCAGAGAGCTGCTCTTGTAATGCGGCCACGCGGCGTATGCGTAATGCCCGTGTTATAGCCTCCAATTCGAACGCCCCTTTCTGGGGCGCCACTTAAATGGGCAGCCAATTAGCAGCATTCGGGCATGGCCAAGTGGCAAACATCATTTTGCGTCTAACCGCAGGCGAATCGTATTGAATGTATGGAATGGAATGGAATGGAATGGATATCTGCTGTCCCTGAAATGTATCCCGCCATCGGCTTGTGGTTGCCACCCACCCATCCATCCTCTCATCCGCCCTCTACTTCAGCCATGCCAACCACTTGGCGCCCCCCCAGGCTCTGCGTGACCTCGCTCCACTCATCGATATCAAGTTATTAATGGTTAATGAAAAAATAGCGAGTATGGACGAGCGTAGGAAAAAGTTATCAGTGGCTCAAGTGGCAGCTTAATTTGCTAAACAATTTCTGTTTGCATGGATGAACCTAAAAAGTAAGGTCGCTACTTCAAGTACTCTATAGATTCCTTTTATTAGGCTTTAGTAACAAGCTTACTTAATCATGCCCTGAGTAGTATTCAAATAAGTCAAGTATTTATTGGAAGATGACAGACATTACCTCGTGAATTATAAATCCAACCACAAAGCAGATTCTCCATCTTAGAGTATTTGTAAGTTACAAGTCAGTGACATAAGTTGCTTGGCAGCCGCTGAAATCAGCTTCCGGCCACCCAGCCATCCCGCTTCCAACCATTAAATTCCCATGACCCCCAGCCTCTTGCTCCAGCTCCGCGGAAGAAACTCCAGTAGTTCTTAGCCTGGGATCCCAGCCGTCTTTCAACCGCTTTTCTGCTCGTTTTGCCACGGGATTTAAATGCAAATTTTCTGTCGACATCGACGCACTAAATGCGACTTGCAAATTAATGAAATGAACCTTTAACTTGAGTTTAACTTGGCGCCTTTTTAGCGCCGGCGAGATAAGGCGCCACCAGTGGCAGTGGAAGTGGCAGATGGGCCGGGTGGACTGAGAGGGCCAACAGCAATTGGGGCATAAACAGGCAACAGCAACACCAACTAGGCGCCCAAGTTTAAACAAAGTTGATTATGCATGCATTAGGTTTCCACAACAGTACAGAATTTTTGGCAACGCTCATTTCACAGCCACGCCCACAACCCGCCCGAAATCCTGCAGGGGGTGTCCCACCCGCCTCAGAAGACCGCAGAATTTTGACTTTTGCATTTTGTTGCGCAATTTCAGGGCGAAAGTTCAAGTTGTCTGTTCTGGTCTTTTCAGTACCAGTTCTGGGGTTTTGTTGCTAGCTTGTTTCTGTGGCAGTGGCAAGTTGAGTTAAGAGTGGAAAGCGGAAAGGGGGAGGTGCCGGGGCCGGGGCCGGGGCAAAGGGCAGGGTGCAGGAGGCACCCGGATAAGTTTCCGGTCTAATATGCGTTAGTCCCTGATATATAAGGAGGCGAAAATGCTTTATGGTTATGAAGTGCGAAAGTGGAAAATATGAAAAACATTTTCCATTTTGTATCCCTTGAATGGCACAAGTTATGGCCAATGGCCATTGGTTATGGCCATTTGCTTAAAATGTTTAGTATACAACGAATTATAGTCGGGGGCCGGCCTGTCGCCAGGAGGTGGAGGAATAACTTATCGCCGTAGAGCTTTTCGGGGGCGGATTTATGAAAGAGGATTGCATAATATACATCTAATTGGAACGGAAGTCCCAGAAAGATAAAAAGTCTGGAAAATGTGTATATTTTAAGGACATTAGGAATGGATAAGTGGAAAGTATTCTTTGTCGCTCAAAAAAACCAAGAAGGTGGGATATTATTACCCAGAATTAAAGTCAGAATAAACTCCCACTTATGAGCTTATAGAACAAAATTTTAAAGCCCATCCTTTAACCCAAACTAAGCCACAAGAGTTAATTGTATTGTCCTTGCGGGTGGAACTCTACTTAATCGAGATCATAGCTAACGGCAACTGTCCTGGCAACTGAGCCTGGGTCCTCGGGCTTTTCTGGCTCTATTAGCAGCTTCAATTTAGAATGCTGCCAGCGAGAAATAATTGCTTTGGCACACGCGCCACAACCTCCCACGCCGGCCCCTCCAAAATCCATCCATCCACTCCATCACCCCCACCCATTTGTGACCTCAAACACTGGGGGGTGACCCGAAAAAAGTTGCTCCGCTGCCAAATGTATAAATGGCGAAGCATTTAAAATTTGCGCAACTTTTGCGCTCCGATGCTTTAACTTTTGACACCTACGAGGGGCAAATAACCCGACCCAAAATGCGGAATCCCAGACCGGAACTGATGGCAGCCCTCCGGCTGGAGGTCGTCCCATCTCAACCGCTGGCCCTTCGTCCCCGTGCCCTCTCCCACGCCCGTGGCCCCGCAGTCCGCAGGAAGGAATGAATTCATTCATTTGTTTACTCGTTCAAGTGGCAACTTCATTTTGTAAACACTTTCGTTTACATACAACTTTTTGCTGTGCAAAAACAAAAAAAGGCGATGAAATAAAACCTGCAATCGGGAAAAAGGATGGGTCCTAGAAGAGAAGCCCCAGGACGAAAGGGGGGCACAGTGTAAGGCAGACCACAAGTTACATATCCCTTAACACACAAAGTCGACCGTCGGACACTGGAAAAACCGAGGAGGTGCCGGGGGATTAGAAGGACCCACAACTCACAGCGAAAGCAACGCCATTGATGCTCCACAGTGTCCTTAAGGATGCAGAAAAGGGTTGAGACTATTTTTTGTAAAGTATAAAGAACTAAATAACTAGAGAAAGCTGGGATTTCAAAGGAATTTTTTAAATATAGAAATATATACCACTTATCTCATACCTTTAAAAAGGATTGACCTTATGACACTGTATCCTGTCGAGATTCGTTGCCTTTTGCGGTTCCCCCGTCTGCTCCCTTTTCGCAACCACACCCATGGCCTTGCCTTGCCCACCCCTTTGGCGAGGACCCCCCTTGTAGTTGCGTGGCGTTTCACAGCTTCGCTCGGCAGCTTTTGGGGCAAAGTTTCGTGTTTTACTTTTAGTTTGTGGCTTCTCTGGTTTTATCTTCAACTTAATAAAATGCCGTCAACAGTTTTAAATGCAAATTTTGCATTTGGAACGCGTGCGCACGCAGTCCCCCCGCCCAGAGTGCCCTATCTGCTCCCTAGAATAGATATACATGGTATATAGGATTCCCTACTTAGTGCAAATGAGACTGGCAAATGATTATGCGCTTTACTGGCGCATCCTTAAAGGCCACAGGAGCGGGTGCTTGCGTCTCTGCTCCTGACACTGGATCTCCGCAATCCAGAATGTGTCCCCCAGGCGACTTTAAGAAATTTTATCAATTTCCCTCTGCAAGTTTCTGTGCAGTTGGAAAAGTTTTAGAAGACGTCCGGAGAGGGGGGCGACTTGGGGCTCTATAGTTTAGAACTGGCTGGCTGGCATCTCTTACCCTTAATATATGGTCTTAGTTTAACCATTAGTTGTTGCTCTTGCCATTGTTTGCTGGTTTTGGTTGCCAGAAGGTCAACCCCGAGCTCTTAAGTTGAGCGGAATGTGCCCTTTATACTCATAGTAGTCCCCGGCTGGATGAGAATTAGAGAAATGTTCACAGTTTGTGCCAGTTAATGAGCTGGAAATGTAAACTTCCAAATGTTTTAACTGTTGCGTTGTGGTTTGTTTTGGAACTTTTAAGGGACTTTTAAATGCAGCGAGTGCCTGTCTAAATAAATAATTGAGATTTTTTGCGGAGATTTGAGTTTCCCAACTGAGATGTCTGTGGACATGTGGATAAGTTATATCATCTCAAATAAAGTTCATTCTCTCTAAGACTAACGAAATCCTGGCAATCATCCTTGCTTCATTTTGCTGAACAATCCAATTATATTGAAAGAGCCATAAAAACAACAATGTAAATTCCTCAAAAGTGTCAAAGCAATCAACGAAAAAAATGCTGAAAAAGTTTCCCGAAAACTTTTGTGGCACGTACATGCACAGAGAGGAAAACAGGGTCACAATAAGGAAAAGTCCACTCGGAACAAACACTTCTAATTAGTTGAAAAAGCCAGGAGAAAGGAGCCAGGAGACAGGGCCCAGAAGCGGGGAATTTGCCAACAAATTTATGATAATAATTCACAACAAACGAGGAGCTGCTGGGTCGAGTGAGAAATGAAAACGGAAATATGATTTAAATATAAACAATAACAACGGAAAACAGTACAAAATATACTGGCATATAAAGTAATTAAAAAGTTTTCGACGCATTTATGGCTTTTGTGTATTTATTCTCAAATCTTTTTGTTATTCTACTTTTTCGAGTTGAAAACAGAGACCAGAGAATAACAAATAAAAGTTCAAAAGCCCGAGAGTGAAATTCAATTACGAGAAATGATTTTTTCATTCAAGTTCCCCCCTTTTTTTTTTGCTGTAGTAAAGGGTTAAATAATAATCAACCGGAGATATGAAGGGAGCTTCATTCCCGGTTTAATTGGCAGCCATCAGAAAGGGTTAATTCGAGAATGTAAGCGGGAAATGAAGAAAACAAAGATCAGATGAGCATCTGGGAAATTAGGTCACCTGTGCACAGCAACACACACATCCTCCTTTGAGGATAATTATCCAGACCTCATGTCGTATACTTAATCTGGCTAAAAGCGCACTTAAAAATCATTCACGTTAGCATTCGCATTTGCATTCGCATTAGCCGTTAGCCGTTAGCTCGCTTCTCGGCCACTTTGTAGTTGCAGCCAACTAACGAATCTATAAAACAAAAGGGGAACATGGCAAAAATATAATGGCTGGATGGAAGAACCAACAAAGAACAAAAATATGGCACATAAAAAGCGGAACTGTGTTAGTCGTGCAAAAATCTCTTAGCTCTTGGTAAGAGACCAGGGCCCGGGACGGGAAACAACTACTAAAATAAAATAGACCCAACAACAACAATATACTAAAAACAATGTGAAAAATTTTGCTTCTGAAAACGAGCTAAAAACGAGCTAAAAGCAGCATTTCCGCTTGGCTTGACTTCCACGGCTCCATCCACGGCCAGGACGCTGAATGATGCTGATGATGTTGCTAGGTCCTGGTCTGGTCGGGTCTGGTCTGGTCTGAGCCTGGTCTGCTCCATTGTGGCCCGACAATTGCCAACTGCAAGTAACTCAAACAAAGGAGGGCTCGGAAAAGCACGGCAGAAACCAGGCAGAGCCCTTTGCTTTTGCTTGTTGCATTTAAAAGCCCCGTCAAATGGGGTTTACTTTACGGATAATAAGTTAATTCGCTTGTAAATAACTTGGCCCAAAGAATCTGTCCGGGTAAGCGTACTTCATACTTCAGAAGGCCAAAGCTGATGAGTGAAAGTGCTCTCAAGTATTAGGCTATTGTTTCGAGGGAACGTCATGTGCGAGGACTTGTCTTAAAATCTCCATTATTATAAGCCCCTTTGGAGAGTTTGTGGCAAATCAGACAGAATGGCCAGAATCCATTTGCATTCCAAATGAAAAATGCTCAAAGAACTTATTTTGGTGCGGCAGAGTGGTGTGAAAATTTCTGCCACAACCACAAATCCTCATTACCTCATAAAAGGCTTGCCTTTGATATCCGAAACCCTTTTTTCGGTCCTCCGTCCTGCTTCGTCCTGCTTCGTCCTGCATCTGCATAACTAACGAATGCAGCTCGTTCTCGGGCTCCGCTCGCCTTCTAATTTGTATCCCAAAAGCATAATTCCAAATTCAAATTGCAACGCCATTAATGCATTTGGCCAAGTGCTTAGTTAAAAGCGAAACCGGCACTTTCTACCCACCACACTCCTCCTCCCGGAGAACAACTCTGGCCATAACAATTTTCAATGGAAAATTTCGCATAATTTCGCCCGAATGTTTATTTATGAAATTTTGTCGCGACAAACACCAACAAAAACAACAATCAAAGCAAAAAAAAAAATACAGAAATTTTGCTAAAAACCCAGTCGAAAATGTTATCGCGTCATTTCTAGCTATTAACGCTTAGGAAGCAGAGGACACCGGAGTGTTGGAGGTGTTTTAGCCGAAAACAAATGCAAATTAACAAACTGTTTAAATAGCAGATGCCCCAGCATTATGGCCCCGCTCCCATACTGTCCAGCTCGCTCCACCGTGATGATGTTGGCCCGGCTAATTGAATTCCAGCGAAATGTATTTCCGAAAATTGCAGCACACTTTTTGTTTGAACTGAAAAGCGGTTGAATCGTTTTAAAGTCCGAATACTTGTTGCTAATTAATTGAATTATTGGGCCAGTCCGTTTTCTGCATAGGAGAATAAACAAATTTAAATATATACATAAAATCTATTAAAAATAAAATTCCAATTAAATGGGACTTTAATATTAAATTCATAAACGGAAACCATGTCTGTGCTGGGGAGTGAGCGTGGCATACATTGCCGCATAAATTATTTAACATAAAATGGGGCCGAGCACAAAGTTTTGCAATTTGCATGCCACGCCTACCCGCCCTCACACACACACACACACACTACATAACAGTGTCCGCCCACAGTTCTATAGATGCGCATAAATATAATGAAATTAAATTAAATGCATACGTTGCGCATACGCCACGTTAACTGTTGCTCCTAAAGGAAAGCTTCCACCTCAAAGGGAGTAGAGTGGGTGGCGGCAGGTGGGTGGTTTGTTGGGGCAAGGTCTGAGGCAAGCAGTAAACGTGTTAACGACCTCCCTGGCAAAAAGTTGCAGCCAGCTTGCCGGCTTGCTGGCTTGCCTTTTTGCTTTTGGCTTCTCGCATTTTTGGTTGCGTTGCAATTTCATAAAAATTAAATAGAAACACATTGCAGCGTCGCCAGGAAGGAAGCCGAACGGAACTGAACGACGTTGGGCGTGCGTCTCCATGGGCGTGGATCTGCGGGTTCTTCCTGGTTTCTGGTTTCTGGCTGCATGGCGTCTCTCCTACCTGCTGCCAGCTCGCTGCTAGCTGCTCTCTACCAGCCAGAAATTATGTACTTAATAACAGCTTCAACAACTTTGCTTTATGCGATGGCATTTATGAAAATGCAAAACCCCTTTTCAGCTGCTCTTTGTGCCGAGGCACTTGAAAAGTGCCAGTTTTCCATTGCGCCCACGTGAGCCAGGTAGTTCCCCAGCGTTCGGGGGGCTAGAGCGGAATAAGTTTATGCATTGTGCCGGGTCGTTGGGTTGTGGCGCCTCCCAGGGACACAGTACATCATGTAGAGAGCTCTGCCAGCTTCACCAGCTAGTTATTGAATTTTAAGTGGCTGATGTGAAAGTAACAGGGTAACTAATATTTAACCAATTAAAGTAGGCACTTCAGAGACACGGAAAAAACTTAATATTAAGACTAAAATTTATTCGGAAGAGTTATTTTTGCGTTTCATGGGAATTCTCCGCCCGCATTCAAGGCATACTTCTTCGGCAACTCCTCAATCCAACTCATTTGCAATTAATATCAAATTACGAGCCAACATTCTCAGCCAACATTCCTCCATGCAATGCGCCTAATGAGTTCAAAAGCCGTTCGTCATGACTCATGGCCAGGACTCGCAGTGCAACCGGCAAAGAATCCCCCATATGAAGACATTCATTTGCATTAATTGATGTCAAATTGTTTCGCCCGAATGCCAAGAACTTTGGCCCCCCCTCCTTCCAGTCCTTGTGGGTTAGCCCCAAACCGACCAAGACATTTAAGCCAAGAAACCGTCAGGCAAACGGGCAGATGGGACAAAGGCGTGCCGGATGTTTCCCCTCGAACAACTCACGTCCCGGAGCCCAATGAGCCGCAAACTCATTGGAAATTATTGGTACATCAGGCGATTAGAGCAGCCAGCCAGCCAGACGGCCATGGCCAACAGCAAATGGCCAACTATTCGATTGCTCATCTGCTGGATGCTAATGCTAACTGCTTGCCACATTAACTCGATTGGCCGCCGTCCAAGGCTCAATTGTTGGACGCATAATTACCGGACGATGGACGTGAGTTGGAGACGTAGAAATTAAACTAAAGACGAGACAATTGGCCAAAGGACTCCCTCCCCTGCAATGTCTTCATCCAGGACAACCCATAACCCTTTCCCGATTCTTTGGGCAAAGAAGGGAGCGAGACAATCCAACGATTTCCTACGGATTTCCGGCAGACAAATTCAGAGTTTGGTTCGTTGGTTGTTTTGGCCTCGAAAACTTTTGGACTTTTTCGACCCGTCCCGGTCTATACGGCTCAAAGGACCCCGTCCATCCATCCATCCATCTGGTGTGCTGAGTGTCTGGCTGGAATTTTCTTGTTTACGAGCAAATAGTTGTTGTTATTTTAAGTTTTATTTTGCTGTTCCAGAGGCTCTCGAGCAGCCATAAACTTTGAGGTCCTTCTTGAGGTCCCCGCTCCTCCACCACCGTTAGGAAAGCGGAAATTAAGTTTTCAGAGAAGGACTCAGCCGTCGACTTCTTAGCCAGGCGATAAGTGCGATTTTTGACGATTTCGGTTCGTTTTCGTACTGATGAAGGGCCAGGATACATATATCTTCCTTTTTTTCTCCCTCATCCCCTCATCCCTGGCCATTTCTTGTGGCATTTATTGTGCAAACAACGCGCCAAAGAGGAAAAAGTTGTGGGCTGCTTGAGACATCAACTTGGTCATTCTCCACGGAACGAGTACTACCAGAAGTTCCAACTCCGATTGAGTCCTGCTCCCACCCCTACTGGTTCTCCTGCGGCTTTTGTTTTTGCCCGGCCCGGCCATCTTTGTGTAACTTTAATGAGTCGAGCGCATTGCGACTGAACTTGAAGCAACTTTGAAGTCCGAAAACTGTACAAATGGCAACAGTAAACACAATTTGTAGAGCAGCTTCTCCTCCTGCAGTTGGGAAGTGAGCAGGAATCAGAGCCTGAGAAGTTCTGAGCCGGCAACAGGCTTTTGAATGCCCTGTGGTTGCCCCTTAATTAATCAAGGAGAATCTTAGTACAAAGGTGTCGGTGCAGGAGCTTACTCTAATGAAGTAAAATCCATTTAAATTTCTATTCCAGAGGCGGCCTTATGGGAGAATATTTTACTTTAATTTAGGATTACTGTTATTAGGTTAAAGATTAAAAAATTTAATAAATTAAAATGTTAATAGTTAATTGAACATATAAGTATGGACTGTAAACTTTTATAGCATACTTTTCAGGGACCAAGGTCCTTTCGAGTGCTTTAAGGCCGATGTTAGCTGCTGAAGCTCAACGCAAGCAATCCTAACTCATCCCGCATGAAGCTTTAATGTCCTGCCTTCCTTTTGATTGTGGCCATTTACATTTGCTTAATGTGAGGCGCTCAATGGCGGCGCTAATGGAGTTACCAATGAGAATGCCAAATGAAGACCTTATCGCTTTATGCGGCGCTTCCAGTCCGCCCGGCATCTGTCCATTAAAACGATGCCGGGACGGGCCGGGACCCGAGATGGGCCATTAATTACGGCACGCCTCGGTGGCCAAAGAGAGGGGAACCGCCAGAAACGACGCCGGGGCATCTACAAATTGGCCTCCCGGCAGCTGCGGCGGCATTCCCACGTCTGCAATTGCATTAAATGCGCAAATATTTTTCCGTTTTCCAGCTGCCGATTTTTATTCAATTTAACAATTTTATTTGATTTTGTCGCCGCTCTTTTTTGTTGATTTTTTGTTTTTATTCGATTTGTTACAGGCCTTTTTCTGGCGCTAGTGCTGCGTCAGCAGATTGTGTGATTTGTGAGGCAGATGGGCGGCACAAAAGTGGGGGAGGGCAGGATGCATAGAGATAGAGTTACGGGATACGGCTACATCGGCAAACGTTGTCAATGGCTACACGCGTGAACAAGAATTTGGCAGCTGATTTGTTGATAGACGGAACATCTCCACACTACACCACCGGCATACCACCCACTGGAGCAGCGTCCCCACTTTGGTCCTCCAATCCGTCTACTCCCCAGTCCCCGTCCATTGTCAACGCCATTTACGCGCTTCACTGGGCGCTGGGGCTGCTCAGAAACGGCAAAAAAATAATAGATCGAGCCTAGGGAACGAAAACTTTCACACAAAGCACAAAATTCTGGCTGCCAACGGGCCTGAGCATGCAAAAAGCAATGGCAACAGGAAACTAAATGCAGGACGACTGCCCGAGCATGTGAATCCTGGAAAGCAGTCCAGGGTGTAAAAGCAATTGGGAGGGCTCGGTCTAGTATCGACTAAGGGTTACTTCTCAGGAGGATTCCTTCAAAATATTTGATATAAAAAAGGACGTCCTTGACTACCATTCCTAAATTATATTCCCCTTTTATTATCTGTAAAATAAATATTTTTTTCTACAAGTATAGGGTAGTAGCAAGCAAGGAAGTCCTTCCCCTGTCCATGGCAGGCAAATCGCATTCGTTACGTATATTATGATATTTCTCCTTCGGTTAAGAGCTGGATGGAAACACCGCCGAACAGAAGAAATGATTTTATTTTGCTGACTGTCGACGTAACTGAAATTGCCTAATGCTAACTGCGGATGCCACTGTCGAGAGCAGAAGACGGCATCGGATGCCACAAGCCGGGTGGGAAATTTGAAGGGGACCGGAGGAAATGGTTGGAATGTTACGGATATGAGAGGAAGCACCAAGCTGCCTTTTTTTCGGAATCTGCGTTACAAAATCAAAACTACAATTTTTGAATAAATAAGAGATTATACATAAGTCAGCATGTGATTGATAGGGAATAGATCTATGAATCCTTCAAGGTTAGTCCCTTATAAAAGACAAAAAAGACTCTCTATCTAAGCCACACTTCCCTCAAGTTTATGGCCAAATGGGTTTCTCTTTTATGTTTTATGAGCCACAATAATGTAGAACAAAAACACCAGCGAATAAGCTGAGAAATAATTCTGGTTTTCCAATTTCTTGAGCCCGTTTGCATAGCTCCTGGCTCTGGCGGGAGGCAATTTTATGTCCTGAAAGGACACACACAACTTTGACGCTTTTTTTGGCAGCGTAAATTCAATTTGTTTAGGGAATATCAAAATGTTTTTGGTTGGGCTTGGTTTTGGGTCTGGTTTTTTGGTATTTTGGGTTTTTGTTTAGGAACTGGGCTTACTGGTTTGGGGTTTTTTGGGCTCTTTGGCCGTTGTTGCTGTTTTTACCAGCATTGGTGTCCTAAACGGTCAAATTCAAATTGAATTTATTCGCTGCGAATTTCCGTTGCACACAAAGCCAAATATGCAGCCAGCACAGCACGGCACGACGGCATCCATTTTGCATATACAATTCCAATAAAGAGGGGACAGGAAGTGCTTTCTGGCTGCGAGAACATTTTGGTTTGATTTTATTTGGATTGCTTTGACGGTTTGAAGCGGTGCACCCGACTGCCCGTTCGAATTAAATCATCATCATGGTCCTGTTCGAATGGGTGTATATTGTGAATTTATAATGCGCTTAATGTGAGGTATAATTCAATTCAATTTTTGAACCCAGACCAAAATATGTGTTTAGTTTGTGATTTCATAGGTTCTTCCTAGGATTCGATTAAAGCCAACAAAATGGAGTTTGTTTCGGGCATTAAAAACATTATGATGTCAAGATCATTGAATTTTTTAATTAGAACAAGACCCATCCTTAGACATGCACTTGAGTCCAATTCAGCCGACAAGTCATAAACACTTCATCCATCAGTCAGGGCAAGTCATATCATATTTCTAGATTCCGTAGAACCCCTTCAATGCGTTTACAGGCTCGTGTCTTTATGGGCCATGAAAACAGACAAGAACATCTGCTACTCCGGTCTCGTAGAGCCGTAAAAACCTATTAGGAGTCTAAAAATTATTTACGATTTGCAGTCGCATAATTTACGAGTGTGTCGAACCGAACCAGAAATGAACTACCAAGCGTTTTATGGTCGGGACTTCAAACTTAAACTACGCTCACAAAAAACAGAAAACGACGCGACTAATTGAAATATATTTTTATACTTTTATGTGCCACAAGCACGTTTCGTCCTGCAGCCCCAGCTCCTGCGCTTCTTCGCCCCTCAAGGATCACGAGGCAAGGACAATGAGGGTTCGGGTAATGTGTCGCCAGAGGGTGACTAACGTCGAAGTCCTTTGCACTGCGGCTTGTTATTTTTTGTTACCTCACCATATGGCTGTTGACTTTTACGATATAGTACTTCGGCTATGGCTCATCCTCGCCCAGGTCCCCCCACTGGAAAAATAAAACATCAAGCCCCATCTGCCACCCCCTTCATTTCGCATAAAACTTGTCCTACAACACTTTCCTTCTCGTCTAATTTATGCGTCTCGTCCTTGCCCAATTTGTAAGGAAGCGGGCACGGGTACGGAAGCTTCTCGAGTTTCTATAAGTTTGCACTGAAATGGCTTCATTAACAAGCAGGAGAGCCTCAAAAAAGCGATCTGTTTGGGGTCAGGATTTGAGGATGGACAAGGGCAGTAGGTGTTCTAGTCTTTTTCGTATAAGAACTTTAAGCCAAACATTTTGTGAATTTTAAACTAAACAAAGTTCTGTTTACTTTTTATCTCATCACATATTTATCATGTAAATTATTAAGCCATCACTAGGACTCCTTATCCTCTCATATGAGTAAGGACCTTATTTGATGATAAGTTGGGAAAGTATTGGTCCTCATTTATTTGTGAAGCCTTTTTTGCCAATTCATAGGACTCGGAATATTACTTTTCTGACGTTCCTGATATCCCAAGTCCGGAACGAGAGCCATTAATCAAATTTACGTCCATTTTATGAAACATTTTTAATTCAATTTCGCTCGACTTGGCCTGTCGTGGGGATGGGCTAATGGCTCTACAATACTGCGCCTGGAGGCGTGGCACTTAATCGAATTTACAATGTTGTTGAAACGGAGGAGCTGGCGCGCTTTTGCTTACTTTCTGTCAATATTTGATTTGGCATTTCTCACATTTGCAGAGGCGCCGGCGGCAACAGCAATTAAAGTTCGCGCCGGCCATAAGGGCGGGATGGGATGGGTGCTGGGGCTACCGCCTTTTGACAGCTCCCGTGATGGATACGCAAGGGGCGGGCATTAAGAGGACAAACAGCTCCTTGCTTTTATGCTACAGGTAAACTCAATTTTCACTTCAATTTCTCTCAATTTGTGCGGAAGAAGAAAACAAGAATTTAATATTTAATTTCGCACAGTTTAAAATTCTTTTGGGGACGCAGGTCCCTCGCAGATTATTTGATTTGGTTACACATGAGACCACTCCCCCCAAAAAGGACTCCCAGACCCAAGGCAGAGTTTTCAGCTAAAACTCAATTTATTTTCGTAATAAGACAAAGTAATGAGGGTCATTTGACATAAATGATGTTGGCCAAAAGGAGAGTCCTGGGCATGCGGATGTGTGTTAGTGTGTCCTTTTGGTTATTTGTTTGCTTACATTGACAAATTTTTCATTTTGCCACCAACACAGGACTAGAGGGATATGCAAAAAAGGTCTAAAAAATATACATACTTAATATATTGACGGAGGATATAAATGGATTATATTTGGTTGAATTAAAGCGATTAATCTGGAGTCTCTCAGCCAGGCTTTAAGACTTTATTTTTCTAACAATCTTTTAAGGAAACTGTGTGCCTGACAGAGGGGGCTTAGCGAAAACTCCAGAAGTGCTTTCCACCACTCTGCATCGATTTTTTAATACAACCTCCTCGCCGGTCCACTTAAAGTTCTTAAAGTTAACAATGTTTGCACTCCAAATATAATCAGCTACTCGAGCAGATGTGCAGCCAAGCAAGCGACTCCCCCTCCACTTCGGCATGGCAGCCCCAATCAGCCAGCCCGCTTGCCACTCCTGCCACAAAAAAGTTGAGACTGGGGTGAAGACATCCCCGCATCCTGGGCACTTCGTTGTAAAATATTACGCATACGCCACGCCCGCATTGCCACGCCCAGTCGTAGACAACGTCTATCATACAATTCGCCAATTTTCATTCAAATAAAATCAGCGAGAAGCGAACAGGACGAAGAGCGCTGTGGAAGGACGAGAGTGGCAGGAAGAAAAACGGGCGAAAATTTCAACATCAATGGAAAATGCGCAATAAAAAGCGTCTATAAAAATCGGCTATGCACACACGATATGCAATATGGATGCCCGTGGACTACGTGGACCATCATCGGGGTCTGTCTGTCTTTCCATCGAGACTCCTGCCATGACTCCTCCCAGTGCCAGTCCTCGAACACACAAAAAATCCACCATCTCCCGACAAAAAGGAGCACCAACCGTAAATGGTGCACTTCGTTTAATTTTTAATTCCGTTCGGCATTATCCTTGATTTATTTTATGGGAGGCATCGTCAACGTTGTATTCAACAATTATGATCCGGGAGGCAGGTGGGGCGGGAGAGGCTGGCATAAAAAAATGCCGTGGCAGATGAGGCAAAAACCTGATCGGAAAAATACACGTGTGTAATGGAACGCCAACGCTTCAATCCATCCTCCAGGACATGCGTATCGTTAGCCATTTTATTTTCCTTTTTCCATTTTTTTTCATTTTTGGTTTCAGGCGTTGGCGTTTGTATTTGCTTATAGCGCATTTGTGGCCATGTCTGATTAACTGTAAATTCAATTTCGAATTCCCCCTGGAATCTCGGCCCAAACGAAGCAATTCGATTGGCAGCGCATATCATATAACGTCGTAAATGCTAATAATTGTCACTTAAGCTTAAAGTATTTCGAAATTTGTGCTTTAGATAGGACCTCGCCATTAAACATGCATTTTAAAAACAAATCCATATACATGATATCACATTATCACTGATGAAACCACATCGAATTGGTAGCCAAATGAAATGTAAGCCTTTAATTAACACCAAATATTCATGAGTAGAGTTGAGGGGTAACCACATGCTATTGCCACTGTTCGGCGATGACTGACAATGTTAATTAAATTAAACTGAAAATTAATTACAAAATTAAGCAAAAGCATACCTTTAAAATATTTCTGGCATTTAATTCTTTAAGCTCTCAAACAAAGTTTCTGGTTAAGAAAAATTCAAACACGCTCCGAGTTCCGAGTCAAGGGTTTCTCATCGTTACCGGCAAACTTTCATAATTTCTTGAAGGAAAAACTTTCACTTGGTGGCCCAGGCAATTTACCGCCAATTTCCAAAATTCGATAAATTTTATGGAGCCACCTTAGTCACCCACTGACTTCCATTGAAGTTGCCCCCTTATCGATCCCAAATGCCGCGGGGACTGCCAAGGTGAGCCTATAAAATTTCAGACCCGATAACCGGCTCGAAAAAGCTGTGTGGCGGCGGGGCGAGGGGCAAATGAGAATTTTCTCGCGTCGCCCCAAGCTGCTTTGATGTCCTGCCGAGCAATAGATAAAACAGACAAAGGACGACAGCGCTTCATTTTGCGCGATATCAGAGCTGAGAGCCACCGCAAACTCACAGCCCAACAGCCCGACAGACCGGGATGGGAACAAAAAAAATGCGGAAAAGCGGAAAATGAAGAGAATGTCTTTTGTGTGCGCAGTTGCATTTTAAAATTGTTCAATCATAATTAATGCAAGTTTGCAATTAAAAGCATTGCATTCAAATTATGTTGATGACGATGCCGGGCTGACGTGGTAAACGTTGTTGGGACGCCAGATAACCGGATGTGCTCGTAGTCCATGCAAACGATCCAACTGTGAACTGCACAGAGGAGACATTGATGGCCAGTGGCGTGGTAACTGCGGAAAAGGAGGGGACCCTTAACAGAGGTCCTTTTATCAAAGAATCACAATAAAATAGATTCCACTTAATAAAAATCTGAACACTTATTAAGAAAGAACTTTTGTGACCGCCGGACGCCTCTGGCAGCTGCTGCATTATTGGCCGTGTGGTCGGATGCTGCGCCTTTTGTTCATCTCTACGTACATACAACAACTACAACGGGCCACTAGAACAACAACAGGACACTACTACAACAACTGTATTGCATTTGCAGGAGCAATATGAGCCGACAGCATTTCCTTTTTATGATGGCCGCATTTTAATTGAAACTGTTTTTGCAAATTTATGAAGCGCATAACTTTAAATGGCACTAAAGTTAATTTCAATGCGGTTGCCTCAGACAAAAGGGACCAGCTCCATCCTGCCGCCTCACACACACACAAAGGCGATGGCTGAGAAAAGAGGGCGTGGCTATGGTTTCCTCGCTTCAACACACACACATACAGCAGGCACACTAAATTGTATGCAAAAGCTAGCAAAAGCTCAATGTTATGCAACGCAGAAGGACTCGAAAGCATGAGGAGTGCGCTGAAGGACCTAATTTAACGTGAAAACTTTGCGGTTTCGAATCGGTGTCAGTGCAATCCAATCAGGGTTCAATAACCCAATCTCGGCCAGTCGAGCAGGCACTTAAATTGCGAAAATAAATGGCCTGTAAGTGTCAGTTGTTCGAAAATGAATTAAAGGACTTAACAACTGCAGCGTGACGGGGAAGCGACAAGCGCAATAATGAACAATATATAATGAGTGCCAACAACTATTATTGTGGCAAAAATTAATGAATTTAAATGCAATTTTTATCGATGTAAAATTCATAATTGCATGGCCATTGTCAATGCACTTATTGCCTTATTTCACAACATGTCCAACAGGACACCGACACGGACACGGACAGAGCCAGGATCGAGGGCAACAACAAATTTATCAACAAATTATTTATGAAGTGTTTACAATGTGCGGGGGTTTGTGTAATTGGACGGGTTTGCTTCCTGCAAGGCCCAGCCCGAACCCATCCAAGCCACCTTCCACTCAATTAGCAATCCCATTTAAGCTCACTGACCTAGAAGGCCGAAATGCAACTGACAGTTGATAAGCAACGCGAATATAATATCCTCCCCATGTCCACCTTATCACACTACTTGCTCAGCCCACGGCGCCGTAACACCCCGCAGCACCAGTAACCACAACAAATTGGCCTAAATGATAGCGCTCGTTGGCGGGGAAGCAAAAATCAATTTGAAATATTGCAAATTTCAAATCCTCCACCAGCCGCAGAGGCACTTAGTCCGATCCACATAAATTTTTAGCCTATATCGCGTGCCATCCCCGCCATCTAATTAGCGTAATGAGTTTTGCGATTTGTGTATTTGCGGAGTTATACTTTTGTGTTCGAAAAACTGGGGAAATGTGGGGGAAAACTCCACGCTCCATGCACAACTTATGTTCATGGTTAAAAATTTGAAATTTATGAGCCAGCGACAGGAAACTTTTTGGGGGCCAGATGGGTGCCAGGAGGCTGGATGGAACTTTTGGGAACTTAATGGGAAAGTAAGTATTAAAGTGGCGCTGCCTTCGAGTAGTTCTAATGAATGCCCCCTTGAGCCGGGCTCTCAAGATGATTACGCAATTTCCAGCCCACCAAGTCGAGCCAAGGTTCGGGGCCAATTATTTGGGGATGGCCAGCCATCCTCACAGTGGAATTGGTTGGCTATTTAATGGCCACCGGCCGTGCGTCGACGGCTGTCCGAACTATTTTCCAATTATGCACAGCTTCCGCTGTTAGTCGCACACCTTTGTCAAACGCCCCGCAGGCCAGAGTCCTTGCTGAGAGTCCGCCCTTCCCGGCCAGCCCCTCATCAAAGTCAGTGGCTTTGCGGCCTGTCTAAAGTGTCAGCAGGATATCATAGTCCTCTCCTCGAGTGTGCCTCCAGTGGGGGGAGTTGGTGTGTGGTCAGCAGAGCTGCTTCTAATACGTGTCGATAATATTGACGGGGTGTAATTTTGATTGCCACGCCCACTCGCCTAATCAAGAGGTTCTGGGGGGTACAGGTCGTGTGACTAATTGATGCCTAATGGCCAATCTGTCCAGTGAGCATCTATGGTTGAGCTTTGGCCTGTCATCTAAGTATGCCCGATAGCCCGGAGTACTAGGTTTTGAACTAGGTTTTTGGTCAAATAATTCCAACTAAATAATAAACTCACAGAAACATGCAAGCCAACGGCAACAGTTTAGTAACTTTTTTGCTTTGCAAGGGATTAGGGTGCGGTGTCTGGAAAACTCGCACCCAGTGCAGGGTTTCTTGTGAATAAAATGCACAGACACCAAATTAATTTCCTGTGGTCTGCCCCACCGGACCACGCTGCGTATGTGCAATATAATTCATGTGGCTCGCTCACCTAGGCCGCCGCAGGGAACAGCATAAAGCACAAGCTTAATTAAATTCATCCATTGTTGGATCTCGGAGATAGGAGCATGCCCTTAGTCTGAGCTCAGCCGCAGTAAGCTGATTGGATGCTGTCTCGCCGAGACTGTAACGTGGTGTATACGCAATAAAAAAAACATAAATAATTCTTGAATTAACTACTCTAGGTGGTATTGTACCAGTATTTTATTAGCTGTGAACGTTTGGCCCTCAGCATTATGCAATCTATGCCAGCAATTGACAAACTTATTAAAAGTTTTCCTTCGTTTCCCCTATTTCCTTGTTGGCAATACATCAATACATCATCCGAAACATGGTTCATTTGCCTGGACGAGGAGAAAACTGCGAAAAGTCACAGAACATTAACTTGAACTATGACAAACTTTTGACTTTGACAAAGATGCCAGCAACCGAATATCTCCCTCATCCTGCTGCGCTTCATCCTGCTGAGAGAGCTGAGACCATCCTCGATGGGATGGAGACTTTTCCAGCCAAAGTTTTTCAAAGCTATTTTTGACTGCGGTCAACTAAACACACACAAAGTGGATGGACCCGAAAGGGCACAGGGATCGGGGTTGTCTGGAGTCACAAAACCCCAAACAAAACTGTCGCCAAAGACGAACTTCATCTTGATGCGGTCGGATTCAATTAGATGTTGCCAGACCGAGACCGAGACCGAAACCGAAAAGGAAACCTAGCCCAAGACCAAGGCTCAATTCAAAATTTAAAGTTTTTCCTCGGTGGCCACGAAAGAAAAACATTCAGATACCCTGCCAAGTTAAAAGAAGTTGCTTTGAAAGTGGCAATATTTTACTTACAAAATTGCTTACTATCTGAGTACAGATCTGTGTTAAAATAAGTAATTTTTATTCCCAATTTTCTAAATTATTTTAATCCAAACAGCCCCCTGAAGAGAGCACCTATCACGCAGAAAATAAAAGTCAAGGGGAGTTTGATTAGAGGGCGTTGGTAGTCTGGAGATGGGTCTTCAGGTTGCCGGGCATGGACATCGGTCAGTTTAGTGTAGGAAGAAGGAAAATACGCCCAAATTACATCCTTTGCATAGTGACGACGGCTACTGTGCACTTTGCATTTTCCACATTTGCATTTGCATGGTCGGTGCTGCCACAAACAGGCCTGAGGCAGCGTCATCGACATCGACAACGTCGTGGCGCATTATTAAAGATGCATGGCTTGAAATATTCAATCAACTTTGAGGGCGGGGAAGGGGGGCGGAGGTGCCACAGGGGCAGTGGC
The DNA here is from genome assembly GCA_035047585.1 of Drosophila monieri. Classification (NCBI taxonomy): domain Eukaryota; kingdom Metazoa; phylum Arthropoda; class Insecta; order Diptera; family Drosophilidae; genus Drosophila; species Drosophila monieri. Next base: position 5,213,424 of record JAWNPJ010000079.1, on the reverse strand, counting down.
AGTAGCGGGGGCGCGATGGATATAGAGCCACAAAATTGGCAGCGTTATCGTCGGTGTGTTGATTTATGCAACATTGACGTTGACGCTGCAAAGTCACATTTGGCTGTTGGTCGAAAGCTGTTTGGGCCGGGCTCTAGCTCCGGTCTTGGGGTCTGGTCAGGACTGGTTTGTCCTGGCATGAGCAAATATTTTGTGGCTATTGCTTTGCTTGCTGCTGTATTGTGTATATCGCACACACATGTGTGTGTGTGCTGTGTCCTGGAGGCATTCAATTATATTGTATGTATGTCGCTTGGGCGCCCAAGTCGAATGGCAATTTCAAGTCGCACGACATTCGCCCGGACTGGACATGGTCCTCGACCAGCTCCTAGTCCTGGACCCAAAGACTTCCCGAATGTCACTCATCGCCCAAGTGCGAGTGTGTGCGAGTTAATTTGTTATTCAAATTTGTGTGTTATATATTGTTATTACAATGAAAATTGTTGCTACTCCTGTTCGGACCTCAGACTGATGAGAGAGCTCTATTCCTGGCCGGGGGCCAAAGGGCACACAGCTCTGCGATGACGTGGCCAGGGTCAATAGTTTTCAGTGTCATTTCGGGGCATTTTCCCTTCCAAAAGCCCTCTGTTCGAAGGTCCCTATGTGGAATAATTCATTATCCTATAGTGCTCTGGTTGGAGAATGGATGGGGTCTAGCCTTTTGCTTTTCCGGACGTATGTATAATTTATTTCGCAAAAAAAATGTGTTTTAGCAACACCATAATTTATATTTTATTTTTATTTTATTTCAATAATAAACAAAACCTCCAGAAAACCCATGATATATTGGTGCTTGCTATGGAGGGTGATATAATCTATAAAATATTTATAAACATATTTTAAACAGCATTAATACAAGCTATATCTAAATTATCGCCAACAACACTGATAACATTTTATTTATGAACCCAGATTTTAACCACTTTTCTATGATTTATCAGCTCCATTAATTATTCTCCCTAAACCCTATTTTTAAATAATCTACAATTAATGCTAATCTTAATTAGTTTTCCACGATTCTGTCGCACAATTGAATGCTTTAATTAGCTTTCCAGCTAAGTGGAGTCGCGACTCCCTCCTGGAGCTCCATTCATTCACCTTGACACCTGGGTGGACACATAAACCCCGGGCGGAAACCCTAGAAAAGTTTAAGAACCAACAACTATTAGGGATTAAGGCTTAACCGTCTGGCCAAGTGTCTGGCAGCGGTCTGATCTGATTCATCGGCCTGGGACATGGGGATATTGGGTTCGGTTTTAGAGTTTGGCTGTCGGGGTCTGGGTCTGGCAGTTGTCTAGTCCGACAAACCCCGAGGGTTATGCGAGACCTAAGCGGATTACTTTGGTGACGTATTGCTCGATGGCCAGGAAAAATTAAATAGAAAACGAAGCGGAGAATCATAATTATAGAGTCGAACTGGTCGTGTCAATGAAATTTACACAACAAAAGGTGGCCGCGACATTTTCAGCTGTCAGCATTAACTAAAATGTTCCCATGCATCACCATCGGCGGGGGAGTTCGTACACCTTTTATTTTTTTGGATCCCCTCCCTATTTCCGAAGCGGAAATGTCTTCGGAGGACGGGAATCAAAACACGACCATAAGTCGACATGGCATAAAGATGTCAGAGGCCCAGAAGAGTTGAGCGACAAGAACTATTTTCCGGATCCCATGAAAATTTATTTTCGTTCGCCTGCCCGTCCTCCCGGCCCCGTTGATAAGTTTATTTGCCACATTTGAATACATGATTTTGTAATTTATGCATAATTAGAGCGGTGTCGAGCCAGAGGGTGATAGAAACATCACTTTTTTATCTGTTAATTACTTAAACGCATTCGATTCTAAATTTAAAGTTGCATGCAACCAGGAGATAAGCGACACTTTCTGCCGCAACTTTTGGTGTGAGTTTTCGCACGGGATGCGGAGGTCACGTCAAGTGGCGAAAGAGGTTAAACGACGAATCGGGTCTCCTGTCAATAAATAATTGAAAATCCGAGCCGTCGGCGAATGTTGGTGTTTTTTTTTGGCTTCAAGTCAGTGTCTCGTTTCGAGGTAATTAAAAAAGTTTTTGCAATCGAAAAATAGAAGAAAACTGCCAATTGAGTGTCGAATTTTTTTTTAGTCGCTAATTGTCATGCAGAGAAGTTGCGGTGGCCGGGGAGCACTTTTCTGGCCTGAACGTAATTAAAAAGCCGTCAAGCGAAGTTGGCGCACTTTGCGCCAAATGTCCAATTGATGCACAGACCCAGCTCGTTAAATACTGCTTTTTCGCCGCTCTGTCTCTGCAGCTTTCTAATTAAATAAGCCAGCATCACATTTGTCTTGAGTGTCCGACAATTTGGTGACTTATGACGACTGCAGAGCAAGACGCGACAAACCGGACCCAGGGTCCGGAGTGCGGACTCCGGTCTCGGACCCGGACATAAGCATTGAGAGCAAGTTGGCCGGAAGATTTATGAGGTAGAAGCAATTAGAAAGTGGCATTAACCAGTGAGTGCAGAGCTCAGAGCAATTAATAAAAGCTACAGACTGGACTTGCAGCTCAGCGATAAAAATAGTTATAAGACTTTAAAATATGATTCTACTAATAAGCTAAGATCGACCTAAATTTTAAGTTTTATTTCTATAACTTATTGGCTGATTCAATAAGATAGGAACTCTTCAGTTTGAACTTCGCTTCCGAATACTGAAAATTTAGCAGAGGGTCTTGTCTCTAGCTTCTCCAAGCTTGGCCGCACTGTCGTTTGCCTCCATTATCTTCAAGACGCCGCTCAGAATCTCCACCTCTTCTTTGATGAGATCTGTTTGCGTTTCAAACTCATTGCGCAACGACTTTCCAGCCATGTCTGTGGAAAAGGAACTAAAAACAAATTCTCTGACATGATTAAGGACTCACCTCCTCGGCGACAGAGCATTCGGAACAAGGTGCTGACGGCATCCACGGTGCGGTGCTTGTTCATGTAGTTGGACGATATGGCCAACTTGCTCTTGGCCAGGATCTTCTCCCACTTCTGGCCCAGAACCCTGAACTCGTTGTAGGACCTCTCGAGCCTGGAGAGGTCGTTCTTGAGACCCAAAACAGTCAGGGCTGCTTCATTGGTGAGCTTCAACATCCGCTTACGCATATCCTCGATTTCTCCAAGCTTCTGTTGATCCAACTGACTGATCTCCACTTGGGCCAGCACTTTCATAAAAAAAGTATATTAACTTAATTGTCCGAAAAAAGGATCAAGCTTACTCAAGGCATCGCAACGGTCGATGCAGTCCTGTTGGCTCTCAAAAATAAGGGAGCTTTTCACCACCTCGTCGAGGACCTTTTCGTAGGGCTGGAACTCCTGGACGGTGGCCTTGAGAGCCTCTCGAAAGGTCTTCAGCTCACCGATCGAGTGCGTGAAACTCTCAATGCCCTCGCCCAGCTCCCTGTGGTAGATCGTCTCTTCGGCGGTGATCTTCTCGGCCGCCTGCTTCTTGTCCACGCAGTCCTTGATGAAAGAGTTTACTTCGATGAAACGTTTCCGCAACCGCTCCTGCATCTTGTACATGTTCCGCACCCGCGTCGAGTTCACCTTGGTCTGCCTCTTGGCGTTAACCAGCATCTCGGCCTGCAACTGGATCATGGCATCGTGTTCCCGGACATTGTTCACGAATATCAACTCAATAGAGTCCCCGGCGGAGTCAGAGTTGGGGGGGATGCTGTTTCAAAAAGCATTTATTTGTTTCTTTAACACTTCAATGGATCGGAAGATCTACTACTACATACACAAAGAACTTTTCCTGCTGCTTGGAGCAGAGGTAGTCACCCACCGCCTCTTCCGGCCTCATATCGAGGTTTCCCAGGACATCTACTTTCTTTGTGGGTCTGTGTCGCGGCATCTTGAATTATACTTTATCTATTAAAAACTCTTAAAATTAATGCAATGGTTAGTGTTAAATCTTTTTTTTGTTTTCCTGGAAGGAAGGGAATATTTCGTAGTTTGTATGTATAGTATTTTTGTGTTGGGTGTATTATGTGTATTTTGTGTACACTATTTGTTTACTGAACAAATTAAAAAGACCTACTAAGAAACACAATGTGTTTTATGAAACATGTATTTTAAGATTATAGGCAGTACAAATGTTAGTTCTTAATATACAATATCTTATACTAAGTATCCTGATTTCCAAGTTGTTCAGTTTTGCTTACATTCGCCTCGACTTGCTTCAAGACACCGCTCAGTATCTCAACCTCGTTCTTTATGACATCCAGCTGCATGTCAAACTCATTCCGATTCGTCTTTCCAGGTATGTCTTAAATAGTCAGGTGTGGAGTTAATAATTATGGGATTAAGCTAACTATTTCAAGACCCACCTCGGCGCCGACACAGCATTCGGTACAAGTTGTTGATAGCATCCAGCGTGCGGTTCTTCTCCATGAAGCCATCGGATATGGCACACTTGCTCGTGGCTAGAATCTTTTCCCATTTCAGGCATTGAATCCTGGACTCGTTATACGATCTCTCCATTTTGGAGAGATCGTTTTTGAGACCTAAGACCGTCAGGGCTGCGTCGTTGGTGATCTGCACCATCCGCTTCCTCATCTCCTCGATTTCTGACAGTTTCTGCTGCTCCAACTGGCTTATTTCTTTCTGAGCCAACACTGCCATGAAAACGAAATTGTTAAGCTTGTTTTAAGTAACGAATGATATGGAGCTTTTCTTCATACGTAGCGTATCACAGCGATCGATGCAATCCTTTGGGGAAACAAACATGTCAGAGACCTTCACCACGTTGTCAAGGACCTTCTCGTAGGGCTCGAACTCCTCGACGGTGGCCTTGAGGGCCTCTCGGAAGGCCCGTAGCTCGTCGATCGAGCTCTTAAAGCTCTCAATGTCCTCGCCCAGCTCCTTGTGGTAGATGGTCTCCTCCGCCGCGATTTTCTCCGCCGTCCGCTTCTTGTCGCTGCAGTCCTTCATAAAGGAATTGACTTCGATGAAGCGGCTCCTTAATTGTTCCTGGACCTTGTACATGTTCCGCACCCGCGAGGAGTTGAGTTTGGTCTGCTGCTTCGCGTTGGCCAGCATCTCGGCCTGCAACTTGAGCATACTTTCGTGTTCCCGAACATTGTTGACATAAATCAACTCGATGGACTCCCCGGCGGAATCAGAGTTTGGAGGTATACTGCCATGAAAAGATACAAACAAATGAAACACTCAGAATCAAAAATTCACCTTCCAAATATTACTTACACAAAAAACTTATCCTGCTGTTTGGAGCAGAGAAAGTCACCCACTGCTTCCTCAGGCCGGAGATCCAAATTCCCCAGGACATCGACCTTCTTGGTGGGCTTGACACGCGGCATCTTGGAGCCCTTGCGGTTGAATAAAAGTTTCGGCTTGAAAAAAATGGATAGTGGTTGGCATTTATCGTTTTTGTTTGGTAACTACGGTGGGAGGAAGGGGTTTTCGTGTCCATGTGCTTTCTTGCTTCAATGTATTAAGGATTTCTTATAAAATTAATAAAGCGCTACCTGAAACATGATTTTTATTTGGGGTATAAAAAATAACATTGGTTGCCACGACGATCGTCGTTAATCCCCTTGCCAATGGTTGTCAAGTTGGGAAGAATGTCCTCCCCTCGTTGTCAGGATAAAGTGGTTAAAAACAAATAATAACATTTCTGGCACATACTCTAGCTTATATACTCTAACAGTTAAACGCTATAATTATGCGAAGTTAATTTAAATTTTAATTTTAAGTTTGATAGTGAAAATCATTCAATTTAGACTTTTTAGAGATGGGAGAAATAAAATTAAGCTCGCGATCACTTCCGCCATAGTATCCTAAAACTTATCGGCTCACAACTCTTGAACTAATTCCCGTCCTTCCTCTGATTATGTTCATCAATTATCGAAAAATGAGTTCCAATTTCGAAAATTATTGCCATAAAAAACATTAAAAACATTAATTAAATGCAAAAAAATAGTTGGTTTCACGCCCATGATCGATTGTTTGAACGCTAAGCTAAAAATGAATGTATCAAGTCAAAATTTGTTTTAATATATTTATTTTTGATTATTATTATATATTTAAAAGTTATCTTAATGTGGAACTAATATGATAGACCATGCATTTAAGAAGGTTGCTTAATGTGGGACTAATATTCCATAATAAGCTTTACAGCGCAACAGAATTCGCCTTTTTGTACAGGCAGGGGACTACATCGCCATATTTATTCTCGTTATTGAGATTTCGGCCGAGATTAACGGAAAATTTTTGAATTAATCATAAAATATAGATAGTTTATCATAATTTTTCCTCGCATGTTACGAAGATTGCATATCATAATAGGACCCTTTGGAAAATTTTCAAAATAAATGAAATTTTAGTTCTCCAAAATTTGATGAAGAGAATCATTCTACACTCGAAGATCTATGATCGGGAAGGTATAACATTCATTAAGCTGCATATCCACGTTTTGGCATTCTATGGTCGTATTCAAAAAAGACAACTTTCATTGAAAAAATGTTAAAAATGTTTTCTTTTTTAAACAAACGATCCATAAAGAGCCTTAGATTTTACAGTCTATGCGGTTACTTTCATCATAATAAACAATCATAATCATTGACACCCCATTGACCATAAAATATATCTGAATACATTTATACTCCTAATATATACTTGTCTTACAAATAAACAGTTTTCAAATAATTCAAGATGCCGCGCCGTAAGCCAACGATGAAAACCGATGTTATCGGGGACTTGGACCTCAGTCCCGAGCAGGCCATCGAGGACTATAAAGTTTCGAAGCAGCAGGATCAGTTTTTCGTGTAAGTTGATGTGCTTCCTTGTCGCGAGTCTCTTCTGAACATATAATCCGATGCCACAGTAAGCCGCCAAACTGGGACTCCCCTGGCGAGTCCATTGAGATGCTCTACATCGCCAATCTGCGGGAGTACGATGCCATGAAAAAGGTCCAGGTCCAACTTTTAAACGATGCCAAGCGGCAGTCCGCGTTGAATGTCCAGCGCATCCGAAAGATGTACAAAATGCAGGAGAAGCTGCGAAAACGCTTCGTCGAGGTAAACGGATTCATCAAGGATTGCGCGGACAAAAAACGCAGCTCGGGCAAGTGCATTCGCGAGGAGTCAGTTCTCCACGAGGAGGTCACCAAAGAGATCGACGAGTTCAAGACCTCTATTTCGGCCCTGAAATCCTTTCGGATCGACCTCAAGGCCACCACGGCCAAGTTCCAGCCTTATGAGAGGGTCTTGGATGATGTGGTGAAGGTCTCTGACATATTTATATCCACAAAGGACTGTATCGATAGATGCGATGCTTTGAGTAAGATACTTAATTGTTTTTAAATATTAACTCTCCAAAATGTCTTTTTTTTTGTAGTGCTAGCCCAGGTCGAAATCAATGCATTGGGAGCCCAAAAGCTCAAGGAAATCGAGGAGATGCGCCAGCGTATGGTGCAGTTGACCAGCGAAGCTGCTCTAACGGTCCTCGGCCTCAAAAACGATCTGGCCCGCCTGGAGCGCTCCTATGTTCACTCGCGTGCCACTTGCCTCAAGTGGGAGAAGATCCTGAGCACCTGCAAGGACTCCACTACCATGTACAATATGGACAAGGAGCGCATGTTCGATGGCATACAGATTTTGTATCGTTTGCTTTGCAAACGTCGAGGTATGTTTTAAAAGTTGTCTATTAAAATATAAGTTTTATTAATATTTGTAATCCTTAGATATTGCCCAGAGCATTCATAGCCACGAGATTGATCGCATCATGAATTTTGCTTTTGGTGAGATTACTCTTCTATCTTCGGTTCTCCAGGAATTGGAGTCTGGCAAGTCCGATAAAACCGGCACAGGACACATGTGCTAATTGGAATATTTGTTTAATACACTTAATAGAGCATTATTAAAAAATTTAAAGACTTTGCATTACACATTCCTTGATTTATTGGATTAGCTCTCCGCTAAGCGACTTCATCCCCAAAAGCAACTTTAATGGGTTCTTCCTCCAATCTCGGTTCTCGATTTCAGCCTACCTTCTTTTTTATGGCTACCATAACAATTGTCTAACCCTAAAACCGAAAAACGCCCCCAACATATGGCCAACACATAGTTGTTAGAGCCCCCTTTGTGTTGTTGTTGTCTAAGCCCAAAGAAAATCAAATGAAATTCGATAAAAAGAAAATGCATTTGGAGACGGATGGATACTGGGGGCCTGGACGGCGGACGGAGAACTTTTCAAGTGGCACTCGAACTCCAAATCAAGGGGCGGGAAAATAAAGTTGGCAAATCGAATCTGCGACATCTTTCCATTCAATTGCCAATCGGATTCTATGGCCCAGGGATAATCTAACTTAAGCACAGATAATTCTTTTATGCGAACATTTTGATTTCTGTCCTCGCATTTACAACAACGTTTGGCCGAATGGAACTACCAACTAATTTTGTACTATTGAGGCTCAGGCCCAGCCACGCCCTCCATCCTGTGTCCTGTGTTCTGTGCCATGCGCCCCCAACTGTCGCATCCGATGGAGCTCCGGCTTGGGAAGGGGGCGTGGCACTTGTCTCTTATTCAATTTGGTTTATTTGATTTGCGATTTTTGCTGATATCAGCTGGAAAAGGAAGTCCCCGGCAGTCGAAAGTTATAGTCGTAGACCTAGGCTAAAAATCAAATCAAATGGAAAGCAAAATAAAATGCGAGGAAATTTATTTTTTGAACAAAAAGAAGAGAACCAACCAGAAAAAAATCAAGCTGGAGCCGAAAGATATCAAAGTAGTTTGGGGCCAAAGTCAACATTTGGTTTATTTAAATGGACCGTACGGACAGCCCACAAGTTGTCATGGCCCGGCCGGGTCCTGGTCTCCCCGAGGACATTCCAATTTCGATTTTGTGGTCCTCCAGCCGCATCGAAGAATCCAGCAATCACATTAAGTTGCCTCCTCTTAGGCAAATCGTGCAAACACTTAAGATTTGTTGCCTGTCATTTAAATAATTGAAAAATGCATTTTTATTTCGGTTTTAGATGAAATCTTGTTGGAGCCAGGATTGAAGCTAAAAGCCGGAGGTGTACTCTGCTAAGTTTACCTAGAACTGACTCATTTCAGTTGTGATGGCATGGCAACAATAAAGCCTAATGGCATTCTCAGCTAATCCCTTAATTGCATTACAATTAACTGTCTGCGAATTAAATAATATTGCCGGCCAAGCGGTGTAGGTGAGACAGGGCCATTAACATTGGCTGCAAAGTTTGAAAATGTTTAATGTGTAATATAGCTCCCTACTGATGCCATGGATTATGTTATCTAATGACTAGATACTATGTGAAATAATTGTGGAATAAACTATAGAGATCTGCACGTCCTCGGGAAGGCCATTAAAACCTTCGTGTAGCGCAACATTCAGCTACTTTTCCACATCTTCCACCTCCAATTATCCTTTCGAAAGTTGTTCGGCATCTTGGGTGCTTTTGCTGCCATTGCTTTTTTCTTGCTTACTAGACGAAACACTTAATTTAACTTTACAAGTTCTTAATGTGACGGCCAGACAGAGGGGCTGGGCGGACGGGGGCTGGTCCACTTGCACGGGACAGTGGCGACAAATGGCAATTAGAGAAACAATGCCTGCAAAAGCGGCTGCAAGGACACACAGCCAGCAGACAAAATAGGCGCAATTAAAGGACACTTCTGGAGTACTCACAACTCCTCCTCCACCTCCGAAAACTTAAAGTTTCGCCTTAAACTGGGAGATATTTGAGTCGTAACTGCAATAAATGTCAAGCGATTACCGCAACAACAAAGGCAGTCTCAAAGGCTGGCACAGGAGCAGCTTGATTAATACTATAACACATGATATATTATGCCTGTCAATCGGCAAAGGAGCGCAGGGGAAGCCTATTATGAAAGCTCGCCTCCCAGATTGAAATCGGAGTTGTACTCCCTTCGAGCGACATCGGGCCTGTGATAAGATGGCAAATCGGCTTATGTCCTGGGACAACAATCGGCATCATCAATTCACTTGGCGACATTAATATCCTCCCGGCAAGGGACGGATCCCAAAGCTGTCGTCTGACATTTGTGACACCTGCATTGATTTGTCTTCCTTTTTTCATTTTTTCTTAGCTTTTGCTACCCCTTGCTACAGGTATGCCGAGTATGATGAAAGAAGGACATCCGACTCCTAGATAGGACTTGAAACCTACAGAGTCTAGGCTTTATATGCCCCTGCATCCACTTTCCTCTAGGGTATATTTTAATCCAAATTTAGCTTCCTGCTCCTTTTTTATATTGCCGGGGACAGTGGGTGGAGCAGGAAACCACCTGCCGTCCCTGGTTCTTTGACTGAGTGCCTTTCATGTCTTACAAATGCCTTTTTTATGCGCTAATGTTGCTGTGGCTTCTACCAACTTTAAGTTGCCAGCCAGCAACCAGGCAGGCCCACTTCCCACCCTCCCTGGAAATGGGAGCCATTAGGCCGGGTTCTAATGGCCCGACGACAAGGAGCTGCAATTAGAGCACACTCACACCGAAAAGTCAACTACCCGAAAGAGATGACGCCGAAGGACTTTTCCTACCTCGCATAGTTGATAATTTATTCATTTGCCGGCTGGAACGACAACATTTATGGACCTCTGTGTTTGCCAAAAGTTAACCACACACATGCCAAGATGGAGGACCTGAGCGGTGAACTACCAACCCTTAATGACTTCATTAGAGATCCAAGGACTACCACTACTACACTCAGCCTCCCCTGTAGACCAACATAGCCGAGAAAATACGAATCAAATTGAACTGAAAATTTTTTTTATAATTTCATTTGATTGGGCGTTGAAATCAACAGCTTAAATGGTCGAGCAAAATATGTGTTAAACATCTGCGGCATTGTTCCTTAAGTCCCGTCACGACACATCCTTTGTTGTCAGGCCCTAGGTTAAGCCTTCAAAATTTTCCAGCCCATTGTTCGACTTTAAAGACTTTCGGGGCACAACTGTTGGAAAATTGAAAACGGATTCAGAATCGGAAACGGAATTGGAATTGGAATTGTAAATTTTACACTTATCAGAGAGGCATTTGTTCGCTTTTTATTGAGCCGAATTGTGTTCGGCATATGGCCGTGTGTGATTGTGGCTTTGTGTGCCCTTTGCTCCTTGATTACAATTTGCATAAAAATATCGTTCCGATTAAGGGCCCGAGAATTATGTTGCACATTTATGGCCCCGAATTGAGCCTTAAAGGAAGTTGGCTCTTGTCTTTTATCGTTTTCCTTTGTTATCCTTGGGTAGGGGAAGGCTACAAGGTGGGCAAGGGTTCAAGACGGATGACAGCATAAATTTATTACGCCTAATGATTGTCAGATGTGGGTTAGGCAACTGCCAGCAACCCCTTTTCAACTGATTTTTTCAATAGAAGCAATTTAACCCGATCAGGAGACTCCAGGGGTTGTTACAAGATGCTGATGTCAGATTTTTAATCATTTTAATTGATTTCAATAGAGGGGATAATAAATTGTTATATACTCTCACATATTAAAGCCAAAGACCTATGAATTCCTCAGCATTAAAGTCCTTTCCTCCCCTTTGGAGTGTGAATCCTGGCGAAACCACCTAGCGCTGTCAAGGAATCCAGAACCCCAACCCTAGCAGCCACCATTCGTGGCGTCTAAATATTTATAAATATTGACAGCTTAAAGTGAAGTTTATAAGTGACACGAGGCAGACACCACCCACACCCACACCTACACCCGCACCCAGCAAGGACAGGAAAAAGGAAGCTTTTTGGGAAACATCAACAGCAACACTTGTGGTCAAACTTGAAAGCCTCTTTGATGGCTTTGCTCCTCCCGCTGCCAGGGTTTGGGTAATGAAGTTCGCCACTTGAGGCTGTCAGAACGGGATGGGGGCCAGCTAGATAGATAGATAGATAGACGGATAGATGGTTAGAGGGTCGGTGACTTGGTGAAAATATTGACAAAGCAATTTGCCTGTCAGACAATTAAGTGCTTAATTGTATAAATGTATGGCCCGTGGCGGGGGTGATGCCAGATACATAACAAGGCACAAGGGGGGATCCAGAAAAGGCACCCAAGACCGGAAGTTGTTGGGATTTAAATCCTCTCGGAGTGCGAGATCCCCTCCTGCCGGAGATGATAAACCAATCCAGAGTGACGTGGGATTTATGAGACAGATTCTGTTCTATCTCCAGACAAGTGAAGCAATAATCACGGAGCCATAAATCTCGAGTGCTCTCAGAGGCACAACGAGTGCCAGCAGAGGCGGTAATTTTTAATATAATTCAACACAAGATATGGCCGGAATGTTGGGCGACCCTTCCTCTGACACTTTGTCACAAAACGAAACAAAGTCGAGTGGTATGCAAAAATACTCGTATATATCAAGTGTATTATGGCAGGAAAGTGAAAGAGTGGAAGTGTCCAGGCTCAAGGACTGAGATTTGCATACAGACCCAGATGGGGGGCGAATTTGTGGGGCGGATAGCTGAAATGTTTGAGCGGGGGAGGGGAGGTGCACTCGATTTAACTACTACTAAGTGGACTGCATCGTGTTGCCAGATAGCTGCATTAGAATCCATCAAAGCGCCATTCAACGGCTCTAGAAAGCTGTAATCAAGACGGTTTCCCTTCTCCAAAAACAGATACCAACGTAGAGTTACCTCGGACCCTAGCTTCCTACTGCATCAAGCCACTTAAGCTCCTTGGCAGGGGGTGTATCCTTAAGGTAAGGGGTAACAAATCTGGGTCAGGAAAATATAAAGCAAACTGAAGACGAGCCAAGGCAAGGCATCCGCACATGTGTGCACAAAATTCCCATTCAGGCACCCTTCGCTTTACAAATTGTCGCCATTTACCGGCGATGAGCAGCCAAAGGTCCTTCGCAGAAAGTCAGCCTGGATAAACATGCTCGCATTTACATACATCTGCCCAATTGAACTAGCTGCCAGGTGATTTATGTCCTGCAATTGACATGAGATTTTTCGGTTGTCAACGTGATGAACTGATGCCTTCCAGCCCAGCAAACTGAATGTATCCATTCAGCCAATTTTGCCCCTTTAAGTCAGGTAGCACGGTAGGTGGCTTTAACTCGCACCTCGCCACCCAGCCCGACCACAGACCGCAGAGACCACAGGCTATGCATAGACGAGGGCATTCCAAAAACTTAATTACCTCCCGGTCAGCAGCTACTTATCGGGGGGCAGTTGGCGGGATGGGTGCCATGATTGGCCCCTTCACACCTCATAAAGAGCCACTGGCTCCTGGTCATTGGTGGGGACTGCCACTCCGAGACGCTGCCACTCCAGCCAAGTGACCACAATAATAAACGCAATTTTAGCAGAAATCCAATTAAGTGCCGAGGCATATGAGCCGAGACGTCTGTCCAAGAAAGTTTGCCAAATGCGAAACTAGAGAAATATTTTGATGCTTTCAAGCAGAAGGTGTTTGTACTCTAATTGATCAATTAAATAACTTTAATTGGACTAGATGATGGGCTATTAAAATGCTAATCTATAATACTTTTTCCAAACCCCTTAAGTTAGTAATGAATGCTAGATAGTGGTTCAGAAGTAACCCTCAGATAGAGTATCTCAGACTGGTCAACAAACTTTCCCCACAAAGCAAAAACATCAATGATGTGTCCAATGACGATGAGTATTATAACCACGATAGTGAGTGGATAGTTGAGCTCCGAGTCTCCCAGGCTGGGAGACTGCCTGGCATTTATTGCGTTCTCTGATAAAAATTGCAATTATTTAGCCAAAAGTGTGAGTGGAAGCTGGACGCAGACTTCTGCTCTAAGGAGACAAGTCGAGGAGGCTGACTTGGCAGAGTGGACAACATGACAAAGTCGTCTGTAATTTATTTCCACTTGGCTGTGTTGACTTGCCCCCTTCCAGGGGCATGGGGGATGGCGAGGTGGATCCAGAATAAACAGCAATTTCGGGATTGTCATTGATGTGGCTAGCCAGGGGACATGGATGGATGGTTGATCGGAGTGCTCCGTGCTCCATGTGGGCGCCTGTTAGTGCTGTTGGAGCTGCGGCTAATGAAGTGCATGCAAATCCCTTGATGTGAGCACCGGCGCCTTCTAATGAGTCCAAGTTTTGCGGCTGAAAAGGTGTGGCATCTGGGCGGAGCAAGTTTAGTGCAAGTTCCTCCTGCAACTCGGAGAGTCCACTGCTGAGTGGTCAACTTTTGCCACTTCAAAAGTAACCAGCAGGCCCTGTTCCGGTTCTACAGCCAACAAAATGCACTGAAAATAGCTGCCAGCTTGCACAATAAATGAAATCTCATGTCCATCATTCTGATTCCTTTCAGTGTACTTGATGTGGCCGATGAGCTGCCGTTTGCCGTTTTGATGTTGATAAATGATGTTGCATTTTCATTTAGAAAATTTGCTGCCAAAGAAAAGTCACTGATTGACTAACACGACGAGCAGACCCGAAGAGAACGGACAAGTGGCTGCTTGTCAGCAAAACGTTTAGTGGCAAAATACACATTGCAGGAGGAGCCTCTCCAGCTCCAGCCACAACTCGCACTCGAACTCGCAGTCTTGGCAGCATCATCATCATCATCAGCTCCCTGATCCGGCCAGGTCCAGACGCTGGACTTTAGACTCCAGACTTTGGTGGTTGGCGAATCAATTATGCCACAGACACCAGTTGCAATCAGGGCTGCGCCGTGGCCAGAGCTGGCAGTTGCTAATGCAAAAACTTTTTCAACTGCTGATGCCTCAAGAGTCGCGATGGGGTGGCGCCATCTACGGGCTGGTAAACAATCTGGAGGAGTGGCAGGTGAAGTGGCGGAGGCTCCTTGGCAAGTCTGTTTGAAGTTCGGCCTGATTGATTCGAGCTGGAGGAAAGAAAACATTTCTTTCCTGAGAAATTAGCAAAGCTATTGTCGAGACCACAAATTAAACAACAATAAATCAATCGAGTGTTCAGATTTTAAACAATTTCTTGATGAATCTTTAACGAAAGACCCATCTAATCCAAGCCGAGACTCCCTTAATTAATGATCCAATGCATCGAGTGCTTAGTATCCTTTAATGGAATCCGAGAGCTCCAAGGCGTGTTTGTTTGTCTCCGCCTTCCGAGGACTAGTTAGTGCCCAAAGGTGCTTGCCGGGAGTAACCTAATGAAGTGACAGAAAAGGGACCGAACCGAACTCATTGAAATTGAAAAACTCATTAAAAGCCCGGCGAAAGGGTTAAGGCAAAAGGCAAATCCTGACCGGGACTAAATAAATGTTAAAACGCAGCAAAGAAGTGTTAAAATATTCACCAACTTTGTAACTCTTTTTAACGAGCAATGCGTCGGCAGGCGAAAGGGTGGGGTTGTGGGCGTGGTAACTAAAATAAACACATTTAAAGCGAAACTTTATGCACAGCCAAACTCATTTGCATGTTAAATATTTCACCAGCCCCTCCTCGCCTGGGATGGGGCCTCGGAACAGAGCCAAGTAGTAACCGGAAAATTGTCTCGGAACTTCACACTTTAAAGAAGCGGCGACGAAGCAATCGGAAAAAATGCCGGGAAACGTGAATGCTTTACGAAAATTTTAATTAAAATTTCGCCCAAGACGAAAACGAGTGCGTAACATAGCTGGCAACGGGGGGCGTGGTCCGCCGACGGTCCGCCCACCACCGAAATTCCGCCCGCCCCCTCTAAAAAAGTGGGCGAGTTTGGAAATTTCAATTAAATGCGCACATGCCAGCAGGACCCAGCTAGGCCAAGTACAAAGGGGTTTAAGTCTTGTTTAGAAACTGAAACTGAAGCAGGATTGACATTGAAAGCTTAATATGAAGAATTAATTAAATTAAGTTTAGTTTAAGTAGAATAATAAATGCATTAAATGGCCGATAGGTGTCCTGACTGCCAATCCTTTTGGAACCATAACATATGAACCGTTTAAGAAGTCTTTTAGTATCACTATTTTAGTAGTCCTTGGGAGCTTAAGGAACTCCCTTTACGGCATCGATACTTTAACTAAAAAGGACCAAATCCTATCCCATAAGCGATATAGATGAACACTCGATGGCAAAAAGGATTTGCAGAATCGACTTGGGTGCCAAAGCAGCTTTCGCGTGCAAGGGCGTGGCATGAAATGGAAATCAGGGCTGTGCTTAAAGCCATCTCGGCACTTGAGGGGCTCTGCCCCGCCCACACCCAGAGGGGTGGTGGGGTATGTCACTGGCAGCAGGGGTGTAGAAAAAGGGGGGCCACATCCAACAGCTGCCTGAATGTCAACTGACTACTTTGCGTATGCCCAGGACAACTGACGGTGTCATGTAATAGCTCTCTTAAAAGTGCTGCTGATATTATATTTTTTTTAAATTTTTTTGTAAATATATTTTTTAAATTAGTCAACTACCTAAAATGATAGTCAAGTTCTATGGCTTGTCCTTGCATAGATTCCTTTGATTATTTTTTAAAGAATGCTCTACATTAAGTATCTGGCATCACTGTTGGCGGCATTGCGACTTTGAGATCCTGGCGAGTGCAGCATTTGGTGGCAGGGAAGCAGTCGAGCAGTCAAGCCAGCCCCACTTGACAATTCTCGAGTGTTCCGCTGGCGTGTTTAAGATTAAAGCGTTGCGACTTGCAACAAAAGTTACTTGCAACAGTGACAATGGGCGACCAGTCGAGCGACGACGACAACGACGGTTACAAGTGTGCCCCGGGCACGGTTTTGTGTCCGGATCCGGGTTCGCTGTACGCCCTCTCCCCCAAGACCCTCTCTAGTCAAGCCAAGTGCTTGGAAAAGAATGGCAGGCGGAATTGCAATGTCACTGTCTCCGGAGAGCGCGGCAGAGAGCTGCACAATGTTGCCGCATTGCCACTGATGAGGGGGCGGCTAGTGGGTGGTTTGGTTAGTGGGCTGCTGGCTGCATCGGTGGATAAGTGAGTGCGTGGCCTTGTCGTTGCTCAGCCAGCTGGCTGCAAGAAAGGAGCCGCCTCGCCACCAAGAGCCGGGAAATGTCTGACATAAGTCATTTAAGATAGCTGCTAAACCAGAAACTTGCTTGCCAGGATTTGAGGGCGCTTCTTGGCGACAATTACGAGATACCAGGCAGGAGGTTTTCCTAAATAATGTTGCCACTTCAGGCTTGTAGTAAAAACAAAGCACATATTTAAGTTTTATATTTGGAAAGTCATTCGAATTGGGGCCTCAATCTTTGACACGTTTCGATTCATTAGCTCCATGGGCCGTGGCATTTTTCGTTTGATTTCACCCGAGAAATAAATTTTTGGTCGCCCCGTCCGTTTTTCCTTCAATTTCCCCAATATTCCCCCCTCCCGAAACCCTCATTCATGCATTCATGCCCCATTCACACGCACACCCATCTCCGACCCTCTTTTTTGGACTGCAATGAAAACGCATTGTGGTCGAAATTGTTAACAAAATGTCAAACGGAAACGACGACGCCGATGACAACAGCAACAAGCAACACACTAGCTACAGCCAACCAGCAACCAGCAACCAACAACTCGCAACCAGCAACATCAATGCTGCAAGAGCAACACAAACGCCGAGGTTGCAGCCCAATAAAACTTCACTGATTTTTACGCAGGCCGCAGAGGGGGTGGTCGGGGAGGGGGAAATTGGAGGAAAATTCAGGAGCAACTCCAGGGCTGGAAGGGGGTCTCGGCAGTGGCAAGACCCCTTGCCTGATTGTGCGGTTGTTGCTACAATTGCCGGAGCTGTTGTTGCTCTTGTTGCAGCTCGCACGTGATGAGTGGAATAATGAAGGCGGCGGTGGAGGGCGTGGTCGGGCTTGGAGACCGACTCTGGAGGAGGGGAGTCATTGGGGGAAAACGGTGATTTGGCAATCAGAGTGATTAGCGAGGAAGTGATTGGAGAGATGGCATATCCAGTGAAGGGTAACAACTAATCTGAAATATTCAGAAAATGTTGGGATCAGAGGATTCTTTCTAAAAGTGGAAGTGGAGGAAAAGTTTTAAAGGGAAATTATGAAATTAGTTAATTAATAGTAAGTATTTATTTATTATTTTATTAAATTAATTATAAATAAATTTGAAATTTGAACTAAAGATAGACCAGAAAAGCCTTAACAATCACTATGATTAAATATTTTCTTCCTCAATCCCTAGTTACTTTCTGAAAATTACTTTCCAATTATCCAAGTCATTGAATTCAAATATTTGCTTTAGTCACGCTTTCCTATTCCGTGCCTGGCCGTGATCACCTGCTCACATCCAGCCCACTCGAAACACGCGACTGATGCACCCAGGTGACACCTCTGCTCTGTCTGTGGATTATTTCGGAGGAAATAATGCACGATATTTTCGTTGGTGTTGCTGTTGCAGGCAGTTGTTGTTGCTGCTGCAATGCTCTTAATTTTGGGTTTCAGTGGCCGTGGCACGTAGCTGACGCTCCGATGTAATTATGGAGCGCACATGTGTTTGCCTGATTAGGCGATAGGTGGGCGTGGCAGCGATTTGTATTCAGCCCGAAAAGTTGCCAGAGGAATGGGTTTTTAGAGGAATGGATATGTTTCTTTTTTTTTGTGTTGTTTTGTCGCAGTGCGTGACCGGGAGTTGTTGCGATGTTTGACTTACAATTAAAAGCGAATACAATTCATTATCAAATTTGTCGCGAATTTGTGTTTGTTGTGTTGCGTTGTGTGTTGTTGTGGGTTTTGAACTTCCCACACCATAAATCTGATAAACACAGAAGTGGGAAAACTGCATGTGTTGCGGTCAGGTGACAAAAGGGCTGTTGACTTGACGTCTGAGGTTAGAGTTGCAACAAAGGGGGCATGTCTGGACAAATATTAATTACTGCAGGAATTAATCATGGCGGGGGGAAGGCTAATAGTGAAAGCTTTCGAGATGATTCGAACCACTTGAGCTTGAGCTTTGGATTTCATTTTATTTCTTTAGTAAAGCTACTTTGGTACTCAAGCCAAGCAATATTCCCCAAATTAGTCCATCCCGAGACCATCACTCGATTGACCACAATCTCGGGGATGGTTAGTCCTGCCGCCTTGATGTTGCATGTGTTGCAAGTCTGCGTCGAACTCGTTTACAATACACAAGGTACCTGATGCATTCACCAGCCCACTCTTGCCCCCCCAGCCTCCCCTCGTAATCCGTCCAGAACATAATTTGCGTACGCAGCTCTACTAACGAGATGGGAGGCATATGCCACACCATGCCCCCCATCCCCCGAGACATGCAAACCAATTTGCGGCAAGTGACTCGGTTGCCATCGTGACACATGCCGCGGACATGGACAGCAGCTCACCATGCTCCTACACTGGGAAAAAATCACTAAAGTCCACTTAATTCAATGGATAGCCATGATTACTATAGCCGGCGAGTGTATTTTGCAAACTCCTTGGCTTCAGCCCCGAATGATGCATTGCTTCCGAATATGATGACGAGGCGTGTTAAGGCTGGGTGGGGCCTGGGCGGAGGAGCAAAAAATCTGGGCTGAAATCTGGGAGCGATGGCAGGGAAACGGCGACCGGCAGTCGCCGCGGTTGACGTCAGTCGTGTCATGGGCCACGCTCGAAATTTATTGCCACAGTTGTTAAGTACGAAATGCGTCGTAATTAGTTGCAACTTGAGTTATTTGTGCAACAATGCAACTACGGACAGAGTGCCATGGGGTCGTGGGGCGTGCGGCATGCGGCATGGGGAGGTGGGAACAGCAGCCCTAATGAGGCTCTCCCCATTCGCACATTAGACACGTACATCTCTGTTTCGCCTTCGCTCACATTTTAAAATGCATAAATTTGAGTTTGCCATAAATTTCATGGTCCGTCGTCGTCGCCATTCGCGGCATGCCAATGAGTGAGTTGTGCAGAATACCCAGCCAGTGCCAAAGTGCCAAATCGCAATCCGCAGCCAGACTTGAGCCCGGCTCTCGGCGATTTATCAGGAAATTGTTTATTATATTGTAGGAGAGAGAGCAAGCTTTTTATGGCCGGGACGACGACGCATGGTTTATAGTCCCCGATTCACAACCAGCCCCTTATTCCTTTTCCGCTTTCCAGCTGTCAGGCCAGTTGGGTGGCTCTTGGGCCCTCTTGGTTATGTCTGGGCCAGAACCGTGGGAAAGTTCCTTTTGGATCAGCCGTGGGGCGTGGGGCATGGCAATTGCAAACGGCCAGCGATGACTATGATTCTGATTTATGCCACAGATTGGCGCGATATAAACGTGCCGGCGATGGGGCAAGATGGAAAGTGCAGACTATGAGCTGTGAATCGTAATTTTTGGCAAACATGAACCATACATTTTGAGTTTATAGAACGGCTGTGGGGTAATTATATTTTTTTAGTAACTCGATCCCCTCCTTAGCTAATGTTTACTTACCTCCCAACTGGGTGGGACAAAAATAGAGCAACCTACCCCGTTCCGGGGGCCAACTCCCACGGCAATCCCCCTTTCCGCTGTTAGCCTGCTGTGTGTGGGCCACCCATGAACCCGCCAAGTATTTGTCAGATACGATTCCGTGTTGCACTCCTTGGCGGATCCCGTTTCCACACACGACACGACAGCCAAGTCTGTTCCAATTATACACCGCTCAGATATCAAATTAAGTGCCCCAGCGCAGTGACAGTTTTAATGTATTTAGCACCATAAACACCGAAAGTAAAGGGGAGTACACCGCCACATGGAAAAAACTCATAAAGAAGCAAACACGACTATTTGGATAAATATAATCGGGGGAAATAGGACCACAACAGAAGTGTGAAATCCGAGGAGGAAGCCACCTACGCAATAACCCTGGAATTCATCTCCGTCGGGGGACAAAAGATGACACGGAAATTCCTTCTAGGCTTTGCCCTTCCTCTGCGATGAAGAATGCCCAACTTTTACTTTCCACGGATGGGGAATAATTTTTCATAAATAGGCAAAAATGCGGTTGGGACTTCTCCGACCCGCACTGCCTCCCAGCAACACTCCTCTGGGATGGGAATGCTCTAACGGGGTAGTGGCTTCTCCAACAGCTGCTGGTAATTAATGTCTGGCCGCGTTCAATGCACTGGATAATCACGCGGCTGGGGCCACAACTCTTTCCCCAAAATCTCGGAAAATAAATCTCTGCCGAGGGTGGAACAGCATTATTCCTTCTTAGACTCAATATAAATGATAGTCTTGGGTCGCAGGACTGCGATTTGTTGGCGTCGGATGCGCCCTCGTCCTTCGCAGCCAAAACTTTAATTGACTTGAGTGAAAATATTAGAAGAAAGGATAGAGCTCGCTTGTCCAGCTGGGTTAACTCGTTGAGGTTGATTGAGGTCTGCGAGAGGTTGATTAAAGGAGGGGATTACAATTTCTTATGGCATTGAAGAAGAATCCCTTTAAAAAGTCAAATATGTCAAATGAAATTCTTTGTAAATTAAAAAGCGTATGCCCGTTAGCCCAGGCTTATATATTTCTACTATCCGTAGGCGCAAGCTAAATCATAATCCTTCGATGGCCCGTGGGGCACCACAACAATGGAGCCCCTCCTCGTCCGCCATGCTCCCTTCCTGCCACAGATGCGCCGGCCATGTCGTTGTATCTGGTTTAACTAAGTTCTTTGTCAATTTTACGGCCCTGGTCCATCCATTCCATTGGGCATTATGTGTTGCTGTGGCAAGAGGCAGGGTCAGGGGCAGTGGCAGTGGCAGTGGGAGCTGGGGCGGCGTTTGGTGGGCGGAACATTCTCTATTCGCACTAAAGCCGCGATACAATAAACCAACCGTCCCACCAGAAACGCATATTGAGCAATCAAAGCCAACTGTGCCCAGGCTACAGTTTCAGTTTGTACACTTGGAATAATAAATAGTATTTTTAATTAGCAATTGGCTTAAAACTTTTCTTAGTAGAGGGGTTTCTTGTTTAGTATGAAGTAGTATGTTGTCTAGCTCTTTGGTTTAATCCCTTTGGTTTAATCCTCTTTGGTTTAATCCCTCCTTTATTTTTTCTTTTTTAATTAATTAATAATTTATGTTTTACAGTGTAGCTCAGTCTATACCCAGCACTTCCCTCTTGGCCAGACTCCTCTATTCTCCTTCTCTAATTGCATGTAGTGGGTTCGTTTGCATTGTCGCTGTTCGTGCGCTTCATCAGTTGCCCCTGCCACCCATCCCCCTGATGCCGGCCCCTTCCTGCATTGTCCTCTACTCCTCTTGTTTCGCGCTTTTGAGTTGTTTTACATTTTTAATTGAATTTTCGCCATAGTTTGCATTCTTGTTCCGCACTTGATGCTCCTATAGTGCCAACTATCCACCTCCTATTGCCCATTTCTTTTTCTGGCTTAACGCTTTTTTTATTAGAATTTACACTTATTCATTAGTTGCAACATGCAACAGCTGCTGTCGGCGTATATAATAAAATTTTATTTCATTATTCGAGACAATTCATTAGCCGGATGGCGGTTGGGGAGAAATCCAGGGCACAGATGCAAAAAATTGTCATTGTGAGTGAGGGAGGCTGTTTTAAAATTAGAAAAATAATGTTGAGCTTGTCCAAAATATTTTTTAGCAAACATTTTTAGAACAATCTCGAATCGTATTCCCATACAATAGATACCCAAATATGCTCTTGTCTTCTTTTTAAATTTAAAACTCAAATAAACTCCTGTCGCTGGCAGGCACTTCCGTTTACATCCTTTGACATCCCCTAGGCACAGATGTTGCACAATCATTTTGTGCCCCCTACCTTGGGAGCCCACCTACTTAACATACAAACGAAAGATTCTCATTTTTCCCATCATAAAATTCCAGTCCGTCCCGTGGGGTCAAGAAATGTAAATGGTTAGGCGAATGGAGGGAGCCTCCCAAAGTCGTTCTGTTCGCTTTTTTAACGGCCACTTGAAAATAAATTCCTACTTGGGTGCTTATGTTTTCGAAAATGTGTGGCTGTGGCCCATAAAAACATAAACAGAACATAACCAAAAATTTTGTACTTAAATGGCACAAGTGTAGGGAATGTCAGTTGAGGCACAGGAGTGCAGAAGTGAAGGGGCACATCTGCATATTATTAATGACCGGTAATTACCTAGGCGGTGTCTGAGGTGGAGACTCCCGCCAGCCGAGAGTCCCTGAGGAGGAGCCGGTCCTGAGAAATGGCGCACATCACCGTCAGGGGGCGCCTCATGCAATTTCCCAGCTAATGACTGGCCATCCCAGCCAGAAGAGAGCCCCAAAAGAAACCCAAGGATACCAAGGAATACCCGAAAGGAAATAGGCAGCGTAAAACATATAAAAAATCTGGTCCTAAAAAAGTTTCCGCTTGCGGAGTGATTCATGCGTTTATAAACTGCTCACACTCTGCTCCGACTTCCCAGTATTTTCTCACCCAACACAGCCAACAAAAAATAGCTGAGAAAATAAATAAAAACTTCAACAAATATAAATTAAAATAAACAAATTAAGAATAGTTCTTCGACTGCAACTTGCTGACGGTTTTATGGTACAATTAAAGTGCGTGTGCAGGCGGAAAATTGGAAATCGGAATGCACATTGTACAATGTACATACATATATCCGTCTTCTGGGGGCTGATGAAAAATTCCAGCTCGGATAACCCAAGGGGCTGCCCAACAAAAACAAAAGTCCCAGGCACCCCACCATCCGGCTACCAACCCGTTCCTCAGGGTAAGTGGGCGGAAGCTCCGGCGCTCCGCATTTCCACGGTTAAAAATAATATTGATCTTCATTGGAACGAAGTGTTAATAAAATATTTTCCTTTTGCCTGCCCTCCCACTCTATGGATTCGTTTTTAATAACATTTTCGTAATGCGTTCATAAAAAAGCCAGAAAATATATACAACGAAAGACGAAAATAATTTTTTCATTCAATTATCTTTGAAGGTTTTACGATGCCTTGATGTTGAAATTGTGTCCCGCATCGGGTAGTTGGAGAAGTGGATCGTAAAAAAATTATAGTTTATATATGCTAGATGATTATTAAATGAGCTAGGTTTTTCAGGCCCCTAGTAGCAAGCTGCATATATCATTTCAGACATGATTTACAATTTACAAGACAAAGTATTGACAAGATGACTTTACGATTTTTTTATAGTTGTGAAGGAGACAAAAATTAAAAGAAATGACAATATAAAAAATGTATCAAGACATTAAAAACTGATTTCAATGCACATAAGTGTAGGGAATATTTAATTTTAAAAAGGTATTTATTTTAATTTGGAAATAAACTTGGACAATGTTTGAATCGACAAGAGAAAAGTTATCCAAGATAAGGTTTGAATTAAATTTAAATAACTTGAAGCTAATCTCAGAGATTCTTTTTAGAATCTGTCATAAAATTGGGTAATCCTAGGCTATAAAGCCCCCATATCGCTTCTCATCTCACCTAAACAAGCCATAAACCAAATGACAAACGATACCACATAAATTGTCCAACTTCCCAATGGGAAACGGGCCCCGCCCGACTTTTCAGGGAAACTTATCAAAACATTTAGGTGGAATAAACGCCCGACAATAAAAAAGGCGACAAGATGAAGAGAGGAAAGCTCCAAATGAAAATACAGTCAGATAATCAAGCGGCACGATAAACAACGGCGATAAAAAATGAATGCGGAACAACTTTCTTAATGAGCTGCCAAAGGCGGTCAGTCCCCCAAGTCCCCCAGGTCGGCAGTCCTCTTGGAAAACCACTTGAATTCGAACTGGAATGAAAAACTAAATCAAATTTGAATAAGAAATGGAGCCAGGGCTGTGGAAAAGCAGTTTGATTGGATGACAACAACGCGGGGCAGTGTGATCAAGTGATTTCGGCCCTTGGCCATGTTCCTCCCCCACCCAAAAATATATATCCATGGGCTATATAGTTCCTAATCTCCGATGATCTGTAGGCGGCTGCTGTGCGGCCATAAAACGTTTACCCTCAGGTCTCCAAAGGGGCGGACCGAAGTCCAATCTGGGTCGATTGGATAAAGAAATCGTAATTAATTAAATTTATGCGACATGTTTACAGTTTTCTCATTGTCTGGCCCTGCACAAATTTACATAATTCTCCATGCCTGCCCCGGGGGACTAGACTTCTCGAATCAAAGTAAAATGTAGCGCCTATTTGTGGCTCGTAAACCGAACTAGTTCGCTTTGATTTTAAATGCCAACAATGGGATTTGAATGGGATGCACTTTGGAGTGGAATTATTTGGAAGAAATTGCTGGAATTCAAGTTTAAATGGATGTTTCAATTAAGTGAGAATGCTTTCGGGCGGATCCCAATAATTAACTTTTCCGAAAGGGCCAACTTCCTCTAAATGCTATAAAGTAATTTGTCCGCAATTCGCTTCCTGTTGAGTGTTTGCCTGCCTTCCGTTGACTTTAAAATTTAAACAAAAATGAATCATGTATATAGATACATCTCTTAATTAATTATCCACCAAAGACCGTCTGGAATTTCTTTAATTATTAAAATATTCAGCAAATTAAGGAGCATAAATTCCTGAAATGAATTCCAAATCACGCACAAGTGTTTGTTTATTTTTTTGCTACCTGCTTTACGCCCAGAACTTTTAGGTTTCCTCTCACAGCCATCAATTACTTTAAATTTGACAGAGTCGCCTCTATATTTCAATGAGCCAAAAGGCCCCAAGTCCGCGAATGCATCATTCACAAAGCACTGGACGTATTGCTCTCTGCAGGTAGCCAAAAAATTCCGGGCTCGGGCCCGGTCCCGGGCCCAATTCTGAAAACCAGACCAACAAAAAGCCATCGGCCAGGCTGCGCCCTGAATTATTAATTCCTTTCGGCCCGCTTGGACCGCTCCGCCTGCACTGCAGGTGATTTTGCTAACAAGACCGCTGTGCCTACACCGATGGGTCATCGATGACGAAAGTGCGGGTCGAGAGGGAACGCCTGGGCCAAGCCAAAGCGTTTTGGCCATAAATTCACATTTAAAGGTGCCTGTCTGTCGAATGATTTGTAGAATCCCTGATTTGTGGAAAAATTCAGCTGCTTAGCATTTGGTTTCAGGTTTCTACTCCTCTACGAGGCTTCAATTGCTCTTAATCGACAATTAAGATCTCCTTTGTGATCATAGGTCATGCCTCCTTTATCCGAGTGCCAGATGACTGGAGACTTTTCTCACACATCTGGCGGCAGATCCCACCCTGCCTTCCGTCAAATCAAGTAATGTGACAAATGAACTGTCAAAATAATGCCACCGACGAAAGGGAATGATGACACATGTGCTGGTTTCTGGAGGAGTGCCTGGATGTGGATCTGGATCTGCGACTTAATCGGGGTGCGGCCTGATCTCGTTTTGGCGGCCCAACTACCAAGTGCTGACAGCTGACTAAGCCGCAAACAGAAGACAGTTTTATCTTGCTCTTTTGGCTGGTAATTTGTAAGCCAGATGTGACATGAAGCCACCAAGATACTCACTAAATAAATAAAAACTATTTAATTTACTTGGGTGCAAGCTCACACCTCGTATACCCTTGCTATCAGCGAAGGTGTAATTAAATTGATTAAACTTTCTGAGCGAGTTATAAAACACTTAATAGCCGGCTTCCTGGCCAAGTGAAAATCACTGGGCTCCCCAGATCCGAATCGCTTAATCGATATCCCAGGAACAAGCTCGTTAAGAACACGAACCGAACAAAGATCAACTGGCGGAGCAAAACGGGCAGTCAAAACAAGAACCAAGATCGAAGTGGAGATGGAGATGGAATGGAGATGGAGCTGCAGATTCTGAGCTGGACCTCCAAATGAAGCTGGACCTGAAGACGGAGTGAAAGACTAACGATGCTTGATGTTTATCGCGCCCTGGGCCGAGCCGGGCAGACAAGGTGCGGAGAGAAAGGGTTCATTATAACCTTTATGGCCCGAACCTTTGCCAGGCAAGGCAGCACGTACCAGACCCTAGAAAGGGTCCCCAGAACCCGCTTCACTCCACTCTACCTCTCTCCCTGCGGCACCACACCCCGCTGCGAGCTGTTATTTATCGTGTTTGTTGTTGTCGTTGCAAAGCGAGATTGCCCCGTTGTGATAATAATGCAAGACATCGGGCCGGGCCAAGAGCAATCAATTAAAAAGGCAGCCAGCCAAGCACCTTTCCCCCATCCCGCCTAAACGGCTCACAAAAGTTCTCTGGAAGTGTTGGAATCCGTGAGGTAATGAAGCAATTCCTACGAGAGCAGGCGATTTCGGGTCAAAGATTACCGGCTTGTGTGCGTTTTCCTTATCGCCGCTTGTAGGGCAATTTCAGGTCCTGCGTCCTCAGCTCCTGATAAGGATTTCGACGAAAACCAGTGATTTATGGTCAGGTGCAACACACGTCGCTGCGATGCACGTGTCGGCACAAAATAAACAAAAGAAATAAGGTAATATTCGCAAATGCAGAACTAAACAACTAAAAGAGGAAAGCCTCTTTTAGTTCTGAAATTTTTCTGATGGAACCCCCTGCGAAATCTGGCTTTTCCACATATGGCCCCCAAACAATAGCTGTATCTTGGTCAATATTCATGCGATTCTTGCTCGGAATACCTTAAATGATTTGTATTTCCATTCCGCTTCATTCTGCATCAAAATCTACGAAGGAAATTTTCGATCGATTTTTTCCATATTTTTCTGATGGAACCCCCTGCGAAATCCGGGTTTTCCACATATGGCCCCCAAACAATAGCTGTATCTTGGCCTATATTCTTCCGATTCTTGACCGGAATACCTTAAATGATTTGTATTTCGATTCCGCTTCATCCTACATCAAAATCTACGAACGAAATTTTCGATCGATTTTTTCCAAATTTTTCTGATGGAACCCCCTGCGAAATCCGGCTTTTCCACATATGGCCCCCAAACAATAGCTGTATCTTGGTCAATATTCATCCGATTCTGGGTCGGAATACCTTAAATGATTTGTGTTTTGATTCCGCTTCATTCTGCGTCAAAATCTACAAACGAAATTTTCGATCGATTTTTTCCAATTTTTCTGATGGAACCCCCTGCGAAATCCGGGTTTTCCACATATGGCCCCCAAACAATAGCTGTATCTTGGTCAATATTCATCCGATTCTTGCTCGGAATACCTTAAATGATTTGTATTTCCATTCCGCTTCATTCTGCATCAAAATCTACGAAGGAAATTTTCGATCGATTTTTTCCAAATTTTTCTGATGGAACCCACTGCGAAATCCGGGTTTTCCACATATGGCCCCCAAACAATAGCTGTATCTTGGTCAATATTCATCCGATTCTTGCTCGGAATACCTTAAATGATTTGTATTTCCATTTCGCTTCATTCTGCATCAAAATCTACGAAGGAAATTTTCGATCGATTTTTTCCAAATTTTTCTGATGGAACCCACTGCGAAATCCGGGTTTTCCACATATGGCCCCCAAACAATAGCTGTATCTTGGTCAATATTCATCCGATTCTTGCTCGGAATACCTTAAATGATTTGTATTTCCATTCCGCTTCATTCTGCATCAAAATCTACGAAGGAAATTTTCGATCGATTTTTTCCAAATTTTTCTGATGGAACCCACTGCGAAATCCGGGTTTTCCACATATGGCCCCCAAACAATAGCTGTATCTTGGTCAATATTCATCCGATTCTTGCTCGGAATACCTTAAATGATTTGTATTTCCATTCCGCTTCATTCTGCATCAAAATCTACGAAGGAAATTTTCGATCGATTTTTTCCAAATTTTTCTGATGGAACCCACTGCGAAATCCGGGTTTTCCACATATGGCCCCCAAACAATAGCTGTATCTTGGTCAATATTCATCCGATTCTTGCTCGGAATACCTTAAATGATTTGTATTTCCATTCCGCTTCATTCTGCATCAAAATCTACGAAGGAAATTTTCGATCGATTTTTTCCAAATTTTTCTGATGGAACCCCCTGCGAAATCCGGGTTTTCCACATATGGCCCCCAAACAATAGCTGTATCTTGGTCAGTATTCAACCGAAATCTTAAGTGTCGCTTCACATTTTCAAGAAGTTAAGTAAATGGAACTCAGATTTCTTTATTTACTGCGGAAATATTATTTTCCCATGGAACAACTTTTTAATTATTTTTATCACATTTGCTTATCCCTGAAATCAAATTTGATTTCCTCGAAGGCAAAGTTCAGTCGCTTAATTATGCAAATTACCTTTGGCCAGCCTATCATAAACGCGTAGAGATGACATTAATCATATAAACGGTTTTGGAAACCAAGCAAATGTGAGAATCTCGACGAAAATTGTCTGAACAGCGGTGACTGGCGCCAAGTGACAGTTTTTTCTTGGCTTTGATTTATTGTCCCTGGCGTGTGTGTTTGTTTGTGGAAAATATTGTGGAAATGATTTATAATCCTTATCTTAGCAGGCTGATCGTGTACGGGTCATGAGATAGCCCCGGGAGATAAACGGATGAAGGGAACGCAGGTAGTTAGAGCACTTCCATATGCTGTTTAACCCGAAAGGAAACCTCTCCTTTCAAAAGTAAAAATAGTCAAGTAATAGCCGACTGCAGCCAACTTTCACGGCAAACGCCCCAAAGGCTCGAACGTGGAGCATATTTCTCTCGTTCTCCCTGGCCTGCGATTATCAATTAAATGGGCGATGCACAAACTCCAAGCAAGGAGGGGGGCTGTGGGGTGAATGTGTGTCAAAGTTCAGGCATTGGAAACGTGCGGGCCGCAAAAATCCACAGGCCACAAAGTACTATAAGCTCCGGGGGAGAAAGGGAAAAGCCGAGGCTAGGACGGCACCCACACTACTCAGCATCGGACTGCCATCGCCCCTCGGACTCTCCCTTGTTGACAAGTACTTTGAGTTATGGCCATGGCAAGCAAATAATTGCAAAATTACATTTCCCTTGTCTTCTTCCGCCGGTCAGTTGACTTGCATTGAAGTTTACACTGAGCTACAAGAGTCCGGGAAGTGAGCTTAAAAAAGGCTTAAATTATAGATTATGCTTTTTTAAATTTTTAAACAAACCACTTGGCCTAAATGGAATTTGTATGTTCTGTGCATTTTTTGTGGCTTGGTAGTGTCGTGCCTGGGAATGCCTTTCTGGCCAGTTCGATATGAAAATGCCTACAAATTGTTACGGCCATCGTGGTCGAACGGACAGTCAACTAACTGGCCAACAATCAACTGTTGGGCGGAGAAGAAGTCAAAGGTAGCATTGGCATGGAGGCTGGCATGCTTTCAACATAAATTTCCATTAGATTGCAGCAAGTTGCATGTGGCATGAAAGTTTCGCCACAGCTCCAGCCACAGGAAATATCTTTCGCCAGCCGCAAATAATTCTCCACGTTTGCGTTCGCACTTTGACATCTGGCTCGGGTCGAAAATGTTGTGCGGGGGTGGGTGATGAGGTGGTGAGGTGGCTAGGTGGATGGGGATGGTAAAGGCGGGCCTGCAATTGGGGGTCTTCGGGGTCTTCTGGCAAGCACTCACTGGCTGCCTGGCTCTGGGGGGATATTATAATATTTGTCTCTTTGTTGACATTAAAATGCAATTTATGCAGCGTCATTATTATCAAAGTTTGAGTTGTGCCTGGAGATGCTGAGGCGAAGTGCGATATGCATATGTGTGGATAGGACCTGGGCCTGGACCTGGACCTGGACATGGGACTGAGGCTGGATTTGGAGTCCTGTGCCTGTAAGTGCACTTGCAAAAATACTTTAGACCTTTTCGTATAAGATAAAATTATGTTATAATAGAAATAATATTTGATCTTTAAAGTATTAATAATCTATCATACTTTTATTCCCAAAGATAATCTTATTTTTCAAGTGTAGTACAAAGTTTGTGCAACTTTGTGCATTTTTATGCGGCAGTTATTCGACTTTATCGTGTGCTGACTCGAAAGATTTTTGCATTTCATTTAATGTTTAATGCGCTTTCGGGCCAAGCTGCTGCAATTTAAAGCCCGGCAGAGATTCATCCGAAAGATGTCGACGGGTGCGTGTATCTGTAAGATGCATTCCTTTGACGACGATCTCCAGCTGCTAACCGCAAAGCCGTGTTGTCCCCGGGTCCGCTCCGAATTTGTTGTATTCCTAGGCGGGGCCCCGACACTGATTGCCTCTCAGCGGGATGACAGCCCGAAAATTGAAAAATACTCAACACACATACACAGTCAGAACCCATATTTCTGGCCAAAAGTAAGAAAAAAAAATATACATGGAATATTTGAAAAGGGGCGTCGGGACTTGTCAGCTCGACGAAAGTGTCACGCTGTCTTTATGAAAGGTCAGCTCTGGGAAATGGAAAATTGGTTTGTTTTCCACTCAGGTAGAGATAGATCGGAATAACTGGAGGGCGAGGACATTCAGCTGCCAAGGTGATTAGGTCAAAACAAAATGTTTGTCTCTCCGCAGCGGGGAAATTGGATTAGATAGGGTTTGATTGAGGTCAAGCGGTGGGTTAAGTGGAAAATTGAGTACTCAAGGGTACTGCTCGAAATGAATCGAGTTGGGAAACTAATAACTATTTGAGTTGCGCCTGCCGCAGCAACAATCAAAACTTTTTAATGCAGCTCTGCAGGAGGAACGTACAGGGCTGGGATGAAAATGCAAAAATTGCAAAACGCTCGTAGAATGCAGAAGCCGGCAATTGCAGTTGATTAAGCCGAGGCCCTGCCTCTGCACTTTCCCAACACCACAGACAATAAATAGTGGCCAGCTGCCCAGTTGGCCAGTGGAGAGAAGACAGTGGCTAGAGGGGGAGACTAAGCGCCACAAAAGTTTAGCCAACAATAATTTCGAGTTAACTTTGACACTTGCAACTGGAACTGGGCTTTGGACCAGGAGACAGGGCAGCCAGGAACCAGGGACGAGGGTGCCCCCTGCCAGGAGGCTGGCTTACTGCAAATGCAGTTGTCATAATTTTGCATTTCCCCTTTCATACTTGGGGCTGGCCTGCAATTTGTCCGATTCCGACGCCTGCTGTGACTTCTGCCAAAGTTGTGTGTTGGGGTCTTTTGTGTTTTTAGCAGGCGTTGGAGGAGGCCCAGAGGTGGGGAGACCGGAGCTTATTGTTGGTTGACAGGACAGCAGAGCCACTATTTTGCCACCGACAGCTACTCAGGTGCGGGCACAGGTACAGAGCACTCCACTAAAAGAAATAATGCCACGAAAATAAATCAAAAAATGTAAGTTACAAAAAGTATGTCGAGCTATTATAAAGTATGCACAACTGCAATATCGATCTCGGTTTTTTATGGGACCTCCAGACTCCGAGCCGCAGGTGCCTCCTGCAGATGCTGACCAAGACTTGAGCTCATTACGTGTCGGCTTATGTGGTCTCAATAGAAGTGGGTCAAATCATAGCGTGACTGGCAGCCACTAAATGGCGAAACAGCAGAATGGCGGGAACGGGGAATGGGGCAGGAGGAGTGTGGAGATGGACCGCGACCCCCAGTGGTGACATAAATCCTGACGCTGCAGTTGAAAAACAATTTTCCACGGGTATGCTAAACATCTACCCCAGAGAAAAATGGGATGCAGAGGAGCAGAGAGGGGGGCTGAACTGGGGACACATTTAAGCTGACAAACGATGCCCGGGCATCTGTCCAGTTTCAGATTCAGATCCTGATTCAGATTCAGAATCCAGATTCAGAATCAGATTCGTTTTCAGAGACACCAGCAATGCCCTCGACGATGAGGATGATTCTCATGATGACGATGCTGATGAGCCCCAAGCTCCGACTGCAGTTTTATCTCTGTTTGCCGAGGGGCGTGACATGTCACTGGGCGTACATCCTTTGAGAACACTATAAAAAATACTTGTTTAGAAAGCAAAAATCACAGAAATAATTGTTTAAAAATCATATTTAGATGTTCAAGAAATAGTTTCCATAAGTATGATAAAATTCTCAAAATAAGAACAGTATAAAAACATTTTTTAAACTTGTGAATACATATTTTTAAAGTGTCTTTTAAGTACATATAAAAAATTCACCAAAAAATGACAGAGCACATTTCAGCAGACAACAATTATTTTTTTGCTTGCCCTGTTTTTGGTCACTAAGGGGTATATTTAACTCATTTGCGTAAATATAATAATAATCACAATCAATAAGAAGTATTTTAGTTACGAGTTAAAATAAGCAAAGTTAAAAATTGTATAAAAAGAAGGTAAATATAATTAAGGTTTAAAGAAATACCATATAAGACTTTCAAGCTAACCTTTTCAATAAACTAAGAACCATTTTCTTTTAGCCTATATTGAACTTTTTTAATGTCTTTAATATGGAATACATTTTTGAAACTTAATCCAATCTATTGGAATGCTTTCGAGGTATCGTTAAGTCGACTTCTTCGATTACAACGTTGTCTCTGACTTTATTTTTTTGCTCATGTTCCGCTATAGCTTGAGGTTGCTGGCGACGAGCAACTGCGACATGTTGCTGTTGCTGATGCAGCAGCAGCACCAGCAGAAGCACCAAATGGAAGGGGGAAGCTGCAACAGCAGCCACGGCAGCAAAATGCAAACAAGTATGTCAAAAATCTGCATGTCTGCCACCACTT
Source organism: Drosophila monieri (assembly GCA_035047585.1). Taxonomy (NCBI): domain Eukaryota; kingdom Metazoa; phylum Arthropoda; class Insecta; order Diptera; family Drosophilidae; genus Drosophila; species Drosophila monieri. Next base: position 5,179,914 of record JAWNPJ010000079.1, on the reverse strand, counting down.
GCTGCCTGTTGCCTGCCCCACCGCCATCCCACCGGCAAGACAGGCAACAGCAACACGAAATCGCCTTTTTAATTTATTGCACAAGTGCTTTAAAAGCCACAGCAGCTTCAGCTCCAACTTCAGCATCAGCATCATCAGCAGCAAAGCAGCAACAGAAACAGCAACAGCTACAACAGGCGACAACCCACGGCTCCTCCCACTCCCGGAGTGGGCTCCGTTTCGATGCCGCTGGCCTTAAGCAGCAGGAGGCAAAAAAATATGACTTGCCTGGTTATTAAATTACAACAACGGGCTGCGACTCACACTGAGAGAGACACAAAAATTATTCAAAAGAAAAATTAAGACGAAGTCGAAGCTAAAGTTCGGAGTCCTGGGGAGGCGGAGGTGGTCCTCCAAGATTTCATGTCTTCTCATTTCCACTGAAATTATTTGCATAAGTAACGCGATACGCGCCGCAAACAAGCAGCCTCTAAATACCCAAAGACACACCCAGAGACCGGATGAGATGCAACAACCGCCCAGGCCCAGGCTCGAAAGATCGTTGGCCAAAATGCCAAGGAGGTAATGCGTCATGCACGCAGCTTAGTTTCTGACAAGGAGGATTTGAGGAGGAAGGGGGATCTCTCGGAGGAGGAGGTGGTGCCACGCAATCCTCTGACTTGACCTCTTGTGAGGTCCTTGCCCTGGGGTGGGCACAAAATCGAAAACCCAAAACAAAGCAACCAGATTATAATCTTTTTAAAGGAAGCACTTCAAAAACCCATCCCACAAAATATTGCAACTCGCACAATAATTCAAAAAAACTCTCAAAAACGAATAACTCATAATCGAATAGCCCACGTAAATCATTTGGATTTAAATGGATTTAAAGCTTAAATTGTAAGGTATTTTTTTAGTTTAATTGATTGAAATGTTCTGATAATTAAAAAGCCTGCAGCTAATCCAGGATAATAGCACAAACATAATTAAACGAGTGTTGGTCCTTCATTACCGAAATGGAAATATCCGAATCAAATAATTTTAAGCAATTTTTATCTAGTTGGGATTTGTTTAATAAATAATTACTTGAGCATTATAATCTCATTGATTTATTGAGCAACACGAATGGTCTATAATTGGAGTTAAATTAATTAATTTTGAGTTAAATATTTGCCAAAAATTAAATGTATGTTTTCGAATAATGAAGAACTCACCCAGAACTGTTTCTGGTTTTAATGTTCAGGCCGAGGCTCTTGAATGTTGCAACTTGCAACTGTATGCAAGTGCTTGCAACTGAATCGCAGAAATTGAGTTGAATAAACTGAAAACGAACTCATTGGGTCAGTGGCATCAACGCGAATTTGTTGCCTCTACTGCCACACAGCCACTGCCACCCATCATCCAGACTCCATTGACGGCCCGAATAAATACGGAACGGAATCGTTTTCCTGCATTTAAGAGTCTTTGGGCGTTGCAGGGGCTGAGCTGAGCTGCTTTGCAACAATTTGCTCTAGATTTTAATCGGCTGCGGAAATGTCTCTGGCGACTTATCATAATTAAAAATCGCCAAGTTCAGCCAAGTCCATCCGAAAACCTTTCGCGTCGGCCGGAGCCGGACAGTGTCACGAACTGGAAAATCTATGCGCATAATTTTTGCCAACCCAGCCCTATATAGACACATATAGGTCCACATCTATATACGTATATAGTTCGGGTGGGCCAAGAGGATTTCTCTGGCCCAAACTGACAGCCAACTGACAGAAATTGATTAAAAAAGAGGGAGCAGGAAAGGAGCTGGAGTAGGAGTGGGTTGTTGCAAGGCGTTTTGCAGCAGGAATACGAAATTGAAGCGTTGCCGCACATAGATTTCCCCATTTTCCCGCATTCTGTGTGGGTCTCTTCTCAATGCAAATGAAGCAGCAACGTGGGTAGCACAGCAACAGAACTCAAAATCCAAAAAATAAGAATCCAGATTCCAGAAAAAAAAATAAATCTTTTGCATGACCAAATATAAGATTTACATTTATGCCCGCCTTGACTTTGATTTGATTTAAGTTCAGAACGAGTCGTATGTGGCACACACGAAGAAATCTTCAGGAATATGGTAATAGGGAGTGCTCTTCCTTAGCTATTCTTCTTTGCAAAAATAGTTAAAATTTTATTCATCAAATATTTTATATAAAATTTATATTCAAAGGATGGATGGTAGAATTCTTATAGCCAATAGTCTCATATTCATATTTGATTTTTTCCAAGTGCCAAAGTATGTCGCACTACAAAATCACCTTGACCCCCGACCCCCTGGTCGATGAGCCCCTGATTGCCCCCACTCTATTGTGGCACAAACTGAGAATCGAATCGCAGCCAAGTGTTGAGTGTTGTCAAGTAATTTGCATGCAAATGCCAACGCGTTGCACCTGCAACATGAACATGGGCATTAGCATAAGGCCATTCAGGAGCCGATAGAGTCGATAGAATGGATGTGGATTGGGCATTAGAGAGTCGATGGAATCGGAGGCATCTTCCACCTAGCCAATGCTAATCAATAGGCCGCACGAGTGCCAATGATTATTTTGCCATAAAATTCAGTTAGCTCTCGTGATTTCTGGGATTGCAAATTTCGAAATTTCAATAGGATTTTGGGGTGGTCCCCGGGTCCTGCCAGCCTGACCCGATTGCCTCTTACCCACCTCCTCGGTTCGGTTTTGGGCCAAGTTTGCATACGAAATTAGTTTACCATGTTTGGCTGTTTGTGTGCTTCCTTGCCTCTCAAAATGGGTGGCCTGGCCGAAGCTAATGCTAAATAAGCCAAAGCCACGCCCCCCGGCCGCCCCTTTGTGAAGCAGCTGCATCGGAAAGGAAACTTAAGGAGACGTGGCCAGCAAAAAAAAAAAAAATAATAAACTTTGCAAGCCATAAAGGAAAACTACTAGAAGACTTCGCTGCAGAACATCTTTCTCCATTTTTTTTGTTAAAGCTAGTTATTTTTTGTTCGTTTTTATACATTTTATTTCCTGTTGGCAGAGCAGCAAATTTTTACAGTTCCTCTTCTATATACTGTCTTCGTTTCTGGTTCTCCGATTCCCTTTTTATCCTTCCAGGTTTTTTTAATATGTTCAGCAAACTTGGGCAAATTTTATTCCCCCTTAGACAATTTTCCGCACTGCCATAAAGACTCAAAAGTTTGTGCAATGTGCGCGGTTTATTTCCGCTGCAAAATACCTTGGATTTGCTGCTGTCGTGTTGCAAATGGTATGAGGACGGGAAGGGATAAGGGGGTTCTGCAACAAGGAGGCAGGCTGGTGCTCCAGGGGGCGGCGGTGGGCAGAAGGAAGTGGCTGGCTGGTCGTGTGGACCGCATCTGTTGACGTCTGATGTTGTCGGCTGCTTTTGTCAACACTTTCCCCGTTGATGGCTGACAGTTGTATATAGAATTCTGGTTAGGATACAGTGCGAGTCATGGCTATAAGGATTATGAGACAGGCAGAGAAATTGACTTTGTTTAAGGGTTTAATTATCCACAAAATTATTATATCATGCAAGTAATATTTTAACTTTTCTTATGCTTAATATTATATCACTTTACCCTCCCGAACCGCACCTTCCTATAAATATACGAGTCTACATAGTTAGTTCTCGTCCTTAAGCCAGGATAAAGGACCCGTTGGAGTATTTTTTTCCACTTAGTCCTCCTGCTCCCATCCAGCCCCGTGGAGATGTGAAGTCAAAGCTGTTTTCAAGTTACTCGCTTGACAAATAAGGTGCTTTGGATGCAAGCTGGTTATGATTTAAATAGAATTCTTTATTGGCGGAGATTATCTACTTGGGGACGAGCCAAGTGGAAATGAGTTGCCCTTGCTGTGAACTATTTTTTTTTTTTTTTTTTTTGAATGCTTAAGTGCCGATAAACAATGATTGCCCACAGGACTCGTTATGAATTCATCGGAAATTAAAGAAATGAATATTTAATTGTCCGTGTAATTGACAATAAACTGGCGCAAAAAACTATTAAATATTTTTAAACACTACTCCACTCTCTTTATGAATATTATATTTTATTCAGATGTTTAATCTAATCTAACATCAACCTATCAGAAAGAAAGCCTTTTTTCACGTGAGACATTTCATAAATATTTGATTGGCGAAAATTGGTTTATTTCAACGGAATATTAAATAATGGTTTTCTGCATATTTTGTATTTATGAGTTGAGCTTTTATATCTTTTCATATTTAAATATGTGTACATTATTTTGTCAAAAAAAGGAAACACGTTTTTAAATGATTCCCATAACCATTAATCAATGTCGCAGACACATTTCTTTTAATTTCGTTTTTCAAAAATTCGAAAACCCTTTTGTCACCCTCATCCTGAAAATGAACATCCATTAATTGAGAATTTTCGGTTTTCGAAAGGAGGCACTTTGCAGAAATCCAGGCTCTTCAGAGAAATCAAATGTTGAGGGGTTCCCCCGCTTTCCCATCCATTTATCAAATCAAACAAATGAAAAGTTACCCCGCTCCGACCTTGTATCTGATAATAATAATCAACATTAATCAGTTGGCTTAAAGAGGCCCAGCCCCGGAGATTATCGGTAAATGAATTGCGTCTAGGCAGCCCTCGCTCTGGAAGATTGGGGCCCGGGATCTCTGTCAACGGGAGCTGCATCATCATCATCATCAGACTTGATTATGGCCGACGATTTTTCGGGCCTGGGCCGGGGTCTGTTTACCTTTTTTGGATAGCGGCCTAATTGATTACGCCCAGAACCCCGGGCCTCCCTAAATCGAATCGGGGCTACATCGTGGGGACTACCCTTTCTCGTGTCTGCTGATGGTTCTGATAAGCCCCACCATCCTCCTCCTCCTCCAAAGAATGAGACTCCCTTTACCCCTTCAGACAGACTCCGGCTCCCCAGTGATTATATCTACTGAGATTTTATCGCTCGATGGCTTTTGATGTTCCCAGCCAGACTGTTTTATTTTATATATTCCGTATTCCATATTTTCCATATTTATTTACATTTTAATATGGAAAAAATTCAATGCATATTTCCATTTGTTTAGGGAATTAGTTTTCCCCCCCGTCCAGGTCTCGTCTGGATTCTCTTTCAAGATTATAATCGAAGTCTATTTTTGAGACGGAGTTTGGGTTTTGTTTTCGGCCGGGGTGGAAATTGTCAACTCAATTGGTTTTCCAATTTTTTCCGGTTTTGTTTATTCAGCCAGCATCCGAGCTATGTAGCCGGGTTGCAATTTAGGCAATAGTCTGATCCGAGCTGAACCGCCACTACCCGACTAATTCCTATAAACGGTTCCACTCATCCACGGCTTGACCCACAGAGCGGCCCAAAACAAACACATAAATCACTCGCAGGACAAAGAAAAGAAAATAAAACCAGAAAAGAAACCAGAACTCAAGCCAAAATTTAAAAGCAATCTGGGATACAAAATCCTTCACTGTCCTGCATCCACTGTCCCTAGTCCTTAGTGCTCTGTCCTCCAGACCTCTGTACTGTGCCCTGGGTGTGTGTGTGGCCTTTGGCCAATTTTCTTATTAAAAACAACAGAGAGTCGAAAAATGTTTACCAAACACAATTCCGGCAAATCCTCAGAGTTTCCGCCCCCACCCCAAAAACTGTAAATAGAGCGCGGCGGGCAGTGAAAGTGCGGACGGACAGCAAGGACACCAGATCCCTGGCACCACATGCCGAGAGCCTCTAACTCTAACCCAAAAATCCGGCTGGGAACGAGTCAGAGTCCTTTCGAAACGAGAAAAACGAGAGCTAAGCCATTAAAACGAGCCTCAGAGTGGCACAAGAGAAATGGCAACAGGGAACAGGTTTAGCTTCTTTCTTTTCCTGCTATATTTTTATATCCTTTAGCAGGATAAGGTATATGCCATTTGTGCAAAGGACTCATTATAAATTGGTTTAAAAATATAAACAAAAGAAGTCTTGGGATTGAAATATAGTTTTTGTAGAATTCTTTATTCTATTCATCACTTTCGCCCTGGAAGGACTTATTAGGGGACATGTAAGGACACTATTTGGACAAGGATTGATTAGTGACCAAATTGCTTTTCGCCTTTAATCGAAATCTTTAGCCAGAGCTTTAAGACCCGATTTCGTCGTCCTCCGCAAACAACAACTAACAGAACAAACATCAATCAAGACCAGAGTTCGGTATCCTCTTTTTATTCGGGGTGCTTGTATTTTTGTCAACTTCAACCGGCTAGGTGTGGGAGGACATCGTCTTGAGGATTCGCATTCGCATTTCTTTGGCACACAACCCACATCCTCCCACTTACCTCACGGCTCCCACATGATTTACTACAACATTTCCTGTGGCCGCCTTCGCCCAGCCTGCTCCTCCTGCTCCGTCCTGGTAGCTGCCATGTTTGACTTGATTTCGTCTAAATTGAGTTCAGTATCAACAGAAAATACTTCCGTTTCCTATGCACTTGCCTGGGCAGTGTTGTGTACTTGACACTTGAAGAAAAATTGATTTTAATAAAAATTGTATTCAATCTTATAAAGAAAGTCTTGTCAAAACTAATAGATGTGAAATAATTGACAAAAACTTCTCTAATAATTATTTAATTTATTTCACTAACACCCTTTTCTCTCAGTGCTCTTGTAGCTCAGGTACAAAAAAATGAACTTTTCCTAGTAGTTTTCGGTGTCGTTGTGTGTTTACCTTGGCAGCAACTCGTCTTCGTCTGTGTCCTGAATTCTGGCTCCGGGGTCCTGTATCCTGGCACCTCGCCTCCGTCACTCGTTCCTCATCGTCGAGGTGTTTGCCTTATTTTGAATGCTTTTTATGTTCAATTTGTTTCAATTTAATGTTGTTCTTGCCAGCCAGCCAGCCAACCATCCAGCCAGCCATCTAGCTTGCCAGGGATCAGGCTCGGTGTGCCAGTGGCAGTGCCAGGATGCGTTGTACTTTACATGAATTTGAAATGTGTATGTGTGTGTGTGCACCTTGTATGATAAATGGCATTAAAGGATTTGCGTGAATAACTCAGTTAGGTCTTACATTTTTCTATCTGCCAAAATAGTTGCCAAAAACCCCAGCTACCCAAACAAAATGTGCAACGTATGTGTACATTTTGGTGTATTTGCCCAAAAAGGGATTCCTAAAAGTGTTCAAATAGGAGAACTTTTTGAAGAATTCATAGCATATATTCCTTAATTTATTTCCCAAACAAATATTAAGCGAAACAACCTGAAAAACATTACATTCGAACCTGACAAGGGTTTTTTGAATAAAAATGTCATCAGTATTCCCTCAGCCCATTGTTTGGGGGCCAGTTAGATATTGTTACCTGCTGTCTTCCAATTAAAGCCAATTCGAAAATGTTTCGGTTATTTTATTTATTTGTGGTCGCTTTCCAATTCCGTGGAATAGCGGCGCCAATAGACTAAATGGACCAACTCTTGTCTCATAACAGTTTCACTTGTTGGCCATCGAAATGTAAAATATAAATTGGAAACTCAATGAGACTTTTCTCATACTGGCGGGGCTCCGCCCGATATTGGTTTTCGGGCCAAGAGCAAAATTTATGCGTCTGTTTCGGATGAAACATTAAAATTCCATTAGCGGAAGCGAGCCACATAAATTTCAGCCCCACCAAACCCCCGGCAGACTCCTCGTCAAAAAACCAGCGGGGGTATTGAGTTTCCCTCCGATTTCGGGGAGGCGCTTATCGACAAATGACCAGGAATTATGCATTTTGTTTAGCTTTAATTGCAACTCAGGGTATTTATTTAGTTCTCTACAGAAGCACAGCAACGGAGGGGGCTGCCCAGCAACGATAATCGAAAATAATTTATAGAAAATAAATATATCCGCACTACGGCCCGCCCTCGACGATGGGAAACTTGAACTTACATTTTCCTCGCGGATCGTTTTTAATGCCCAGTACTTGAGAGGAATGCCAGGGTATAATGGACTAGTGGCTAGTTATGTAACAAGGGGTATAGGTTTTGATAGAAGTGGGTGTTAACATAATTTAAATAACTATGTTAGAGGTATCTCTAAGTCTATTACCCCTTAGTTTTCCCATTATTGTTCGAGACTTTGGCTAGCTTTTCTTCCAACAATTCTCCCCACTGCATTGCTCCATTGTTGTTGTTTATTTAAGTTGTCATTAGAATGGTGCAAGGCAGCGGCAGCAGCACCAGCTCCGGCAATCCCTGGCAGTTCGGTCGTATAAACTTTTTAAATTATCACCGAAGCGCGGGTGCGGGCGACAGGCAGGGTTAACCGGGGGGAGGGAGAATTTGAGGCGCGGCTGCCACTTGAGGCAGACATCGACGTATGTACATGGAAATCGCATGGCCATGTGAAATGGAAATGGAGGTGGCCCCACAGGCGAAACGGTTGCTTCCCGGGAAATGTACATCGGAAAGTACACTGAAGAGGTGAGGAGGCGAGCTGGAAATCTCTGGTCTGGTCTTGGCGGGGCTTGTCAGACGATGGCGCCCCCCCGACCAGAAGCCGGAAATGCAAGACAGTGTTCTGTATTTTCTGCCTCTGGGATGGGTCTGGATGGATTGTTTACAAATATGGGGGAGGAAGTGCAGAATTCAATAGGGACAGAGATCGGAAATGATCCTTTAAAGATATAACCATTAATGGCTTTAAATGAAGTTGTCATCGTGTCGGAAAGTGAAACCTAATATTATAGTATTAGGTTTTATAGTATTAATATAAGTGGTTTTGACTTACAAGCCCACAATAAAATCATCAAATTAATCCCATTTGGCCCACATTCAGTCCTAATGATAGACCAGGTAAGTGGCATTCACGAAGGTCCCTAACTCCGATGAGAACGTCTTCACCTGTCAGGACGCCCCGCCAGGGCTCAACTTGCCACATTTAACTAATAACTATAAACAAGCTATGCACTTGAGCAAACTGTTTGCGTTTCGGGGTTCCCCAGTGGCCTGTTGTTCCATGAAGGATATATAGTACATATTAGCAACAATATAGAAGGACAAGTCACACAGCTCAGCTGCGAAGGAAGAGCAACAGGCAGAAAGTTTAAAGCCGCTTAAGGCTATAACCAGAAATGCCATGGCAAACGGAGCAGGTCAAGTCGCACAAACACAAGGATTACCAGGGGCCAGCTAGTGTTGTTGCTAGTCCTGTGTGCTGTGCGGGACGGCAGGTGCTAAGGATAAAGGAAGTTGATGCTGGTAACACACAATGGCAAAAACGCCAAGGCGAAAGCAAAAGGCGATTCTGTCAAAATATTTACGATATGTCGTCTCTGTGGCAATGGCTTCCAAAGTGTAGGGACACACAATAACCGTAGCAAGGACGCAGGACATGTGTAGCACATGCTATTTGCGGAATACACATTTCCCAGGATATATATTTCCAGCTCATCTATGCTGCCAAGGACACCCACCGAGTGAAGAGGGCAAGGCGAGAACCAGGACCAAAAAAAATTGATCCATCTTCCTGTTTGCCAGCCTACGTACTTTGTGAGAAATTCCTTTCGGTTATCCCTACCTTCGGATGGCCTCTTCTCCTCCACACTTTAACCCAAAACATTGTCATGTAAAATTAAAATTTATGGCTAATTTGTGTGCGAGAACGTAACTCTGTTGTCAGGATGGCCCTTTTCTTGGGTAGCCTCAAGTAGGAAAGCCGTAAATTTCCTTCATTTGCCTGGACGATTTTCACCGGAAAGTCGAGAGTCGAGCGTCGAGGGACAGGCCTGGGGCGTGACTTGAGCTGGGAAGTTGAACCCTTCAGAAGGCGGCTATAAAACCCTAACCATTAAATCGAATAAAAACAAATTGGTAATTTCTGGAATTGTTTTTGGCATATATATGTATATATTTACGGGGTTGTGTGTATAAACTTGTATATCATGTTTTAATCTCTCGTATAAACGGCAAAATGTCCAAAATTCTAAACATACAACATGTTGTGGAATACCATATATGCTTCATAAATATGTTTGTTAAAACTTATCCATAAATCTATAGATACGAGTGTATAACTACTGCTATTGATAAATATCACTATATTTGATTTCGGCTTTCGGTTTTCAGCTAGTTGCGATGGATTGAGAAAATCTGTGCAGATTATTCTATTTATGGAGCTATGCGGTAAGAGTCGAGAGTGTGTTTAGAGTAGAACTAGCTTATAGATAGGTGCTTAATGGGGAAGATTAATGTAAACTATATGTACAGGTGATGTGTTCGATTTGGCAATATCGTTATAACAAAGTAGAGCTGCTCCAGGACTTTGGTATGACCAGGGAGTCCAATGGACATCTTCGGAAGAGCTGAGCCCCCACGATCGTCCTAGACATAGCGCGTGATTTGTGAATAGAACTCCGAGAGGCAGCACTGCAGCTGGGCGAAGGTGGGCCTCTCGCCAGGTAGCAGGGCCCAGCAGTAGGCCATAATCGTAAACCTTTAACGGGAAGATGGGGAAATTGTTGAATTACTACAAAGATCTAGAGATCTCGTTGACTTTCAATACTCACAGCTCGTCCGGGCAGTTGAAGGGCTGGGCCAGGCGGTAGCCGTCCTTCAGGTAGTGCTCCATCTCGAAGGGATCCACCTCGGCGTAGGGCTGCTTGGCGGAGGTGCACAGCTCCCACATCAGCACCCCGAAGGCCCACGAGTCGCTGGCCTCCGAGAACTGCTTGTGCTGCAGTGCCTCCAGCGACATCCACTTCACGGGCCGGTTCTCGCTGTCGCCCAGGCAGTTGTAGTCCGAGGGGAAGAGGTCCCTGGACAGGGAGCTATCCGAGAGCTTCACGCGCAGTTGATCATCGATACTGGAAGAAATCAGAAGCAGAATAAATAAATATTTATGTTTTGATTTCTCCGCAAAGAATAATCTCGACAATGTAAACATTTTCCGCGGAAATCAATTCAAAAATAGAATTAGAAGATTATTCGGTTACTTACACACAGTTCCTGGTGCCTATGTCCTTGTGCACCACTCCATGGCTGTGCAGGTGGTCCAGGGCCATGGAGAGCTGGGAGGCCATCATCACGATCTGGATGGTGGTCACCGTGCGCGCGCAGGCCGGGTCCAGCAGGAAGAGCTTCAGGTTGCGGGTGTTGTTCAGAGCGGGGTACAGGACGAACGGGGTGGTGTGATCCTCGATGGAGACGCCGAGCACGGAGAGGATGCCGGGATGGGAGGCGCCGTACAGCAGCATGCCCTCCTGGAGCAGCAGGAGCACCTGCATCTGGCTGGCGTGCTGGGCCACCGTCTTCACCAGCACGTCCTGGTTGTCGTTGTAGGTGCCGCGATAGACCCGCCCGAAGGTGCCCTCCTGCAGCAGGCTGGAGAGACGCACCCGGCACCGTTCCACAGTCAGCTCCGAGATCCGGCGATGGAGCTCCTCCGGATGCTGTTGCTCCACGGAAACGGGCACCTTTCGCGGCAGCGAGGATCCATGAATCGGGGCGATGATCGAGGGCGTCATGTAGGCCGCCGATCCCATCGAGGACTGGCAGGGTGGCTGGGTGTTCAGCCGCTGGAAGCTGGAGGTCCGCATCGGCTGACCGCCGTGGTGGTGCTGCCGCTTGTTGGCCGCTCCCCTCACGCAGTAGGCGATCATCAGGAGCAGGCACACCGATCCCATGGCCACCGACACGCCCACCACCAGAGTGATTAGCCCCGTGGACGGCATCATCACGGTCTCCAGCAACTGGGGGTCGTCCATGTTGTCCGCGGGCTCATCGCTGTCGTCGTCGCTCACCAGGCAGATCTTCTTGCGGCGGAACACCAGGTGGGTGATGTTGTTCAGGGAGCGGTTCAGCACCACCTCCAGGCTGACCGTCACGTCCACCTCGGCCGCCTTCTGGCCGTTGCACTTGAGGGCGATGGACCAGGTCTGGATGCTGGTGGGGATCTCGCCGCTGTGCGACACATTGATGGCCGGACGGGGCAGCACCTCCTGGTCGGAGCTGACCACGTTGATGCTGTAGGGCAGGCCCCTACCGGCCAGCGACTGCCACGTGAAGCTGATGTCCCGGACATTGGCCGGAACTGGGACGATGAAGTTCAGGGCGTAGTTGTTGATGTGTCCCTCGCGGACATAGTACACCTCGGCGGGGACACCTGCAAGGATAAGGGATGAAATGTATTAGAAGAGAGCTCTCCTAGCCAGCTACACCAGATTTATTTTGAGGTTTGTTTGCTCAACCCGATCCACAGACCCGATCCCCGGTCGCCGGCAATATTTTTGTATAAATAAACATAAACATGAACGGCGAGCGCTCGAGTTTAGGGGATTCCGTGGAAACTTATTTTCGAGTTTATCTGCACTTGTATCTGTATCTCTATCATGTATCTGTATCTGTTGTATCTGCATGTGCACGAACTGGATTTAGGGAGAACTCCAGCCGACAGTCGCCGAGGTTGGCAAAACAAGAACAACCTAAAGACAAACAGAACAAGCCTTGTCCGAGATTTGTTCCCTTCGTTTCGATTGCCTGTCTGGCTGATTGCGGTTCGACCCTCACCGCTTCGAGTTAATGAAGCATCTTTGCTTTTATTTATTCTTTTCCAACAGAGACTCAGACTCGGACTCAGACCCGAGTCTGGGCCCGATTGCCAACTCATTCGGTTTGTTATGACGTCTTATGCTAATGATATAATGAGGCAGGCAGGTAGATTCCTTGCTGCCCAACTGGACCACACACAGCCCCCCCAAGGGCCAACCAAGACTGAGTCTGCCTAGGGGTGACCCCATTTTCTAGTTCTATTAGTTATATTAGGAACCAAGACCCCTACGAGTACTGACAAGATCCAAAACAATAAAAATCAGCGAGCTTGCCGGCAGACAGAGGCCCAGACATCCTCCCAGACACACGGCGGAGGCTCCACTGGGTGGCGCATAAATTGTGTCAGCCATCGACTACCCATCACTCCCCACTTTTCCGCAGTGTAGCCTATGCCTTCAAGACCCAACCCCACTTCCTCTCCCATGTGCAACATGTTGCCATTGCTGTGGCTGCCACCGCGAAACATTCCTCGGCCTCGGTCTAAAAATAGAGCTCATGTCTTAATCAAATGCAACGCGTCCTGTAATGCAATTTCTCCTCTCTGGCAGAGTCTCCTCATCGCGGGCACGCTTCCAATGACCCTTCTCCCCCGGGCGATGGCCGGGAGGCGACACTCGGGGCCCTAAGTTCAGAGGTTCATGTGAAAGTTGCCGCTTTATTGCATTTCGGGGAGAGCCGGCAGACAGCCACCGCGGGTATAGGCATTTGTCCTGTGGCTCCTGGGTGTTTTTCTTTCCGTGTGGCTTTCAGGATGAAATTGTTAAAAGAGAGCTCCTTGAAGTGGATGCGCCGCCGTCTACCTCATGTCACGAGCAAATGTCAGTTGCATGTGCCCGGCTCGGGACAGCACTTGAACTTTTTTAACCTCTTTGTGCTCCGTATTATTCCCCATGTTCATAACTGGCTGCCTTCCAGCCATCTCTCTTCTCTCCAGGGCGTGCCTGCGATGGGAAGGAGGTGTTTTGAGGCTGGAGCTGGAGCTGGAGCTGTGGCGGTGGCGTCGAAAGTCCCCATATCGTATGTCGAATTTTTCGGAGCGTGCAGTCATGACGCTGTCGCTGCGAGTACTTTTTTGCAACTTTTTAATAGCCTGGGCTACTGCTCAGAGTCACAGTCGTGACCATTGTTACATCGGATGCCGAGGAGTCGGGATGGAGTATGGCAGCCAGATAGAACTGCCGAACAACTGGCGGAGACACTCGGACACGAAAAACAAAACAACAAAAAAATGTATCCATTTTCATGTAATTAGCGTTGCAATTCGTGAAGTGCTTTCCGCTGTGCCGATTTCCTATGCTGATTTTTTTTCCCAGCCCCAGCCCCAGCCCCACATAGAGAGGTCAGGCCTGGGGGTCAGGCGGTTTAGGCGGCGGCCATCTCATAACTTTTATTTTGGTTGCCCAGGGAGTGGTCTAGGATGTGGATGAGGAAGACAAACTCGACATCAAGGACTGTTCATGCACTGTTTGTGGAAGAAATAAATTGGTAGGCTTTGGCAGACGGATCGCTGATGTTTATTAATGAACCCCCAATGACGGGTAATTTATGAAAAGTTGCCGCACAGCAACACCTTCGATTTCCTTTCCAATTCCGGATGCTTCTTCGTTGGCCATTATCTCGCTTGACAAATATCCGGAGCTCAGCCGGGGACTACAACCCATCTTGCTGAGCAAACAGTGTCGCCTCGTACGTGGGGCAGATGGACAAGAGCTCTCGGTCTTTTATCTCTTCCCAAGACTGGGTCTCAGTCTCGAGCCAATCCTCCCTGGCAGCCCAAATTGCAATAGATGATAAATGATGTACAACCGCATTGAACTTCTGCAGCCAGGGGGCAGATAGCTGAGACCCAACCCCCGAAAGCTCACCCCATCTAATGGCTAATATGTCACTCTGGCTGCATTGGCTCCTTGGAGCTCCGTTCTGCAGTTTGCGGCCAAATCGAAAAATAAATAAAACAAATGATCGGCGCCTGCCAGGACCCGCCTCCAGCTCCCAGCCTCCATCCCCCAGCCCCCACTGACTCGGCTTATCACGCACAACAATCTCGCTTACAAGCTCCGGGCACCACCCCCCAGCCGGGCACCACCCACCACATGTCAACATTTAACATGTTTTTGAGTCCCTGCCACCAGGCTCCCCCACCCTGAGCCGGCATCCGTATCTGTATCTTTGTGTGAATCGTTTCTTAGTTGCCTCACGTCGTTATGATAAATGATGCTACTTTTGTTGTGCCTAATATTTTTTTTCCTGCTTGTTATTTTTGTCTTTTTTTTCTCCCTAGCCTTCCCTTAGGCGCATCGTTCTCGTTTTCGGGTTTTGATTGTAACAAATTTGTGGCAGCAGCAGCAGCAGCAGCGGAATTAGCCATCTCTTTGGGCCAAACCAGTGCCAGAGTTGGCCAACAATTTGGCGCAAGTTAACGCCGGGATTTGGGTTTCCCTTTTCAGCTCGAATTAATCATTCAAAAGCGACGATTTGACGTTTTCCAAACGGCTCTTGGCCGGCTCATTGTAACGGCCATAATCAATAGTAATTAACCTTAATCGTTATTCATTTTTTGGCAGCTTTTTGGAGATGCGGGTCAAGTGATGGTGTTGGCAGATAATTGAGCTTCGAGAGGTGGCAGATGCCAACTATTTGTGAGGCAGAAACTATCAGTAACGAGACACAACATCTCTGGCTGCGATGGCATCTTCGGAGATTGGTTATCTGGCGGATAGGGCATCTATACCAATACTTGGCAGCACATCACGAACTCTTCCATTGTGGAAATGTCAAGTAAATCGTGTTAGCAGCACATGCATCCGAGTTAGTTTCCACGAAACAAGCCAAATGCTTGTTTCTCTCGAACATTCTACCCACTCCAGGGCCCTACTCTACTCTACTCCGATGGGGCCTAGTCGCGCCACCCTTCCGATACTTTCCATGTAACTTTCTGCAACGGAAAACTCCCACAGCGCATAACCCAAATAAACAGGCAACAACTCAATAAACAGTCGAGTCGCGACAACAAAGACCAGATGCACTGCATCGGCATCGGCATCTGCCACTGCCACTGCATCTGCATCTTTGCAGTTGCCCAAAGCTGGCACGCCCCCCCCCCCATGTCACAGTGACATGGAAACTCCAGGCAGAGAGCTACCAGTCTTGACTCTTCAGAGCTTATAGGTTATAGCTCTTGTAGATATTTCTCTCAGTGTATACCACGCCTCTTGTTTAATGTACATACGATTTCTCCTTTTTTTCCGCCATACTATATGCATATTGTGTATTTTATATAATGCATAGGGAGCTGAGCTGAGCTGAGCAGAGCAGAGGCCGGGCAAACAATGGCTGATATTTATTATTGACAGGCTGGCTCCCCCCCTCCCCATCGGGGTTATCAGCGATGTCAGTTCTCAGTGATAACCACAGTAGTCCCCAGTCAGTAAGCCTTTGACGAGCCATCCACTGCCCCCTCCCTGTTGCTCGTTTATTTGTGGCAGCCGCCTTTATTGCCTCCAATCGGTTTATGCGATTTTCATTTGTTTAAATGCCGCGTTTTTTTCGCCAATAGTTTGGATAGCTGGTAATGGAAATGGCCTTAAGCCGGGGCTTAGCCAAGTTTATGGCGGTTTACAGCCGCCAGGCACATTGCTCCCATAAAGTAGGCATGCAAATGGGCCAGAACCAGCCAGCCAGGGGCCTAATCAAATGGCAGTTCATATGACCAGTGTAATGCGACACTCGCCTACCCTTGTTTGCTTTTGGGGGCCACTTTATGACCCGACAAGTGGCCATCAATCTGAAATCGATAGCGCTGCGGGGCCAGCCGCACGATCTCCGATCTCATCGAAATTGATTGAAAATAAAATCGGAATCATGAACCCCGTTTGGGGCCAGCTCATAAGTCACGTCCGACCAACGTGGAGAAGTGTGGCCCGAATAGATAATAGATTCAAGGAAACCAGGGATAATCCGTTCTCCACGAGATCGGACAAGAGTCTGATTATCGGCCTTCGCATGTCTCATCCATGGGAGATCGATTTCTGATGGCTTAAATGAGATACTTCATGGGAAGATACGTATCTGAAAGATATAGATGTTAGTTATCTGCCAATTAATAAATTAAAAGTGTGATATATAAGCCATAAAAGTTGGATATACCAAGATGGCGATAGGATCTGAAACTGAAGCCAGATAGCACTTTTTACGATCTGCCAGGTGAGCTGTTAGCGCTGGCACGTCGTCCAGCAAAAAGTGGCACCACGACTAGGCCCCGTCGAGGGGACAGCTTCATTAGCTAATGGCCACTATATTACACAGAGGCTTAGAGGCACTAAGGAAAGGCGAAGCTGGACAATAAATTGCCAAACACCAATTAAAATATAGATCATGCCCGCTGATCACATCGGCCAGGTAGAGCCAAACCGTTAACAGAGAGGGGGGCAGGGTTTCTCGGAAGCTCCTCTTGCCACGACTCTTCTGCCACAACTATCGGCCGGCAAGATCTCGAAAAGGCAGCCAAGAACAAGCCATAAACCGGAGAAGCTCCCAAGCTGGAGGGGGTTAGGGGCTACTAAAAAAAAAAAACAAGCTAAGCAACTGGAGAGGTACAAGCCGCCTTGTTACTCCAACGGTTAGGTGCTAAAAGTTGCCACAGTAGCTGCTAGCCTGTGTGTGTGTATCTTTGAGATACACTAGTGCTTTGGCAGCTTGGCTTAGCTGCCAAGTCGCGGCTCACTTCAAAAAACAGAAATATTTAATATTTTAGAATTAAATTAGGTGGCACATCTCACACTTCGACTGCCCATCGATCAGTTCGGAGGAGGCTGGGCCGGGCCAGAGTGTGAAAATCGTGCCTTGGCCTTCCTATTTCCGTTTCAAAAGCAGACTCAAAAATGAAATCAAAGCACCCTGCTGCTGGCATTCCAATGCGTCAATGAGTGGCCATAAAACGTACGAAATGGTCGGCCATCAGGAGGGCCAAAGACTTGAAATAAAATCTAAATAATGCACTTGCTGGCTTTTTAAAATGTAGCGCGTGTCACGAGGCAGTCCAGAAGTCGTTAAACTTTTTTTTAAGGTGCTTCTTGGGAATATGATTGGAAAAAGGGAATGGGAATGGGAATGGAAATGGGAGTGATGACCCGCTTCCAGTGCCTGTCAGCTGGCGGGGTTTGCGAGTCAAACTTTTCAGGTTTGAACTTTTTTCCTAAAGGACCCCCTGAGGCTGGCTGCTAAAGGATCTGTGTGATCGTCGGCGGGCTATAAATTCCCCATAAATGCAAATGAAATTTATTTAAGCCGCTCGCCCTGCCACACACAAATCAAATGCAAATTATGCTGCCTAATTGATTTATGAGCCGAGCAGTGAGCTCCGGACTACAAAGCTTTATGGCCGTAGTTGCGTTTAAGAATATCCTACGCGCGTCTGCGAAACTTTTCAGCTTTGTCTTAATTACCATGGTTGCCCTGGAAGTTGCCCCCACAGTCGCCTCCTTCCAGTCTCCGGCATATTCTGCATACTTGATGCAACGCCCTCGAAAGCCCCAACAAATCCCAAATCCGCAAAATTATGCGCATCGTCATCGCCCATTCCGCCAGCTCCCACACACATGGTTAGAAAAAAAAAAGACAGACTTCGATTTAACAAGCAGCGTGTTGCATGTTGCATGCTGCATGCCAAAGGCTGCAGCAACAGTGGGCAGACTGGGAGCAGACTCGCCAGGCGGCAAAGGCTGCCAAAAATACCTCCAAAAGGGAGGGGCTGGCACAGTGGGCAACAGGTTGGAAAGGAAGTGGAAAAAAAATTAATATCTAAAAATTACAATTATTTTTTTCTTAAATTAAATTATTTCTTTAAGAATTCTTGAAAAATTACAATCTTCTTAAAAATTATTCTTTAAAAACCAAACCCCACCCACTGTTCGCCCCAAGCTGCTCCCTTCCAGCTCTCTCTCCCTCCTTTTGGCTCCTTTGCAGTCACGTTTTCCCTTTTGTTGTTTTTGTTCTGTTGTCGCCTCTGCGTTGTCATCTCGTTTGCATGTCCGCCGACCGCTTGCTCTCTCTCTCTTTATTTTTTTGGGGAGCTCTGGAATTTGGATTCCAAGAAATATTCAAAAATATTCCCCAGCAGTGAAATAAATTTAATGTTGTTCCTTTTGTGTTTGTTGTTTTTTTTTTTTGGCGCGTCTGCTCCTCTTGTTGTTCTCCCATCTCCCATCTTCTTGTTCCTTTTACGAAGCGTAAAATTTCCTAACGAAGCAAACGAAAGTTAGTTCTGTTTTTGTTTTCGTTTTTGTTGCGGGTGTTTGTTTATTTGTTCGACTGTTTAACAACACCTGCGGCATGCGCAGGAGAGGAGGCAGGGGGCGGCATCTAAATTAAGCAACAACCAACACCAAAGCCAACAAAAGTCTTTATTTTTTTGGGGGAAAGTCATACTCCATGAATGATTTTGAAGCACAGTTATAATTTGTTGACAATTTTGTTTTTATTTCGGCTTCGTGGAAGCGCAGATAAGAGAGGGAGAAATCAATAACAAAGGGGCGCGACCTATAGACTCCCTCTTGGACTCTCTTAAGAAAAACAAAACCCCAAAGAGGGGGGGTGGATTGGGGGACTCACCTAACAAACGCATCACTTCCACGGGATTCAGAAAAACATTCAGATGCCCCTCGACGCCGCTGCCTGACCTCAGCAGCAGCGCCGCCAGCGTCAGCAGCGAGAGCAACAGCACTTTCCGGCTCATATCTGGTGGGGAGGATGTTTTCCTGTTCGTCTGTCGGAATTTCGTTGCGGGATCCATTTAGAGTTGATTAATTTTCGCGATTTTTTCGCACATCTATCACACACAGCGATTCGTAAACAATCTTGCCCGAACGACCAGCACAAAAGGGAGACGAAGTGTGCGAGTGCGGCGGCGTCGTTTGTTAAAACATCTCAAAACATTCGATTAACTAGCCAAATCAGTTTTCACTTAATACATTGTTTATTTAGTCTACGCACAGATAATTTTTAAAATTATATTTAATTCTTTTCCAGCCGTCTGGTTGCTCACGCACGAAAATTTAAAAGAGAAGTGGTATATACTTAAAGAGAGCCAGCAAGAAGAAGCACACAAATGTTTTCGGATCTAAAAATCGATAACAGTGGTCTAAATTTGGACTAAGAGTGTGGCAAGGCCGTCCCAGAGCGCTGCCAGAAATGGAAAAAATCGAAATCCATATTAAAACAAAAATTAAGTGAAAAAATATTAACAAAATCTTAGTAATAATGTTAATGTCGACTAACTAAATTAATATATTTTGTAGCTTAGTTAATAACTGTACTAAAAATTTCAAGAGAATAAATCTTTCATTAATCTCTTTACATTATTTTTAAGATTGTACATCCATAGGAAACAAATTTTCAAAAATTTAATAGACAGGTTGTCGAATGACACTATTTTTAACGATAATCAGATAATACAAATTCTATCAAAAGTCTAAAAACCGATCCACTAACAAAATCCCCTCCAACCTACCATATGTTCGACTGCAACATGCTCGAATACAAATTCAAATATGGCGCGCAAAGCATCTCCGGGTGTCTAAACATTTTTAAATGTTTAAGTATTTGCATTTTTTAAAAAATGCATTTTTTTTTTTGCATTTTTTCTTTCTTCAAAACTTGAATAATCTTTTCGCACACTTGTGATAAATACTAAAGACTGGAACTAGAAAGAAAATGGAGGAGATGTTTGTATAACAGTTTTCAGGATCCACAAAGTTGACAGAAGGGGAAGATGATGCAGCCGGTTTGATGTGGAAGCTAAGTTTATTGGGAAGCATGTATGAGCGCATCTAAAACAGTTTCAAAATCTAAAAACAAAATATTTTTTGAAATATTTTTCTTACTTCCCAGGTGGAAGAAATCTGAGATATGGACCAACTTGTCAGCACTTTATAGTATAGTATCTTTAATTCAAGTTGATCTTGAACTAGTTCAGCGAATCTTATCAGCGCATTAATGTATAAAAATGCTAAAAAAAATAAAAATAAAACAAACCAAAACAAAGACCGCATTCAGCGATAGCACGGCGATAAGACGGAATACAACCCGACCCGTAGCCAGTTTCAAAACACAGCAATGTCGAATCGCCGGACGCGGAAGAAAGATTATCCCGATCTCCTACTATATTTTCTAGCATTCGCAGTATGCTTGCTCCTGCTGGGACATCCTGTCCTGGGAATGCGGTGCAAGATTCCCTACGAGAGGGTCCGGGAGAACTATTGCTATCTTGTCGCCGATGAAGAGCCGCTGGTGAGTCACTGGAACCATCAAGAGGAAGCTCCAATATGCATATCTCTTCTCAAAACCCCCCCAGCACACATCATTCCATAACTTCTGCTACCAGGACAAGCGCACATCGCGGGTGTGCCTGGATAGCGAGGAGGAGATGCGGTTCCTGGCCCAGTATCTCAACGAAATGGACTATCCGGACGGAGCTCAGTTCTGGAGCGCCGGCCACCGCTGGCCCGGCGACAATCGCTTCTACTGGAACTACTTTGGCCGGGCTCGGGCGATGAACTACTCGAACTGGGCGCCCGATGAGCCCACTCCCCAAATGGGTCGCAACTGCCTCATCCTGACCCTCAAGCTGGGGGAACTGGTCATGAGCAGCGAGTCCTGCTATACGCGTGCCGTGGACATCTGCGAGCAGTCGCTCAATGACACCGAGTCCCGGTCAGTTATGCACTGACTAGATTTTAAAAGGAAGCCCCATTACAAAAGCTTTAAATAAATATATATATTTATAAGTTTTTTAATTTAATTTTGAAAGATAACTGAGCTTGTATAGAACGCAATAGTATAAAATAATCATTAATAAAATATCTAAAGCTGAAGAGAATTCTTATCACATAAGGAATGTCTTGATTGGCAAACTTTACAAACGATTCATAAGTGTTTACGATCGATAGGAAATTGTGGAAAATAAAAACAATAAAACAGTTCAATTGTAAATTTTTTTTAGTACTGATAAGACAATCTGACATTAAGAGCTACGATACTTAAAAAATGATAACCATACAATAGTGATAGCCAATCAATAGTGCCAATCGATAGCGCTCCTCTTCAAAATTCCCCAAATTATTTGGAATATTATGAATACTCTCAATTATTGTCCTAAATATTATTATTGCAAGTGCTTTTGTGGTCACCTCACCTCACATATAACCTCTACACTTTTAATAATTAAAGAAAACTATTCCCGAGACTGTCAGAACAAGAGATTCAGTATTTTGAACATTTAAAGTAGAATGTATAAAAAAACAACAAAGTTTTTCCTTACCAAATAATTCAAGATTAATTTACATAAATTCACTGAATCAGTATAAGCTCATTCCTATATTATGAACAAAGAAAGGCTATCAACTTTTGTTCGCGATAATGTCGGCTTCAAGTTTTTATTAAAAAATGTCAGTTGTACACGACTGTTCGTTGTGGAAGAACCTTAGAAAATGAGATCGCCCTTGTTATTCGTTTTTCTGCCACTTTCCTGCTTGTGCGAGTCGGTATTCGATCGGGTTGGCAATGGATACTACTTCATAGAAAGTGAGCATGTCGTGAGTAAAATGAAATTGATGAATTTGAATAAAAATAGAACAATTCTTAATGAGTAGAATGAGCATTACTTTGACTGGTTCTTCGCCAGGCGGGATTGTTGGAGGCATGTCAGTGACCTAGTATCGGTGGAGACTGTCAAGGAGCTCAAGGACCTGGAACAGTATGTGCTGTCGAAAGGATACGTCGAGGGCACTACTTTCGCCACCTCGGGTCACAGCTTCAGAACTGCCCCCGACTTCTGGTGGGATGGGGCGGATGAGGCGGTGACCTTGGACCGCTGGTTGCCCGGAAAGCAGAAACCTTCGAAAAAGTCATATCTGAGCCTCCAGCTGATCAACTCCACCCTGTATATGCTGGAGTCCCTTGGCCAAGATGACTACTTCATCTGTGAGTACAAGCTTTCAGCGCCCAGGGTTTGGATGTCCTTGAATCAAAACACCAGGATAATTGTGTTACTGGCCCTGCTGCTACTAAGCATCTGTATGTTGTACAATCTCGTTGGGACAAAAAAATCCTCGAGTGGGAGGCAGGATGATGAGGAAAAGCTTATCAGTAACTTGAAAGATTCTACATATCAAAAGAGTAATATTTTCGCAATATAAAATATCGTTATGAAAAGTTAAATTTTCAATATTTGGCATTCAAATGTGATAACAATTTTAATTATTTTAAAAATTAAAAAAAATGTAATTCTATTAATTGAATTAAATATAACTAAGAAATTAAAAATAAAAGTACATGTCTTCCAGTGCATTAAACGAAAAGTAATTGTATATGTTCAGGAAATGTAACACCTTCCTGCTGGCTTCAAAGAAAAGCGCAGCTCTGGGCCTATAAATACCTTCAATATTGTTTGGTTTCGACTCAGTCACTCGCGTATCACTCAGACGAATATGTCAGCCCTTGGGAAAAGCTTTGTGGGTCTCACAGGATTCCTGCTCCTGTTGGGCGGGTACATATACATCTTCCAGGACATGATGCAGCGTGAGCGTGAATACGGATATAAATTCTATAAGATTCTCATATCTAAACTAACAGCTCGCTGTACCAGGCCCTTTGTGCAAATCGGAGGTCGTTGCTTCTTTTTCTCCTCCAACAAGGCCGTGGGTAACATGATTTTTGGTAATGGGTCTTACGAAACATTTCATTTTCCAGCCCTCCTATGACTACTACAAGTTGAGCTACAAGAATCGGGTATTCAGCGTGCCAGTAATAGTAAGTAGGACCTCTTTCCCATGTACCTGATCTTCCCACCAAGAACGTCTTCTTAGATGGACTGGATGCATGCCAAGTTTGCTTGTGAAACAATCGACCAGCAGGCCCGACTCATGACTATACAGAGTTCGGAGGAAATGCAACGGATTGCCGACTTCCTGCGATATGGAGCCCACGCCCAGACCCACACAGTCTTCTGGAGTGGCGGGCATCGGGGGCGACTGAGCGACCGGAAGGACGTGAACCACAGCACCCTGGTGGACTTCTACTGGCACGATGATCCGCAGCCCATGAACTTTACGAACTTTCCCCCCAAGGATCCGTCAAAAAGGAAATTCGAAGATGGTTTCTGTGTCTTTTTGGAGTTTACCGGGCACGTGGTGGAAATGGGCGTGGGAAGCTGTACCAAGAAAATGGCCTTTGCTTGCGAACTGGACTTTTAGTACAAAAGTCATCATTATATTTATTAAAGCTGTTTAGTAAAAGGGGGTTTACTATAGCAGGGGGACAAAGTTTCCAAGAGTCGCAGACACTTGATTCAATTTGATTAGTCATATATGGATGTATGTGTATAAAAAAAAAGATTAAATTTCCTATATATGTATATGAACAAGATTAACAGTTGTTATCCGGGAATTACATTTCTTTCATTGGAATTTGTTCCTCATACATACATACAAATACAATCATTGAAAGTATGATTGTTTGTGATACATTTTATTAACTTTATTATTGCATAAAGGAACAATTTTATAAAAATAAAATATAATTTACATTTTTGAATTCACTTTACTATAATACTACTCAAAGTAAGTAAGTAGTTAACTAGTGAGTAACTAATAAGAGTACTCAAATTTCATACTATTTTATTAATAAAAAACTAAGCATTTTAAACTAAACTTTACTTAAAAACTTAAAAAAAAGCTTAAGAAAACAAACCGAAAAACATCAAAAAGTATGAACTCCAAATGACTGGTGGATCTGTAATTTTGAAACAAAAATGGCTACAAAAAAGTTATTATTTAGTATTTCAGAGCCATTTGTATTAGCCATTCCCTGGAATACTGTCGTCTAGCTACACTTTCAAACTTACACTTGTCACCGCTGTACAAGAGAATTTATGCCATAATCAAACACGCACTTAATTTAATAATTCAACATTACTTTATGGCTCCCTCACCTTCCCACCATGGAGGACGAGGAGTCATAGGAGTGTCTGCAGCTTTTGGCGTGTAATACAAATAAATTTCGACTAAACGCTTTTAAACAGTCACAGACAATGCAGTCTCGCCAGCCAAGGGAGAGCCGAGAACCGGGGGATTCCCAGACCGGAAGTGATGACAGCACAGCAGAAATGGCTGCCGAGGCGGGCGGAGGAGGAGGAGGCGACCAAAATGGCAACTTTCTGCCCACGATGGCTGCGGCAATTAACTCAAATTGATAATGACAACGGAAAAGTTGTACTATAGGCAACCTGAAGTGCTCAGAAGTCGTGTGGAGAGATGTTTCATACATTTTTTGGAGGAAGGATGGGGGATATGGTGACGTGATTTCATTTAGGGAGCCTGCAAAATGGCGACACATTTCGACACGTCCTTTGACAACGCCCTTCGGCATAATTAAAACGAAATAATTTTCGACAAGTTTGGTTTGCTTCGGCATGATTTTTTTGTTGTTTGCCTTTAGCTTGGCTTATTCATCGACTCGAGGCACGTAGATTGAGTCTGTCATATGGCTGGTCCTTGACAGGATGCTGAAGTTCCACTGGAAAAAAATAAATTTTTTTCAGCAGAGCCTGAGAAGAGGGCTTCCATATTTTCCTGTCTATCGCCAAACCCTCCATTTCGTTCAGTGAAGTTTCTCCGTTTCCTCAATGGCAGCGTTCATGTTGGAATTTTTATTTAATTTGCTTCTGCTGTCGTGGGGTTTTAGGTTCTCCCGTTTTGTTGTCTTCAGAGTTTGCTGCATTGTTTGAAATTAATTTCACTTGTCGTACATTGAACCATCACAAGGGCAGCTCCACCACTCTCCACTCCACTCTCACCCGACCTCCCACCACCCACTTTGCCAAACGATGTGTGCGTGCCGTTGTCAATGCCGCTTAACGCTGCATAAGTTTTTTGGGCCAAAAGCACGGGAATGGAGCAACAAAAAAAAGGGGGAAAGGGATTCCGGTATAGAGTGGGCTGGCTCTGGAGTTGGCAACTCAAAGTCTGTTGAGGATGGCTGAAATGTTGGCCCGGTCGGCAATCGGTTGCCAAATCAACGCGCTAATCATGTTGGCAGCTGGCAGCAATGCATTTTCCTGCTAACTGACTGACGGAGTGACATTCCGGGATGTCAACAGCTCGTCCTTGTCCTTGTCCATCCCCCGATCACCCACAGGATCTACTCAAGCCGTCGGCCCTGCACATTTTTGGCTCTCGAATTTTTGCCGTTTTTAGCCAAGCCTTTGGGCCAAACTGACAACAGCAGCTAACTTATGTGGCCATTCCGAGAGTCGGATGCAGAGTCCTCCACCACATCCTCCAAGTCCTGCCCGCCATCCGCGCTTCTCGTCATTAATCACTGACAATAATGAACTTCCGCCATTTGCAGCAGCCTGGATGACTACTGTTGATCTGAACGAATGCACTTAAAAAATAAATTCTTAATTTTTAATAAATATTAAACAAATTTAAAAAAAAATATGTATTTTTGAAACCTTTATTACAAGGATTTTTATTTAAATTAATCATATTTATATTCTAGTTTAAGAGGCGGCATTAGGGAGTCTCAGAATCACTAAGGCTTAGTAATCACTTTTTTGTTTGGAAAATTGATGAAAAATATATTAAAATTTTTTATAATAAGTACCATTGTGGTCATTAGCGCAATGTTGCAGAATTTATCGTGTGACTTATGAGAGATACGAGGGACCCAAGCCTAACCCAGTCCGGTCTAGACTGACCTCTTGCTCTCTGCTCCCAGTTCGGTTCTCAGGCTTGTTTGTTTTTGTATCTCCATTTTCTTGTGATTTTATCGCTTCGATTTACGACTCATAAAAATGTTTGACTACGAAGGGAGACTTTTATATGAGTCTGCATGGGATGTGCTGGAACTATTCCCATCCAGCCCCCTTTCAGAGCCCCCCCTTAGTCGTGGCCATTTAATGCTTGACTGGTCTGGTGACCGGGCCTGCAAGGCAGTTAGCCGCTCGTATGTGCTGCGTCTCAAAGTTGTTGATTTTTATGGGATTTTAGCGATGCAGAAATTATTCTTATGCTGCCAGAAGCGCAATTGAACCAAATAAACAGAGAATGAAGGCCATTATAAGTTTGAATTGAAGTTTGAACTCTGTGTGCTCGTAAAGCAGAAGTGACCTCTTCTTTGAGAGAGACAGATGGGTCTTTAAACCTGAAAAAAAAACCTGAATTACTTGTAGTTTTCTTCAATTGAATATTACTTTTTAGCCCTTCATGATTGTAAAATATGTATCCACTTTGTTTCCCATCGATGGCTTGTCACTCATTTTACTAAAATATGCCAATAGAAGTTGGTTGGCAGCAATTTCCACCAACAATCTAAAGTACCAACATCCTGCATTTGACAGTTATTAGATTAACACCTAACTGCCATCGCAGGTGGTGGGGGCTAACCAGCTCTAAAGCTCTCTATTCCTGACACAAGGAGACAGACAACGGATACTCGATTACTCTACCAGGCGATGTTGCACGAAATTGGACAAACAATAAAGCGCTCAAAATGTATGCGAACATAAAATCTCGGCCAGACTCGGTATGAGCCGAGTTGGGCTAAAACAAAAGGCCAAAACCCATCCATGTTGTCCATGTCTATGTCCATGTTGCCTCATGGATGGCCCCATGGATGGGGCAGATCGGCATACAAGCGATGTCAATTTCAGACAAACAACCCAACGAAAGTAGATATATAGGATGTGAGCGCGTACATATTGATATATGGCCAGGATATTGATATATATATATGGATGTTTTATATGTGTATATGGCTTATATGACATTCAAGATGGGCTCTGCCGGACAGAGCGCTGTGTCCAGCCCCCGGACTGTCCATTTTGAGCAGCAGCACATAAAAAGCACGTCGGTGGGAGTGAGTTCCAGTTGAAAGCTGTCAGTGGCTGTTTAGATTTACGTGCCGCACTGCAGCCATGTCAGCTGAATGGACAACACCCACAAACCGCCAGCACCACCAGAATATCCAGTATGGCCAGTACAGCACCACCATCCACTGTCCAGTGTCCAACTCCTCCTCCACCTCCAATTGAACTTTGTAACAATGCAAAAACAAGCAGACAGAACCGTTGTCATCGCTCTGACTTTTTGTTAATGAAAGTGTCAGGCTAGGCAAACGCACTCGAACCCCAAGCCCTCACCTCGACGGCTCACCTCCGAAAACCGAAACCTTTTGTGCGGGCTTCTGGCCCGGCACAGAGCTCTATGGCCAATGCTTTTCATTCTGGGGCCAATAAATTATGATCCGGCTGATTTGCGTTGTTTGGCGTCCATTCTCCATTTGCTCGTCTGTGCATGATCTCTTTTGTTTTGATTTCCCATTAGACTAGCACCTAATAGGACAACATTTAATAATTATTTTCTATATTGAGGGCAAGCTAATATCTGGCCTTTTCTATGCAAATCATGTTATTATACTTTAATAATAATTATATAAAAATTAACACTAATTATTATAATTTAGCTAAGCAGATTGTGTATTTTATCCCGAATTTCAACGAAAAATTTTCAGCAATTATCTGGCATTCCTTCTTATGCCCTCTAAGCCCAAATGCTTTTAACTCAATTTACATGCCAGAGAGTGACAGAAGCCAAGTCTAAGCCGGGTTAAATGGGTTAGGCAGCTGAGGAGGCAGTAGGTGGGGTCCAGGACGCGGCCCTTCCGACATTATTAAAACGGATAAATCGCGACGTGCTACGATGTGTTGGAGGAAAGTGAAAAGCTGTGCGTGGGTAATTAAAAACAGGAGCAGGAAGAAGCCGAGAAAGGAGCTTGGAAGTCAGATAAGGACAGTCGAGTAATTCGCATGTCGGATTTTAATTAATTCAGGCCACCAGAGACAAGGAGAGTGATAGAGAGATGGGTGTCCTCTTCCCCGCCATCTTTAAGTAGGTTAATGCTGGGTGGGGCAGCTACGTCATCTGGCGGAGGTCGGTGGGGTCTCGGGCAGACGCCTTAATTGGCGGGCGTTACAAAATATTTACCGTAACATTTTCCGCTCAAGAGCAGAGAGGTCGGGCCGGGCGGGAAATGGAAAAAGATGATAAAGTGCGCAAATGTTTGCACTTTCCCTTTATGACTCTTTAGAGACGCAGAACAGTCTTAGGTGTGAAAATTTCGGAGGGGGGCGATAGCACCCCCAAAAAAAAAAGAAACTGTTTGCCCTGCGTTCTGCCCATGGGGGGAAGTGTGTTGACGTCTTGATAAGGAGATGCTCGTATTTATTCGAAGCATAATTTATTTACAATTTTTTTATAGGTCTTAGTAGTCAGTGTCTAACATTTCATTGGACTCTCACTCTTCTAGCCATTCAGCCTGCGAGGATTGGCATTTTCACGCAGTAGCCCATTCAAAACACATCTGGATCTGGATTATCTTAAAAAAAAAAGCCTATAACTTCAGTCTCAGCGGATTTTTCGCCCTGAAAACTTCAGAGTCCTAAACTCCACACACTACCTTTTATACCTAGTTCAGTTTTAATTTAATTTATTTTTACTAGTCTGTGATCTGCAATTAGTGAGATACGACCAGATACACCAGTACAATGTGCTCCAACACAAAGGAACGTGCCACCAGACTCCACGAACCTGGCAGAGTATGTCGGGAGTTTTTATACCTTCGCTCCAAGGTGGTAAGTTTTGAGAAGAATCTTTAAAAAAAAGATATAGCTTGTTAAAAGATAGCTCGTTTCATTATTAAAATTTTAATATTTATTTTATATTTGTTTATTTAATAACAGCCCACTAGAGAAGTACCAGCTTTTACACACCAGGCTCTACAGCCCAACACTGTGGTGAAGCCACCTCCCAAGTAAGTTGACCAAAAGAGTCATAGAGTAGCCCTAATTGGCATCCCAATTCAAAGAATTGACATCTTCAAGCGGAAACCTGTGAAGGAGACTGTCTTCAAGATCTACTTCAACCGGGGCGACATTCCGTGCGTGATGTCTGGACGGAGCAGCAAACAGGACCCCACCAAGGATCGGCCAGTGAAGTGGCACTGTGTGCCCGAGGACCTCGACTACTGCTACTACCTGCCCATCTTCGTGGACGGACTGGCGGACATGGATAGCGACACACGGCTGCTGGCCATCAATGGGGCCATGGATCTGATCATGAGGTCGCCGAAAAAGGTCCTGCCCGTGCTGCCGAAACTGATCCTGCCGCTGAAAAGGGCCTTTCAGACGCGGGACAAGAAAATCATCATATCCGCCCTTCAAGTCATCCAGCTGATGGTGCGTCTAGGTGAGTTGTCAGATTATTTTAAAAATGATGCCCTTTGTTTTTGGTAAAATTTATTTTTCGTTTTCTAAATACCTCCTATCCTGTACAAGATTTCATTTATTCTGTGAAGGTCTTCAGTTTTTCCAGTTCTAGATGTCTCAGCCTATACTCTGCCCCCTCAGGTGGTGTTGAAAACTCGATTTTTCGGGGATGTGCCTCGTCGGCTTCAAAGATGTAATGTTTTTGGTCAAAGCAGTTTACCACGTGCATGAGATAGTTCTGCTCGGATTGCAGTTCAACGCACCTCTGGCGGTAGTAGGTGCTTTGGGTCTCGTTCGTCCACATCAGGAACTGTGCTTTCCCGCCAGTCAAGGCAGATGTGAATGTATCCAAATGGTCAATATCGTAATAGTCCACCCAGTAGCTTCTTGAGGCATTCAGCTTTTCAGTGATGGCCTTCCACTCCTCCTGGTTTTTGAGGTGGACCAGGTTTCCGTTTTCGGCACATAATTAGGACCTTTCCCCAATATAGCTTATCCTCGCTGATGTAGTAGTACTTCGACCCGATTTGTTCATAGGTGTACCTGGGAATTTCTTCGACAGGATTGTTATCCCAGTACAATTTTCCTGATACTCTATCCTTGTACATTTCGGGTGAATATTCTTCCTGAAATAAACCCTTGAAATTATTTAGGAGGTTGAGGAGATCTTCAAGAACTTACCAGCCAGCATAGTTTGCATTTCGCAAGGTGATTCCGAAAATAAAAATAATTAGAAAGTTTTTCATTATTAAGACTTGATTTCGGAACAGGGTGATGAAGAATGAATATTCAGTCTTCTGAAGCGCCTTTTTATAGAAATCCATTTGAAGAGCTTCTTCGCAGTGCGACGGGGTGTAACCTCTGTTATTATTTTTTGATTTGATTTGGCAATTATTCTTAATAGCATTCCATATACAGCTACGATCAGAGTACAATACATTTGACATCATCAAGATTTCAGTTCTCTAATATATTCTTTAATTTGAATTGAATCCACAGGCCCCTGTGTGGGTCAGGCTCTGGTCCCCTTCTACCGGCAACTGCTCGCCGTCTGCAACCTGTACAAGAACGTTAACGTCAACCTGGGCGAGGGCATTGATCCCGACCGCAGCTGCCGGATAGGTGACGTCATCGAGGACACCCTCAAGCTGCTGGAGTACTGCGGGGGCCCGAACGCCTTCATCAACATCAAGTACATGGTGCCCACCTACGAGAGCAGCGTCTTCCCCAAGTGCGAGGCGCCGGAGCCCCGAGAAGCCTGAAGTCACAGCTTTCCGAGCTATTCACCTTCCCCAGCGCCCCACTTCCGAGTTTGACTTTGGATTCCTGTTGGGTTTTAGTTAAATACTCGCGCCAGAGTGAAAAAACAACCAAATTGGAATGTGATTTTTGAAATTAGAGTAGAGTAAAAACACCAAATTTTAGGCAACAGTTGACAAAGGTATATTTGTTATGTGGAATTATGATGCCACAATTTAAAAGCTTAAAAATGAAAATTCCTTAAATCCCGTAATGTATGCTCACTTTTTGAATCATCTAGGATCCATCAAATTATTCAATCAGTATGAAATATAATTTATTTCTTAATAAATTTTTCCTATAATTCTTTAATTTGTCACATTATGAATCATATCCTCTCACTCTATTTTTTACTTGACTAATTCCACTTCAATTGGGCCCCCGCAGGAGTGTTATCCTGAAAGAATATTCATGTTCGACTGCACTTACCCGTACTCGTGCCAAGGGGGAAAGCCCAGTAAGCCATCTGCTAGACAGTCAAGTGATAAATGCCTAATTAATTTTTAATTTTCGAAAACACAAAAAAAACTCGGGGAAGTACCAACAACAGTAGCAGACACTGCAATTTATATTTTAATGTTACTTCTTTTTTGTTTTCCTGTTTCGGGCCAATAGAAGAAGTCGTGCCATAAATAAAAAGCTCATTACAATAAATCATAAAGTGAAAATTGTTCAATTCGCTTTGGATCTTTTAATGGAATACCCGTGTACCGTGAGTGTCGAGTGTCTGGGCTGGAAACATTTGTCTAAGGATGCGGCTTCGTGGTGGAGGGCTGCAACCGCTCGTCCTTCCTCCTCGCCAGGACCGTCTGCCCCCGCCCAGTCGTCCTTATCTCTGGCTTAAATCAACCGAACGGGCCAAGCACTTTTGACTTTTGAACAGACCTAGTCCGCCGTCCTGCCTTAAAACTCTGGTAGGATGGGCTCGCTCTAAATTTAATTTAGTTAAATTGCTTAGGGTGGATGTGGTTTGGACCTCTTCCACTTACAATTTCACTTTTGAAATTGCTCATTGCGCTTTTCGGTGTAATTAAGGGCTACCCTATAAAATTTTTCAAAAACAAATCTTGTTATCAATGAGCAGCAACACGAAACAGTTGCTCGGATGGTCATTGCTACTGCACTGAGAGAAAATTATAAGTATACTTAAATTCACTTAATTATTAGTCTACAAAATATTCATTAAAAGCTTTAAAAATCATAATAAATTCTATAAACCAATTTCAGGCAATTATTTCAACTATTTGCCAAGTGTATGCTGTTCTGGGATGGAGTCCTGGATGGTCTCTGACCTGCTGACAGGGTATGAGCATGGTGGGTTGGCTGGTTGATTGTGGTGCGTAGATAAAAACCTGCCAAGTGTTGCAACTCAATTTGCCCCCCGAAGCCACACCACACCATACCACACCCCAATTGGAAATCACCCTCGTTGAGCTGGCCTCGCATCGTTCCAGCACACAAGTTCTTAATTCACTTTTTGGTAGCTCCTGTTTTTTTTTTTGCCCGCTTGATTCTATTTTTCTATAAATGTGTATATATATATTTTTTTCAATCTCCTGTTGACGGTAAATCAAACAGTCCCCCTGGGTGCAGCGTCACTTGACGACCCTCCCGAGCGTCTAAATTGCATTTACTTGCTGCGAACTTCCCACTTTACTGGGATGCTCCCGCATAGACTTCGGCTTCAAAATGCTGGTAAATCGTTTTGACATTTTATACGCAGATCTCGAAAAGCGTTTTTTATTGCGTCTGAAAATACCCGCCTTGTCAGTCTAATGACAGGGGATGAGACACTCACTTCGGGGAAAGTAAAAAGGGTTCACCGCAGGAAGTCGAAACTTTGATTTAGATGCCAAATCGGCTCAAAAGATTGGAATTTAAATGAAAGCTTAATGAGATTTCATTTCAAATAGTTTTGGGTCATATCTTTTATTTTAAATGAACAGCTAAAAAGTTAAAATACAAGTTAACAAGTCAGCAAGGAGCAAGGGAAACCCATTAAGTACTTCGCCATATCCAAATGTGATATCAATTTTTGTTAGGCCATCAAAAAATTGTATACTGAGGGGGGCTGCGCCAAATGCCCTGGAGTCCTTTATTCGTCACACCCAAAACGGGCGTAGAGGGAGCAGTCATAGGCAGGACTTCCCCCCATTAAGTCGTGCCCATGTCCAGTGTCCTGTGTCTCATGTCCTGTGTGTATGCTGCGGCCAGTGGGTTGGAAATTGCTTTAATATACCGGAAATTGCAGGAGAGTTGCATAAATTGGACACGCAACACCCCTTGGGCGCAATTCCATCAAACTCACGCCCATGATCATTTCTGAAACAGACATAAATAAAGCAAAGAATTAAGGTTCATACTTTCATGAATACTTACCGAATGTAAGGATATTTTGACGTTAATATGAATGTTTGAAATGAAGATCATATAATCGTTGTCGTATTTGTTGAAACTATAAGGGCACTTAATGTATTTTGTTTTGAATATTGATAATGTTCCTAATATGTTGATATTTCTTCTTAGGTGTGGAATGTAAGCTGCGAACTGCCTGGCCATCTATCCTCCAGTCTCTGTCTCTGGCAGAGCTCCTAGGGGCAATGGTTGTCGCATCCGCCTGCTATATTCCACAAGCTTTTCGTAAAATGCCTTACCATGGGTCAAATAATATTTATGAATTCTCACGAATTTTTCATGAAATCTTATATTCCGTTTGTCGATAACTGAATTACCGATTATAAATATTTTTAAAGTGTTTTTCAGTATTTCAAACTGAGCCAGCTCCGCCAAAGGCTTCGGAGTGACTAGGACTCCTTGTTTCTCCTCTTCCATGTGCACCATCAGTTTATCCTGCAGCTTCATAGCTGCGCCGTGACTACGTTGCAAGTTTCTCAAATACTCCCGATCCTTTATTTTCAAGCGTCCTAGACCTTCGTCCAGCCTGCGTCGTGGCTTAGGGGTGTCCTCCTTTCGTACCTCTTCTACCTCCACGTCTTCAGAATCGGAATCAGTCTGTTCAGATATCATCTTTTTAATGTTGTATAAAAATTTCATTGACGAATAAATCACAAAATCTCTCCAGATTTTTTGAATAAATACTTTTGGAATAAAATTGTTGGTTTGGTGACTTCCCAAGCCTGACTGATGGATGGATGAGAATGAAAATGTCTGGCTTATATAGATATAAAGTAAGACAGAATTTAAAAAGCCAACTAGATTGGTGGAATTTTTTAATCCTGGCCTACTTAGACACTTGAAGTTTCAGTTACATACTCGTAATAGAACTAGTTAACTATTTTTTTTATATTTTGTGGGTTTTTTGTTGGACATCCCAGTTGTTTGGCCAGACACAAAGAGCCCGTTGTGGACTTTGGGTCCGGCAATCCGGTTGTCCATTCGAACAATCCGTATTTAGCCGGTCACGACCAGACATAAAGAGTCTCTTGGATCGGGCGCAGATGGTCGCATTTTCACGAATCACGTGCGTTTTGTGGAAGCTGCCCGGAAGCGAATCGAAATTATCACCAATTTGCACTCATCGAAATCCAATTATGGGGCGTTTGCGAGACCGGGACAGGGTCTCGGATCTGTTTTTGGGTATGGGCTAGTCCGGGCTCCGGCTGGAAGGGCAGGCCTCGAATCCTCTGCAGCCCAGTGTGCCATATGCTGGCAACGAGATACACAAACTGCACAGGCTGCACATGGAAAACACTGTGCAGCACAGCTTGGTAATAGGAATTAGAAAGTGACGACTACCAATTTTTATGATTTTTTGTTCATTTTTCCCATGGAACCCCTTCCGAAGGACACCTATGGCCTATTGCGAAGTCTATATCTTGGCCAGTTTCAATCCCATTCTTGAACAGAATACCTTAAAAGATATTTAGATAGATTCCCTATTTATTTCCATCCAAAACTAATAACATACAATTTTTTCGATTTTTTGTTAAATTTTACCATGGAATCCCTTCCAGAAATTGGGGAA
This sequence comes from Drosophila monieri, assembly GCA_035047585.1. NCBI lineage: Eukaryota > Metazoa > Arthropoda > Insecta > Diptera > Drosophilidae > Drosophila > Drosophila monieri. The sequence continues at coordinate 5,144,780 of JAWNPJ010000079.1, read as the reverse complement.
ACCCCAACAGGGACCCATATGGTCCACTGTGGTGGCTATATCTCAGGCAATTTACATCCGATTCTTGAGGGGAATACCTTAAACGATTTGTAAATCGATTATGTACCAATTTCTATTAAAACCCGCAACTGAAATATTTTTGAGATTTTTCTCAATTTTTCCAATAGGACCCCTTCCGAAAATTGGAGAAACCCCAGCAGGGACACTTATGACCCACTGCGAAGCTTATATCTTGGTCAATTTACGTCCGATTCATACACGGAATGCCTCAAAAGAATTATCGATCGATTCGCTCTCAGTCTGCATACAAAAAGAATCTAGAACCCCTTGCAACTACCAAATTTTGTTGGCAAGTGTAATCGGATTAGGCTGCAATCCCCCCGCCTGTTGGAGGGGAAGTACAACAGAAAAAACATAATTTGCGAGAATTGTCACACGACACGATCGGGGCACTTTGTGCTGACTTATTTGCAATTTGCGAAATGGAAACGAGAGCGAAATAGGATGAAGGTCAGAGGTAGTGGTGGGTTTGCAGAAGACCGTGTGCGAGAGGGGAGGGGTGCTGGCATGCATATTGACCTGCCGGCACGAGGGACACTAAATCAAGCGTGTCAAGTCGAGGAGTTGTCCCGGTCGCATCTCCATCAAACTCATCATAATCGACAATGCGTATACGCGTCATTATCGGATGCATTTTCCCCGGGGGGTTCGCCCGCCCTCCCCCGCCGCTCTTCCTTTCGCTTTTCGTTTAGTTCCGGTATGCGACAGATGCAGCAGACGTGCAGACGTCCGAGACCGGGGTCTGGGGTTTGTGGCCCGACCACAAGCGGCTCTTAACCTTACCAACCCCGCAATACCCTCGAACCTGTCACTGCTCATTGTCAGCTAAGTGCCTGGGAGTGGGAGTGCCACTAGCAGAGACATTGGGCTGCGGGGCTGAGCGGGGGTGGGAGGATGGGCGGTCAACAAGCCACAGAAGCAGCCCTCGTAGCGGCGGAGAACATTTTCATTTTCAAGGACCTTAAACCAACTTTTTTTGCACTCAAGCAACCTGCTAGATTACTGCGATGTGGAAAGATGGCCATAAAAATCCTTGCATGCACATTGGTTTGGGGCTTAAACTTAAGGGCTTTAAACGTAAAGCTAAAAGCTATTTTAAGATTATATTTTTTGAACAGAATATAAAACTCAGAATTTCTTTAAAATTTAAGAAAATATTTGAAAAAATAATTCTTAGACTGAAGTTTTTATTTAAAATTTTAAACACTAATAGAGGATAAACCTTCTTGGTTTTAAGTCGAAAAAGTAGAAAATAATTTCATCTACTTGTCATTATTAATAAAAATACTTATTAATATTTCCATATACTTACAAAAATCAGAGTTTTGTTTTTAAATACATGCCGTCTCTTATAATTTTCTCCTCGAAACCCATAACACAATTACTATTTTTTTATAGTCCACATTCTAAATAATCCTTAAACCACAGTGCCTGTCATTGAGCGAGAGAGCACCACTGCCGCAAAAGCAGTGGCAGCACCACCGGGAGTAGCGGTGGCGGCGACACAACAAAGGCAGCCAGGACGATAAGACGTCGACAGCTCGATCCCAAACCGCTTCCGATGCACTGCCACCGTTGAGGGAGGGGGCTGGATGCTGGATGCTGATGAGGGGATGGAAAAAAGCGATTTCCACTCCGAGGGGGATGGCGCTGCAGAGCAGAACCGGCGCTCGACAACAATAAAAGCAAATTCAATGCGTTTTGTGATAATTTCGCACTACACGAAAACGATAAACCCCAAGCAGACAGCAGCCAGAACCTAAAGCCGTAAACGAGCAAATAATAAAAATTTCATATACAGCCAGAAAAGGAGAAAAAAAAATTATTATTATTATACGTTGGAGAGGGGAACACGAGTGTGAATAGTCAATGAGGGTCGGATGTGGACGGGGGTGGGGTTGGCTCTCCAAGGTGTCGGATTGCCCGATGGGTGGGTGCGATTCTGGGGGTGGTGGCCTCGAGACTCGAGTGGTTGCAAATCAAATACCAAACGGCGAACGGTGAACGGCAACAATGCAATCAAAAAATGTCCGAACCTTGGGTGGGTGCAAATACAGTTATTGTCTAAAGTCCTGTGGGTATCCTTTGGGAATGCTCTGGCCATAATCTAATTCGGCTGGGCTATTATTTCATTAGTTTTGAGAACGGCATCCCTCCTCCCCATCACAAAAATAGAAATTTGTGCAATTTATTCCGTAGAGCGAAATGCTGGAGAGAGACTGTAAGGAGGGCAGTAATATTGTACAAACTGCAACTGGCAGCTAGACACATAAATTAGTAAATTTCGATTTTGATTCTGCCAGTTTAATTGTTTACCAAAGCCCAGGCTGGAATGGTAATTGTCTATTTGGCCATTTGACTAGCCTGTTGTATCTTTGTATCTGCATCTGTTGGATAGATGGCCGTGCCGCTTTCAACGTGTTTTCCATTAAATGTATTCGTGTATATATATTGTGCAATTAACATTTATGGCCAAAGAATCTGTGGCTCAGACAACTTGGCTTCCGGATCTTTCGAAATTATCAAAGCGAGTATATCAAAAATCCAATTTCCATTTGGCCAAGGCGCCCCGAAAGTATGCTTTGTCCATAACGGATGCAGTGGCAGTATTATTCCCCTCTCGGGCAGCAAAGTTTTTCTGGTCTTGAAGTGGCCACAGCCCCATAGAATTATGCAAGCAGCCCGCTGGAAACGCACTTGAACTTCTGCCGGCCGACGTCGCCGAGTGCAGCACAAATGCATAGAGACAATGAAAATTAAGTTGATGTAGGCAAATCCAAAACTTTATGCAAATCGCCGGCCACCACACAACAACGCACAACAAAATCGGAATCAAAATCAGAAACAGAAACAGACACAGACCCAGAAACTGAAACGGCAGCAGGAACAAGAAGCTGTCAGTCGGCCTGTCGACTGCAGACACCAAATGGAGATCAGTTTCAAGAGTTTCTGGTCCTCCCATGGGGGGCAGAATCAGCTGAGAGTGTATTAAATCAGACACTAAGAGGAGCGTTATAATAAGGCAAAAAGGATACCCAAGGATTACTTCACTAAATAGGCTTCAAGAGAAAGAGAAAACCTAATATGCAATCCAAAATTAAAGACTCTAATAGAGTCTTAACTGACAAGACGTGACATCTAGTGTGCTTCCCAAGAAAACAATATACCCCACGAGCATTGTAACCACTCCATATACCTTTGCAATAAAAAGGTTGACAACGAAATCCATCTGTTTAATGGGTTCGGGGCCAACCCACTGAGTGTGTGTGTCCAAAAACCCACCCATATTTACTTTATGTACGGAATGTGCCATTTCCCCACGTGTCCTCATCCGAGCCCGTCTAATCCTTGAGATTACAAAAGCCTTCCGGGCGGGGGGCAAAACTATTACGTTTGATAAATTCGAGATAAAAGTGCATTTGCAGTCGGGCCAGAAGCCTGGCAGCCTGGTGGCCTGGCCCAAAGGCCACACAATTTATGGTTGTACATTCCCTGGGATTTCTTTAGCTTTCGTTTGGGCAGAAAGAACTTGGCAGTGGGCTGCCCAGGGAGCCCTTTTAATTATCACACGTAATGACAGCGCCAAATGCAATTGCTAATTAATTGCCCAGGACCACTCCCCAATCCGGCCGCTTCCTGACAACGATGGGGGGTGGTTGGAATTTATGGCTTATACATTTGTTTGGCCCGACATTATTATTCCAACATGTGCGGTTATTGGGGAGATCTAGATCCATCTAATGCAATTTCCCATCTCATCGAGCTAGTGGTTGATTCAGGGGCGTTGCTTGACAAATGGGAGAACGCTTCATTAGTGCACCACCACCCGGAAAACAAAGAAAACTATGCACTGGGCGGTTAATAAGAAGTACGGATAAGAAGTACGGATTCACTGCCCACCAACCTTCGAAGCTCGAATACAACGCAATTTAGTTTGTTAGCCAACTTGAACTTGAGATGCTCTGAACTTCGCATTTGTTATTCCGAAGGGGGGGCTAATGACGATAATCGTCCGGCTGCTGTCAAAATTGCCGCAGAATATAATTGCCAGATAGCCATAGAGCATCTAATGATTAACGATGAGAGCATTATGAAAAAGCCCAAAACCCAAAACACAACGAATTGAGAACAAAAACAACGCGCTCGATACAATGGAATCTCCAAGATACAAAGGAAGCTCCATCGAAACAATCACTACAGATACTAGCCAACAGATTAGGGGCAATTACTGGATAGAACCTTAGCGCTTTGGAGCTGAGGGGCCTCCTGACCTACGCATAACGCTCAGATGCAGTTGCAGCCCCACCCGCCAATGCATCGGCAACAGCTCACTTACGGCCCAGTCAAGATCTTATCCGCCCAGCTCTAACAAGCCGTCAACAATAGAAGCACACTGAGGGAAAAGGGGCCTCTAAATAAAGTAATTTATGAAGCTTTTTTTAATTCAAAAATCATTTAAATTAAAAATCATCTAATTAACTTGATGATATTTTAAGCTCCTTAGCTTTAATTGATATTTCATTGATGTCATTAATCAATTATACAATTTTTTAATATTTTTTGTCTGTGCAAGAAACAGAATTAGAAACAAAAGCAACTTTTTTCTGCTCTCCAGCTTCGTCAGTTAATTTTAATGAATCTCGTAGATATTCGAAATCAAGTTGGTTGTTGTGATTCGCTTAGTTGTTTGTCGGCGGTTTTCAAGTGCGCACACGAGACGCTCCAAGCTGAAGCTGAAGTCCAGCCAGAGAGGTCCAGCCTCAGAAAAAGCCCCATTACCCGGCCAGTTAATTCGGTTATTCTTAACGGCAAGATGCTGTCAACAAGATCTTTCACCGCCCACATCTCGCTACTACTCTTCGGCCTGCTGCTCACTCACCACTCTGTCCAAGGTTGTTCTGAGTAATTGGTCGACCATCAATCATCATCCTCGATGGGGCAAGCAGAAGCTCCTCCATGAGTCAGCGGGAATACTATTGAGTAGGGTTTGCGGTTCACAGGTTTTGGGGGAATTTCCAGGAGTTGGGGAACTACTAAAAGATGGATAAGAGTCTGATAAGATGGAGAGGTGGGAAGTTCTACCTGCGAATCGGGTGAAATATTCTGTATAAACTCTCAAGTTTTCAATAGAAAAGTTCCATTGGTCACGTTTCACGAATCCCCCTTTTTTATTTCACACATTTCCGTTAGAAATGAATTATAAACGAATTATAGTTTCATATTCAATTTTAATTAAAGCAAAGAATAATAATCCCCGAGGGGCTTAGCCAGGAATTAACTGAGCAAGCCAGCAGTAATTGCAAAACACTTAAATCTCAGCCTAGAATATGGAAGATAGATGCCCTCCGGATGGGTGTCACTCGCCCAGGGAAATCCGCTTGTAATTTGGAACTAATCCCATAATTGCGGCAGCGGACAGTGCATAGTCAAGTGCAAGCTGAAGTTCACCCTGTAGTGGCTCAAGTTCCAGATTAGTTCAGCCACCCGAATTGGTGGGGAGCGGTGCGGTGCATATCCATAAATAAGTCAGCGTGTGCTAATTGCATCACTTGTACCCGTATGCCACGGACACCCCACCACGCTCCAATTCATCCGATTAAGGTTCGCGGATAGCCAGATGGGTAGCTGGGACGGGATAGAGAAGGTGTTTGCATAACTTTAATTAAATTTCTGCTAAATCTAATTTCCATGCTAAACCGAAAACAAACAACACGATGATGGGCCACCGATGGTAACCAGGTCAGGCGAATAAAGTGTCCTCCAAGTTGGATTTCGATGAGAGCGACGGCAGCAGCAACAATCAGACGGGACTGCCGGGCCAGCAGGGGCAGGAGGGCGGCGGTGCGGGGAACGGGGGCTACGACCAGAACACGGGCCGCAACCTGGGCGGCGGAACAGGTGGCTCCGGAGGGGGTGGCTCTGCCAGCGGAGGCAACCGCCCCAAGATCCACGGAGTACGAGTCACAGTCGATACTGGCGATGGTCAGCAGCAAACGAAAGGTAATTAAATTTCCCCGAACCCCTCCACCCCGCCTTTAAAATGCAAAACACGAAACTAACGAATCCAATTCCCTTGGCAAAAAAAAATATATATATTTAAATACAGAGTCCAAGGAGAGTGTGGAAATTACGGATTTGGGGAAGCACAAGAAGCGTGTGGGCATCCACACGGACATCACGTTCGAAATAACCTCCGAGGCGGATGGAAATGAGACGAGCTCCGCTCAGCAGCACGGCGACAAGGGTGAGTGTCCTTTCCTTTCCGTCAATTTTCAATTCAATTTCACTTTTCCTCGCTCGTCCTCGCCCACATCACAGGACAAAATGGAAAGGATTTTAAATACGCACTAAAGAACAATTAAGTCTTATTGATTCTTCACAGAAGACGCCAGTGTCCCCATCTACAAGGGCCGCGGGGGCAGCGACTCCAAGCACAAGTCCCGGAAGCCCTATGACCCCAAGTCCCAGTGGAACCCCAACTTCTCCGGCGAACAGCGAGGCTACCAGGGCTCCCATCGAGGTGGCGGCTACTATCCGCAGTATTATCCCCAGGACGTCTATACGGGCGGTAGCTCGGATACAGGAGGCATCTACCGGAATGGCGAGACCTGGACGCACTACGTGCCAGTGTGGACCACGGAGCGGTCGCCCCAGGAACAAAGCCAGATCTATCGCCGGCCCAGCTGGAAGCCCTGCTACTGCATGTCCTCCCTGGACTTCAGGCGCCGCCGGGAGAGCAAGAACCACAGGGAGGTGGGACTTCAGTCCAAGGGGGTGGTCACGGGAGGAGTTGTCCAGGTGGTGGATGGCAAGCTGGAGAGGCCCTTCTCCTGAGGGCATAGCCCTTTCGTAGTTTAAATTTCGTTGTAACTTTTCTTTAAAAATAAAAAAAATAATCTAAGACTATTTTTTATTCACAATTATGTAGAATATTTAAATTCTCAATTCTTTAAAAATTACAACTCTGATTCAAATTTGTTTATATTAATTTTTTATTTCACATTAATTTATAAAAACATTTAGAGTGGACTGAGCCCCTTCCAAAGAACACGAAAGGTTTCTAGCTTCGATTAGGGACTGGTCCACCATTTACGAGTGAACACTGTAGGTGCCGATCTTGCCGTTGTCATCGACGGAGGCGGTGGCGGCGTTGTAGCCATACTTCTGGCCATTGAGATTCACGCTCTCGCTCTCTCCGGTGGCCAGATCCTTGTAGTTCTTCACATTGCCATCAGAGTCGTACTGGAAGAGGGGAAGACACATCATAAATAATCCGCTTTTAATGAAGAAGAGTCTCTAGAAACTCACCTGAGACTGGGATGACCACTTGGACTGCTTCTCCCACTCCTGGGTCTGGTAGTTGCTGCCGGCATTACCGGCTCCGGCTCCGTATCCGGCGCCATAGCTGCCGGATCCAGCCACCTGCTGGCCGCTGGTCAGACCCGCGTTAAGACCCAGTCCAACATTTGATCCAGAGCCGAGCAGAGAGCCGCTAACCAGGGACTGATCACCAGTGACGAGAGCGCCCAGGCTGCTGCCGGCGTTCAAGGAGCTGGCCGAGTTCAAGGAGCTAGCCGAGTTCAAGGAGTTGGCCGAGTTGAATCCGGAACTGAAACCGGTTCGGTAACCATTGCCGGCCTGGACCTGGTTGGCGGAGGCGAGTCCAGCGCCGCTGGAGTATGATCCGGAGGCGGCCTGCTGGCGGGCTTTCTGTTGGGCCTGGCTAATGAGCTGCGAAACGTGGGAGTTGCCGTAGCCGGAGTTGAATCCAACGTTCTGGCCAAAGCCGGTGGAGAAAGCGGACTTTTGGCCAAAGCCCGAAGACAGAGCGGCGTTCTGGCCAAAGCCTGCGGTGAGCCCAGAGTTCTGGCCGTAACCGGAGGACAGAGCGGCGTTCTGGCCAAATCCGGAAGACAGAGCGGCATTCTGGTTGAAGCCCGAAGACAGAGCGGAGTTCTGGCCGAAAGAGCTGCCGAATTGGGAGCGGAAGGCCGAGTTGCTGCCGAAATTGGAGGCGCTGTTGGAGACGAGACGGGCGGCAGCGGGCTGCACCAGCTGGGGCGCCGAGGCGGTGGTGGTCACTTTGCGCTGGTAGTAGTGGGAGGTCTCCACGGGCTGCTGCACAACCTGCACCTGGGGCTGCTGCTTCACAATGCGCTCCTCGTGGCGCACATACTGCTCGGAGGCGGAGGGGGCGGAGTACACGATGCGCTGGGCGGGAGCAGACACGATCTTCTCCTGGCGGACATACTCCACGTTGCCACTGGAAACGGGGGCACCACCACTCACCAGGTCCAGGGTATTGGCACCGCCGAAGTCAACCTTAGTGCCGGCATTCGAGTTGTCCGAGAACTCAACATTGCTGCCGGCCTGGTGGGCGGAGGAGGCACCGAAGTTGGAGGCGTGGCTGGTCTGGAAGGCAGCGTTGCTGGAGAAGGAGGAGCCGAAGTTGGCGGCACTCTGTGAGCCAAAGGCAGCGGCGTTCTGGGCACCGAAGGCAGCGCCGTTCTGGGCACCAAAGGAAGCGCCGTTCTGGGCACCAAAGGAAGCGCCGTTCTGGGCCCCGAAGCCGCCACCAAAGCCTGCACCGCTATTCGCGCCGTAAGAGGATCCACTGCCGAACTGAGTTCCTCCAGCACCACCAATGGAGTCCACAGAGCTTCCACCTGATCCGGCACCGGCGGCGGACTCTGTCACACCCACAGACTCGTAGGAGCTCTCCAAGTTGCCCAAGTTTCCGGCGGAGGAGTCATATTGACCAGCGGATCCGCCGTAGTAGCCACCCGATCCGTAGCCGGTATTTTTGCGAGCCTGCTCCACCGCCTGCTGATGGGCGGCATTGTGGCTAAGATGGGATTGGGGATTCAATTAAAATTCAATTATTTTATCACTAAAATCAAAGATTTAAAAACTATCTTATATCAAGAATTAATTCCTTCGTACAATTTTTATTGATATAATTCTTGATATACATATTATAAAAAAAGTTTTAGTAATAAAATTTTGTTGCGATTTTGAATAAAAGTTGTACAGTGCCAAGTCAGCCAATGGGGAATATTTCAATTTTTGCCAATTCAAAAAAGAAAATTGTTCAACATTGCAACAAGACACTTACCGGGCATAAAAATCATCGCGTTTATTTCTAAACAAAAATTATATTTAAAGAGGTTTAAGATAAATAAAATATTGTAAAAATAATTAAGATTTTTACATAATTTTTTTGACTTACCTAGCGTGGAAATCTGTAAAAGACAGAAAAGAAACAGCATTAGGTTTTGGCATTAAAATGTAAAATAATTTAAGAAAAACTGACTACGTTAGATGATTATTTTTTAAAAATCAAGTACGCATTTAAATTCTAAGAAAAATATTAAATAAACTCTTATCGGCACACGCGCCACGTTTTGTAAAAATTACACAAGGTGTTGTGTAAATATTTCATTCAGGGAAAAGCCCTTATCAACCAGTGATAAGCCGGTTCCAGGATGATAGACACAGTCGACAGGATCCGAGACACAGCAATAATATTAATATATATAAAATCTTGCACTACCTGCAGCCACCACACCCAGACACAGGGCCAGAATCAAGAACTTATTCATATTGAGATTCAAATAGTACTAATGATTTCAGTCGATCGAACCCCCCTTTAAAGCCTCAGACAGGGCTCTGATAAGCTGTACGTATGTTTCAGACTTGAACTGATTGATTCTTGACCTACAGTGGATGGCGCTCCCGGCTTGCCACTGATAATACACACTACATATATACTACCTCGATTTGGGTCTCATAAATGGTGCAGAAAGCCGGGGAGTGATGAAAATTAATTGCGACATTGTACATTAAATCTGTTTTGATTCACTTTTTTTAATCGCAAGAGCCCTGATCAAAGACTCACCTATTAAAACACATATACAGTTGCCATGTAGAGTGACTATATTCTAGGTGTAATGATCTCACTTTGAACTTAGAAATATGCTGATCAAGGTGAAGGAATATATAGAAGACCGTGAGCTAAGCCTCGGTTTCCGGAAGTTTTATTTTCCCTTTTTTTTTTAATAGATTTTTGCTTTAGTTTTGTAAACAAACTTGGCATGATTATTTTCTAAACAATATTGCGATGTATAAAGTGAATTTTTATAGAGGATTTGTTGATTGATTCGTTAACACTATGTTTTGTGAGATACTTTTGACGATATATTAATATTTATAAGGTTTATGTTTCTTCATAAAAAAAATTAAGTAAAAGAGCTCTTCATTGTACGCATCAGGAATCTGAAAATCAGGACTAATCAGGAAATTAAGTATTAAGAAGAAATTTTAAAATATTATTATCTAAAGTGCAAGGAATAAATATTGAGTTAGATTTATAACAAATATTTAAATTTTTGATTTTTTCTAAATTTATAAATTAAATAAAGAAGTTCAACATTCCCATTTTTCATTGGCTTCTCAAAAATGTTCATACTTTTTTTTGTGAAAAAAACATTATAAATTTTGTCTGTTCTGTCTCTTAAATGTTATATTTTGTCTAAAAAAAAACCAACTTTGTCGCCATATAAAAATTCAATTCCAATCAGTTAGATCATTTCCTGTCACCTTTGACAAGCTCGTCCATTAAACAAAAATTAAAAAAGCAAAAAGGAAACAATAACATTAATCTATGAATACTATCATTTGAATGATTAAGGCAAATGTATTTCATTACGTACATATTGTATATATTTAACGATGTCGTTTATTTTTTATTTATATACCAACTAAAATATAAATAATATACTCTAAAAAATAATCTCCGCTAAACAGAGTCAAAATCAAGGTCATCTGAGCAAAAATTTGAATATTTTTTATGTCTAATTCGGAGAGTAAACTTTCTAATAAAAGAAAGTTTCGCTCTGAAAATCCCACCGATAAGAAAGTCCCCGAATATACAATAAAATAAACATATAGTTATATATATTTTCATAAAAATTAATTGGAATCGATTAGCTTTTGTATTGAATAATAGCCAAGCCCCCCAATGTGGTCGGAGAAAGGGCCTCCTCCGGTCGAAGAAGTCCCCTAAGAGTGGACCGAATAGGAGGTAATCTTTCCATTGTCATTCACGGTCGTCTGGGCTCCGCGTCGGCTGGTTCCATCTCCATTGCTCTGGCTGAAGGATGACACAGAGACGCCCTTGTAGCCACCGCCTCCTCCGCCGCCGGAGCTGCTGGAGCTGGAGAAGCCACCGCCGCTGCCACCACCAAAGCGGTTCACAATATTGGGAGAAGCCTGTAATTGAAAATAAATATTAGTTTTGATTCAGAAATTTATCTAAAAGCAACAAGTACCTTAGTTCGAATTTTGCTTTTCAATTTGATGGACTTTTGTAATTTAAGAAATATAGTAAACAGACATTGAAAAGTTTTTAAAATTTCATTTATGTAATTTAAGTAAAAAAATAATATTATATTTGCTTTAAGAAAATATTAAGCCAATGGAGCAAATTTGTTAAAAGCTATTAAGTTTATAAATTATATTAAAATTAAATTGAATCCAAAACCAAAAAAGGAATAAGCATTCTTAAATAATAATAATTTAAAGCCATTTTTTATGAAAAACAAAGCTTGAAATATTTATAGCTTATAGTGGATGTAACATCCTTTTTCCATTATCCTTTTCAAACTTACCGGATTGGCGGGGTTGATGAAAGCCGTCTGCCTGTATCCGTTGGGTCCGATGGAGCCCGAGGCAGAAGCATAGCTGGGAGCATAGCGGTGAGAGTTGTAGGATCCACCAGATCCAGAAGAAGATCCGGAAGCAGATCCTGATGCATAGCCCGAGTTACCTCTGTAGCGATTCTGGCGTATTAGGTTGTCATGGTAGGCCTGCTGGGCGGCGATTTGCTGCTGGATGCGACTGTCAAAGATAGAAGACGGTTTTTAATAAAGGTTTAAGAACAGGTACTAGCCAAGTGGCTAATAAGGAATAAGCCAGTGTAATTACAGATCATTGTCATCAACCAGAGAAGCATCCGCAGATGCATAAGCATTGCCAGCCGTGGCCAGACCAGTTATAGCTCTACAAGAATAGATGTAACAGAATGGGAAGCGTTAGTCCTTAGCCCGTCTTAAAACTACCCTTAGAAACCAAAAGGATCTGAACCAGTGCAATGCTCACTGTTGGTTGGCGTAGTTCTGGGCCAGGATGTGGTTGGTCAGCTGCTGGTGGAAGAGATAGGGATCGATGATGCCAAAGTTGGGAGACGAGCCATCGTAGTCATCGTAATCATAGTATCCACCGCCGCCACCACCGCTGTTGTAAGTTCCTGTGTATCCGCCTGCTCCGCCTCCGCTGCTGGCATAGCCTCCTGCATATCCTCCGGCGTAGGCACGACGTTTACGGGGCTGCTGGCGGCTGGCTATGGGGATTTATGAATGCGTTAATTGATGATTCAAAAACAGGAAACCAAATCTTTTATGGGTCTCTTACCCCCAGATGATTCGCCGTTCAGAGCACTCATCACCACACAGATCAAAAGAAGCTTCCACATTTTATTCCACTCGCTGGGAGTTATGAGCTATGAGAACAAAAGAATCATTAGGAACTGGTTAAAAATTGGTGTAAATATAACTTCAGGTTTCAGGGCGCTGATGCATAATCTAGATAGCATAGATGCTGAATATGTAAACCACAAATCAAGCGGACGGAAATGGATAGCCTCATCCAAATACATCTAAGGAGGCCCGGCTTATGCAAGATCAGACTTTGGAGCACATTGAGCAGCTTCTGCTGGCTCATTGTTCCCCGGCACTTTCTCACCAACATCCATTAGTCATTATTTAGTATAGACCCTGGGGCAGAATCCACAAATCCGCTTGTATAAGCCCTTAAACTGAGCGGGGGATGTACTGCCAATTAATCGATTCCCGGGTCATTGGCATCCATGCACTCCCCCGCAGGCCCTCTGGGCCCGGCACGATGTTTATTCATAACTTGCAATTACAAGCCTTTTCATAAATTGTGCAACCCCGGGCCAACTAATTGCTGCTACACGACTTTCCAATAATGAATTGGCATAAAGAAATCACAGCCAGAACTGGGCAAAAAAAAAATAGGAGAGAGCCGAAACGGAAATCCCCAAAATGTAAATTAATGGATCTCTATGTGACTCGGTAGATTATTGTTTCGTAGGCTTGTGCCAGGGTGGAGGAGGCTCCAAACCGGTTCATACTAATTTGTTCATCGTTTAGAAACTGATACTGAATGTTTTGGTTGATTATTTTATTTTGATTTTTTCCCTTTTTGGCTTCAACACACGACTGCAAATATTTTTGGTGCGCCATTTATATTCTGATTTGTTTATGCTTTTGTTTCTCGTTTTTTTACAAAAGTTTATTAAGAGGGGGATTTTTTCCTCCGGCACTCAGGTGTTCTAATTGAGAATGACTTTCGGTTTGGGCAACCGGTCGGCTCAAGATGAAATATAAATAATTAACAAATATTTTTGAAACAAAGCCACTCTACTGAAGAGCACTCCCGTTCAACTGGTTGGGTTTGTTTTTTTTTTTCTTTTTGTCATTTTTACAATGCCACGATATTGTTTCAGTGCAAAATAATCACATTTTTTGATAAGGCCCGACTCTGCCACACCACATACACGGCCAAATACGGAACCAAAACTGCGCCACAAATTGGCAAAACTACCAATGTTATACGTATAATTATGAGAGTCGACCGACGCCTTTATTCTGGATCCAGAATTCTCTGTATATATATTGACAGAGCCAGAGAGGCAGCGAACTGCGACGATCTGAGATATAGCACGACTCACTAGATTTGTTTATGATCCGCGTTTTTGACCAGTTCTTCTTATATTCGATTTTTTAGAATCTTCAGATGCCAGGTCTCTTCTCGCGCACTCCGGTCTTCGATCTTCTTCGTTGTGCGGCGACTGGACAACTTCTGAGTCCGATCAGGTGAGGGCACATCCTCTTATAAACGCCGCCGACACCTTTGTTTTGCTTTTGGCCGGGAGCGATGACGTCACTCGACACGCTCGGATCGACGGATGGGAGCCCATGTAAGAGAGAGAGGCTCGATACCTGACTAATTATAATAAAACACAGTATATTCTTGTCTTCTCACAGGTAAAGTTTGATGAAAGCTCTCCACGACTTTAAATGGGTTTATTTTGCTCTTTGACTTTTGGAGTTTCCAAATTTTTTTTCCATCTCTTGGTACTACAATACCCCAAAATGTGGTTTCCTTGTTAATTAATGGAATATTTCAGACGTCTCACGGCTTTTGCAATTTTTATAAAAACAAATTAAAAGGTACTTGCTTCTGGTTGGCACAGATCTGAAACTCACTTATAATGATTCTTTGTCATAACCATAGCTCTGCTAATAAAGGGCACTTGAATGAATGTTATACCATCCTGATCTTAGATCTTCGAGTGCATTCATTTTCCATCAAAATCTGGTCATCGGTAATCGGATCACTTTTTTATAAAATATTTAAATTTTGTTCCTCATATTTTTATAAAATCGAAGACGATTAAAGTCCTGATTCGAAAATGGCCGGATTTTAAAAACCCTTACCATTGGAACCTTTCGAAGGACGAGCGTCCTTAGTTAGACGCTGCTTCTGTCACTTTCGAGCTAAGCTGTTTAAACTAATAATTTCACCAAAAAAAAGGATAAAAAGTACATTAAACAGATGATTCGGGCCAATCTAGATAACTAATCTAGAAACTATACAAACTATCCAAGACAAGAAACAAATTTTGTTATTCTGTTTCTTTTCAAAGAAATTGGCAACGCAACGAATGTCAATTATACGGAATAATAAATTTATTTAAGCTCCTTATTGTACTTTACGAGTAGGAACTATAAGTACTCTCCAAAATTTGCAACACAATCATTCATTAGTTTTTAATCATTACATGTTTATTAAACTTTTTAAACCGTAAACTAATAACAGATTTGATCTTAAAATACTCGAATGTATAGTTTATGATATCAATCGTTTACTAGGATCGATGCGAATGCAATTGGCCATAATACCTGGATACAAATGAGGCAACAACAATGATTACAACTTGGTTTGTTTGCAGGACATCTATATACTGGACTCTGCTCCGAAGCCCAAGGCACTTTTCTAACTTTCTATATATTGAGGAATATCGGTGGGCCGGGTGATGCAGCTCCTTCAAAGTTTCGACTGAGCCTGCGGTAGGATAACGTCGCGCCACCAAGTAGGTCGCTGGAAGGCTCCCTCGTTGGTCATAAATTCATTCTGCAGATTCTCGTAGAGCAGTCCGTCGGCTCGGGCGATCACCGAGTTGAGGGCAAAGTCTGGTGGGGCGATGGCGTCCGCAATGCTCACGGCCACGTCCTTCAGTTTCAGGCAGCTGTCCAGCAGGAGCTGTCGCACTGCCGCCGCAAAGTCCTGGCCGGTTGCGAATCCACCCACATAGAAGGTGGTCATGTGCTTCTCCAGCAGCCACATGGCGTACACATGGAAGAGCAGACGGAGCACCGAGGCGTAGCTGTCCTCCACTTGCAATTTCCGGACATGATCGACGTAGCGGCTCAGAGCGTAGTACTCGGCATAGGCCAGGGACAGTTCCCGGGCTCCGGCCACTTGGGAGTTGTTCCGGGCGTCGAACTTACTGCCTCCGGCAGCCAACTGGGCCTCAACGTGGGCCGTGGTGTGGGCCATCAGGTGGCAGAGAAGCCACTCGTAGCACCTGAGGGAGACTGAAAGGAAAAGGATATTAGTTCTCAAATATATATTCCCACTCCGAAAAAAACTCACACTCCCAACTGGAGATGGGCGTCTTCTGGGCCAGGGAGGCGTATTTGAGGGCCAGGAGATCGCCGCGTCGCTCTAGGAACTTCACACTGCCAATGGGAGTCTCCAGCTCTTTGGAGCTCCATTGCCGGAGCAGCCAGTTGGAGGCCTGCTGGCCCAGGACATTATTGTCGCCCTCGTAGGTGCAGAGGGGATCGTGGTCGGTGCGCATCTGACCCAGTTTGGCGGCAGCCAGGTATCCATGACCACCGCACGCCTCCCGGGCCTCCTGAATGGCATCCCGAGCAGCCCAAGTTATCCGTGGCTTGGAGGCCGAGATCAAGGCATGGATCTCAGCAGCATTCTGGGTCTGTTAAAGGATAAAATTATTTTAAAAATTATACTCCAAAGAATGGTAAATCACTCACCAGAATATCGAAGCCATTGGAATCCGCCTGGGAACGGGCTATGATCTCCAGATACGTAAATGTCAGTTCCTCCACGGCTATTTTTTGCACACAAGCAGCCGCCAAGTAAGGGAAGATGCGGTATTGCTAAGGACAAAGGACATAGTTAAGGACATAATGTAAAAAAAGAATCACTATCACTTACATGCAGCTGGTACTCCAGGATGGCCATCTCCTCGCCATGGCGCTCCGGTCCAAATTGCTTCCGTACTGCCGCATAACGAACCGCGATCACGGCGGCACTGCAGAGCGTGTTGGCCGACTCCTGCATGATGCCTATCCTGCCGGCAGAGAAGCTCTCCAAGGCCGCTCCCAGGACCTTGCCCGGTTCGGTGAAGACGCTCTCGTAGACCCCCTCGGGTGTGACGTCACTGGTGCGATTGAGGAGATTGTCCCGCGGAATGCGATAGTTGGTGAAGACAACGAATCCATTGTCGATGCCATTCAGGCCACACTTCTCGCCGATGTCCCCGACCAGGACACCCGGATAGGAGAGCAGGGTCTTGGGGTCGCGAACGGGAATCAGGAAGCCGTGCAGTCCATGGTTCTGCCCGTCGGCCGTGTACAGGTTGGCGAAGGTCATGGCCACGGTGGCCGTTTTGCCCAGATTCCCGACCCAGCACTTGGCCGCCTCGAAGTCCGGGGTGTTGATCACAAACTCCTGGGTACTCGGATCGTAGGTGGCCGTTGTCCGGATGCTCTTCGTGTTGCTGCCATGGGACAGCTCCGTGATGGCCAGGCACGTGATCACCTCCCTATTCCAGGCCGCCTCGATATACTTTGTGTGCTTCTCGGTGCCCATTGCCCGGATGGCGTTGTTGAAGAGCCCCACGCCCAGAGCGATCTTCACCGAGAGGCTGGGCGAGTAGCAGGCCAGGGCCTCGTTGATGTACATGAGGTACTTGGTCTTGGCCGAGAAGCTCAGCTTCTCGACCTCCTTGGGCACCAGGTCCAGTTGCTTCATCCGGTTGACCTGCATGGCGCAGAGGCGCTTCTGCTCGTCCATGGGCAGGGTGCGAGAGGGGTGGGCAAAAAGAGGGTCATTCTCCAAGCGACGCCACACTTTGTACTGAAATTAGTTAAAGTTTTAGTTTTAATTTAATAAATTTATTAAGAATTTGTTTTTAAACTCCTACTCACTTTGATGCGCAATCCCTGTTCCTTTTCGAATATCAACCGAAGTCGTTTCCAGTCGAAGTTGGCTCTCTTGCGGTAGGCCGCCAATGGTCCGCCACTGGGAAGATCGGGAATAAAACTGGTGTCCTCATTGGCCATTGTGCGATTGGTTAACTATTTGGTTAAAAGAAAACGAAAGCAACCAGTCAGTGGAGCTATTAACGGTCAGGAGGCCCCACAACAAATGAACTTCCTAGCTGGCCTGCAAGCGCTTTTAAGTGGCCAGATATAAAACCCACAAGTGGAGCACTCGAACCTCATTATCTGGAAGTCTGAAGCCATATAAAGCCTAAAGTCGCTGAGGTAATAGGTTTTAGAGCAATATAAATCTGGTTTACAGTTTTGAAGCCACTGTTTGGAACTAAGGGTTAGGTTTGTGACACTGATAAAGGACTAGGAACGGTTTAGTGGGTTCAAAAACCAACCAGAGAACACTCTGGTAAAAAATTAACCCTTAAATAATTATTTTAAAATTTATAACTATCTTATCATTTTTACTATACAATGTTTGATTTATCAATGAAATGTGGATTAGTTACGTTGCAAGTATTGAGTCCTCAGGCAGAAAAAAGATAGTAATGACAATGAAAATGATATGCCTTCGAGAGTACTTAAAAAATTACAATATTATAGTTTAGTTGGCAAGAAAAAATTATAGAAGTTAAGAAAATAAAGCAAGCAACTTATATGCTGTCATTCTAGCTATAGTCCTTGCCACTTCTTCCCCAATTTCTATCAAAATAGACTGTGAAGGGTTTGTTTTGGAAACCCAAATATACATTCGATTGAAAAACCGCGAAAATGACCTCAAAGGCTCAAATTGATGCCGCCCGCATCGCTCGGCAGGTGAAGAAGAACTTTCCGCGCCGGAATTTCCGGGAAATTAGTTTCGACCGGGAGGTCATCCGGAAAGACATCCTGCCACGGTCTTATGACGAAGCCTGCCGACTCCGGGGCCCGGTGTTCGAGGCCCTGGAGGACGAGTTGCGCCGGGCCGGATGTACCATGCTGCCGGAGTTCCTTCACTGTCTGGCCTCGAAGGAGCAGGCGCTCTTCGAGAGTCTGAATATTCGGGAGCGCCTCTCCGACGACATGGCGCTGCTCTACAGAATCGTCAACATCCTGGCCGACGCGGAGCTGTCCGTGATTGTGAATAAGCATCAAGGACTGAAGATGTGCTTCTCCGGTTTCTTCGACACCATGCAGATACTGGAGCCGTACCGCCAGAAGTACGGATACGCCCTGAATTCCCTGAACGAGCACATCATCTCGCTGTGCCACAAAATTCACGGGCAGGAGCGGGACGCTGCCGAGCCCATTTCGAGGATCTACTACACCTATGCCACCTCTCTCATCAGTTCGGGCCAGCGCGTGAATGCCATTGACTATCTCCAGATCGCCATGAACTTAGTCCGGGGTCATGTCTGGACCGCCGAGCTGGGTATGCCCGCGGGCAGCCTCACCCTACACGAACTGGTGGCCCAAGATCTCGCCCGCCTGCTCCTCATCCAGGGCAAGGCCGTTGTGCGCCAGCAGCCCGAGGAGGCGGTGGCCATGGCCCGGCGGGCAACCGTCCTCATAGCCGAGAGTAAGTGTCCTTTGCCTTGAAAGGCAATGAGTCTAGACTACACTCCCTAAATCAGTTGGCAGGGAGAAGAACCTGGAGATATTCATCGACACCTTCTTGGAGAGGGCCAACTTTCTGATGGAGATTGGCAACTACAACTCGGCCCAACAGTGTCTCGACCAGATCCGCACCCAGATCCTGGCCTGCACCGAGTATCGGTTCATCAAGCTCAACATTAAGTATTATCTGTTTCAAGGACAGTGCTATGAGGTGTAAGTTGGCATCTAAGATTACATTTTTTTATAAACTTTACAAATATGCTTTTCGTCAGCTTTGAGGTCGTGGATAAAGCCATTTCGAGTTACAAGAGAGCCCTGCGCCTTTCACGCCTCTACACGCACAAGGACCTGGAGGCTCAGATCCTTCTGTATTTGGGAAAAATCTTCGCCAAGGACACCCAAATGACGAGCATTGCCAAAAAGTGCTACGAGCACGCCAAGCGCATTTACGTGGACTTCAATGACCAGCACAAGCGCAAGATGGCCAACTACCTGAAGGCCAAGCTGATGGCTGATGAGATCACCCCCCTGTACATGGCCATGTTGAAGGCCTCCACCACGAGGTACTGTGCCTTCTTCAACCTGCGACAGTGGAAGAACCGCTGTCGTCCCTTCTGGCACCATCTTGGCGACGAGATCATCAAACAGGAGCGGGACAGTATCTACTGTCTCCTCGACGAGGAGAAAGAGGATATCGTAAGAGGGGATAGTATAGTCCTGTAAAGCACTATTGATGTTGTTTCTCCTTTCCAGGTCCGCGATATAGACGATATTGAACTGAAAACCTATAGACTGGAGGATGGTGACATTTAATCCTCAACCTCTGGTTCGAGTTTTATTCTCAATTGTGAAAATTATATTCGTTATTGCTCATTAAATTAGTTTGGCAAGTAATAACTTTTTTTTTAGATAATCTAATGATATAATGGCTTAAAGTATTTTTATAGTCATTATCACAATTGATAGTTAAGTTGGCACGTCCCCAGCAAATGTCTAGGACGTGTCTGGTCTGGGGATTTCTACTTTGAAGAGGTCTCATAAAAGCTGCATATATCGAAGATTATCAAATCGGGCGACGATTCATGAGTCAAAGTACTGCATGAATTTATTGAACCCCGATATCTAAGCTATTTGATTACGCACTCGCATTCCACGTCAATCTCAAGAATAAAAATAGAGCGCCAGACCCCCTGGCTCTTCGCCCAGAAGCTTCGAACATGAGGCGGTCATGCCGGTAATTAAATAACAATGGGGATCATGGATCATTAAGTGGGATGTTTGACACTCTGCAAGAAAGAGGCCTACTTCATTGAGTTTTTGTGGGAAGTGGTTATTGACTTTCTAGAATTACACGAGAAACTGCCACTTGAAGTTTCCGAGAAATTGCAGGAAAACGTTTATGTTTCATAAACAGCTCCTTCAAATCATACCCCATTTTAAATAAATGGTCGTGTCACCTTTGGAAGTAATACCCTTGTTGGATTGCTCAGATATGAATTGGAACAAATTCGCCGGATCGATGACAATTATCGACTAATTATGACAATTAGCAATAATTATAACAGTGAGTACACAATCGCAGCGATAAGTTTATATTGTCTAGGTTCGGGTATTTGCGAATCGTTGGCGAAAATGCCGAGGGACCGACCATAAAACTGGTTTTATGGACTTCTCAGAAAGTTTACTGGCTCACCTAATTAGCACGACTCGATTCACAATCTCAGATATGTGTATATAAGTATTACGTACTTGGGCAGAGGAGTCCCGGGACAATCTCATTTTTTTGCGTAATCACAAAGAACACGCTCCACTCCAAATTGTTTGCTTACCCTCGACAGTGGGTCTTTTTGTTTTCAAGTAAAAAAAAAAAAAAGGGGAACAATGTGAAAGATTTGAAATGAAAATTAGAATTTCCAAGTCTCAAGATCAGGGGCGTTGTTGCCGAGTGTGTCAGCCACAGCCGGAAAGAGCAAATATGTTTATGAAACGGCAGAAATTCAAACAAACTGGAATCCAAATATAAAAAAATGCTGAAAAAACCCCAGAAACTGATAAGCCTTTGGCGAAAAGTTTCAACAGCACTGGGCCCCCAAAAGAGCCAGCTATTGGCTTACGTGAGAAGGCCAGGTGTGCTTGTAATGGCCAAAACCTATTATCTTTGCGTGCCACGGCGGTTGTTGTCACAATTTGTTGGTCAGCCACCCGCCGGAGTGTGGGATCTGTTTGTGTGTCAACCTTGAACGTGAAAATAGCCGGGGCATTTATTTATATACTCTTCCCTTTCGATAAATTGGTGCTGGAGACTGACGAGTCTGTTTTTTTTTTTTTTTTATGATTTATAATGCAATTTGCCACGGCTAATTTCACTTTTATTTACCCAGCCTGCACTCGGGCTCTGACAAATTAGAGCACAATCAACACTCCAGCACAGAGGGCCCCTGAATTATGACCACAATACGCCCAATTGAAACTGATATCATGCTACAGTAAAGGGTCGCATGTGGGGATATTAATAATCTTAATATTCAGAGTAAAAATGTATCCAGAGTTTGACATTTCTGAGGAAAGAGATTTTGAAGAACAAGATTCTATCTAATCACCATAATCTATTGATTGCAAATCTTGATTATCGTATAGCGTGTTGGAAATGAGTCACAAAAATTACTTTAATTTCAAAGAAAATTTGTAATCACTCTAATCAATACAGAGCAGCACTATTAATAATTCCTTGGCCAGACTCTCCAGGGACTCTCCACTGTACCGAAGGGCACACCCTGTATTCCTTTTGTTTGGCAGGACTCGGGGCTACCGCCCGGTCTCATATTACATCACCAACAAGTAGGTAATCCCGGTTTTGGCCCAGAAGGCGGGAGAGAGAAGAAAGTCAGAATCGGAGTCAGGGCCACGTGAGACTGCTTGTGTTTGTTGTGGCTAAGAGTGTGAGTGTGAGGCAACCTGTGGAGCCTCTTCTCCGACCCGCCCTAATCTTTCTCCCGCTGGAATGCCTTCTGTTCTGGTTAGTTTCAAAAATTGAAAACTCTTAGCCCGACTGAGTTCATAAAAACAAAAAACAATTAAAAGTATATATGTATCTAGATACACACCCACACGCGGAATTGGAAGGCAGCAGAACAAAAACAACAACCGGCACACGAACCGAACCGGAGAATCGGAGACACGAACCGACACGGCCAACGGATGGGAAGCGAATGAATGCGAGCTGAGCGAGAAAATCGTCGAATAATTCAAATTACACAGAGAAAAAGATATAAAGATACATATCTTGAGGTATATATATATAAGAATATATATATTTATGAATAATAAACTATAATTGTTTAAGGTTGTGCAGTAAAAACGCTTTAATTATAGATTTATGGATATTTTTTTGTGTAATATAAATAATAGAGTTTATAAAAAATAATATTAAATATTCTGTAACTGATTTCAATATATTTTTAATATATATTCTTTCTTTGAAATATATAGTTTTATATAGAAGAGTCTAATTATTTTGTTCAGTGCAAAATGGAACCCTACGTGCGTTTCATAGGGGCTAACCTAACACTCTCGCTCACAAGCTGGGTGAATGGCTGGAGGGGTCGAGGGGGTGGCCGTGGGTGGAGGGCGGAACAGGTCGATGAGAGCAGCATGCTGGCCAGCACGCTGGTTAGCTCTTCCTCTTGCCCTCATGAAGCTCAATGTCAAGTGGCGGTGCCAGCCGGCCGGCATCGGTTCTCATTTTTGCCAGACTCACCGCATCCGAAAGATACAAAAAAGAGTGAGAGCGGCCATGAGCGGGTTCTGGGATACAGATACAGATACAAGATACTGGAGGTTTGGCTAAGAGAGCTCCGGCTAACAGAGCTCTGTTAACTTAACAGGGGAGAAAAGACAGTTTGATTTTTAAAAAGTTTCTTTTGCTTCCGTTAGGGTTTAAAAAATTGGAGAAAAAAGATTTAAACTTTAGATTATATAATTTGAAATATTAAATTAATGTTTTATTTATAAAATTAATATTTTTTGCTTTCTTTTTTTAGCATACCCCGATAAATAAATGTAAGCTAAAGAGAACCTATCCTGCTTGCGCCTGGGGGTATGCTATACAATTTTCAAATTATTTCTTTCGGCTGAAAGGACTATTGAGAGAATAATACAAAATGGGCATAACATAAATATTTGCGTCTTCTTGACGATTTTTTTTTAAAGAATTCTCTAGAAAAATAATAAAGCAAATTTTATACATATTTAAAACGTCAACAGTTAAGGCCGTGTGCTGAAACAATAAATCAAGAGAGCCCCACCCTCCATCTAAAAAAATATACAAAACACCAGGCTTTCTCATATTTGATTTATTTATCATTTTGCGGTCTTTTTCTTGTCGAACGAGATGCAATATCAAAGTGACCAACATATGTAATTTGATTAGGATTAGTGTCTGCTAATTGGTTACGATTGCCAATTTATTATTTTCATCGTAGCCTGTTCGATTGACGTTAATTAAATTACTAATTTGACTTGGTTATACAAAGCACAGATGCACGGTAAGTATGTGTGTATGGGCCATTGGCGTGTGGGACAGTGGGGGGTCGTAAATCGTATAAAAAACAGTATTATATCCGTAACTAGAGTTTGGCAGCTGAGAAATCAACCGAATATCTTGTCGAAACAGACGTGGCAGTATGGCTTGTCCTTTTGCTCCTTGAACGTTCCCTTGTTCAGTTGCTTCAAGCAGAAGGCGCAGACGAAGTGTTCCGGATGGAATTTCTTGAACATGGCCGTAATGCAGCGTCCGGTGATCGGTTTGGAGCATCCGGCGCACAACGATCCGCGCTTCGCGTGGTAGTGGGTCTCGCAATAGGGCAGTCCCTCGTGGTCAAAGAAAGATCCACCCTGGAATGGCTGCCGGCAGTCCTGAAAAAAGAAGAAAAATAAATCAAATTTATATGTCAATTTAAATTATGATATGGTAATATTTAAACAAAGAAAATGTCTGCAAATAGTTCTTGTGGTGTTGGTTAATAGAATTCGTACATATATGGCCTCAACCAATAGCCGTATCTTGGCCAATTCATCCAATATTCATCCGATTTTTGAGCGGAGTACCTTCAACGAATTGTATTTCAATTCCCTTTCATTCTGCATCAAAGTCTAGGAACAAAATTTTGGATCGATATTTTTCATATTTTTCTGATGGAACCCCTTGCAAAATCCAGGTTTTCCACAAATGGCCCCAAACAATAGCTGTAACTTGGCCACTTTTCATCCGAATATTGAAAGGAATACCTCAAACGATTTGTATTTCGATTCCCTTTCATTCTGCATTGAAATCTAGGAACAAAATTTTGGATCGACATTTTTCATAATTTTCTGATGGAACCCCTTGCAAAATCCTGGTTTTCCACAAATGGCCGCAAACAATAGCTGTAACTTGGCCACTTTTCATCCGAATATTGAAAGGAATACCTCAAACGATTTGTATTTCAAATCCCTTTCATTCTGCATCAGAATGTAGGAACACAATTTTCAATCCATATATTTTCTAATTTTTTTTATGAAGATCCTTTCCCAGTCTAGGTATACTGACTACTTTTAAAAGACCCCCAACCAAGCTTTAATTTTTTATGAAATTTCTTATAACAAATTTTCTTTCCAAATGCAGTATATGACAGAAGGAACCGGTTACTGCGCCATTAGATCAAAACTAGAAACAATCTCTTGGCACTTGACATTCGTGCATATATGTGTTTCGGATATGAAAACATATTAGAGGTATGAGGATGATGTATTGTGGGCCAAATGGCTTCTGCAGTCGCAGTCTGAGGTTAATTACGACCATAAATTAGTTGCCATATAGCATGACCGACCAGCAAGCCGATCAAGAGTCGTCAACATCATACTCGCTGTGCGAAATTTTACGCCTGACCTGAAAAACCTAATTAGAATTTTGACAAACACAAAAGTGTCGGATGGACCTGGCCAGTACCCTGGGCCCACTGTGCCTGGGCTCTGGTTTTCGGGCTAATTGAAAACGAAAAGTTAACATTTCAAAAACACTAGAAGCGCAGAAGTCTAAATATGATAAATATACGGGGGAGAGGACCGGCCAAAGACATTTGTTTTAATCCCATTTTATTTTTTGGGTTTTTGGAAAAACATTTCAACAGCGAGCGGCGAGCAGCAACAGCAACAATTGTCTTAAGACAATAACATTTTGCGCACGCTTTTGGCCAAGTTCCAACCAAGTGAATGGCCAGCCAGGGTCGGGGGAGTGATAAAGAAAGGGGTGGTGACGGAGGACGATATCATCGAGGCGGCAAACAGCAATCGGGCCATGGAGAGAAGGACCATTGAGAACTTGATATGTGCATACGGGGGAAGAACTATTTTCGGTTCTCACCTCCTCATAACCAATCAATCATTCCATAAACAACAGGTGCAGCGATTTCCCTTGAAAATTTTAACAAAATTTTCCTCGTTGATTGTTGTGAGTGCTCTTTGCCATATAAGTGGAGCATGGCAACAATAACAAAATCAAATAATCAATATCAGTGTGAACTAAAAATACAACCCAAGTATGTGGCACACATTTCTTCAATCAATTGGAGAAATTCTACAACGAAAATACTATATAGTGAGTATATATTTAATGCATTTCTGGTCTATTTTTGGATAATATATTTTGGAAAATACTTTCAGCCATTAATCTTTGAGAATCTAGTTTAGCTAATCAATCCAATTAACACCCTGGGATTCCCATAAAGTCTAGGCCATAAACAGTGCGAGTCCTACGTCTAATATAGACAGATATATGGCCAAGCAGATACTATATGTAAGCTCTATAATGCCGACTAGAACGTCAGCAACGAAAATAGTCTCAACTAGGAATTTAATTGCTCGCGCTAATCGGAATCTATTCCACAATATTGTAATTTGTTTGGCAACAACAATGGCAACAGGAAAGAAATTGCGGGGGTGTGACAGGCGCAGAATCGTATGTCAAGGCCAGCGCACTGACACTGACCCTGACACGAGGTCTGCCTCCCCCCCCCCAGCCGCGTATACACGGCGTGGGAGGTGGGCGGTGGGTGGTGGTCGGTGTCTGAGGGTCACCGTCACCTTGAAAAGTTATAAAAGCTTTACAACTTTTCTCTCCCCTCTTTCTTTCTTGTTTTGTGTTGTTTTGTTTATTTTTTTTTTTTTAATGTTTTTTTTTAATATGTAATTATTAAAATTTTATTTACAAAAACAAATTACAATATTGTTGCTCATTTTCATAAATGAATTAAAATTTAAAAAGTACCTATTAACTTAAGCCTACAAAAATTGCATAGAAAGAGTTCAACGAGTCAGTTTTGGGCCGGGTCAGGGGCAAAGGGGCAAAGACCATCATAGAGGGTTCAAAAAATCATTTCTCCAGCGGCGCCTGCCCCCTTTCTTCTACCAAAAAAGGGGTGGGCCAGCTGGGGGTACTAAGTGGGACTGGGACTGGGGTTGCTGCTGATGATGTTGCTGTTGCTGCTGTGTGTTGCTGTTGCTGTTGTGCCTGTTGCTCCTAGACCCGCAACGAAAATAGACCAAGACGGACGGCGGGCAGCTGTTTGTTAATTTTTTTTTCTCTGTTTTTTTTTTGCCCACAATTCTCTTCATGATGCTGATTATAAAAAATAAAAAGTGGCACGCAGCTAGATACAAAAATGTATCTAAAACTGCCACCACCACCGGGTCTATTTTCGTTTGGCTGCTGAACTTCAGCAACAAGTTTTGGTGATGCTGCTGATGCCGATGCCGCCGCCTTATTCCTCCTCATCAACGCCCACGCACTGTGGACAGACGGGCTTGCCCTCCATGGCATAGAAGGATTTGCCGCGCACGGCCTTCTTGCAGTCCTAAACAACAAAAGGTCACACCAGAAAGGTTAAGGTTGATGCCAAAAGAATGGAAATAGATATAAGAGTTCAAGTGCTCCATAGATTCAAAAGATTGTTTTTGAATCTTTAGAGGCATTAGAAGAATAGTTAGATCATAAACCTACCCTGCAGACGAAGCAGTCCGGATGCCACTGCGAGTTCAGCGCCGAGATGTAGTTCTCCATGATGGCCCGGTTGCAGCCATTGCACTTCGGGGCGAACATCTCGAAGTAGTCGTTGCGGCAGTAGGGCTTGCCATCGCGCTCGTGGAAGCCCTCCTCGCCGAACTGCTGGCCGCACTGGGCGCAGAAGAAGTGCTCCGTGTGCCAGGTCTTGTCCAGCGCCGTGACGCACTTGTCCAGGATGGCGCCGTTGCAGTAGGCACAGCGTGGGCTAAACAGATTGTGGTAATCGGGCTCGCAGTAGGGGAAGCCGTCGCGCTCAAAGAAGTTGCGGGTGCCCAGCTCCTGGCTGCAGTGGTTGCACGTAAAGTGCTCCGGATGCCAGGTCTTGCCCAAAGCGGTGATCACCTGGCCGACAATCGGCTTCTCGCAGGCATTGCAGCAGCCCTTCTGTACAGTGTTGACTCCTTGGCGACTCATATTGGCCTGTAGGTTTCCTAGCATAGAATCCAACTGATCCTCGCGACTGTCCTCGACGATGGTCGTCTCCTCGATCGTCTGGGTGAGATGTGCCTGTTGGCTGCCCTTGTTCGGTCTGGCGTAGTCGGTCACCGTCTGGTGTTGCACCGTCGACGAGTGTTGCTGGGAGTGGTTGTTGCCTGTTGCTGTTCCTGGTCCGGTTCCGTTTCCGTTGCCGATACCGTTGCTTCCGTTGCTGACCTGCGAATGGTTAAAAAGTGTATCCCAATTAGTTCCTTCGATCCTTTCTCCAAATTCCCAGTACAGTTCTGTGTTCTGTGATCTTACGTCGATGTGCCTGCCGCGACTGAATCAAAAGTTGTGCGAGCGCTAGTACAAAAACTTTTGCTTTTAGCCGCCGCCACAAAAAAAAAAATCAAAATATCGAAAATAATGTTTCTCTTCCTCTTCCCACAGATTCTCCTGCCCCCCAGCCGCATCTGTGTGCGTCCGTATCTATGTGTATGTGCTCTGTATCTGTGTGTGCCTCGTTGCGCACGACGCTCTCCTCATATGCATAGCATTTTTCTTCTACGTTGACGTAGTTTTCGTTCATTGCCAAAAATACGAACGCCTTCCAACTGGCAGGCGGGCGCAGAGTGGGCGGTGGCCAGGGGGCGGGGATTCTCCTCTGGCCACCGCCTCAGTCTGCAGATTCACGGTTCTGCCTCCCCTGTGTGTGTGTGCGTCGTGTGGGTGAGCCTCGATCTTGTCTGTCGAGTCTCCATTTCAATATTCAATTTTTCTTTCATAAACTTTGCCTTTTCATTGGGCCCGTTACTAAGTAGACGGCTAATTGAGCGTCCTACAATTTTTGGCAAGGGCAGGATCAGCCCCCATTAGGGTGGACAAATTAGAGCCCATAATTCTACTGAAATATTTACATTTCTGGATATTTAATTATAAAAGGTATTATAAAAGTTACTAACTTCCCTAAACTTTACGATTTATAAGCATAGTTTAATAGTTTAATGGTATTCTGATTTTTTTTAGCATAGTTTAATGGTATTCTGATTTTTAAACCATTTTGCTTTAAAAATATTCTTTAAGTCTTAAACCAGACTCAATAACATCGTAGATCTTTTAATAATAATTTAATATTTTTATTAATCTCTATTATTATTAAAGAATAAGTAAACATCCTTGCCAAATATATATATTTTTTATATAATGTTTTATAATATTAGAAAATCTATAAATCTATCTAAAAGACAATTTATTAATTTTTTTTTTTAATTTTTTTTATCTGATTATCAGTTTTTAACTATTTATTAACTTTTATGTCTCTCAGGTCATCAATCAGTCATCCCATGATTGTAATTGACTTAAAGGCCTTTCAATCGGCAAACGTTTTTGAAAAATAAAAGATAAATAAAATATAAGAAATATTTAAAATCCTTATACCAGAAATATTTCAAAATAATTTATAATTTCTATTCTAGAATTTCATATCTCATAAGTCTATCTCGTCATGAATTTTTTGTGAATCCCGCCCTGGCCGCCCAACTCTCGCCACTGGCCACTTCGCTCCTGTGTCCTATTGGCTTCAGTGTTAGCGGGTTCCTCCTATTCAATATTATCTTTTTGGCTATTTTAAGACCCAAACCGAACACAACGCAGAGCACAGAGTGTGGAACCGTGGAGATGGTCGCCTGGCGTGGAGTATAAAAACCGACGTCGAGCGGCCGGCGGACAGGATTTCCCCATAAAAAGTGCATGAGCGTGTTTGGCACACGCTTCCAGCTGTGGCCAATGAACAAGGATACGGGGCTTGGGGGAGGGACTGGGACAGGAAGCGGGCACGCAGGAAATCTCGATCAGGGCTGGCGGGAAAATTTAAATGCGAATGCGGTTTTGGACAGCAGATGATGGAAATGAAAGGCCAAACAGAGTATATCAGAGACACACACCCTCCCATACAGAGATCGCTGGGGCTATGTGGCTGAAGAAATGAAGGAAAATAAAATAAAAAACGCTTTCAAAAATAACCATGCAAATGATTTGCAATGAAAAACTATAGCAAGAGCGGCACTGTGGAAAAGCGTTGACACGAGAGAGGGGCGGGGTTAAGGATAGAGGCCAGAGGGCGGAAGTGGGGGCGGCCGAGTGTCCGTATGTGGGTTGGAAAAGCGCTGGGAAAATCCTACGTGCCGTGTGCAATATTGTTTATATCCGAATATAATATTATTTTCTTCTTTTTTCGCGCTTTTCCCCGCACACACACACCAAAGCACTTAGAAGGAGATGGCCTGAGAGGCTTTCCTATTTAATTTTCATATCAACAAAAGTCACGGACACGCCTTGTTCCGCCCAGCCCTCACTCCCCCTCGGTCGACCGGCGAGTGGCAGAAAATTGTTAATGATATTAAATAATTAACAGGCCGACCTCTCATATACAGATCTTATGTGCCCGCCGCCTGCCTGCCATTCGTCAATGACATTGAATTGCAATTTACTCGAAAAACAAGAAAGTCGGCACTCGAGTGTCTGCTTGATTGCAGCCAAAGGCTAATTCTGGCTAAGACTGCCAAGAATGCAAGCATTTTCCACTTGATAATTATTAATTAATTAATGCGAAAGGAATAACAAAGTGACAAACTGCCAATTGGCTGCATTCGTTGATGGCAAGTCGAGAATTCTGGGAAGGATAATAGGGTGCTGCATAATTTCTGTTTTATAATTTTTATTTTTTATTAAACCATAAATCTATATACTTAATGCCACATTAAGATATATATAATAAAATAAAATAAATCACCTTGTCTAAGGCAACAGAATATCATTTAAATACTTTCGCTTAGCCGACTGTCAAAAGAAATTAGATTTATTTCAAGATGATATTGCTGATTTTTTAGATAAATATTTAAGTTTTAATGGGAAATTATTTATGGCATGTATTCCCTTGATAAACAAAGTCCCTTCAGGCCATGATTGATGCCTTCCATTAACGAATCGGAGCCAGCGACAGGAAACTTCCCCCCAGCCTTGACCCAGATCCATTGAAATGAGGGAAAGGAGCAGCCGGACTGCAGTATTTTAAGCTCATAAAAAGCAAAAATAAGAAACAATATAAAAAGCGACCGTATAGGATGCAAAAGACATCTGCTGAAACACATCATCCCCAAAGGCGATCCATTCAAGATGTCAGAAAGTTCGAAAAACAAATGTCGGACATGTGAGAGGCGCGGAGTGTACCTCCGAGTGAGAAACAGGCTAATCCCAATGAGCGGAAACAATATTGTTTTTAATGTCTAGTAGTTCGTCCAAGGAACTCTGCAGTGCACGGACAATAAAATGAGTGTTTTGTTTACTCGATTGCCAGCCCATTTGATTGATGACTTAATGAGAAAGTTATAGCCGGATTATAGATCCCATGTGGAAGTAGGAAGCGCTGGAGGAGAGCTTTGGCGCCGTGTGCAATAAATCCCCGAAATGCGACAATCACCTATGTTTGCCATCATAATCGGACTTCATTAGCCCAGTCGATTTATGTGGATCATAAAAATATATAACACGGCACGGCCCACCTTCGCAGCGCCTTGGCGCTGATGTCAAAGTCAAGACCTCATCCGGACGACCCAAGGGACGACCATCGTCGTCAATGGGCGATCGAGACTGCCATTAGATTCGCTCGGCTGACATGCGTCACTCGATTTGCGATGATAAATCTGTTCAGTTTATGGTCTTTATTACCAGCAGCATCAGCGAGCGTTGGGGTGTCGGCTGCTAAAAATATCCCAGCAGATAATAGAAAAGCCGGAAAGCGGCAGGTGAAAAGTACAAAGCCTCCGACCTCCTCATGCACGTCGATCGGACGCTGTTCAGAGTGAGCGTGACGCTCCGACAGGTGAAAAAGTGAAAACATTTGCGGCATTCGCAACAAATTATTAACAAAAGATACACATCACATAGTTTAATTGGGAATAAGTCTTAGTGATTTCCAAATATTTATCCAGAAAACACATAAGCGGTGGGTGATTAAACCCAATACTAATAATCTTAATTAATTAAAAAGCAAACACCCATTTTTTTAGAAATTAAAACTCTTTTTTGAACATCTTCTTATACTATTATCTCATAATTTAATCAAACAAGGCCATTCTTAAACTATTTATTTAGTTTATCTTTTGAAATTCTTGCTGAGACCTCATCTCTTATCATTTTTTTAGTTTTTAGATCTAATACCAAGAACTAAGAATTTTTTAAGAAGAAAGAGTCTGAGTCTCATGATCTGTGACCTCTTAGAGACCCTCTAATTCCTATCAAACCCTACAGAGTCTCTCCAAAACTCACCTTAAAATCGGATAGGGATGCCATCAGGTCGTCCAGCTCCTTGGTGGCCTGCGACGTGTATGCCTGGTGCACCTGTTGGCCCGGAGCAGCGTGGTTGGGCGTGTACGAGTCCTTCTGCTGCACTATCTGCTCCTCCACCGTGCCAACTGCAAAGCCAAAGAAAAGAGCAGTAAGTAATCACATCTCAGGAGGATAAGCGGTATGATGGATAAATACCTGGACCATCGGGACCCGTCAGCTTCTCCGTCTTCGTTTCACGCACCGTGATGGTGACATGGCGTCCCGGCGTCGGTGATTTGTGTGCAGATCTGTTGGATAAATAGGATCAGCGTTAATCCCCGTATAAGTTGGAGGATTTGTTTAATGGCTCACCCATTGGGCACGGCATAGATGTGGGCATTGTCTAGCTCATTCAACAGGCTGTCCATGGTGGGACGCTCCTCCACGGTGGCATAGCTGTTGTAGGTGTTGTACTTCGAGACTGGAGTGCTGTAGTTGGCTGGCACATCGACTTCTGCAACGAATCAATATTT
The DNA here is from genome assembly GCA_035047585.1 of Drosophila monieri. Taxonomy (NCBI): domain Eukaryota; kingdom Metazoa; phylum Arthropoda; class Insecta; order Diptera; family Drosophilidae; genus Drosophila; species Drosophila monieri. Next base: position 5,112,297 of record JAWNPJ010000079.1, on the reverse strand, counting down.
ACTCCGCACTCTTTCAAGGATAGCTCCTCCGACTTACCCTTCTTGTCCGATCCATTGTAACGAGCATTTTGCAGATCCTGCAGCAGAGAGTCCAACTCCGAGAGTCCCGAGTTTCCTGCCGCCTGCCGTGGCAGGGAGCCCTGATTGGCGTAACCAGGAACAGCCGAGGTGCCATTGAACTCTCCCCCCGTTGGTGATCGAGTCTCCACGGTGTAGTGGTCCTGGTACTAAGGAATACAATGATTTTCAGTAAAAACAAGGATCAGGCTATTGGTTTCACTCACCACCTGGGGCTGGGCCTTGCCCCTCAAGCTACCGTAACCGGGAGTGTTGTCCACATACTGCTGCTGCAAGGGCTGTGACTTGGGCTGGACTGTGCCATATTGTGGCTGAGGTGGCTGTGGATGGCCTGGCACGCTGTTTTGCAGGTCGGCTAGGAGAGCATCTGCAAGGATAACACAAGGAACAAAATTAATTTTGAATATCATTTTAAGGAGATCTAATAATTCTTAATCTCCACCCAGATTGTCGTAATCCCCATAGTTGGCCATTCTGCTTCCGGACTTCCTCTGGTATTTTCTTTCCAAATTCCTAGCTGCGGCCGCTTGTCACTTGGCACCTCTGACGCATAGCTCTGTGATAACTGAGCGGAGAACCTTTAGGTGACACACATAGCTCCGGACAAAAGTTCCAGATAACGTTTTGTTTGCTTTCTCTTGTCTTGGCCCGATCTTGGTCGTGGTTGTGGTCTTGGCTAGGCCAGTGGTTGAAATTAAAAGCTTATAGGGCTGTGATGTTAAGGGAATCTTAGCTGCCTGAGTGGCACTTGAACTTGGCACTATTCCCACACATCTTAACCCCATAACACCCACTAGCCACTTGTCCATTCAAACTTACCCAAACGTCTCTCAAACGCCCCCACCTTAAAGCAGTCGCTGAGGGGTGAACTGTGGAACGACGATGATATCAGTTTCGAAGGCATTTCACGCACTTTATTTGGCCAGAATCGAAGGTATCGAAATGGTTCGTTTGATTCGATTGCCTTGGCGGTTTGCTGCTAAACGTAGTCTGGACCACTATAAACGGCAGTTAAGTTAAATATTTTCACCAGCCATCCAGCATCCACCAACCACCAACAATAACCGAAAGTTCAGTTGCCAACTGACCAAACTAAAGCACTGAAAACTCAATCAATTGGCGGCCAAACAAAGTCTGGCCAAAGAGACACCCACACTGCAGTCCAAAACTAGCCAAACACAGAGGGGTGATTAAAGATACATATATATCGTGAATATATATAGTATGGGAGGAGGGGAGGCAGAGGAGGCAGTGGAGGCAGTAGCACCAACATCTACACACAATTTTTGATTCAGTTTAGGTGGGACGAAGTTGTCGAACGGGCTAAGAGTCGCACCAAGTCATGAGAAATGGCATCTAAGCGATGGCATAATATTTGCCAGGGTATGAGTGTTATTCAAGACAGTAAGAGAAATTAGTATTCATTTTAATTTAATAATAAAATATATTATTTTTGTAATAGATCATAGCTGGATAGATCTAAAGATCTTTGAAATCTTCAACCTCTTAAAAGAGAAACACTTCTTTCAGTGTACATTTTTGCCTTAAAAACATATTATTTTTGATAATTTCCATTTTGTTTGCATTCCTTAAGCTTTTTTTTAAAAAAAAAACTATAATAGTGATTATAAATGATTGAATCAAGTATTGGGAGGAGTACTCTCCAGGTTACTTTGAGGTGTGCCGAAGGTGTCTCTAATGCCCCTGTCACCCCATCTCGCACACGGAAAAGACATGACAGCTGGCGATTAAGCCATAAGGCTAGAAAATAAATCAACACGAGAGTTCAAATGTTTCTTTTTTTTGGGGAAAATAGAGGAAAAGGCACACCTGTAACTGGGCCAATGCCAAGAGAGAGAGCGACCAGATTGAGAGAAAAACTGGGGAAAGCTTTTCACTCACTTTGAGTGGAAAATAAAAAGGTGTGACGCCAATTCATAACAAGAGGGTGATGGGTGCTGGGTGCTGGGTGATGCTGCGATCATACATACATATAGACATTTTGCATTATTGGGAATGAAAATCGGGCAAATTATTTCGCAATATTTTTAAAAATAGTCCCAAACCGAGAGATCGAACATGTGGTTGACGAGAAAATCATTGAGACCACCATATGTGGGTACTGCCCGTACTCCCGATTCCATGAAATACGGTCTGGGGTGGAAAAGGGGGTGTCTATATGGAGTCTATATATAGGACAGGGCAGGGTTATCAGACCGTCACGCTTCAGTGGGTCAACATGGAGAAGAAAGACGCTGAACCGAGCCGAGAAGTGAGATTTTTTTTAGTTTTGAAAAGGAAGCAAATCATAAATTATTCATTTCTATTTTTAGATCAAGTTTTAGTTAGTTGGTTGATTAATCAAGACTTCTGAGAGGATTAAGAAATGAGAAAAAAATAGGAATATCTATTGGTTCTCTCTATTGGAAATATTTCATTTAAAAGACATTTTTTATATTAGTTTCATGGACTGCAGTGGCAGAGGCATCTGGCTTGATTAAAATGCAATTAAAATCAATTAAGAGCCACCATAAAAGTTGTCAGCCGCCTCCCAGCAGTTTGTCAATGGCCTGGGCCTGGTGGAGTTCAACTTAAGTCACTTTGGGCCTCAGTTCGATCGGAGAGGAGGCTGGCAGCTCGTGACAGCTGCTGGAATGGCAATGACAACTGCAGTCTGGTGCTGCAGCAGCGGGGGGTGGCGAGGGAGCGTGGGTGAGAGGGCAGGTAGAGGTATCTCTGCTCGCGAAAGTGTCTCTGCTTCTTGTTTGTTTGCGGGAAATTGTTGTTGTTGACATTGTTGCATATTTTTTGTTTATAGCTCGTTTTGGGGAGCACTTTCGATTTTCATTTCGGCGTCTTGTTTGCGGTTGTTGTTGGTGTTTCTGGCTATTGATATTGCTGATCGATTGGGGGCTGCCTTAATTAAATTCTTCACAAGCACACACACACACACCACACACACACACAAAGACACTGACACCCGCGAATCAACAAAAATGTTCACAGACGAACAGCAGCGGCCGCAGAAATTATTTTGGCTCGGCAAAATCTTAAAATCAACTGAACAAGACGCCCGCCAACAAACGTCTCTGAAGCTGCACGCCTTCGTTCCACTCGAGCACTGTCACAGTGGATGGTTTTGGCTATTTAGCAGGCAAAATATGTGCAAGTTATCTAAAATATTTGTTTATAATTCTTATGATTTTTGTGGCTAAATTTTTGTTCTTAAGCTATTAATGGCTTATAATTTATTTATTTAAATATATTGAATAAATAATTATAATCTATAGCTAACATCTTCAACATCTAATTATAGATTATATTGAAAAATATCCTTGTTTTGACATTTAAAAAATACATTAAATCAACTATTATGAACTCTCATAAAAAATCATACACTTTTGTATATTTCTTGAATATTTTTTTATAATTTTTATGATTTTTAGCTTAATTTTTCTTATCTAACCTAAGCTTTGGTTTTATTTTCCACATTTATTAATTTTCTATAATTTTTTTATTTATTTTTATAATTAATAATTCTAATCTACAGCTTACATCTTCAAAATCTAATTAAAGTTTATATTAAAAAATATTTTATTTTGAAATATTAAGTTTCTTACATTGCAAAATCAACTATTATGAACTCTCTAACAAAAATCATTCACTTTTTTATATTTCTTAAATGATTTATTAATTTTTATATAATTTATTTATTTAAATATCTATATTAAATAATTTAATAATATTAAATAATAGCTTTGTTTTGAAATTTCAACAAAATCAACCATTGTCCATGCACTCAATTTACACTCACTCTCGCACTCATTCACTCACTTTTCTGAGCACAAGTTTGACTCAATTACAAAACACTTACAACATAAACAGAAGCCAGAAGTGTTGAGTAATTTTTGCCATTTGTTGATGCGTGGGTGTTGGTGTCGCATAGACATTGGCGCCACCTGGCGTCCACCTTTCGCAATAGCCGTTCCACTCTACTTTGAGTGCGAATGTATTTCTGTTATTCATGAATATGTTTTGTTTTATTTTTTATTTTTTTTTGAGGATGAATGAGTCACTTGACTTTGAAAAGAAAACTAAAATTAGTTGTAGAACAGCAAAAGCAACAAATGGCCACAAATCGTTATGGCTTTTGTGGACTTAAGTGTATTGTTTTATTCGTTCTTGTTCGAGTGATTATTCAAACTCAAAGGTGAGCAGTTCGGCAGCTCTGTGAGATTATCGGCCAGAAAGCCAACAAACAGATGGCCACGACCTGTGTCAACGCCGAGTGCCATGAAAACGAGTTATGCTTCACAGATAAGGCTTATGGGGATGATGGTAGCTGGTAGCTGGTAGCTGGTAGCCTCCACTTCCTGGCTAGCTCGTCAAGCCCACTTGTAATCAATCAATGGGATATGAGATTCAGATACCCCCTGAGGTGACCTAAACAGGTGTATAGCTAGCACTCTATCCACACTCTATCCACAGTGTCGTGTCTGGCAATAAATAGAACACGAATCGAATCGAATGGAAACCACTGACGCCCACAAGCAATAGTACTATGGATGATCTAATGATCCGATGAATGAACCGCGTAGTAAGGTCAGCGACTACCCGTCTGGCAGATTGTGATGCAAATAATCCCACACCGCTCAGCTCCTCAGATTGCAGCTTACCGATTCTCATGTCAATGGCTTTGCTGGCTTGTAGTTCACTTTTTAGAGACGATGACGACCGCTCGACGGCGCAATGTAAACTGAATCCAAAATAATTATAATTCAAAGGCAAAGCTGACAACTGGAGATTCCGATGCCAGTGCAATCGAAGGTGTTTGCCTGTCTGTGCAATCAACAGTAGTACCCCCCCAGCCAGATCTAAACAAAAATGCTAAGCAAATACACTTGGAAAATAGTCTGTGAAGTTATAATATATTCATAAATATTTTTATAAGATTTTTCCAACAAAGAAAATATTTGTTTTTTAGATGAAATCATTTTTTTTAAATATATAATATGTGTGAGTTATCGAACATCTTAAAAAATTCTTTCAGGCGAGCCTCTTGAAGATGTAAAAGTTGGCATCTTGTATCTTTAAACTTGTATCTAAACTTGTAATCATCTTGTAATCATCTTTAAACTTGTATCATCTTGTATCTAAACATCTTGTATCTTAACATGCCTTGCACATTAACACACAGATACAGTATCTGTATCCAAGTGTGTGTGTTTGCGTCACTTTCCGCTCCCCGGACTACAATTGTTTACATTTTCCGGTTGCTGCGCTGCTTTTAACTTTAATGTTTGTTTCTTTATTGTCTCAAATATGTAGTTTCTCTTTTTTTATAAAAGAATTGGAAATATTTTTAATGATTTTTATGAATTCGATGCCGAAAAGAGAGCTATCTTTCAAGTAAATACGATTTTTTTCCAGTTAACGCTGCAAGATATGCTACACTTTTTTCTAAAAGTTAGTTTTTTTAATTTTTTATTTTTAAATAAAAGTGTAAACCGCAAAATATGTATTTTAAAATGAGTTTTTATTGAAATAAAATTATGAAACCTTAAAGCTTAACCCATTCTTGGGCAAGAGAACCGATTTTAAGCATTTTTTTAGTTTTGTGGAGAATAAAAAATATACATTTCTTTATATTTTTTAATAATTCTACTATTAGTTAGTAGAAGTAGTAATTGGTAGTAAGTTAGTAATAATTTTAATAATTAGTTTAGATTTTAAATAGCTATTATCCAATTTTTAAGCTTATTCCAATGCGATAAACTTAAAAACTTGATAATTTATAAAGAAATATTTAATAATATTATATAAAGAAATATTAATTAATATTTATCATTTTTTAAACTAAAATACAACTTTTAAAATTATTTTTAAACTATAGAGCAAAGTAGGAAACCAAAATTTTTCAAAATCAGCCAGAAAAATGGTTCTATTTTGAGTATTTTAGATGTTTATTCTAAAATTAATGTTTCTAAATGGCATGGAATAAATTTTAGATATTTTTTCAGTCCAAACTTAAAAATAATCCCCTTGCAGCCTGGTGGCAGAATGTGAAGCCATGTGAAGGGTTAAAAATTTCCATTCAACTTGAGTGTCTTAAAATGTAATTAAAATCCACCTGACTTGTGGTTGGAAAGAAATTAGCAATTATAATCAGGAATTGAGTAATTTCTCTATTTATATTTCATCAAAGCTTGGATTGCTTCATCAGTCTCCAATAAAATGTTGAAAGCAGCGGTTCTATTCACTTTTCTACTCGCGAGTGTAGGGATTGGATGGACTCATGAAAAGTTTACCATCCAAATCAATGAAGGTAACAATAAAAAATAAGCAAAAATAATATAAAAACTAAATAAATAATAAATGTAAATTCGTAGGCAATGCCGTTGCTGCCGAACTTAAGGCGGAGCCGTTTATTAAAATAAATAGTGGGTATTACTACTTCGGAAGGGAGTCCCTGAACTGGTACGAGGCCTACGAGATGTGCAGGCAGTTCGACTCCGAGCTGGTTACCTTCGAAACTGACGGAGAGTTCGACGCCGTGGCCAACTATCTGCTGGCCAATGCGGCCCGCGACAACATGTGGACGTCGGGCAACGACTTGGCCAAGACCGGAAGCCACAGGTGGTTCACCAACGGCCAGGCCATGAACAGCCTGCGATGGGCGCGCAATCAGCCGGACAATGCTGGCCAAAGAGAGCACTGCGTCCACCTGGGCTTCATATATCCTGATTCCACGAAATACGAGCTTAACGATCGTCCCTGCTCCCAGGACAACAATAGTCTGTTTAAATACATTTGCGAAGCCCCCAAGATGGAAACCATTTCCATAGTGGTTTGGAAATAAATTTGTAATTTTTTTATTCTTAAATAAAACATTTTTTGGATGAGATACTTACAACCTGGCTGGATGCCCTTACTCCGGACAGTGCGATAGGGCTGACGAGCACCTGGATCTATTTTTCCATACATTGTTCTATCCATTCTTCTGACTGAGATTCACTTTTCCGCTGATCGATCGGGGAGGGGGCTATTAATGTTTTATTTTGTAAAAAAAATCCTCTGATTTGGCTGCCAGGGCTGCAGTGCGACAGAGTTTCATTTGAATTATTTATAAGCGCATTTTTATTTTTGGCCTTTCGGGGCTCGACGACGGATTTGTCGTTTTTGTTTGCGTTTGCCTGTCAGAGTGGATGTCGTTGTCTTTGGCTGTCTATCAGGGGACTGCCCCCAGTCCTCCGCCAGAATAAAAACTAGTTCCCTGCCCCCAAGTCCAAGTGACTTGATGTTGGAAATTGTTGTCTGGGGAGTGTTTGGTTTTCTATTAATTGAAAGGGATCAGTGGCAGTGGGGAATACTTGGAATATTAAGTTTCTTTCCATCCAAAAAGGTCAATAAATTTCAACTAAATCGCTAATCAAATAGGCCAGATAGCCTTAGATTTTTGGAGTGATCTCTGAAGATCAAAAGGTAAGACACCTGATCGATAAATAAAATGGAAGATGCTCTAAGGCGTGTGTGGGCGAAAGCCCAATGGATGATCTATGGAACTAACAAAATTTACTAGCCCAGATCAGGTTGATCCAAACGGTCTATAAAGACAGATTTATGGATTCATAAAAATACCAAAACGAACATGCCGGCCACATTTCACATTTTTTTCAAACAAATAACGACAAAAAGGTAAAAAATAATAAACATAAATTCAAAAATTCAAAAACTAAAAACCAAGCGAACCATGCACTGACTCTGAAACCGGGAAAGGGGTGCAAAGGGGAATCAAGGTTGCCAAATTACGTCAACACCATGATCGCCAACTAAAAATACACCTCCAAACGCAAAAAAAAATAGAAAACTTTTCTAACAAATCAAAGGCGACGTTCCGAAGGGAGAGTCTGACTAAGGAAAATGGGGGAAATTAATTGAAAATGGGGGAAAATGGGAGAAAAAGATTTCCGCAGAGCGTTGCCAAAAAAGAAAACTCACTTTCGTTCCAGGGCCTCTCGGTTTCCTCTACACCTGGGGCATTACTCAGTCCATATAGGATGACGTCTGGCCCCCGAAAAGGTGGCCAATTGCTTCTGGCCCCGTCTTCCTACGATCTCAGTATAAATATTTTATTGGTAAGTAGATAAAACGTGTGAGAGGGCGAGTGTTGACCTTGCTGAGGTGAAAAGGCAGTGCGTTAGATTCATAGAAGATCTTCCATGGCCTCTAGCCAGGCCTGCCAATAAACTTGGCCAATTTATGGCTCACATTCCACCTAGACGATGGCTAGTGGGGGTGGCAGGAAAGGTATTGCCCACTTTAGTGATAAGATAGAGGGGCTATTGGTTAAAAGAAATAGTTTATCAATTTATGGCTCACTCTTTTCGGAACTAAAGATTCAAGAGTTTAGGGAAACTGAGAGATTGTAGCTTTCAGACAAAGCTACAATTGAAACTTTATGACTTTGGGAAGATAAGAATCTGTTTGTGAAACACTTAGGGAGAGAGCCACCTGCTAAACAGTCGAATTTCAAGCTCACATCCAGCGATGAACTCATTGCACTGCAAAAAACAGAGGTGCTAAGTAGCTGAGACTAGCAAGGGGCTTTAGGAAACCAAAAAAAAAAATAAGAAAAAACGGAAATGATGGGGGATCCATGAGGCAGTTAGACAAAGACAACAGCTGTTGGGTCGTAAACAAATGAAAGCCACTGAGTGTATCCGAGAGATGCGCCCACTGCTATCCGAAAGATATTGGAAAACGAAAGCGATTCCCGTAAGTGCATTTAATTGGACAAAGATACCAGAACCAGCACTTTGTCAGCCGCGTTTACATCATTTTCCAGCTTTTCCATTTGCTGTCGTAACTCGAGATACTTTTTCGGTGGGCAAGGGGAAGGAAGACCTCTCCGGCCCTCCTCCGGCACTCATGGAAATGCATTCGGTTTCTCGAGTGCTTGGAATATGTGAAAAATGTCATAATTTTAATAGATTAAGTGGGCACATTTTAATTGTTTATTTCAGGCATTTCCCCTCCAAAAATCTAAAAAAAAAAAAAAAAAAAATAAAAACAGAATACAAATTTCCATCTCGCCACCGCCCACGACTTTAATCCGAAAATGAATGGGGCTAACCGAATTCCACGCTCTGCCAGATCGGGCCAAATACCCCATCCATCTGGATGTCTTGTCGGCCGATAATTAGTTCCATAATTAGTGGAAATGCTAATGAAAGTGAAATGTCCCTGGGACAGGCTGCTGAGGAGATTTGCCAAGAATTAGAGGGAATCCTGGGGCGATCCATTAATCTTTGCAAATTCCATCGCTCCACCGCTTATCTCCTCGGCTATCTGCCACTTTTCTTTTATCTGCAGTCTGCCTAGTTTTTGCTTTTAGGCTCCTTGAAGTAGCTTGAAGTAAACAATTTCCCACGCTCCAACCGAGCACCAGCGTTCTACCGATTTTTCCTCAATTATTTTCCACACTCGTACGACCACACTGAGCACAATACTTTTGCTTTCGCGTTTTTCTTGTATTATTGTGTGTGTTTGCTTTTCAATTTTCTATTTTTTATACACTTTTCCATGCACTTTGGCAGTTTGTTGTCACATATTTTGTTATTGTTCCACAGGCGCAGGAGAGTGGGAGATGGATACACCGAAGAGATACACGCGAGCTGCGCCCGCGTCTCAGCAAAAGCGTCGCAACCGACTGAAGTCCAGAGGGGACCCCAGTGCACGGCCACCACCAGAAGAGTGCTCCCCAGCGCTCTCTCTCTCTTTTGTATATTGGCTCTCTGAGAAGAAAAGAGAACCGAAGCTTTTTGGGAGAGCAAGTAAACAAAGTACACTCCGAAAAAAAAGAGTGTACAGTTAATGTAAATATTTATTAACAATAAATTAAAAGGACTTTCTAGGTACATATATTTTTCGAACAAAGTAAATAATAATTTCTTATCTTTATTACTTTTTTTTTCAGTGCCTGAGCAAACCCTCGAGAGATGCAAACAAAGTAAAAGCAGATTTCTTTTCGCTGCCTTTGGAGTGGCTTTTCATTTTGCTTTTGCGGCCTGCGGCTGAAGTATCTCGACCGCAAGTGGGAGGCACAAGGAAAAGGAAGCCAAGGCGCAGAGAGCGTTTCTTGTTTTGTTTTGAAAGTGTATACAGTTGGTTGAAGGCTCATAAAAAAGGAGTAATCTAAAGGTAAATTATTTTTATTATATTTCAATATTAAAAGTTAATAATATTACTTAATTCATAACAAAACATAACATCATTTTTTTAAACCCTTTATCACCAACTTTGTCCCACTGTTACTTCTCTTTCCGCAGCAAACTAAACTCTATTAAGATAATTAAATTTTTTTTAATTAATAAATTAATATTTTTACTTAATTCATAACATAAAACCTAACATAATTTTTAAGCCCTTTATCACCAACTTTGTTCCACTGTTACTTCTCTTTCCACAGAAAACTAAACTCTATTAAGATAATTACATTTTTTTGTATAGTTAACTTTTGTAAAGTTAATATTATTACTTAATTCATAAAAAATCATAACATAATTTTTTAGTCCGCAAACTCCATCTTCGTCCCACTGTTACTCCTCTCCACGGCTAAATCGTTATCTCTATTTTACCGCTGCTCTGCTCCCCACTTGGAGTCTCCCTCTCACTCTCTCGGAAACGCCAACAACCCTCGAATGTCCGACAACCGATCTCGACATATCTCATCCCAAGCAGATCGCCAGTCAGTGCTACAGTGCGCACACGCAACACGAACCAAAGACGGCGTTGCGTGCCTGGTGGGCAGGCAGGCCAGCCATCGATGACGTGGGGGCACTCACTAATGGGGACAAAACTGAAGCAATTGAGGGGGGGAGGGGGCCTGGAGTGCCGACTTCCTGTGGTCGGAGGATGAGCGTCTGGATTAAGTTACTCTGGTATCTCTGAGATACATTTTGTGATGTGCCCAAGGGACCTTGCATTTTATCCACATTCCCTGCACTTTCGACCACTGTGCGTAGGTGGTGGAGCCAAAAAGTCAGCTGGAACGGTTCGCTGGTGACCTGGCCTTTTTAGTCACTTCCCAAGAATGTCTGACCAGAAAAAAGGAAAACAAGACTGCAAAGATACTCTTGTGCCGTGGTATTAGTGGCATTATCACACAGATATCCAGAAGAACACGCAAAGAGACTGTAAACAGCGAAGAATTGTGTCATAAAGAAAATAAAGCAAGATACACTTTTATTTCGCTGATGATGACTAAAAGTGTGGAAAAGAAAGCAAATAAAGCCGGGAGCTTGGGGCTTGGAAGCCACACCCTCCCACCACCATAGAACGTTTCATTTTCGATTTCCCGGAATGCGGGATAAATCATAAAAGCCCAAGGAATGCAAATCGCGCTAAGCGGAGTGTGCTGGCGAGTGAGGCCACCTCCCAAATAATAAATTTCAATACACTCGCAGGTAGCCCGATAAGATGTGCACTTGGAATTCATGGAGCATGGAGGAAACTGGTCACTTGGCCGCCATTTCATCCAATGATTAATGCCGGGCGATAAGGCCACAGTACAAAAATAGTAATAGGTGACAAAGCCTGCCAGGGCTCACTGTACCAAATAACTTACACTACCGCCACCTAGCGGCCAATGCCAGACACTAATTAACTCCAATTAGCGGCTGACCTTGAAGGGGGAGCATAGTTTCTTCACTTCTTGTTTTGTTTTTTTTTTTTTTGGTGTCTACGTCACACCTGGTGTGGCGGAATGTTTGGGGAGGTTTTTGCCGCCCACACTCACCTAGGTCGTCCATGCTCCGGCTGTATGTTTCTCCTTTTTATTTGTTTTTGGCTGGCCTGCGGATGCGGATGTGGATGCGGATGTGTGCGGGAACTTTTGCTCTGGCCGAAATGTAATGCTCGCCGATAGTTTAGTTTTCTCTTTATTCGGCCACTGGGCACACACGCGTAGATTAGTTCAATTGGCGTCGATTGAAAACGAAAATCCTCATAATCCACGCAAACACTTTTTTCTGTCGCGGAGTTGGGGCCCAAGTCGAATCGCAAGTCGTTCGCTTTCGTGTGTCGAGAGCCGGAGACGAGTTTTATATGAATCACTTTAATTTTGGAGCTGAGCGGTGGCCATAAACAAATACAGAGAAAAAAAGGTTTGTGTTTAAAAATCGGCATAAAAGCTTTTACATATAGAAAGCTTTTAAGACACGAAACCAAAAACAGCTGAGTTGTTATCGATTGGCGATAGTTAAGGCAGAGCTATCGATAGATGAACTAGTTCGCAAATACAGTAAATACATGAAATGGGAAATTTATATTCATTTTATTGAATCATAAAATGGTCTTATTTAGATTTAAAGTAATTATTTAATAAATTACAAAAGTAAGGCTACCCTGCCTATTCTTTGAAACACAAATTAAATCTTACATTTAACGATTCAAACATTGGCGGGCTTTTCAAAACTCATATTTAAATCTATTTTCTATCGAATTCTCTATTAAAAAAGTCTGCCTACAGATTAGCCAAAAAGATATCTGAAACACGTACAATTATAAACCAGTTACGTTATCTGCCCATAACTTGCCTTCTATCTGCAGTAAACAATGATTAGTTAACAATCTGCTATATATCTCGCATTTTCAGTCTGATTTAAGGCTGAGGCCGTCTAGTCGTTCCAAGATGGAAAAAAGAAGTGATGTGGCCGGTAACAGCTCGAAATTTAGAAAGCTCAGCGATACGGATATTGCCGAAGTGCAGCTGAACAATCTGGACTCCGGGGCGAAGGATGTGATCGAAATTGGAAGTGCCAACAGCACGGAGGAGGCCAGATTCAATGGGAGTCCGGAGCAGGTTCAGAGATGGTTTACATCACGGTTCTTCATCTTCTCCGTGATATTCTCGTGCCTCCTCATCACCGCCATGTGCATCGGATTCGTGGTCCACTATGCCAAGAGCGGCGATGTGGGTGACATGGACACGGTGAGCTATTGGCCCGTTAAGCTGCCCCAGGAGCAGCAGGAGTGGTACGATCGGGGCATCAACGAGCTGAAGAAAGCCGTGTCCCGGGAATTCAATCGACGACGTGCCAAGAACGTAATCCTCTTTGTGGGTGACGGTATGGGCCCGAATACGGTGACCGCTGCCCGGATCTACGGATTCAAGGAAGAGGGACTCCTTGCGTGGGAGAGCTTCCCGCACATGGGACTCCTGAAGACCTACTGCGCCGACAAGCAAGTTCCGGACTCCTTCTCCACGGGCACGGCTCTCTTCGGCGGCGTCAAGGTCAACTACGAGACTGGCGGAGTGGACGCCAATGTTCCCCTGGGCAACTGCACCGCCTCCCAGAACGAGGACCATCATGTCCAGACCATTCTCAAGTGGGCCCAGGTGGACGGGATGCGAACGGGATTTGTGACCACCACTCGGGTCACCCACGCCACTCCGGCAGCACTCTACGCCCATGTCCCCGACCGCCGGTGGGAGTGCGAGACGGGAATGAAACCGGAGGACAGGGCTCAGGGATGCATGGACATAGCTCGACAGCTGGTCGAGAGGCCCACGGGGCAGAGGATTAACGTCATCATGGGTGGAGGTCGCCAGATGTTGGTTTCCAACGTCACCGACTCCGCCGCCGATCCGCTGGACACCTGGGCCAGCAAATCCGCAGACGGGCGTGACCTCATCCGGGATTGGCGGCAGCTCAAGGAGGCGGAAGGGGTGTCCCATGCCGTGGTGCAGAACAACAGGGAGTTGTGGAATCTCAATGGCGACAACACGGACTTCGTCCTCGGCATTTTCGCCAACGGACATCTCATGTACGACCATGAGCGGGACCGCAGCGAGGCCGGCATGCCGTCTCTATCCAACATGACCCTGAAAGCCATGGAGGTCCTGGGCAACAGTGACAAGGGATTTCTGCTGGTGGTTGAGGCTGGACTGATTGATCAGGCCCATCACCGAGGGAAAGCCCGGAAGGCGCTCCACGAAGTCCTGGAACTCAATACTGCAGTGGAGTCCACCCTGAACTTCCTGAAATCCACGGATCGATTGGATGAGACATTGGTCATAGTGACTGCCGATCACTCGCACAGCCTGACCATAAACGGACACCCTGAAAGGGGGTCCAGCATTCTGGGACTCGCTGGAAAGTCCAAGACAGAGGACACCCCCTACACCACTCTCACCTACGGCACCAGCTATCAGGGCTTCCAGGTGGATCCGGAAACGCAGAAACGAAAGAATCCAACGGAGGAGGACATCACCGACTGGGAGTACACCCAGCAGGCAGCCATCAACACGGACGAGAACCTGCATGGCGGCTCTGATGTCACCATCCATGCCGAGGGTGCCATGTCCTACTTGTTCCACGGAGTTCACGAGCAGAGCTACGTGGCGCACGCCATATCCTATGCCCTGCGAATCGGCAGATTCCGGGACAGCTCCATAGCCGAGACTTTGGCGGAGCTGACGCCTTTGTAGGTGAATATTTTCCTCAGAAATCGTAGTGCCTAAAATATTGGAGTCATCTTGCCAAAGTGAAGTTCAGGGATTAAGCTCCGGCAACAAAGCGTTCATTTACTTAAAATATATATTAAATACACTAAAAAATAACTAAGTAAATAATTATTAAAAGATTTCTCTTTTCTTAAATTTTATATAAAGTTTAATATTAAGATTAATTTGCTACTTTATCCACCTTCCAAAAAGTCTTAAAAAGTATATTTTTATGATTCTTTCACTTTATTTTTAAGGGTTTTGGAGACTTAACTTAAAGTTAAATCTTAAATAAATGTTAATTAAATAAATAAAAAATATACCCCAATCTCAACTTTGTCCCAAATGTTATTGTTACTCTTATAGACTATTTATTATAATTCTTGAATAAACTGGAATTAAATATTAAAACTGGATTTTTTTTTAAACTGGATTTCTAAGTTAAAAATCTGCACTAATATCTCTCTTAATATTAGTCGCATTTAAGCAGTTAGGACTGTAGCTCTTATCTTCACAACCAAAAGCCGATTATCGTTCAAAACAGTAAGAGATTTTGAAAGAAAAGGTTTACTTCCAATTTTAGTTTTTTTATTAAATGTTTTTAATTATTTTATTATTTTAGCTCACACAATGCATTTACTGGAGCTGAACGATGACTGCCTGGATCTCATTTTTGCCAATCTGGAGATGGATGATCTCCTGCCACTCTACAACCAAATAGACAGCCGATTTGATGGCGCCATCGAAAGGCAGCTCCACCGATTTCGCGACCTGATGTTCAGCATGCGAGAGCCCCCAGTGTTTAATGGAAACTTAATGTTATTGTTGGGCCGCCAGCTGCGGAGCCTGCACATCAATGTGGGCTTCTCCACGCAGGAGGTGAAGGTCCTGCAGTACCTGCAGCCCCTCTGCCAAGGAGCCGCCGAGACCCGTCGCCTGCGGGCCTTGAAGCTGGACCACGCCAAGTGGTCGCACGACATACTGACAGCCGTGGGAAAGGTGATTCCATCTCTGGTCTTTCTGGACTTGCGTCAATGCGATGTGAGAGATAACCAGATAAAGCAGCTCTTGGAATCGGCAGATAAGTTGCAGGCCCTCGCCCTGTTTCACATCAACAATCAGACGGGGGACTCTCACTTGCAGCCACAGATATTGAACAGGGCGCCCTCCCTAACACTCATCCACATCACAGTGCTGGGTCCCTTGCCCGTGTCCCCGGACGAGTTGAGCCAGCAGTGCCCGAAAATTAGTATCATCGTGAGATATCTGATAAAAAATGAAGTCGAAGCATATGGCCCTCCTGCCAATTTTGATTATTTGAAATATGGACTGTGGACTATAGATGGACTTTATACATTGCCATAAGCTAACTCAGAAACAATAAATATTTCATTTTTATAAACATTTATTTTTTAAGGTAATACACCATTGTGTTTGAAAATCTCAAATAAAAATACATTTTTGAATTCTTGGCGCCTTTTTTCAAAACTTTGACGGGGGGAAATGTTAGTTAACATAGCAATAACAGACAACTATTTAAAGGAATTAGAAAAGATCGATACTTTTAAATTCTTTTAAATCTTAAAAAAGTAACATTTTTACTGTTGGTTTTTTTTTTTTAAATAGTTAGCTATATTAAATATCCTTTCTCCAAGTTAATTAATCACATTGATTTCTCGCTCCTTATATTGCTGGCTAAACGGAAACTCCATACATAAAACCGTCATATTGGCGCCAAAAATGAGGATACTTCATCATACTGAAATGACGGAAAAAAGGATTTAAACTGAAATCCAATGAAGCGACTACAGCATACCCTGTAAAGTAGAATTCCATAATGCACAGAATGCATTGCTTGAATTTCCATAAAAAGTCTCCTTCTTGAATTCATTCTATTCACATATCTTGGCAGACATTTTAATTCTCTTTCCATTTAATTGATCGAAATTGCAATTTAAATTTCCACTGCCACTGCCTCTGACTGACTCCGATTGCATGTGGAACAGTCGTCTTTTCTTGCATGAATTTTCTGCGCTTTGGGTATCAAGCGAAAATCAGATTTCATTTCTAGCGTTTAGGGCTGGTCAGCCTTATTTCGAGTGTGTGTGCGTCTCGTTTTTGAATTGCAAATTGCGGACTCCCCCAGTTCATTCCTCACATGTGCAAGGGTGTCCGAGGAGGGCCTGGGGATTGGGGCTTGGCGATTCCTAGCCATTGCATGCCAGTCGAGCATTGGAGCTTTGTAAATGTCCTGCTGTTAGCGCTCCTTGCGCTTTTGTGCAGCTCACCATTTCTAGCTTCATAATTCCTCGGTAATTAAGAGCCCGTCTACCTGCAGGTTGAGTTTTTTTCTCATAGTAAACATTGTGGCTAACTTAGAGTTGGCTTTCTTTGCCCGGCTTGACAATTAAAACTTAATTAAAATTGCATGCACTTTAACCTTCGCCATGAACTTTCATTGCTTTTAATTACAATATATTTATATGCGCTTTGCATGACTTTCACGCCCATTCGGCGGGATTGTATAATCGTTTTGGCCATAACCGAATGAGACATTAGTTGCTGGCAAAGTGTTATTAGTTGGTTTTGGGGGACATCTTAGGGATGTGATAATTACAGGTAGGACCCTAACTTACAGTATAGCCTCCTTACTTGAGACTATTTCACAAAATAAATCTACAAAACATCAACATATATTTAAATAATTTAATTGGCGGGAACAGACCCATTAACAGATTACTGTTACTTAACAGTCATGTTAAATATGTCATCCCTTAAATAAATACCATCTCTACGCACAAGATGTAAACAAACCTCTGCAGACGGCCTGGCAACCCTAGACTTGTTTACAATTTTTGCGGCAGCCGCATGCAAACAAAAAGTTAATATAAAAGTAATTCCACAAGCAGACCCAGCCACAGTTTTACATGAGCTGCCCGGGACAGAGCCACGCGTCCGGAGGCCCAAGCAGTGCAAGTGGAGGCCATCGAAAAGTTGCAGCAGAAATCGGGAGCTCGCAGCCAAATTCTTGGCGTGACTGCAGCGCATTAAATCACCGGAGTCAGCAACAACCGGAAGTGCAGCGCGAAACGAGCAACTGGTGGCCACTGCAATGGAGGTTTATGCCTGGGTAGGAAGCCTGGGCAGTAGTGGAAGACCGTTGCTTCCAAGACCGAAGTGAAAGATACCCTTTGTGACAATTAATTAAAAAACTAAATCAAAATACGATTTTTTTTTTAACTTCTATACATTTTTATAAAGAATTAGATTAAAAAATGTTTTACTTAGTAAATGTTTAAGTTTTTACTATCATTAGATGTTGTATATCTTAACACCACCTTGACTTATCCAAAACTTGTTTAGAAAATACTATTTTTAATACATCAATGTTTTGTAAGGCCCCTTGTATAATTCTAATACTCTTCAAAAGTGTGTAAAAACAGAGACATCGCCGCTAGACATTTGAATTGCAAATTAATGAGTGATTTCCTTTGGTTGCCTTTGGCTTTTCGTCCTGTCCCCAGGGTGCCAATTCTCACGGCCAGCTCGGCCTTGGCTTTGAGTCCGAATTGTGCATGACACCACAGCGGGTGGCCAGGTGCTCCTTCTCCGCCCCCCTGGTTCGGTGCATTCGCGGCGGTGGTGGCCACGTCCTCATCCTCGACTCCAATGGAAGAGTACATGCCTGCGGCTGGAACAATCGGGGCCAATTGGGTCTGGACTCCACCGAGGAGTGTCATAACGAGTTCAAAATGATACCCACAGAGTACTTCGGAGTAAGTAAATCATATTTCAGATTAGCGAAGAGCATTTCAAAATTATCCTTTGGTTTCCACTTTCAGGAAGTTCCTGTAGACATTATCAGCTGTGGCTGGGACATATCGGGAGCGATTACCTTGACCAAAAGGCTGTACGTTTGGGGCTCGAACGCCTTTCAGCAACTAGGAATTTGTCAGCGGGGTTTCATGGCCGTCCGGAGACCCATGCCAGTAAAGCTCCCGCGGGAAGAGCTTGTCCATCGGATTAGTTTTGGTCTGAGGCACTGTGCTGTGCTGACACAAGACAACAAGATATATGTGTTTGGGAGGCTGAGGATTATGGATCCACCGCCCATCGAACTTGATATCACGGCCACCTGCCTGCACCGCTGCAACACCATGAAGATCCAGGCCCACAACCCCAACGAGCTGAAGATTGTCTCCCTTTCCAGTGGCCAGAACCACATGCTTCTAAAGTGCGTCGACCTCAGTGAATCCGGAAAGAGCAGCACAAAAAGAATCCTAACCCTTGGAGACAACAAGTTCGGTCAATCGAATGCGTTTCAATTTGAGGAGGATGTCCGCCAACTAGCCGTTGGCTGGACCCACAATGCCGCGGTTCTCCGAAACAATGAGATTCTTCTTTGGGGTCGTAATTGCTATGGCCAATTGGGCATAGGATCCTTCAGTGACCAACAGGCCATACCCGCCCCGATTCGATTTAAATTTTCTGATGATTCCCATCCAGCCAGAATTCATATGGGAGCCGAGCACGGATTGCTGAGGACCACGACCGGGGAGGTCTACACTTGGGGATGGAACGAGCATGGAAATTGCGGAAATAACAGCACCGAAAATTTGTAAGAATTTGTGTATTTTTATAGTTTAAGATTAATTTCTTGATTAATCACTACTTACATTTTTAAATAGAATTTATATTCGATAAATTATTCGATTATTTTTCCAGATGCATCCCTACACTCGTGGAGCTTCCTGGCGCCGCGAAGTTGGCCGGTGCTGGAGCTGGCTTCTGTTATGCCATTACAGAGACGGATTCTGTTAACTGACTTCCGCCCGCCTTTTTTCCGCTACGCTTGCGCTTTTTACTTGTCCGACATTGTTGAAATAATTTTAATTAACTTTGTAAACGTTGTTCAAATAAAGTGATTATTGTTTTTTGTTTAAAAATCATGAGTAACTTTGCAGGTGGGTATAAAAATTAACTTGTGGTTATTCCCCAAAACGAAAGGCGGCCAGTGTGGCCAGTTTTGTACTTCAATTGTCTGAAAAAAGTCAAACACGTGCACATTTGGACTGTAGTTTTCGGAAGAAAGCTTCCAGTAGAAAAAATTTAAAAAGAAAATTGAATCAACTGTTTATGGTTTAAGCGTAATTCAAAGCTTAAATATCTGTTGTAAACAAACATAGCGAGGAGTGAGCTGTGTTTGGGCTCGTATCTGGTTACTTCCCAGTACCCCATGCGGCGAGTTTTTCATTTTGTCACCGGCCAGTGAGCCGTGATTGAAGCCAGTAGAAGGTCTACCCGAATAAAAACTCCCCAAATTTAACTAGATTTCAGATTTTCCTTCGAAGAAGTGGACAAAAAGATGTCCGAGAGCAACAAGACCCAGGTGTCAATGGACGACCCCGATACCAACGAGAATTCGTCTGCCAATCTAGGTACGTATTATGTTCTGAAAGCTTTATTTTTTTTGTGAAAATACTTCTTGGGTTATCGCAGGCAGCATATCCAGGGAACTGGCCCACAAAATCTGGCGGGTGACTCCCAGTGATATCGCGATGGGCATTCCGGAACCCACGGTCCCAACATTCCCGTATATTGGAGGTGTCGACTGGGGATCAGGGGGATCCAACGACAAACATCCCGCGAATGACGCGGCCACCGCCTTCATAAGTGAGGTGGAACGGGCTCTGTACGGCGACAGTACCAGATATCCGGAGAATGGCACGCCCAACTACTACAAGGCTGCCGAAAATTACGCCATTTATGGCGACAATTTTCTCGACTTTCCCAAGGACACATCCACTTGTTTTGTGGGTTTAGGCTCCACTGGTGGAATATGCTCCAATCCGCCTCCGGGATTCGAGCGATCTGCCCGATCATCGGCCTTGTACGAACGTAGACAGACACCATCCCAGGCAGGACCGCCATCCACTTCTAACTTTTCAGGGGTAAGAAAAACTATGAAAGAAAAATCTGTAAAAGAAACTTCACATGTTTGTATAATTTTAGTTTTAATTGAATAACTACTTATAGGATGATACCCTTGCAGAGGGTATTATAATTTTGGTCAAAAGTCTGCAACGCAGTGAAGGAGACATCTCCGATCCTAGATCCGTCTGTCTGTCCTGTTTCCTGACATATAACTGATTGATCGGAAATGCCATAACTCTGTTGTTTTTTAAGTCGATCTGCCAAATTTCATAAGGATCGGCCGACTATATAAGCTGCAACCTAACTGCAAGGGTATATCAACATCGGCTCTGCCTGAAGTTAGCTTTCCTTTCTTGTTTTATTTTCCATTATTTGGATGTAAAATCTAGCTTTTAAAAGAGTTACTGGTTATGATTGATTCATGATTTATTTTTAATATTAAAAAGTTATTTTTAGCTGCCTAATAGCCTTTTCTATTAACTTTGTCCCACCGCAAGGCTGGTAAAATATTAATGTCTATTAGTTTAAAACCAATAACCCTTGCAGCATCACCATCAACAACATCGGCAACAGCAACAGCGTCAATGCGGCACCGACTGCAATAACAATAACAATAACGCCAACCCCAACTCCAACTCTAACCCCAACCCCAACAACAGAATCGCAGGAAGCAACATTAATGAGATCCCGTTTCCTCAGATCTATCATCAGTTGTTCAGCCAATCGCCTTCGCAGGCCCAGTCGAATTCCTCGCACCACCAGCACCAGAACCACTCGCACAACCACCACCAGCAGCATTCGGGAGCGTCTCAATCTTCTCAGCAGCAACACCATCAGCAACGGATTGGAGGAGCAGCCAGTGGCGCAGACCTCCATTGCGGACATCCACCCACCAACGAAATAAGCTTGTCGCAGTTGTACCAGCAACTAATGGCTCGTAATCTTCTCCAGCAGCAGATGCAGCTGCGTCAGTTGCAGTTGCAGCAACTCCACCAGCAACAACAACAACAGGCTCGCTTTCCGAGGGGCATTTACGGAGGCAACAACGGGCAAGGATCCGTAGGAGCTGTGCCCCCCACTGGCGGCAAGGAACCTCCAACTGGCAATCATAAATAAGGTCAGGCAGTCCCTAATCAAAATAAGAATTAATCGAATAGTCAGTCCAACATTTACAACAAATTCTTTGTCTAATTGGTATTAGTTTAAAAATTTATTCAATATCTTCATTTAGTTTTAAAATTTTTGGTGTAAAAAATAAGTTTAAATATGTCCATGTTTTTCAAAGATAATGCATATATATACAATTATATTAATTAATTTTAATCCGATAAATAATAATTTAGAAAGAGAACAATGACTCGAAATTTTATAATCAAATTATTTGTAATTAATTTTACTTTACTCTAATTTTTAAAATCGAATATTATACTTGACTGAAAATTAAACTAAAAACTATTATTTAAATAGCTGGTGCTATGCCAATTCTCTTGTTCTCCACATCGAACACTGAATAGTTGTCCCTCATGAAAACATCGCCAAGGATCCAATAGGTTAGACCCCGCATATCCATGAAGCCGGACAAGCAAATGTCCTCGTAGACAATCACATAGGTTTGGGGCTTTATGTAGAACACCTTATCCTCGATTCCGATCTCTGCATTGGGAAGCTTCTCAATTTCTGAGCAATTAACCGTCCAGAGATCGTAGGTCGAGTCGTATTGGGCTCCGATGGCCTCGTTGAGGTGGACTATGTCTGCGGCAGGACCCGCGATCAGGGAAGTGCCAGAGTCCAAGATAGCCTTGCATCCCGATGGACAGCGCTTTGTGTCCGAGTCGTGGATGCCGATAAAGTCCATGTGGAAGGTCCAGTACTTGTCCTCGGTTACATTTGTGTAGGTCAGTGGACCGTAGTAGAGGCTGGAGTTGGTGCCGCCGAGGATCAGTGAGCCACCGTCGCTGGAGCCACTTTTCATGTAGAACGAGAATATCGGTTGCTTGAGCAAATTTTGGGCAATCATGTTCTGGACTATGGGCGTGGACTTGGTGCGGGAGAGCGCCGGAAATGCCATTCCACAAATGCCATCGAAAACCGAGCAGGTCGTGGAGCTATTGACGAATCCCAAGCCCTGATTTTCGATCTTCAGGTCCCCTATGGTAAGCACATCCGAGTGAACCATCCCCTTGACCGATCCACTTCCGTAGGTAATGCTGAAAGGACGGCCAATCCGATGGAAATGCTTGGACTTTGACTCCTGGAACACGCTGCTGCCGCAGGTCTTCTTGCAAAAGGTACAATGTCGACTGGGCACCCAGCAGTCCGAGGAGCCGGTGTCGAACTGTACAGTGAACTCCTGGCCATCGATCTTGATAACCCCGTAGATGTTTGTGTCGTAGGAGTTCACCAGGGCCTCCGCAATCACAGCTCCACTACTACTATCTCCACTTTCTTCCACCGCGTTCACCGTACGAAGTGGCGTAAATCCGAACTTACTCCTCAACTCGTTGCGATCGATCCTGAGTTGTTTTAGATGTGGAAACTTTTGGGTTCGGCGACTACGCCTTTTCAAACTGAACCTATGTACTTTGCCGGAGACCAAGGCAATCAGGCAGACGAGTAGGACAATCACACGTAAATCCATGGTCAGTGACTGGTTTTATTTCCAATGCAAGTGGCCGTATTTATAGTTCTCCAGCTTTATCAATCACACTCTTATTTATTGGCATTCACACGTAAAGTCAGCCACTGAAACATGCGACTGGAAATATGTGATTTGTGGGTAATATTATTAAGTCAATGAAACCATTTCAGTCGTTTGCGAAGGGGCTAGGAATTTATTTGTACAAAAAGTTATAATGTAGACATTAATGGTATCTCTACAAACACTTCGATGTTGTTTAGTTGAATAAATTTGAAATTTTCTGATTACATTTTTGGAATTCATGAAATTGTTATACTTATAGTTATGGTTAGAAATCTGGTTAGAAATAGAAGCAGGATCAATGCAGTGCAGGGGCAAGTCCAAGCATATTGTAGCCAAAATCGTGGACTGTGTAGTAAGCACCCATGAAAGGTTCGCCAAGAATAATAAAGTCAAGGCCCTCTAAGCTCGTAAAGCTGGAAACACACTTATTTCCATATCGGAGCACATAATCACTTGACTTTAGTGGAAAATCCTTTCGTCCAATGTTAAAGATTATGTCCGGGAAGTTGGGGATTTTGGCGCAGTCCACTAAAAATACCCCGTTGGCTTCATTTGGGTTCAGTACCTCCAGTATCTGGTTGACTTTGACTAGGGCCTTTTGTGGAATCACCATCAGAGAGGTGCCCACATCGAGTATGGCCTCGCAATTGTTGCAAAAGTTGGTGCCATTTATGTCGGCACTGCCCATTGTGAATTGCCAATAGCCCTGGCTGGAGACCGGTACGTAGGTCAAACAACCTCTGTAAAGACCCGTATCGATGCCTCCTAAAATAAGCTCACCACCGGTAGTGGCACTAGAGCCGTTCCTATTGAGGTAAATGGAGAAGACTGGCTTTTTGATCAGGCCTTGTTGGATTAAATTATAGAACGGTGGGGTTACCCCGCCATTGGATATCTCGGAATAGGCCAGGCCCAGAAGGCCGTCGTAGGGGGCGTTGAGGAAGGGGTTCTCCGGTTCATCAGTGATCTCGGCAAATACTTGATTTTTAATGGCCAAGCCCGCTATAGTCACTGTGTCCTGGGACAGGAAACCGGATAGAGCCACTGAACCACCCGAATTGGAGCCATAGTCTATGTTAAAGTTTGTATTATTTGCCACAAATGTGGTGGAAGCCGCGGAGTTGTACTTGTTGTGATTCGCACAGGTCCTGTCAGTGGCTGGGCACTTGATGGAAGGCACCCAAAGATTCGAGGATCCCGTATCTATCAGCAAGGTAAACTTCTGGGGGGGATTACCAATCTCCACAGCTACAGAATAAGCCGTATTGTAATAATTGCTCAGGCTGGCAGCACTAGATCCTGCGTCCTGGGTCTTCGATTGCAGAGGAGCTTCCGTCGCGGAGAGTACTTTGGTGCTCTTCACATTATGTTTCACCGACAAGGACTTGAGTTCGTGTTCCACATTTTGATGACTAGATTGAGGATTTTTGTGTATGCCAACCTTGATGCGCTTGCGGGCCTCCACTTTGGAGGCTGGGAGAACCACCAATGCCATCCAAAACAAAGTTAACACCAGCTTACAACTCTTCGACTTGACCCTCATGGTCGGACTTTTCGTTTATGAACTGAGGCCTATTCAGTCACGTATTTATAGCTCTACACCTCGGCTTGCTTCATTCAGATAAATGGAACTCTGCAGCTGAGAAGCTCAATCGCCTCACACCATCCAAGAATTTCACACGCGATAAACCCAACTATTCTAAATTTGGGGGGTGTTCCCAAAAGCAATAAAGACTGGACTACTAATTGGGAAAATTTAAGAGAACTTAAATGACTTTAGAAAACTGTTGAGCGACTTCATGAGGTCTTGGAGGATGAAGTTCCAGACAATCCTCCTGCGACGGTTGAGTTTGCCAATAGTGGAGTTCCAAATTGTTCACCAGCATCACGGCAATCTATACTTTAGTGAAATGAAGCCTCAGAGCCCGGGCGATAGGATTTGGAGCAACATTACCATAAAGTCGGCATGGCTTCTTAAAAGTAATATTTTCGATGATAAATAAATATTTTTTACAAACTGTAACTAAGTCTATCGTTTAATCATACACTAAAAAATGGATTTTTTCATGTTTTGAAGGAAACCGATTTGGAATCTAAATACAATTCTTATAAAATAATGTTTAAGGTATGCCTCTCATTAACTTATTTACTTACTTATTTAAAGTACTTAAACTAGTTTGTACTAAAACTTAAAAAAAGTGAGCATTTTTTGTAAATTAAAAAACATTGTTGTTATTTTGGAATAATTTTTTTTATATTTTTATTTTCATTGCATTTAAATTTTTTTAAGCGTAGTGGCGGATAATGTGCCAGATAATCCTCCTACGCAGGCTAAGGTTCTCGATGTCGGAGTCATTGGCGAGGGACAGTTCAGGGTCAGCGGCGGTGGTGTCCTCAGCGAGGATGTAGTGACGGATGATGTGCCAGGCAATCCTCCTGCGAAGGCTGAGGTTCTCAACAGCGGAGTCATTGTCGGGGGACAACTCGGAGTCGTCGGCGGAAGAGTCCTCAGCGAGGATGTAGTGACGGATGATGTGCCAGGCAATCTTTCGGCGAAGGCTGAGGTTCTCAACAGCAGAGTCGTGATCGGGGGACAGTTCGGAATCATCGGCGGAAGATTCCTCAGCGAGGACGTAGTGACGGATGATGTGCCAAGCAATCCTCCTGCGAAGGCTGAGGTTCTCAACAGCGGTGTCATCTACTGGGCTCAGTTCGGAGTCCACGGCGGGAGAGTTCTCCGTCTCCATGATCATCATGGGGAGGGCGCGGCGAAGGACTCCCATGGCGACCCTGCGGGCCATATGGTGCTCCACAGCCCGGCGGACGTCGTGGTGCTCCTCCCGACGGGCCTCCACACTGAAGACGGCGAAGATAGCCAACAGAACTAGGAACTTGAACATTTTTCTGTAGATGTTTCTCGGCTAGACCAGGAAATCAACTGAAGAGAAACTGGTTCCCCTGACTATTTATATGATTTTCCAGGTTGGATATTCTAATTATCATACATCTGGATAAAATGTGCCGGACATAATTTTGTGAGTATTTTAAAGCCGCAAGGTCCGGCCTACGGCATTTTAAACATAAATCGTTGTCGGTAGGTTTCGTTCACAGTAAACTCAGGATTAAGGGCGAGTTCTTTTAATTGTTGATAATGCCTGGCTTATAGCAAAAAGTTGTTTGGCCCTTATCATTTTAGTTAATATAAGTTTATTGAAACTCAAGTATCCCGAGTTTTTTATAATTAGACACACATTTTTGTTATACTTCGTTTTATTCCACCCACAATAGCAGCGTTGCTAAGAATAATATTATATAACGTTTATAGAATATTCTATCGAATCAAAAAAAAAAAATTCGTAACGAAAATTTGCAAATACGTTAAAAACTTTTGGTCTCATGTTTTGGCGTAGGATGATTTGGAATCGAAATACAAATCGTTTGAGGTATTTCGCTCAAGAATCTGATGAATATTGGCAAAGATACAGCTATTGTTTGGGCCCATATATAAATAACCGTATTTTGCAAGGGGTTCCACAAGAAAAATTTGAAAAATACGATAAAAATTTTTGGTCTCATGTTTTGGCGTAGGATGATTTGGAATCGAAATACAAATCGTTTGAGGTATTCCGCTCAAGAATCTGATGAATATTGGCAAAGATACAGCTATTGTTTGGGCCCATATATAAATAACCGTATTTTGCGAGGGGTTCCACAAGAAAAATTTGAAAAATACGATAAAAAATGTGTTCATGTTTTGAAGGAAACCGATTTTGAATCAAAATAAAAATCTTATAATTTAATGTAATTTAAAGAGCTGCTTATTTTAGATCAAAGCCTTAAAATAACAATTTATCTGTGATAATTTTTTTTATCAAATTTGAAAACATTGTTGGTATTTTAGAATAATTTTTTTTATATTTTTATTTTCATTGCATTAAAATTTTGTATTTAAATTTTTTTAAGCATAGTGGCGGATAATGTGCCAGATAATCCTCCTACGCAGGCTAAGGTTCTCGATATCGGAGTCATTGGCGAGGGACAGTTCAGGGTCAGCGGCGGTGGTGTCCTCAGCGAGGATGTAGTGACGGATGATGTGCCAGGCAATCCTCCTGCGAAGGCTGAGGTTCTCAACAGCGGAGTCATTGTCGGGGGACAACTCGGAGTCGTCGGCGGAAGAGTCCTCAGCGAGGATGTAGTGACGGATGATGTGCCAGGCAATCTTTCGGCGAAGGCTGAGGTTCTCAACAGCAGAGTCGTGATCGGGGGACAGTTCGGAATCATCGGCGGAAGATTCCTCAGCGAGGACGTAGTGACGGATGATGTGCCAAGCGATCCTGCGGCGCAGGCTGAGGTTCTCAACAGCGGAGTCGTGATCGGGGGACAGTTCAGAGTCGTCAGCGGATGAGTCCTCAGCGAGGACGTAGTGACGGATGATGTGCCAAGCAATCCTCCTGCGAAGGCTGAGGTTCTCAACAGCGGTGTCATCTACTGGGCTCAGTTCGGAGTCCACGGCGGGAGAGTTCTCCGTCTCCATGATCATCATGGGGAGGGCGCGGCGAAGGACTCCCATGGCGACCCTGCGGGCCACATGGTGCTCCACAGCCCGGCGGACGTCGTGGTGCTCCTCCCGACGTGCCTCCACACTGAAAACGGCGAAGATGGCCAACAGAACTAGGAACTTGAACATTTTTCTGTGATGTTTCTCGGCTAGACCAGGAAATCAACTGAAGAGAAACTGGTTCCCCTGACGATTTATATGATTTTCCAGGTTGGATATTCTAATTATCATACACCTGGATAAAATGTGCCGGACATAGATATAATTTTGTAAGTAACACAAAGCCGCAAGGTCCGGTCAAATATCATTAAGTCGGTTATTTTCTTTTAAAATAATTTCAAGATTATTTAATGCAGGTTTTTTAAGTGGTTGATAAATACCTTCTCTTTTTTCCTTCAAGAGCAACGATTTTAAAGATAGCAGAGTCGAAATTGTAAAAAAAAATAAACTTTAAATATTTATAACTAGAAACATTATCGACATATCATTTAATTTAAAATTTTGGTCATTTAAATAAGTCTGTTTTTAGGAACTTAAATGATCTAAAATTACAATAAATATTAAAAAATATATTGACCTACTTAATTTTAAACTTATTTTCCACTGCAAGAAGATGTTTGTATGTTCTGAAAAGAAACACATTTTCTTTTAGAATTATTTGCATGACTCATACGAAAAATATATTTTTATTTGGTTATGATGAAGATGAAGTGCAAATTATTCATAAAAACCCAATTTGAGAATTGCTGTTTTCCATATCCATATTCCATATACTGTCCCGACAAGTCTATATAGCAGACAAAGGATTTCCATTTATGTTTTTCATTCCAATAGTTTTCCCTGTATTTCACTTCTAATCTCGAAGATTATTGAATATTTTGTTTTTTTTTATCTATTCAAGATACCGCTATATATGTATCTGTTTACAATTCACCAGAAGCCCCATTTCCCCAGGGAAGCCCCCAGCCCCCAGGCCATTTAAAAAAACATTTTTGAATATAAAAACAACTCTCATTATTTTTGTATTCAAATATTTTAAGGTTTTGCTCATCACCTAGTAAACGGTGTTACCAATATCCAACTCGGAAGTCCGGTTGGAGTCGGCTACGTTGCCTCTCGTCGTGCCTCCACACTGAAGACGGCGGAGATGCCCATAAGGACTAGGAACTTGAACATGTTTATTAGAAGTACTTAAACTGATCTTATATTTTTCTTTTATACTATTTTTCAGATAACTGGCCATTTTCCAAAACTTGTTATCACACTATTTGAAAAAAAACTCACCGAATGATGGCATACTAGTTTTTTTTTCTTAAAACGTAAGATTTAAGTTGTAATAACTTATCTGTTGGTTGTTATATTTGAAGACAAATATTTATTATACAACAAAAAAGATTTATAAATCAGAGTCCAAAAAATGTTTCTTAAAAAATAATAGCATTCTTACAGGCTGAGAAAAGTTTTTAAAATACATATATTTTACAGGTAGAAAATCAACGTTATTGTATAAATATTTAGTTTGAGATTCGAACAAAATATTAATTTATTTTTATGGATAATTATGTTACTCTTATATACGATGTACTATTAGAGAATTAGTTTATATCGAATTTTGGTTGTTTAATTTTTTTTTTTTTATAAATACGATGTTATTATTTAGATTCTTTGAATAAATGTAATTTAAATAGTAAGCTATTTTCATATTTATAAAATTTATATGTAAAATTGATTACAGAATATTTCTACAATCAATCAAAAATATATTAATTATCATAAATTTATAAAGCCAATTAGTTTTCTTTTGTTACTTGTTTACATTTTTTTTTCTTATTTCCTTAATATATTAAACAATTAAATGTGAATATTTAAGTATACTTTCCCTTACATTAATAATGAAGAACTTTCTTTCACTTTAGAATGAAAAACACAAACGTTATTTTAAGTTAGCAGTATAAAATATTTCTCATTTATTTTTTTTATTTTTGAATGCAGTTTTTTAAGTAATTAATAAAACAATGAAAATTATAGGTCGAATCGAATCCAATTTCGAGGAGATCTAAGCCTGGAAGACATCGCCGCCCAGGATCCAGAAGTCGGTGCCAATGTAGGTGAAGGTGGAGGTGCAGCTGGTGACCTTGCCCTCGGTGGTGCTCTCAATGTACACGGAGGAGGGAACCTCGTAGTTGGTGCCTCCGATGTTGAAGGTGATCACGGGCAGGGACTTCACGGAGGAGCACTGGACGTAGTACTCTCCATCGACGAAGACGGCGCCAATCAGTTTGTTGATCTGGGCATAGGCTTCAGCGGGAGCCACCAGCAGGGAAGTAGCGTCGGCGAAGGAGATAGCCTTGACGGGGCCGGACACCACGGTGTTGTCCAGGCTGATTTGGCTCACGCTCAGTTCCTTAAGTTGACCATCCTCGACGGACGAGTCATCAGAGTCATCTGAATGATAAACAGCGGTTCCGTTCTGGTAGTTGACAACGTCGCCCACCCAGTGTCTGATCTCATGCTTGATCACATGGATGGCCACCTTCTTGGCAATGTGGCGGGCAATGCGTGCCTTCCTGCCGGCCTGGGCAGCCAGGACCAAACCCAAGATGGTGAAAAGAACCAACCACTTCATGTTTAGGTAGTATGTGTTTAGCTTAGTCGGAAACTGGACTGAAGAAAAGAAAGCAGACACACCTTTTTATATAAAATCCCCAGGTTGAAACTGACCCTAAAATGATTACAAAGCATATTGATAAAAATTTCCGGTGTATAATTGATCGATAGTCTAAAGAGATTTCAGACAATTTTTTCCATTCAATGATAACATATCTATTATATTCATATAATCTTATCTGGTATTTATAAAATGTTTATAAAAATTAAAGGAAACAGAGGATTAATTGGAACCTTCCAAAATCAGCTTAAATAATATCTTTTCCATTTTTGATAAATATTTTAAAGTGCAGAAGGCTTTGTATTTGAAACCTTTATTAAAAATATTATATTTTTTTAAGTTTTGATTGATGGTTACATATATAATATATTAAATGTTCCATTGCCCCAGTAAACAAACGAATAGTTATACTTTGTTTACTAGTTTTAAAATAATATGGGAGGTATCTACTTCATAGTTTTCAGCAAAAAGTTAAAGATTCCATAGCACTGTTTTAAAACCTGTGAAGTAGAATATTATTTAGACTTTAATTTGTATACTACATCAATATTTATTTACAGCCAAGTTGTTTTCCAAATTGAAAGGCGCAAAGAGTCTGCTTTTAACGGATAGAGGTGTTTGGGCCCTTTGGATAATAAGCCAGATGATCGTGTGGGTGCTTCTGAAACCATAAGTGGGATCGTAGGCTTCGTAGGCAGCCACCGCCACTTCCAGGGACTCCTGAGTCAACATATCTCCAAATTTGGACCAGAACGATAGGTGACACAAGGCCATTACCATCAGAACCAAGTACTCGAATGCTATTTTAGGGTCGTGCCAGGAAACCATCGCTTCAAAAACCGACAGCGAAATTAGTAAGAAATTGACGATCAGTTGCATGGTAAAGGCTCCATTGAAGACCTCATTTGAACAGTCAGTAATGCTGGAAAAATAATTGAAAAATAAACTATTTTTGATCTATTATATAGTTGTACCAACCCGATAATCCGCTGGTGTAACTTGGACAAATCATATACTTCGTTGGCCAACAGAGCGGCATTTCCATTACAACGTTTGTGAACAATACGTAGCTCTATGCACAGGGCCTTGAGGGCAGAAGTCAATTCAGAAAAGATGCCAACTGACAGCATAATGCAACTTTGGGATATAAAAATAATGGCATGACATATAGGATGCTTGGATGGATCATGCAAATCGAATGGATAGGCCACGTGGAATGGTAGATTTTGGGATTCCAGCCAAAAAGGTGTCGAGATTATTATCAGGATGAAAGCAATAACAAGAAATAACCACATTGCCATTAAGCCAGATAGCAACAAAAAGATCCATCGTTTCACACATCGGGTATCCTCCAGACCAGGACCCAGTCTTTCCCATCGATTGCACTCCTCCCGACTGTCGATTACCTTGTCGATGTCATCCGCATATATGAGAAACCATGCCATTTTAAAGTATATGTAAAAAGTCTGAAATGAAGACATTTGCTTTATAGAAGGTAATTAAGGCTACTTTGATTTTTCGAACTCCAACAGTGTAGGCCAGATCCTGGCCCAGGAGCACAATGTCGTCAAGGGACTCCAATATACCATAGATCACGGATGCCAAACTAATTGTCATCTGAAACATGAAAAAATATTGCCAGGCCACCAGGCCAGGCCGACGACGCTCTGCAGCGCTCATGTAGAAACCCATGGCTCTTTAATATAAATATAATTATAGTGGGATTACAAATTTTTAACATTTGCCACATACTTCATTTGACCCCGATTAAAATATGCGAAAGTGTGTGAAGATTTTTCCAGGGTGTTCCTGAAAATTAACCATCCTTCATGAAAAGGACCCAAAAGATTTGTCCAGTAATTAACTTTCACTTCCATTTTTAATCCAATCTGCAGCACCTTCAAACTAAAACTGATTGTTAGGATCAGCGTTTTTATATATTTATATTAATTATAATAATTCCTTGAGGAAAAATAGACACCTGTTCCTATTAAAAATTCGCACGTGCCAATAATTACAGAAACTTTAATCATTAGCAATTACTTTCTGGTCATTATTTCCTTAATAATATTTATAATATTTTTTCAGTTGGTTGCAAAATATGTGGGCGAAGCTTCTGAATCATCTATATTCTTTTATTAATTGTAATATTTATTTGACTATGTCGCTTTTCTAGCGCATCTTTAAATAGTTTTATTTATTAATATTATGTTTATTAAATACAATTTAGAACTGATAATAGTAATAAGTTTACTCCATAGTTTGCATCAGAAAAGTGAAAATTCTATAGCACTGATTTAGGACCTGAAAAATAAAAAACATGTTTTAAGAATAAATATAAATACATTTATACTTACAGCCAAATTATTGACCAAATTAAAAGGCGGCAATAATCTGTTTGTAATGGCCAATGGTTTTTGTGCCCTGAGGATTATAAGTACCAACCTCTGGTGGACACTTTTATTGCCCCTAGTTGGATCGTATGCTTCGTAGGCAGCTCTTGGGACAGGACATCGCCGATCTTAGACGAGTAGGAGGGGTGTCTCAGAGCCATGATTATCAGGACCATGTACTCGGCAACCACTTCGCGGTCGTGCCTAGAAACCATAGCCTCAAATCCTGCCAGGGAAATTAGCAGGAAATTCACCACTAGCTGCATAGTAAAAGCGCCATTCAAAACTTGGTTGGCTCGGTCAACAAGGCTGTAATATTATTGAATGTTATATCTTATTGTAGTATACTCTATACTTGGTCTAACCTAATTATCTGCTGATGAAACAAAGCTAACCGATTTACTTCTCTGTCAAAAAGGACGTTATTAGAGCCACAGTACAGGTGCAGAGACCGCAGCTCAATACACAGGACCTTCAGGGCAGATGTTAACTCTATGTAAATTGAACCGGCCATAAGTTCCTCAAAAACTATCCAGATTAAGCAGTAAAATGTGAGATACCCTTGTGTTACAAAAACAATGGCGTGCGCGATTGGGTGCTTGGATGGATTGTGCAATTCGAATGGATAGGCCACGTGGTAGGGCAGTTTCTGAGACTTCACCCAAAATGGCATCGATAAGTATGCCTGAGAGGCTCTTAAAATTCTCCTTAATCATCATTGTCAGCAACATGTTCGATTTTATTCCAGTCCACTTGAAATACCAACTGTAACTGCGTACATTTTTATAATGCATTCAATTAAATAAACATATAAGAAGTCCTTATTATTCATAATTGCAAATGGTGTACGAGAAACTAGCAGCTGCTCCTCGTTACGAATTCTCAAAGGCTTTGTAATAACTTGGTAATAGCTTCGGAGTTATCTTGGGATATCTAAGGTTCCTTAATTTTCATATAAAAATGTATGTTGTGCTACTTAAAAAAAAATATGTAAACTTAAACGGTGAATTATTTATTCCATTGTTTGCATTAAAAAAGTAAAGATTCTATAGCACTGATTTAGGACCTGCAAAGTAAAATATTTAGTGTAAATAATTTATGAATTAGTCTACTTACAGCCAAGTTGTTGACCAAGGTAAAAGGCGGTAAGATTCTGCTTTTGATTAATAGCGGCTTTTGTGCCCTTAGAATCATAAGCCCCAACCGTTGGTGGACACTTTTGTTGCCCCTTGTTGGGTCATAGGCGTTGTAGGCAGCCACTGCCACTTCCAAGGACTCATGGCTCAGCATATCTCCAAACTTGGACCAGCAAGAGAGGTGGCTCAGGGCCATAACCATCAAGACCAAATACTCGGCAACCACTTCGGGATCGTGCCTGGAAACCATTGCTTCAAATCCGGATAGGGAAATCAGTAGGAAAACCACCATCAATTGCATTGTTAAGGCGCCATTGAAAACGTCGTTGGATCTGTCAACAAGGCTGCAAAATATTACAAGCAATTATTATCCATACTAATGGAACTAATTATTTGCCTAACCAAATTATGTGCTGATGAAACAATGCCAACCGGTTAACTTCTTTGTCCAGCAGGAGATCATCAGATCCACAGTATTGGTTCATGAACCGCAGCTGCAGACACAGGATCTTTAGGTCGGATGTCAACTCGAAGAATATTGAACAGGCCAGCAAGTCAGCAAAAACTATCCAGATTAAGCTATAAAGTGTACTGCAACCTTGGGATGCAAAAATAAGGGCGTGAGTGATTGGGTGTTTGGATGGATTGTGCAAATCGAATGGGTAGACCACGTGGAAGGGCAGTATCTGGGACTCCACCCAAAATGGCGTTGACAGCATTATAAAGGTGAAGGAGATGACCAAAAACAACCAGGATGCCATTACGGCAGCGAGCAGCAGCAAGTGCCATCGTTTAATTAAAAGAACTTCATTCCGAACAGGTCCTTTTATTTCCCATCTATAGCACCTTTCTAAGCCATTGATCAACTTATCTATTTCCTCAACGTGAATGGAGAAGTGGATCATTTTAAATATTTCAAAAAAAATCTGAAACTCAAGAAAAATAAATTTCAAAATTATTTAAAATAGTTCTGTAGTTTATCGCACTGCTATTATAAAAGCGAGGTCCCGGCCAAAGAGAACTATGTCATCCAGCGACTCAAAAAGTCCATATGTAAAAGATGCCATGTTCATCATCATCTGGAACATGAAAAAATAATTCCAGGCCAACAGGAAAGGCTTCCGACGTTCCTCAGAGTTCATGTAGAATCCGAATGCTCTTTAAAGGTAAAATTCTAACTTCAACGTATTTACTTTTGTAATCCCGAGGAACAAACTTCATTTGATCGCGGTCTAAATAGGCGATGGTGTGCGAAGGTGTCCTCTGGGGGTCTTTTAAAACTTTCCATGCCTCGATAAGTATGCCTGAGAGGCTCTTTAAATTCTCCTTAATCATCACTGTCAGCAACATGTTCGATTTTATTCCAGTCCACTTGAAATACCAACTGTAACTGCGTACATTTTTATATTTCATTCAATTAAATAAACATATAAAAAGTCCTTATTACTCAAATTAGCAAGTGGTGTACGAGAAATTAGCAGCTGCTCCTCATTACAAATTCTCACAGGATTTATAATAACTTGGTAAAAGCTTGGGAGTTATCTTGGGATATCTAAGGTTCCTTGATTTTAAAATTTTAATATAAAAATGTATGTTGTGCTACTTTAATAAAAATATGTAAACTTTAACGGTCAATTATTTATTCCATTGTTTGCATTAAAAAAGTAAAGATTCTATAGCACTGATTTAGGACCTGCAAAGTATTTAGAGTTAGATATTTAGAGTGTAAATAATTTATGAATTAGTCTACTTACAGCCAAGTTGTTGACCAAGGTAAAAGGCGGTAAGATTCTGCTTTTGATTAAAAGCGGCTTTTGTGCCCTTAGAATCATAAGCCCCAACCGTTGGTGGACACTTTTGTTGCCCCTTGTTGGGTCATAGGCGTCGTAGGCAGCCACTGCCACTTCCAAGGACTCTTGGCTCAGCATATCTCCAAACTTGGACCAGCAAGAGAGGTGGCTCAGGGCCATAACCATCAAGACCAAATACTCGGCAACCACTTCGTGATCGTGCCTGGAAACCATTGCTTCAAATCCGGATATGGAAATCAGTAGGAAAATCACCATCAATTGCATTGTTAAGGCGCCATTGAAAACGTCGTTGGATCTGTCAACAAGGCTGCAAAATATTATAACTATTAACTATATTAGTATAACTAATTATTTGCCTAACCAAATAATGTGCTGATGAAACAATGCCAACCGGTTAACTTCTTTGTCCAGCAGGAGATCATCAGATCCACAGTATTGGTTCATGAACCGCAGCTGCAGACACAGGATCTTTAGGTCGGATGTCAACTCGAAGAATATTGATCCGGCCAGCAAGTCAGCAAAAACTATCCAGATTAAGCTATAAAGTGTACTGCAACCTTGGGATGCAAAAATAAGGGCGTGAGTGATTGGGTGTTTGGATGGATTGTGCAAATCGAATGGGTAGACCACGTGGAAGGGCAGTATCTGGGACTCCACCCAAAATGGCGTTGACAGCATTATAAAGGTGAAGGAGATGACCAAAAACAACCAGGATGCCATTACGGCAGCGAGCAGCAGCAAGTGCCATCGTTTAATTAAAAGAACTTCATTCCGAACAGGTCCTTTTATTTCCCATCTATAGCACCTTTCTAAGCCATTGATCAACTTATCTATTTCCTCAACGTGAATGGAGAAGTGGATCATTTTAAATATTTCAAAAAAAATCTGAAACTCAAGAAAAATAAATTTCAAAATTATTTAAAATAGTTCTGTAGTTTATCGCACTGCTATTATAAAAGCGAGGTCCCGGCCAAAGAGAACTATGTCATCCAGCGACTCAAAAAGTCCATATGTAAAAGATGCCATGTTCATCATCATCTGGAACATGAAAAAATAATTCCAGGCCAACAGGAAAGGCTTCCGACGTTCCTCAGAGTTCATGTAGAATCCGAATGCTCTTTAAAGGTAAAATTCTAACTTCAACGTATTTACTTTTGTAATCCCGAGGAACAAACTTCATTTGATCGCGGTCTAAATAGGCGATGGTGTGCGAAGGTGTCCTCTGGGGGTCTTTTAAAACTTTCCATGCCTCGATAAGTATGCCTGAGAGGCTCTTTAAATTCTCCTTAATCATCACTGTCAGCAACATGTTCGATTTTATTCCAGTCCACTTGAAATACCAACTGTAACTGCGTACATTTTTATAATGCATTCAATTAAATAAACATATAAAAAGTCCTTATTACTCAAACTTGCAAGTGGTGTACGAGAAATTAGCAGCTGCTCCTCATTACAAATTCTCACAGTATTTATAATAACTTGGTAATAGCTTTTTAGCAATCATTAATGGTTTAATTTTGGGTCTCAAAATTAGAGTCTTACTTTTAAAATGTGTCTTATTTATAAATTTACGAACACAAAAATAATTCCTGGCAAACAGAAGAGTCTTGCGACATTCCTCAGGGCTTATGTAGAATCCGAACTCCCCAGAAAAGTAAACCTTTTACTTTGACATTCTTTCGCCTTTAAAGCTTCGAGAAACCAACTTCATTGGGGCTCGGTTGATGTAGGCGACGGTGTGTGAGGGTATCCTGTCCTATATATTTAATATTTAATAATTGCAAGTTCGCATAGAAAATTATCAAGAATTTCTTATTGCTGCAGAATAATCGATTATCAAGGTGAAGTGATAATATTTTCCTGTTTCCTGTTAGCGAAGAGGTTTTAATCAATAAAACCTCTATATTAAAAAAAAAAGACGGTAGCCATGTATGCTGAATTCAATATTTATTTTCGTTTAGTACTCATTGTCATTTAATGGGCGTAGATTTCGTTAACCTTGTTCACGAAGTGCTCGTGCTCGAAAGAAAAGTCGTCATCAATTTCGGAATCGTTCATCCAGTCACCAAGTTCCTCAGAGCTGAAGTCCAGATCCTGATCGGGGAAGTCGTTCACGTCCAGGAACATAGCACGGAGTCCTGCCTTCAGGACGTGCAGGGCAACCTTCTTGGCAATGTGGCGGATCAGCTTCTTGCGAGCCTCATGCCTGGCCTTCTTGGCGGCTTCCTCAGCAGGAGTTGGCTGAGCCCTGTGCTTCTCCTCGTGGTGGCGGTGGTGACGGGCCTCAACACTGAGGACAATCACGCACAGGACGGCTAACAGGATCACGAACTTGGACATCTTGGCTTGACGTGCTCTCAAACTTTAGTCTGGAACTTGACTGAAGATACTCTTGACCAACGGTCAGTTTTTATAGGGTCTGTAAGTGTAGTATCGAACCAATTAACAAAGATACCGAGCAATGGTATTAACATGGAATCTCTTTTTTGTCGGTGGTTCTACGATATTTTTTTGGGCTTCGTAAGCTAATACTTATAATAAAGACATTTAATTATTGAAACTAAATATGCGTTGGAGTATGCACATATCTTATCAATAGGAACTACCAAAAACTGTGGGACAAATATTTTGAAACCCTTGCAGGGGGTATTATAATTTTGTCTGTCTGTTTCTACGCAAAATAGTCCCTCAGTTTTAAAGCTATCGACTTCAAACCTTGCACACATCCTTCTTTTCTTTGCAGGCAGTACATGAGCCGGGACGAGTGGGATCGGTCGACTATATCCTGTCAGCTGTCATATAACTGACTGATCGGAACTAGCTAAACTTTGTTGCTTAAGGATGGGACTTGGTACAGATTCCATTTTGGGCAACCTTATCAGATCTGCCAAATTTCATAAGGATCGCTCTACTATATCCTACTATAACGACCAGAAATGGCACAACCTTGCTGTTTTTAAAGATGCTTGAGGCTGTTTTAAACATTTTTATTCCAAAATTTATTAGATAAAGAAAATCTCATAAGGATCGGACAACTATAAACGATCCGATATATATATAATAATATAAGCTGCTCCCTAACTGCAAGGGCCGCCTGAAGTTAGCTTTCATTTCTTATTTTTATTTTTTTGACTTTGAATTAAATGGATTCAAAAACAATTATCGTTATCGCGAAACTAGAAATTATTATAATCAAAAATAAAATTTTACATCCTTACTGAGAACCCTGGATTTAATTAAATTATTAAACAGGAATGAATTAAAAAATGTATTTCAAAGCACTCATGGAAGTAATTTAATTATGATTGAATCTAGTTCAATCAATTCTCTAATTATAAATAATT
Organism: Drosophila monieri; assembly: GCA_035047585.1. Classification (NCBI taxonomy): domain Eukaryota; kingdom Metazoa; phylum Arthropoda; class Insecta; order Diptera; family Drosophilidae; genus Drosophila; species Drosophila monieri. Next base: position 5,073,168 of record JAWNPJ010000079.1, on the reverse strand, counting down.
AATGTAATGTAATAAATGTAAAAAGAAATTATATTAAATATGTCACATTTAATCTTTTGTAAACGTAAAAAAGAATTCTAAGTACATAGCATATACATATATAAAGAAATGTGTTGTCATAAAAATGATATATATAAAACGCTAAACAGCTAACGTAAGGAAAGATAGCCTAATGAGTAAATTAAACCAATATATATATATAAATATATTAATGAAATTTTTGTTACGTTTATTTGAATCAATTAATTTTTTTTTTAAATTTTTTTTTTGTGTTTTTTTTTGTTCAATTTTGAGATCTAAGCCTGGAAGACATCGCCGCCCAAGATCCAGAAGTCGGTGCCAATGTAGGTGATGGTGGAGGTGCAGCTGGTGACCTTGCCCTCGGTGGTGCTCTCAATGTACACGGAGGAGGGAACCTCGTAGTTGGTGCCTCCGATGTTGAAGGTGATAACAGGCAGGGACTTCACGGAGGAGCACTGGACGTAGTACTGGCCATCGACGAAGACGGCGCCAATGAGCTGGTTGATCTGGGCATAGGCAGCAGCAGGAGCAACAAGGAGGGTGGCCGAGTCGGCGGAGGAGATGGCCTTGACGGGGCCAGACACCACGGTTCCGTCGATAGAGATTTGGTTGACACTCAGTTCCTTCAGCTCACTGGTCTCGTCGGAGTCGGAGGAGTCATCCCCATAGGCTGGCAGTTGGTAGACCGGAGAAGCATCCTTGTAGTTGACGACGTCGCCCACCCAGTGCTTGAGTTCGTGCTTGATCACGTGGATAGCAACCTTCTTGGCCACATGGCGGGCGATGCGCGCCTTCCTGCCGGCCTGGGCAGCCAGGACCAAACCCAAGATGGTGAAAAGGACCAACCACTTCATGTTTTTCGAGGTATGTTTTTAGCTTAGTCTGAAATTGGACTGAAGAAAACATGCCCCAGATTCCTATTTATATGGAATTGCCCGTTTGAAACATAGCCTAAATAGATTAAAAAGCCAATTAATAAAAATGTCCGGATGAAGACATCACATTTGATCGATAGCCGAAGGCGCACGCGGCGATGCCCATTGCGATTCTCGATAACATTTTCCAATATTTCATTAACAAATTAGTGCAAATTTTGCACTTCATTGATAACAAAAATTGTGAATTGGAAGTGAAATTATCTCTCTCATAGACTTAAAAGATTTAGAGAAAATACCACGCAGTTTTTTATTTCCTAAGCTGTTGCTGGCTTTTAAGAATGATGACTTTTAATTTGTTTCCGTTCACACGCACTTCTGTTTGTATTATATAACCGAGTCCAATGGGAATTAAGCTTTTATTTGTTATCACAACCCCTTCGCAAAGAAAACAATTGATTACATTTTTACAAAATTTAAATCATTTTTTTTTTTTTGTATTTTTGTTGCTTTCCGAGTATTTCAAACATGTCCAAGATACAATCCACGAGTGGATTAGTGGGCGTAGATCTCATTAACTTTGTTCACGAAAGAGAAGTTGTCATCGATTTCGGAATCGTTCATCCAGTCACCAAGTTCCTCTGAGCTGAAGTCCAGGTCCAGATCGGCGATGTTGCTCTCCTCCATGAAAATGGCACGAAGGATGTGCAGGGCAACCTTCTTGGCAATGTGGCGGATCAACTTCTTGCGAGCCTCGTGCCTGGCCTTCTTGGCAGCTTCCTCAGCAGGAGTCAGCTGGGCCTTGTGCTTCTCCTCGTGGCGGTGGTGACGGGCCTCAACACTGAGGACAACCACGCACAGGACGGCTAACAGGATCACGAACTTGGACATATTTGCTTGAGGTGCTCTCAAAATCTAGTCTGGAACTGGACTGAGGATTGCACTGGGAAATGGTCTTTTATATGGTCGGAAAACGGGCTAAATATTAAGGTGCAGCTCATAAATTCGGAGGATTAGAAAGATATACTGGACACAGGCTCGCGAAATTCCACAATCGGCAGTATTTCTTTGTACACTTTATCTAATTATCATGTATCTTTGATAATGTTAATATTGAACGTAAGACATATCGAAAAAGCTACATATTTGAATGATAGATTATAATGGATAAATTCAAAGCTATGTATATTATATATTTTATTATTCTGTATTATTTCCGCTGCATTTTAAACGGATGAAGCATTTATAAATATGTTATCGTTTTAAAAGAATCCCTATCGCAAAAAATATTAGCCCTCTTAAACAAAAGTTATTTTCGAATATACCTCCAAATTATGACACTTTTCAAGCATTAATAGTTTCGTAAATGAAAAAGAATGTTTTTATACTTTTAAATACAGATTTATTTATTTAACATTTTTAAACGAAATTGTCCAACAAATGCCTTACTTAATGGGCATAGATTTCGTTTATGTTCTCAAAGGACTCGCTCTCCATAGAAAGGTCATCATCAATATCGGAAAGGTTCATCCAGTCACCAAACTCCTCGGAGCTGAAGTCCAAGTCCTGGTCGGGGAAATCCTTAACCTCTAAAATTAAGTGGACCACCTTCTTCAGGACATGCAAGGCGACTTTCTTAACAACATGGTGAACCACCTTCTTGCGAGCCGCCTTCTTGGCGCTTGCAGAGGAAACGGTTGTTGTGGGGGCTTTGGTGGTGGTGGTGGTGGTAGCAGCCTGCTCCTCTTCGTGATGATGGTGGTGATGATGACGATGGTGGTGGGCCTCGGCAGCGAGCACCACAGCACACAGGACGGCCAACAGGATCAGGAACTTGGACATATTGCCAGAAGAACTTGCCAAAACTTAGTCTGGGACTGAACTGATGAATAAATTTTGTTCGCCACTATTTAAACAAATCGAGAACAACCACATGTAGCAATAAAATAGACAGAATTCTGTATGATTATTACAATGCACAATCCAAATCCAAAATAATCCCCACGCTTACAAAAATGTATTCCCGTATCTTATCTTTAATTAAGAAGTGTATGTACAAAGAAATGGCAAGGTCGAATAGTAAGTAAGGCTAAGAATGGTTAATTGATTTTTAATAACCCTTATTAAAGAAAAACAATGTTATGCCAAAATGGATATGTAATTCCTAATATTAAAGTGACTTTAGGGACACTGCAAAATATTTTATGGTATCTTTTTCTGCTATGACCATAATAACATAATTCATTTAATTTTTTTTTGAGAGTTTGAAAATATCAACCATGTTGCCATGTGCGCAACAGCACTCTGTTAATGATCTATATATATTCCTCGTTGGACAATACCAACGAGGGTATCTTTTGTGAGATTTTGCGGTAAAATAGTTAGAAAACTAATTAAAACAATAATTTTTAACATACATTTTATTTTATATAAACGTGAAGTATAATGCTTCGTGTTCCTAAAGATTACGCTTATTTTAGCCAAATCAACCAGATTTTATACCACCATCCAAATTAATGATCAACCAAAAAAGATAATATTTAAATCATTTTCAAAATTTATTATTTTTCAACAGGAATATTTAACCAATCAGATTTTTTCATTGTTCAGGAAGAACTCATCTTCGAAGCTGAAGTCTTCATTGTATTCGTCCATGTTCATCCAATTACCAAACTCAACGGAGCTGAAGTCACAGTCCTGGTCGTTCAAGTCCAGCCTTGAGTCCTGTTTTCAGGACATGCAGAGCAATCTTCTTGGCCACAAGGCGGATCAACTTCTTGCGAGCCTCGTGCCTTGCCATCTCGGCGGCGGTGGTGATGGGCCTCAACACTGAGGACAACCACACACAGGACGGCTAACAAGATCACGAAAATGGACATCTTTCCTTGACGTCCCCTCGAAACTTAGTCTGAATTTGGACCGAGAATAGAACTGGGCAGTAAGTTGCTTTAAGTAGGATATGGTTCCCGAAAGGTCATCTAAATAGATAGCAAAAATTTATTGGAGGAAAGTATGTAATGAAATGTGCATTGAGTTCATTGAATTCCTGTAATAATTTTTTTCTTGTTGTTATTGTTTATTCTGCTTATTAATTACCGAGATATGCGTATCTTATTGCAAATAAAAGTATTTAGAGGATAATGAAAATTTCAACGAGTCTTGATTCGTGATGAATAACTTCCATGTCTTTCGTTTCAAGATATGAGGCTTACACTTCATTGTATTTTTTTAAACGTATTTTTCAACATTTATTTGCATACATTTTATCGAAATATCATTTTTTGGTTAAATTTAGTAGCCATCTAAGCCTGGATGACATCGCCGCCCAGGAACCAGAAGTCGGTGCCAATGTAGGTGATGGTGGAGGTGCAGCTGGTGACCTTGCCCTCGGTGGTGCTCTCAATGTACACGGAGGAGGGAACCTCGTAGTTGGTGCCTCCGATGTTGAAGGTGATAACGGGCAGGGACTTCACGGAGGAGCACTGGACGTAGTACTGGCCATCGACGAAGACGGCGCCAATGAGCTGGTTGATCTGGGCATAGGCAGCGGCAGGAGCAACCAGGAGGGTGGCCGAGTCGGCGGAGGAGATGGCCTTGACGGGGCCAGACACCACGGTTCCGTCGATAGAGATTTGGTTGACACTCAGTTCCTTCAGCTCACTGTCCTCGTCGGAGTCGGAGGAGTCATCCCCATAGGCTGGCAGTTGGTAGACCGGAGAAGCATCCCTGTAGTTGACGACGTCGCCCACCCAGTGCTTGAGTTCGTGCTTGATCACGTGGATAGCCACCTTCTTGGCCACATGGCGGGCGATGCGCGCCTTCCTGCCGGCCTGGGCAGCCAGGACCAAACCCAAGATGGTGAAAAGGACCAACCACTTCATGTTTTTCGAGGTATGTTTTTAGCTTAGTCTGAAATTGGACTGAAGAAAACATGCCCCAGATTCCTATTTATATGGAATTGCCCGTTTGGAATATAGCCTAAATAGATTAAAAAGCCAATTAATAAAAATGTCCGGATGAAGACATCACATTTGATCGATAGCCGAAGGCGCACGCGGCGATGCCCATTGCGATTCTCGATAACATTTTCCAATATTTCATTAACAAATTAGTGCAAATTTTGCACTTCATTGATAACAAAAATTGTGAATTGGAAGTGAAATTATCTCTCTCATAGACTTAAAAGATTTAGAGAAAATACAACGCAGTTTTTTATTTCCTAAGCTGTTGCTGGCTTTTAAGAATGATGACTTTTAATTTGTTTCCGTTCACACGCACTTCTGTTTGTATTATATAACCGAGTCCAATGGGAATTAAGCTTTTATTTGTTATCACAACCCCTTCGCAAAGAAAACAATTGATTACATTTTTACAAAATTTAAATCATTTTTTTTTTTTGTATTTTTGTTGCTTTCCGAGTATTTCAAACATGTCCAAGATACAATCCACGAGTGGATTAGTGGGCGTAGATCTCATTAACTTTGTTCACGAAAGAGAAGTTGTCATCGATTTCGGAATCGTTCATCCAGTCACCAAGTTCCTCTGAGCTGAAGTCCAGGTCCAGATCGGCGATGTTGCTCTCCTCCATGAAAATGGCACGAAGGATGTGCAGGGCAACCTTCTTGGCAATGTGGCGGATCAACTTCTTGCGAGCCTCGTGCCTGGCCTTCTTGGCAGCTTCCTCAGCAGGAGTCAGCTGGGCCTTGTGCTTCTCCTCGTGGCGGTGGTGACGGGCCTCAACACTGAGGACAACCACGCACAGGACGGCTAACAGGATCACGAACTTGGACATATTTGCTTGAGGTGCTCTCAAAATCTAGTCTGGAACTGGACTGAGGATTGCACTGGGAAATGGTCTTTTATATGGTCGGAAAACGGGCTAAATATTAAGGTGCAGCTCATAAATTCGGAGGATTAGAAAGATATACTGGACACAGGCTCGCGAAATTCCACAATCGGCAGTATTTCTTTGTACACTTTATCTAATTATCATGTATCTTTGATAATGTTAATATTGAACGTAAGACATATCGATTAAAAAGCTACATATTTAAATGATAGATTATAATGGATAAATTCAAAGCTATGTATATTATATATTTTATTATTCTGTATTATTTCCGCGGCATTTTAAACGGATGAAGCATTTATAAATATGTTATCGTTTTAAAAGAATCCCTATCGCAAAAAAATATTAGCCCTCTTAAACAAAAGTTATTTTCGAATATACCTCCAAATTATGACACTTTTCAAGCATTAATAGTTTCGTAAATGAAAAAGAATGTTTTTATACTTTTAAATACAGATTTATTTATTTAACATTTTTAAACGAAATTGTCCAACAAATGCCTTACTTAATGGGCATAGATTTCGTTTATGTTCTCAAAGGACTCGCTCTCCATAGAAAGGTCATCATCAATATCGGAAAGGTTCATCCAGTCACCAAACTCCTCGGAGCTGAAGTCCAAGTCCTGGTCGGGGAAATCCTTAACCTCTAAAATTAAGTGGACCACCTTCTTCAGGACATGCAAGGCGACTTTCTTAACAACATGGTGAACCACCTTCTTGCGAGCCGCCTTCTTGGCGCTTGCAGAGGAAACGGTTGTTGTGGGGGCTTTGGTGGTGGTGGTGGTGGTAGCAGCCTGCTCCTCTTCGTGATGATGGTGGTGATGATGACGATGGTGGTGGGCCTCGGCAGCGAGCACCACAGCACACAGGACGGCCAACAGGATCAGGAACTTGGACATATTGCCAGAAGAACTTGCCAAAACTTAGTCTGGGACTGAACTGATGAATAAATTTTGTTCGCCACTATTTAAACAAATCGAGAACAACCACATGTAGCAATAAAATAGACAGAATTCTGTATGATTATTACAATGCACAATCCAAATCCAAAATAATCCCCACGCTTACAAAAATGTATTCCCGTATCTTATCTTTAATTAAGAAGTGTATGTACAAAGAAATGGCAAGGTCGAATAGTAAGTAAGGCTAAGAATGGTTAATTGATTTTTAATAACCCTTATTAAAGAAAAACAATGTTATGCCAAAATGGATATGTAATTCCTAATATTAAAGTGACTTTAGGGACACTGCAAAATATTTTATGGTATCTTTTTCTGCTATGACCATAATAACATAATTCATTTAATTTTTTTTTGAGAGTTTGAAAATATCAACCATGTTGCCATGTGCGCAACAGCACTCTGTTAATGATCTATATATATTCCTCGTTGGACAATACCAACGAGGGTATCTTTTGTGAGATTTTGCGGTAAAATAGTTAGAAAACTAATTAAAACAATAATTTTTAACATACATTTTATTTTATATAAACGTGAAGTATAATGCTTCGTGTTCCTAAAGATTACGCTTATTTTAGCCAAATCAACCAGATTTTATACCACCATCCAAATTAATGATCAACCAAAAAAGATAATATTTAAATCATTTTCAAAATTTATTATTTTTCAACAGGAATATTTAACCAATCAGATTTTTTCATTGTTCAGGAAGAACTCATCTTCGAAGCTGAAGTCTTCATTGTATTCGTCCATGTTCATCCAATTACCAAACTCAACGGAGCTGAAGTCACAGTCCTGGTCGTTCAAGTCCAGCCTTGAGTCCTGTTTTCAGGACATGCAGAGCAATCTTCTTGGCCACAAGGCGGATCAACTTCTTGCGAGCCTCGTGCCTTGCCATCTCGGCGGCGGTGGTGATGGGCCTCAACACTGAGGACAACCACACACAGGACGGCTAACAAGATCACGAAAATGGACATCTTTCCTTGACGTCCCCTCGAAACTTAGTCTGAATTTGGACCGAGAATAGAACTGGGCAGTAAGTTGCTTTAAGTAGGATATGGTTCCCGAAAGGTCATCTAAATAGATAGCAAAAATTTATTGGAGGAAAGTATGTAATGAAATGTGCATTGAGTTCATTGAATTCCTGTAATAATTTTTTTCTTGTTGTTATTGTTTATTCTGCTTATTAATTACCGAGATATGCGTATCTTATTGCAAATAAAAGTATTTAGAGGATAATGAAAATTTCAACGAGTCTTGATTCGTGATGAATAACTTCCATGTCTTTCGTTTCAAGATATGAGGCTTACACTTCATTGTATTTTTTTAAACGTATTTTTCAACATTTATTTGCATACATTTTATCGAAATATCATTTTTTGGTTAAATTTAGTAGCCATCTAAGCCTGGATGACATCGCCGCCCAGGATCCAGAAGTCGGTGCCAATGTAGGTGATGGTGGAGGTGCAGCTGGTGACCTTGCCCTCGGTGGTGCTCTCAATGTACACGGAGGAGGGAACCTCGTAGTTGGTGCCTCCGATGTTGAAGGTGATAACGGGCAGGGACTTCACGGAGGAGCACTGGACGTAGTACTGGCCATCGACGAAGACGGCGCCAATGAGCTGGTTGATCTGGGCATAGGCAGCGGCAGGAGCAACCAGGAGGGTGGCCGAGTCGGCGGAGGAGATGGCCTTGACGGGGCCAGACACCACGGTTCCGTCGATAGAGATTTGGTTGACACTCAGTTCCTTCAGCTCACTGTCCTCGTCGGAGTCGGAGGAGTCATCCCCATAGGCTGGCAGTTGGTAGACCGGAGAAGCATCCCTGTAGTTGACGACGTCGCCCACCCAGTGCTTGAGTTCGTGCTTGATCACGTGGATAGCCACCTTCTTGGCCACATGGCGGGCGATGCGCGCCTTCCTGCCGGCCTGGGCAGCCAGGACCAAACCCAAGATGGTGAAAAGGACCAACCACTTCATGTTTTTCGAGGTATGTTTTTAGCTTAGACTGAAATTGGACTGAAGAAAACATGAATATAGCGTAAATAGATTAAAAAGCCAATTAATAAAAATGTCCGGATGAAGACATCACATTTGATCGATAGCCGAAGGCGCACGCGGCGATGCCCATTGCGATTCTCGATAACATTTTCCAATATTTCATTAACAAATTAGTGCAAATTTTGCACTTCATTGATAACAAAAATTGTGAATTGGAAGTGAAATTATCTCTCTCATAGACTTAAAAGATTTAGAGAAAATACAACGCAGTTTTTTATTTCCTAAGCTGTTGCTGGCTTTTAAGAATGATGACTTTTAATTTGTTTCCGTTCACACGCACTTCTGTTTGTATTATATAACCGAGTCCAATGGGAATTAAGCTTTTATTTGTTATCACAACCCCTTCGCAAAGAAAACAATTGATTACATTTTTACAAAATTTAAATCATTTTTTTTTTTTTGTATTTTTGTTGCTTTCCGAGTATTTCAAAAATGTCCAAGATACAATCCACGAGTGGATTAGTGGGCGTAGATCTCATTAACTTTGTTCACGAAAGAGAAGTTGTCATCGATTTCGGAATCGTTCATCCAGTCACCAAGTTCCTCTGAGCTGAAGTCCAGGTCCAGATCGGCGATGTTGCTCTCCTCCATGAAAATGGCACGAAGGATGTGCAGGGCAACCTTCTTGGCAATGTGGCGGATCAACTTCTTGCGAGCCTCGTGCCTGGCCTTCTTGGCAGCTTCCTCAGCAGGAGTCAGCTGGGCCTTGTGCTTCTCCTCGTGGCGGTGGTGACGGGCCTCAACACTGAGGACAACCACGCACAGGACGGCTAACAGGATCACGAACTTGGACATATTTGCTTGAGGTGCTCTCAAAATCTAGTCTGGAACTGGACTGAGGATTGCACTGGGAAATGGTCTTTTATATGGTCGGAAAACGGGCTAAATATTAAGGTGCAGCTCATAAATTCGGAGGATTAGAAAGATATACTGGACACAGGCTCGCGAAATTCCACAATCGGCAGTATTTCTTTGTACACTTTATCTAATTATCATGTATCTTTGATAATGTTAATATTGAACGTAAGACATATCGATTAAAAAGCTACATATTTAAATGATAGATTATAATGGATAAATTCAAAGCTATGTATATTATATATTTTATTATTCTGTATTATTTCCGCTGCATTTTAAACGGATGAAGCATTTATAAATATGTTATCGTTTTAAAAGAATCCCTATCGCAAAAAATATTAGCCCTCTTAAACAAAAGTTATTTTCGAATATACCTCCAAATTATGACACTTTTCAAGCATTAATAGTTTCGTAAATGAAAAAGAATGTTTTTATACTTTTAAATACAGATTTATTTATTTAACATTTTTAAACGAAATTGTCCAACAAATGCCTTACTTAATGGGCATAGATTTCGTTTATGTTCTCAAAGGACTCGCTCTCCATAGAAAGGTCATCATCAATATCGGAAAGGTTCATCCAGTCACCAAACTCCTCGGAGCTGAAGTCCAAGTCCTGGTCGGGGAAATCCTTAACCTCTAAAATTAAGTGGACCACCTTCTTCAGGACATGCAAGGCGACTTTCTTAACAACATGGTGAACCACCTTCTTGCGAGCCGCCTTCTTGGCGCTTGCAGAGGAAACGGTTGTTGTGGGGGCTTTGGTGGTGGTGGTGGTGGTAGCAGCCTGCTCCTCTTCGTGATGATGGTGGTGATGATGACGATGGTGGTGGGCCTCGGCAGCGAGCACCACAGCACACAGGACGGCCAACAGGATCAGGAACTTGGACATATTGCCAGAAGAACTTGCCAAAACTTAGTCTGGGACTGAACTGATGAATAAATTTTGTTCGCCACTATTTAAACAAATCGAGAACAACCACATGTAGCAATAAAATAGACAGAATTCTGTATGATTATTACAATGCACAATCCAAATCCAAAATAATCCCCACGCTTACAAAAATGTATTCCCGTATCTTATCTTTAATTAAGAAGTGTATGTACAAAGAAATGGCAAGGTCGAATAGTAAGTAAGGCTAAGAATGGTTAATTGATTTTTAATAACCCTTATTAAAGAAAAACAATGTTATGCCAAAATGGATATGTAATTCCTAATATTAAAGTGACTTTAGGGACACTGCAAAATATTTTATGGTATCTTTTTCTGCTATGACCATAATAACATAATTAATTTAATTTTTTTTTGAGAGTTTGAAAATATCAAACCATGTTGCCATGTGCGCAACAGCACTCTGTTAATGATCTTTATTAATTCCTCGTTGGACAATACCGTCTTTTTTTGTGAGATTTTGCGGTAAAATATTTAGAAAACTAATTAAAACAATAATTTTTAACATACAATTTATTTTATATAAACGTGAAGTATAATGCTTCGTGTTCCTAAAGATTACCCTTATTTTAGCCAAATCAACCAGATTTTATACCACCATACAAATTAATGATCAACCAAAAAAGATAATATTTAAATCATTTTCAAAATTTATTATTTTTCAACAGGAATATTTAACCAATCAGATTTTTTCATTGTTCAGGAAGAACTCATCTTCGAAGCTGAAGTCTTCATTGTTTTCGTCCATGTTCATCCAATTACCAAACTCAACGGAGCTGAAGTCACAGTCCTGGTCGTTCAAGTCCATCCTTGAGTCCTGTTTTCAGGACATGCAGAGCAATCTTCATGGCCACAAGGCGGATCAACTTCTTGCGAGCCTCGTGCCTTGCCATCTCGGCGGCGGTGGTGATGGGCCACACACAGGACGGCTAACAAGATCATGAAAATTGACATCTTTCCTTGACGTCCCCTCGAAATTTAGTCTGAAACTGGACCGAGAATAGACCTGGGCTGAAAGTAGCTTTAAGTAGGATATGGTTCCCGAAAGGTCATCTAAATAGATAGCAAAAATTTATTGGAGGAAAGTATGTAATGAAATCTGCATTGAGTTCATTGAATTCCTGTAATAATTTTTTTATTGTTGTTATTGTTTATTCTGCTTATTAATTACCGAGATATGCGTATCTTATTGCAAATAAAAGTATTTAGAGGATAATGAAAATTTCAACGAGTCTTGATTCGTGATGAATAACTTCCATGTCTTTCGTTTCAAGATATGAGGCTTACACTTCATTGTATTTTTTTAAACGTATTTTTCAACATTTATTTGCATACATTTTATCGTAATATCATTTTTTGGTTAAATTTAGTAGCCATCTAAGCCTGGATGACATCGCCGCCCAGGATCCAGAAGTCGGTGCCAATGTAGGTGATGGTGGAGGTGCAGCTGGTGACCTTGCCCTCGGTGGTGCTCTCAATGTACACGGAGGAGGGAACCTCGTAGTTGGTGCCTCCGATGTTGAAGGTGATAACGGGCAGGGACTTCACGGAGGAGCACTGGACGTAGTACTGGCCATCGACGAAGACGGCGCCAATGAGCTGGTTGATCTGGGCATAGGCAGCGGCAGGAGCAACCAGGAGGGTGGCCGAGTCGGCGGAGGTGATGGCCTTGACGGGGCCAGACACCACGGTTCCGTCGATAGAGATTTGGTTGACACTCAGTTCCTTCAGCTCACTGTCCTCGTCGGAGTCGGAGGAGTCATCCCCATAGGCTGGCAGTTGGTAGACCGGAGAAGCATCCTTGTAGTTGACGACGTCGCCCACCCAGTGCTTGAGTTCGTGCTTGATCACGTGGATAGCAACCTTCTTGGTTAGAGTTGGTGCCAAAGTGGATCACCAAGAAGTGATCGATAAAATGTGCCGGACGAGGATCAGATGTGATCGATGGTCAGTTCGTTCGATTATCAGTTTTCCTCACGGCACACGAAGCCAGTTGTATGAAAAAGGTTTATGTAATTAATGCCATTTAGAAGACAACGTAAATTTATCATTTTGTTAATGAAGAGAAAGTTTGTAGTAAATAAAGCTATCACTCATATGTGTGGGAAATTACCAACTTTATATCTTATCTTTTTACTTAAAGACCTTAAGGGCAAGTTGCCAATATCTTCTTATTTCCATTATATTCAATTCAATTTTCAAATGTATTCTTAATTATTTGTAGAATTTTTGCACACCTTACGGCTGGACACCTTGTACACCCTTTGTATGTGTAATTAGAATATATCATTGAATTAATTTTGTATTTTTATTTTTAACGCCTAAGTTTTTATCTTACAAGTAATCAAAAGATAAGAACCATTTTTTTTGTAAATAAATTAATCAAAAAATTGTTAAGTCTTATAGTGAACTGAAAGCAACTTATAAAAATTTAACAAATTGAATAATTACTACAGTATTTTTTAACCAAAAAAACAAATTGATTCGAAATAATATTTTAAGTATATTTGTAAGTTTTTAAACACAAACACTTTTTAATTTAAAATTATGTTTCATATTATTAAAATACACTCAAGATCCATTCAGTTATTAAAATGTAACATTTTAAAGCATTTATTCGTTTAATTGGTTCTTCAAATATAAATATCGATTAATGGATATATTTTGTTTGGTTCCATTTTGTCTAAGCCAGATTTCCAAAGCCGACGCGATTTTGACCAAAGTCAAACTCGGTGTAGAACTGACCCAGGAAAACGTCGCCCAGGATCCAGAAATCGGTGCCAATGTAGCTGAAGGTGGAGACACAGCTGTCGTATTCGCCCTCGTTGTAGGTCTGGATGTAGACCGAAGGTGGAAGGTCGAAGTTGGTGCCTCCGAAGTTAAAGGTGACCACCGGCAGAGAGTCCACGGTGGAGCAGGGGACGTACCACTCGCCCTGGATGTAAATGGCGCCAATCAGCTCATTAATCTTGGCGTAGGCGTCGGCGGGGACAACAATCAGAGAGGTGCCGGTGTCGGCAATAGCCTGGACTGGTCCAGACACTACAGTGCCGTTCCAGGTGATCTGGTTGACGGCGAACTGCCAGTAGCCCTGCTTGGTGACGGGCACGTAGGTGAGGTCACCATCAATGAGGTTGTAATCGGTGCCGCCCAGGGTCAACTGTCCACCCTCGTCGGAGGTGCCGTTCCTGGCCAGGTAGAAACCGAAAACTGGCTGGTCGATAAGCCCCTGCTCGTAGAGGTTGTAGAACGGAGGCACTACATAGTCGATGGCGATCTGCTGGAAGCCCATGCCCAGAATCCCATCGAACTCCACATCGGTGAAGCTGCTGCCCGGCTGGGAGATGGCTTCTCCGAAAGTCTGACCGGTAATGGCCAGGCCGTTGATGGTGACCGTATCGGTGGCCAAAAAGCCCTTGACACTGCCAGTTCCGTACTCGATGGTGAAGTTCTCGTTCACGGCAACGAAGGTGGAGGAGGCACTGGAGTTGTACTGATTATGCTGCTGGCAGGCCACATCGGTGGACAGGCACTGGACCGAGGGAATCCACAGGTTGGCAGAGCCAGTATCGAACACCACATTGAAGTACTGGGGCGGTGTGCCGATACTAATCTCGCCATAGTAGTACATATTCATCGAGTTGCCCAGCTCCTCGTTGGTGTAGTCAGTGTCCTGGTTGGGGTAATCGCTGCCGTAGTCATTGCCGTCCTCGTAGTTGAAGGTTTCTCCCACCCAGTGCCGGAGTTCGTGCTTCAGGACGTGGATGGCCACCTTTTTGGCGATGTGACGCGCCACATGGTGGCTCTTTTTGGGCTGTGTCTTATGGATTTTGATGCGGTGGATCTCGGCACTGACCACGGCCAAGACAACCAAAAGAATCAGCAACTTAAACATTTTGATTAAAAACTTTCAGTTTTTTTTGGAAATGAAGATTGGTCCCCTTTTGTGTCTGGGACTAGACTAAAGAGCCCCATTTGGCCACAGCCTTTTATAAGATTGGCGTAAAGACCAAGTTGAATCATCAAAAAATCGATTAGACACGCCACACTAGATATCAACTTTGATCGATAGAGCTTATCGATCTTGCCAAAATATTAAAACTGTAAACAATAGAACGAGCTTTCCGATAATAAGTCTGCAAATTTTTTTTCTGTGGTAATCAATTGATAAGAGAGGTCATTTTACTCCAAAAAAATAAATCAGATAATTTAGTTTATTTTAATAGTTTAATTGTTATTAAGCTTAAGAACCAAATCCCTCTGATTACAAAAATATAAGTTATTCTATAATTTACCCTTTCACCAAACATAAATGATCTTAAAATTTTTAAATAAAATTAAAGCCTTATGAGCAACTTGAGGTGGAGTAGTTTGTCACTCTAGATCCTATAGCAATTCGTTTGTATTCATAATCGAGTTGTACGTAAAATGTGGTTAGGAAGATGTCTCCCAGCACCCAGGGGCTGCAGCAATTATCCTCACTTCCGATATTGATGTTTGGAGCTCCTTCCGCCAAGCTGGTGAATCCTGATACGCAGGTCCCGCTGTAGTTGAGAATATAGTCGGAGGGATTCAGCGTAAAGTCTTTCCTTCCAATATTGAAGGTAATATTGGGCAGACTTGTGACCTTGTTGCAGTTGATAGTGTAAACTCCGTCGCGTTTGTCGGAGGACTTGATGCCGAGAATTTTGTTGATTTTCTTGAGGGCACATGCTGGCACCACAATCAGGGAGGTTCCGGCATCGATGATGGCCTCGAATTTGGAGCAGATCACCTTTTTGCAGCCCAAACTGAAGCTACCCACAGTGATCTGCCAGTATCCGACAACAGACAGGGGGACATAGGTCAGACATCCACTGTAGAGAGTGGGGTCAGAGCCTCCCAGCAGCAGTTTTCCACCGTTGCTCGGGTCCGAGGCATTTCGGGTGAGACTCAGCGATATAATGGGCTGATCGACGAGTCCTTGGGCGATCATATTGTTAAACGGAGGAGTCACCCCTCCGATGGCAATCTGCTCCAGTCCCAGTCCAAGAATTCCATCAAAGTGCGAACGATTGAAAACACTTGCCGGCATTGTAACTATTTCCGCAAAGGTCTGATCCTTGATGGTTAGTCCTGCAATTTCTACGGTATCCGTGGAGAGGAATCCTTTTAAAATGACGTCCTCGGTGACCTGTGTGGCATATTGTATTTGAAAGGATGTGCCATTGGCTATGTAGGAACTGCATTTGCTGGAATTGTATTGATTGTGTTGGAGGCACACTGGCTCTTGGCACTTTGATGAGGGAACCCAGAGATTTGCAGATGCCGTATCGAAGAGTATTTTGAAGGACTGACAGCCTATCTGAATGTCGCCATAGAACTCAGTGTTATAGGAGTTTATAAGACTTTCTATGCCCACGGCACTACTGTCCACAGATGTGGAAGTCAATTGCAACTTGTTTTCGATCGTTAGTTGTTGGTTCTTCAGGCTGTTCAGTATTTTCGTGTGATTCGTTTCCCTGTTGATGCGGATTTCGACTGGGCGACGTTTCTTTTTCGATTCCACATTGCTGGCTAGTAAAAACAAGACCAGCACAAAGGTCAGTGCCACTCCGAATTTGCCAAGCGACTGCATTGTTCGTGTCAGTTGCTTTGGCTCTAAATGTCTCGCAAGGTCACGTATTTATACCCGTAGACGCATTGAACTGGCCCAGAAATTCCAGAATTATCGGCCGAATTTGGGAGGTTTTTGGTGACTCTGAACGGCCAACAGGATAAGCTCGTCACGTGGCCAGAAATGGCTGGTTTTTTAAATGGTGTAGCTTAGATCAAGGGAACATTCAAATATTAAGAAAATTCAAAAGTATAGAAATGTTATTTTTAACATTCATTATTAAGGCGACATACTATGGCGAAACTTCAAAACACTTTATAAGTAATATAAATATTTCTTATTTTATTTAGCTCATTAAATATTGTGAATTTTTAAGTTAAAATGTTAAAAAAAGATGTGAGAATATAGAAGTATGATGTTATTTACTAGCGCCACCTACACAGCTAACTGCGGTAGCTCAGACAAAATGTAAAATACCAAAACCGCCAAGTAAAATACTAAATAGTTCGTAGGGCTCCCACCAGGTGGCGATCCGTTAGGAATGGAACCCAAAAAATTTTATTAATTTTACTTTTAAGTGTTTTACTATTTTCCGGAAAACTTTGAAGAGTAACTTCTTTTAATTAATTTTATGCATTTCCTTCAACGCAGCGACACTCACACTTACAATTCATCAATACAAAACGAAAAGTTTTCCAACTGTTTAGGAAGAGATTTCCTGAATCCTTTTTTGTTGACTTTCAAGTTGACCCAAGGCGGCATTCGAATCCTTTTCCCTTGGCCAATAATGAATGCAAACGAAAGTGATTGCAAAAGTTTTTCAAGTCAACCGCCCGACCAAACCAACCACGCCTCATTTAGCCTCCGAAAATATGCCAAGTTTTATTTGCTAATTGCAGTGAAATAAAGCCAGAGTGCGAGAAGCCTGTCCGCAGGACCTCCAGCCAAGAAAAACTTCAATTCCAAATGGAGTTTCTCCGGTTAACCATACTCCCTGGATTTCTATTTCGGAGGGAACCCCCGTTTTTGGCGCGACAACGTTTACAGAAATCATTGCAAAACAATGGGAGAGAATACAAATTTTATAAAGAACTCGGAGTACTCTTTAGAAACTAAAGAATAAAGGACTAAGATATTTGTTAAAGATAAGCCTTATAACCTAAATTTAAATACCAAAAACCTAAATTTATTTCTAACTATTCATTTAATGATGATATCCTCCCCCACATAAGGGTATCGGGGAAAAAATGAAACCGACGCCTGGAGAAAAGTTGGCTGCCGGCGTTTTTCCGCAAATTTCTTTGCAAGTTTTTCTTTGCAAGAGTAGATGGGTGTGTGACGAGTGTGTGTGAAAGGATGTGTGGTAAGAGGTCGAAATGTTGTAATTGAATTTGCGTCAAGTTCTATTAAGTGGCGTAAACTTTTGGCCTCTGGAATTGAACTTGGCTCACCGCATGTGCATTTTTCATATGTTTATCGCACAGTAGCGTTGTATTTTATCGAGCTTTCTTTCACTTCGATTCCGTTTGACATGTTTTGGGGGCCACAGAAAAAAGTGAATCGGAAAGAAAGCAAAACCAAGAGATGTCTGTGCTGTCAGTCACAGGGGTCGCATATATAGCCACTGAATAGGCATGTATGTGCGGTTATCAATGAAGCATTAAATTGTTTTTGGCGTTTTACAGCCAACAAAGGTCCTTCAGCCCACCACCCATTCCAGGCCCATCTAAATCACATGAAAATCAAGGCGGGTCCATCATCAGCATCGTTATAATCAACAGAGCCCAACTGATTTTGTATGCAGGACCTCGTCCACTTCAACTCGAAACCTTTTGCAGGTTTAATTTAGCATATCAAATTTATGCATTTTATTTTGGCCAATGCATTAAATTGCTAATGTTTGCCATTTTGTACGAAAAAAAAGTCGTGGAGTGGGTTGAGTGGGTGGGAATGTGGTATCCTCGCCATCCTATTGGGGTCACAGCTGCTGCCACACTGCGTGTTTCGACATCAAATATTAAGATTTCGTACGACAGCTGGTGACATCTTCGTTTTTATGCCTCTTATGGGGTTTTTTCAATCAATTTAATCGCTTGGCACCCTCTTGAAAATATGCTTTGGGCCAAACAAAAATATTTGTTAAAAGATATAGTTATATTATCCACTAGCCGTTTAATTCCCTACCCAATCAAAGGATCACCCAACGGCGATATCTGTAGTCGAGCAAACAATTTATCAACTTGTCAACATATTAAATGAGACTCGACTAAAGACAATAACTTATGTGGGTCCTGTGGCCAAAACCACTCCATCCTTCAATGCATCCCCTTCAATCCGTCAATTCAATGACGAATCTCCAATAATATGCAAACTGCCAATATTGCGTATACGTAGCGTTGTACTTCCTTTGTTTTGCTGGCTGGGATTTGTTTAGCAGTAAGCGGAAATAGTTGTAGGCCGGCGGAATGGGGGATGAGAGAGCATGGGGTATGGGGCACAGACTATGGCCTAAACCGGGGAGCATGTTGTGTTTGCTGTTGAAGTTTATATGCAGGATAAACTGTTCAACCAACTGACGTACACAACATGTCCAGATTTCAGACAGGAGCCGGGGCCAAGGGCTGGGGGCGGACAGGCTCAGTCTGCCATAAAAGCAAATAACTGTCGTGTGTGTGTTTCAGTTAACTGAACTATGTCTGTGTTTGGTCGCACGCAAATACACACACTATCCCGTTTATATATGTATATATAGATATATACATATCTAATATGTTTGTCCATCAATTGTCCTGTCCAAACTGTTCCCGAAACTCGAATCCAGTGCAAGTATGCTGAAATCCCAATGCTTGTCCTGCCACTCCGATCTCTGCGACCTCTGCCCTCTGCGGCCGGAACAAGTCAACATTTCTGTTGCTGTTGCTGGCTAGTTAATAAATATTTTTTGTGCCACATCAACAAACAAAAGTAAATATGCCGTAAAAAAGACGTCATCGCAATATATGGAAATATATTTCAAAATGATCTTTGTTTGCTTTCCTATATAGCTTTCGCAGCTGTTGCATTTCTCTGGGCTTGTTGAGGTATTTCTTGAGTTTATTTGCTTATTTGTGGCCTTCTGCCTTGGCCACATTTTCAGAGCCGAGTTATGTTTATTGTTTTCATTATGGGAGGCCTCAACATTGGTCAATACTGTCGATAAACAAGCAGTGCAAGGTAAGGAAAGCCCAATTCAATTTCTAGGAACAGGCTTCTATTGGATGAAGCTAATTGGGTTTTGGGAACAAAAGTTGGCCAAATAAATATACTCTTCAAGGTAATGACTAACTCTGACTTATTTAAAGATCTCCTCGCTTGGGTCACTTTATCGCTAGAAATAAGTTTAAGGCAATTGCCTTTAATGACTTGGTCCATTGGAGAAACCACGCCTCCTCAATAAAATAGGGCTGACTGGAAAACCCTCTAGAGTGAAATAACTCAGGCAATTCCGGCCCCAACCTTAGGTTTGTCCCCAAAATGGAAATGCCACAGGAAAATCTCGGAACACATGTTTCGTGGGGCTCAAGGATTTGGGAGCTGAATAAGTGGAATAAACCATCCAGTGGGGATGGAGCCATCTATTAAGGTTTGACATTAGCATGAAAAACGCATTTTTCTTCAAGAGCAAACAATGAAGAAAACTCGGGAGTGGAAAATGGCGGTGGGTGGGAAAAAAGGAAAATGTTAAAATAACTTTTTGGCAAACTTCTATGCTTATAAAGGTGTCAAAGGCATTTTCCGTTTCCCGTTTCGATATCGTTACGACCCTGATTGAATCAAATTGTTTGAAATTATTTCTTCCTTTGCCCCAAAAATAAAAGTTTTTTTTTCGGTGACGAAAATTGTATCCTTTTGACATATTTATGCAATTGAATTGTTTACATATAAATAACGATTTCAAGGGTTTAAAAGTTTTTGCATGTGTTGTCAGAAAAGTTTGCTCCTGGCAGCTTAAAAGCGTTTCAGACTTCATCAATTTTGCGCCGTTTGTTGACTTTCAAAAGTCAATCTGGATTGATGAATGATTTTGTAAGAATGTTTGTGTTTTGTGGCTTGTTTAAACACACAGAATTAAAATAATATTTTGGTATTCAATACATACGAAAATAAATATTTTTGTAGTGAAATTATTCCATTGTATAAGTGCGATCTCTTAGTTCTCTTCTAAGCGATAATTATACATTATTAGCCAGTGTATGAATGTTTGAAAACTTTTGATAAGAACTCGCTCTTGTTATAGCAAGAGACCGAAAAACAATGAATAGCGACCATCGTGGATAAAGCTTTAGTTTCCTGTTGAACCTCGTGCAAAGTGTGTCGTTCAGCTTCGCTGAAAATGTTTAAATATTTTTTTATTTGTGGCCTTCTTGGATTTATTTCCATTGAAGTTGGGTGCTCCAGTGAGAAACCCATATCAAACCGAGAGGAACTGCTGAAACAAATGAATATTTATGAAGAGGAAATCGCAAAACGTGACGAAGAGTTGAAAATATTAGATAAAGAAATATCCAGTCTTCCCGATGATTGGGAAAAGCAAAAGAACGAGTTGGAAAAACTAGAAAAGCTAGTTATGGATTTGCAATCCGACAACTATGATTTAAAACGTGAGATTATAATAAGACAAGAAAAAGTGGATAGCCTTGAAGAAAAATTAGAGGAAAAAGAAATCCAATGCTTCATAGTTGAACAATCACAAAACCAAAAAAACATATCACAAGAGAAAATATTAAGCCAATTTAAAATCATTGATTCGGATATAAAACAAAAGGACGAAGAGCTACAAAATATAGATCGTGAAATTAAAAAATTAGAGGTCCCCGAAAATAAAAGTCAACTCCAGAGTTTATGGGAAATAGAAAGGGATAACTGTCAAAAAATACATGACGAAAACCAAGATTGTCGAGTAAAATTGTGGAACAAGGATTTGAAAGAAGAATACTTGAATCCGCCCCAAATCCTGAGTAGATGGCATGTGGAAATAAAAAACCTTCTTACTAATATAAACGACAAACTAGAGACTAAAAATGTGACGGAAAAGGATGCTTTGAGCAAATGCCAAGCTGAGATTAGCCATGCCGATCGTACTTTTATAAAAACGAGTTTAGAATTCATTAAAAAAGAGTTTAATCTAAAGGAGAAATTTGAGAGGGAAAGTGCCTTTATGAGGGAATGGTCTAGGAAAATAGCATGGTATAAGCAAAACATTACAGTCTTCACTAAAAACATGAACCATAAATTAGTTTTAAAAAAGATTCAGAAAGAATTCCACAATATAGCTACATCATTGGAGAAGAAAGGAATTCAATACGCAACAAGAATTTTAATATTGAAGTGGAATGTACAGAAATGTAGCAACAGTTTCAACAAATCTATAAATAATTACAAAAAGGGATTCGGCAGTGTCCAGCTTTCGCCTAATTCCACATTTAGTCCCGCCTGTGCTGAAAGGAATTCGTCCTATTTCATAGGCCTTGACAACATTCACAATATGACTGCCAATGGGAACTACACTCTTAACATTAAACTTAAATCACCAAAAGACACTAAATTTTCATCTTATAAAAGTTTTAAGATCGGAGGATCCGATGACCGCTACCAAATAATATCTCTAGGAAAGTATACGGGAACGGCTGGTAATATCATGAGAAATGTAAAGGGGAGAAAATTTTCCACTTTGTTCACGGGCACTACCGACGAAGAGATCCAATGTGCAGAGCATTTTAAATTTGGCTGGTGGTACCCTCCGAATTGTATGAAAAAGTAAGTAGCTTTATAATAGGAGTGATTTTTAAAATAACACTTTTATAATTTTTACTAGCCCTTCCCATATTTTAGGAAAAGTTTATGCGGATAATATTCAATATGTGGTAATGGAATTAGTTCAAAATTCACATTAAATGGCCGCAAGTCTAAGCTGTAGAGCCCATCAAAGAACTGTGAGTATGGATAATGATTCATATTTTATATCTCTCATTAATGTTTGTTTCGTTTTTACTTTTAGAAACCACATGCCGACCGCTGATAAGCAAATTTTAAAGCCTTACCAGTCCAAGGTTCTGAGTGATGCCAAAACTTTTCCATGTCTTGGCCCGATACAAAGTTGAGGCCAGCAAGCTCTGAGCCCATTGACAAAAGTTGACATATGGAAAATAAAAAAAACCTAATGCCAAAAAACGTATATACATATTATCAGCATATTTATCTGAAGAATAACCCTGAAGGGAAGTGGAGACATGATGGTGGAATGCAAAGTTTTGATTTATTTTTAAGCGCAAAGTTTCTGGGCTGTCACAAATATTTTTGACAAGGGTTTTTCACTAGAGACATTTTCCCAAGAAACCTGGGGAAGCTGAATGAAATCGAAGCAGAAATGCTAAATCAAATGGTAATTTACACAGAGCAAAAAAAGTATAATTCTTGGCTCAGATTTCTGAGGATTAAAGCAAACGGAGGAGGGACTGGGATGGAATCGTTTTCGTTTAACTTTCCTTTTGGCTGGTGTCTTGGATTATGAAGGATTAAGGCCTATTAACGGACTTACGGGACAAAGTTGGTTTTTGTTTTTAATTGCAGACAGCTGCAGAGCAATAATCCATAGTGTTGAAAGTGGCTCGGTATATGTTGGTGTAACTTAAAGTCCAAAAATTTAGTACCTAAATAATAAAATTATATTTTTAAATCACCTATCTTTAGGGTGCTTCCTTACCTTCCTCTCTCTTTTCCATTTTGTCAAGCAAATTTAAGCACAATTTAATTCGCCATTTGTTAATGACAAAGCCGGCTAAAACTAACAGAAACAGCAGCCATAGATGAGTAAAAAAAATAACAAACTAAAAGCATTTTACACACTTGCTAAAAAAAACTCAAAGAAGGGAAAAATTAAGGAACGGGGAGAGGAAAAACGGGTCTCTGCAGTGTCACTTGAAGTGTTGCAGTCGCCACTCTGGCAACGAAAATAAAAATTTGCTGGCACTTTTTTTTTTATTATTTTTTATTTTGTTTGCAGAAACTCAGGGAGCCCACAAGACTGTCGGACAATAAACACATGTTTCAGTTTGTAATACGCGGGGACGTAAAGTTGGCGAGTCCCTTCCAGCATCTTCACCCGCCTTCCCTTGGATACCTTTGGCAATGCGAAAAAAGTAGCATTACGAAAATGTGAAGTACTTGATAGTAAACAGTTATATACTCTATCCCTTAAATGTATACGTTTTAAAATTTTTATTTTAATAAATAATATTCTAATTACTCCTCTTATTCCTTTTTTATAAGAGTTTAAACAATTTTTTTCTTTTAAACTGCTTATCATTAATTCCCTTGCCTTAGTCATTGTTTCACATTAAAAAAATTCAATATATTTGGCAGAACACACATTTTTTAAGGGTAATGCCAAAAAAGAATTGTAGTTCGAGGGTAGCCGAAAAGTATCTTCACAGTTCGGTTTGTTTGTCTGTTTGTTATTTTAGTGTGTGTTTTTTGTTGTTGTTTATGTGTGTGCGAACACATGCCCTTTTTATTTTATGTTTCGAGTGTGTGTGCAAAGTTTTGCAGCTTCCCCCGCTCCTGGCTTTGTCTTCCTCCTTTTTTCCAGGAGGAGATTACATTTGACAATGGGGAACATGTGGTACTCATAGGGCTCCTGGGTGCCTTCCTCGTTCATCGGGGATAATGGCAATAGGTAAGCCGTGTGAAATTGAACTGTGTCAGTGTCACAATGGAAATCGATTTCTCGATTGTGTTTGGCGCGAATGTTTTCGGATTTAAGTGCTATGGCAGGGATTAGGGATGTAGAATAAATAAAAAGTATCTGTATAGTGGATTCAAAGGTCTGGCAGGCCGAGACCTGCGACCGAGTATTTTTAGTGAGCACTGTAAGTAGTTGGGTCTGTGCCTTCAATGTGTCTGCATTTCGCCCAGTGTCTGTGGGCCATAAACTCCGCTGGCTAATTATGGCCACTAATGAGCTTGAAATGGCACTTACCAGAAACAGCCACAGAACAACACTAACAACACAGAGTGAATGCGTATTTAGATATTTGAATGCACCATAATAAAGGCCAAAAACAAACAAAGGGGAGAAAATCGTCGCATAAATACACTTTATCTCCCAATCCAACCCGAAAAGGGGGAGTTGCATTATTTATGAGCGACGGCAAGTGTGAAAATGTAAAGCACTAATTCAAATTAAAGTGGCCAAATCCAAAATGCAACAATTGCAAATCAGGCTGGATTAGTGACAGGTTTATGCGGGGGGCGAACCAAATTAGTTAACATTAAAATTGCATAAAAATTATAAATGGAAAACAGACCTATACTTATAGGCAGTATCCTCCTCATTGAGTTTCCGGCTTCTGTCCTTCTGGCCATCATTCTTTCGCTATAGACCCTTTACTCCTCTGTTATTGCTGGATATTAAAATATATCCCACAAGAGATCGAAAACTCCGCCTCTGTCGCTGTCCTGGCTCTGTCTGCATTGTAAATTTTAATTATTTCCTACAAATGATGATTAAATTGGCCGCAGGCAAGCAGCAGCCCGATATTAAATCAATAAATACAAAAATGCCTGCATGTGGGAATCCACTCCTCGCCTCCTCTCTGCCGGCCAGGTTTAAATGGCAATATGTGAGGACGGCAGAGACAGTGATGACAGTTTACCGGTTTACAGTTCATTATATTGCATAAATTGACTTTATATCGGGCCGCACTAGGCACAATATTAACAAACAACGACCAACGAGTATGAAATGAAATGCCAGCAATTTACTGCCAAACCGAAAATGAAATGTGCAACAAAAAAAGGTAAACACGATGCCGAATGCTCGAAATGAACAAAAAGTCAACAGGTAAAGCGGATTAAAAGTACTACTATAGGAAAAAGACAGGACTAGTTGCTGGAGGAGACGATAAATGAATCCATAAAATATGTATGTATTTTAAATTGTATGTTTACACTCGCCACTGATTGCATGGAATTTGTTTATTTATTTATATATATCTCCTCCTCAGAAAAAATAATAATAAATATGGATTTATTTGGAAACTCCAATAAATGATGAAATCACGCATAACCCTTTGCTTAAATCTTGTTTAAATATTGGCGCCCAAAGCCAATAAATCCGATAAATCCCTTCATCCATCTCTTAGCATTAAACCAATAAAAAAGTAACCCCGAAAAAACCCCGTCTTTCAACACCGAAGTATGAACAATTGGATGTATTTAGCATAGAATAACAATTTAACAAGTATTACCGGACCAGCACATAAATGGCTACTTGAAGGACCGGCCCTTCGTCCTCAGCAAAGGGAAATCTGAGCTGCAGTCGTTGAGGCTTTTGTTCAGGTGACGAAATGCGTCTCAAAACTACGTGAGTTGCCTGCCAAAAGCCATCTTTGAGACGTGAAGGTTAGAAAAAATGAAACCCCAAAAAAAACCTAAAATCCGAAAATCTAAAAAGTACACAGGGGGTGGCACATTAAGGGGAGGCCGGGCTGGGGGATGGTGTCATTTTGGGGCCAGAAAGCCAGACAACAATGCCCAGGCGGCACAAGGTAAATGCAATCAATACGCTCAGACGGCACATAGCAGGTATTATGTATTATACATTATGTA
This sequence comes from Drosophila monieri, assembly GCA_035047585.1. Lineage (NCBI taxonomy): Eukaryota > Metazoa > Arthropoda > Insecta > Diptera > Drosophilidae > Drosophila > Drosophila monieri. The sequence continues at coordinate 5,047,352 of JAWNPJ010000079.1, read as the reverse complement.
TTATGTATAATGCATGATGTGCCCTTTCTGGCTCTGCAGCGAGGGCCAGAGCGAGAGTGCCGTGAAAAATCAACGCCAGGCGTAATCTATTAAATTATCCTAATTTCATCACGCACCAAATCCCTTTAGCCATGAGCCTTCAACCTTCATCCTTCGTCCTGCGTCGTTCGCTTTTCAGCTACCCCCTCACCCGTCTGATTCGTCTGGAAAACAATAAAAATTTGCATAATATCGGTATAATATTTTAGCATTATATGCGCCCCACAAAAGGTGCAGAAGTGTCGAGTATTATGGCAAGAATTTTCCACCTTTTTTTTTTGGCAATATATGCATGTGACTGCCTGGTAACATATGTTTCCATCATTTCCATTTTTTTTATTTTTTTTTTCGGCTAAGTAACTGCACTAAGCGAATTTATCTTACCCTTTTGGACGTTCTCCGTTCTTCGCAGCTCGTTTGAAAAATCCTCACTAATTACTTGTCTAATTACTGGGATTTTTTCCCGCCAGGCCAAGTAGCTGCAATTTGTTTCGCCAAAATCTCATTTTAAAAATAGCCAAGTCAGAGCAGAAAGGCTAAAAAGAAAGGAATGCTAAAATGCCAAGCTGAAATGTTAATGTAGATGAATACATGCGGCAAAGCCGAGTGAAAAAACTTTGAAGTAGATTAATGAAATGGCTATGAAAGGTAGAAGATTTCAAGCACTACTCTAATTAGAATAGCTTCCTTGCACTTATTATATAGATTTAAAATATATTTTCTAATCAAAACTATCTAGAAATTAAGTATAATCTCTACAAATATATCAAAAAATATAAATGGGAGACCAGAGAATATATTTATCTTGGCGAAGGACTTGGCTCGCACTCAAATAGCCGGCCATAATTTATCATAACTAACTCCGGAGGCGAAGCTCATTTGTCAGGACCAGCCAAGTACAATGAACTCCGAATGGCAAATAAAATCGCCAAAAATATGTGAATATTCTCCAAGGCAAATACATAAATAAAAAGGCGAGTATGTGTTGCTGTTTGTGGCTGAGCTTTGATGATCCAATTGGCCTGGACGGGACAGATTCAAGCGTAAAATGAAAGGAAATTGAAATGCGGATAAATTGAATTGAGAACTGCCTTCGGGGCTTCGGGCGGAAGACCCGGTGAATACCCTTACAGCTCAATTCGTGGTCTATTTCGGTGTCCTTCTGCTTCGTTTAACGCGCCCCCAAGTATGCAACAACTTTCGCCGGCAAGTGGCACTCAATGAGTGCAATCAAATATTCCAGGCGGTGGTGGCCAACTTCTCGACTTGCCACGCCTTGATGCATAATTAAAATCCATTAAATGAATTTCTTACTTTCTTTCTTTTCAACAAAAAGTCTCTTTTAGCTTTAGTTGTGAACTTTTCATTAATGAATCAAAATGAAAAAAGTTTCGCGGGCCAAGTTATTTCCATTTACCATTTCGTTTGAATACTGCTACCATTTCCTTGGCCCATTAATTTCCCATTTCGACATTTACACAATCGCCGCTCCGGCGTTTGGCCAGCAATGCAAATTTCATTTTGGCCATCATGAATGCCAAAGTGCAAAATTCAATCAATTTGAGCCATTTACCTAACCGTCATTGAGAGCTCGTCCAGAGTCCTATTTTGAATCCGAGTGTGTGATTGAGAGTGGTCGGGAATTGTGTTTCTGACATCGGACAGTCCCCCAAAAACCATTCAACAGTGCCTCGTATGGATATTTGTGTGTCTGTCAGGTAAATGATGATTGGCAAAGAGTTTTTCCCAATTAATATACACCAAGCCATTGGGTTTTTGATTTGGCCAAACATGTTTTATGAGAAATTTCCCATCAAATGCACTTCATTTTGTGTGACCAAAGCGGAGTTTATTCCAGATTTTATTTCCAATGAAAGCATTACAATCGGTTTAATGACAGCCTTCTCCAATATTTGTTGAAATTCTATAAATAAAAACTTTAAGGTAAGGGTACAAATAACATTTTATTATTATTTAAGAGAAAATCTTCTTTGTTCTTTTCTCAAACTCAGTAAACAACACACAATTCGCAATGAAAATTAAGCTTAATAATCCCCCCGATAGTCTGCATAGACTGAACAATTCAAATTTATTGGCATTTAATTGCCAAAGGATTTTAAGCAAAATATTAGCGGTTGCCATTCTGGTCCGGCGAGCGTGAAATTGTATGCAATCCCAGTCCCAGTCCCAATCCCAGTCTGTGGCAGTCCAATGGCATTATAATGGCCCCCTCGACCAATGCGATTATATTAATTAATTTCCCATCGATTGCCGTATTAGCGTCTCATTGTCTTAAACTTCACTTGAGCATGCGTAAGAGGACGGAGCAGTTGCCACAATGGAATCAGGCTATTTTCATTTCGGATGGCTTTTCAAATATTCACGGAAAGGGAAATGATTTACCAAAATATTAATTTACTTTTAGTCTAATTCTGAAATAGCTTCAGTAAAATGTACACAGGCCCTCTAATCCAAGAAGCTTATTTAAAAAAAAACCATTACATCATAAATGGAATAATAATTCAACGCATTTTCAGACTGCGAGTTGGAGCCTCCAACCAATGACTAAAAATCCGCATTGGCAATAAATTCTGCATTAACCAGCTCTTGGGTGCGTTAAAAGATTTTAAATTCAAATATCCGCTTAATATCTGCATAATCTTTCAATTGCCAAGAGATATATCCCCGGTTGTGTGGGATTATTCCTGCGTTTTGAAGTTGAGTGCGGCAGATGTTTTGTAAAATGCTAATAATTGCCTTAATTGCGTTGATAACCAAATATTTGCATTTGCTGGCGTAACGACTGCATTTTGAACTCTCGAGTGTCTGCCTCTGGGGCTATGGCATCTTCTAAATCTGAATCTGAATGTGAATCTGAATCCGAATCTGATTATGTTTGCATTTGCATTCGCGTTTGCTGTTGCAGTAGTTCTTCCGCATGGGATTGATGCACTCTGTCAAGTGGACCGACAATGTTGATGACGGGATGACTTCTTGAAATGTTTGTTCTAATAAATGCGGAGTAAATTGTGCATTTTATGCTGCAAATGAGGCCCGGACTAGACCGCCGTTTGATGTTTGTCCGGGGCAAACTTTAATGAGTTGTGTTTGCCAAGCGAAAGTCTTTCGGGCCACGATGGGGCTTATCAATCTGGATTCGATGCAGCTCCCCTAAATTATTTTCGTTTTTAAAGTCAATTCCTGGGACGTGTGTTTACTCAGCTGTGACGTAATTTCATTTTGCATTTAGCCTCCATACCCTGCTCTCCAAGGGATTAATGCCGCTGACGTCTGAAATCTGAAATGATGTCTGTCAAGGACTCTCGGGCGATGATAATGTGCTTTGGCACAAACTTTCAAACTTCCCCCTAGCCACCAGCATAAGCCTGGACAAAAAGTTTTATGACTAGACAGTTTTTTGGGGAGTTCCTGCCATTCCCCATCTAACGCCCCCCATTGGCCTTCAGTGATTTAGTCTCCTTCTGGCTCGTCAATATGCTAATAATGTAAACTCATGTGGCCGGAAATTGTTTAGCTATAAACTTTGTTTACGGCTTGCCAACTTTAAGTTCCTCCGACAGCCAGACAGTCGGTTGGCAGATTGGGTCTTAAATGCTAAATATTTAACTAGGCATATGTTCGTCATTTGGCAGTATTTGGGGCCGGAGGAAAGTGAATGTCAAGCATGCTTATCACTTAAGAGAGTGGAGTATGTTGGCCAAAGCGCCTTATCAACTTTGGGCCAAGTTTATGGACCAAGTCGATGGGAGACCCAAGATTATTTAACAAGGCAAGTTTCATGTTTGCAGTATGTAAATACAAAGATTAATTTTATGCTTGAGATGCAACAGGGCTTCTTCATCATTTCTCTCATAAAGTTTACACAAGCTTAGTTGTGTTAACTGAAACCAGAAGTCGAACGGGTTTCAGCTTCTATGACAATAATTTATTCCTGCCGATTGCCGACTTTTTTCCCATATAATAAATGGTTTGTAAATCCCTTGACAAATCCTTACATTTTCACCTGCCATCCCGTTTCAAACTTCAAAATCAATTAATTTTGTTTTTTGTAAACAACAAAAAATTAATGATATCCGCACCAAAAGTTTTGCTCCAAGATTATTGTGGAAAAGTTGGGATCAACTTTGGGCACATTTTCATTCAATTCCTGTTTCTATTTTTTGCATCTATCAAAGTGTTATTTTTTAAAACTTTTTGCGGCCATTTATTTACGTCACCTGGGACTTTGCATACTTTTATGTGAGTGTGCCGGGGAATGGTGCGAGTATCCATTAGTAGTCTCAAGATTTTGTTGTGTTCATTAGCCAGGCGGGATCTTTCCATTTTTCTTGTTGTTTGCTGTTTATTTGGGCAAAGCAATTTGACACTTTTAAGGATTTGCCGAGTCTGACACGCGTAACGCCATTAAATTTATCAATTGCCCAACTCGCCCGAGCGCTCCTCTGCTCCGGGTTTTATTTCCCCCTCGTTTGGATGGTCCTGCCTCCCTGGCTGCCACCTTTTGTGGCTTGCCGCTGCTTTTATTATTTTTTATTTGCCATTACAGAATTTACAACTTTTTTCAATCAGCAGCGCAATTCGCGAAAGCGACGCGTGGCCTGGGAGCACTTGATTTTGATTATTGCCAGTGGAGAAATGGAAACTTGATTTTATTTTCTTGTTGCTGACATAGTGGCAATTTATCATTCATTAGATGGCAAAAGTGGAGTTGTAAAAATAAATTAAGGAAAGCGACTGTTAATAAATAATTGAAAATCTGAGAAAGAATATGCAATCAAACTGGCAACAGAATTAGAAAATATATGGTACCTTATTGGGGTCCTATTCTACAGCGCAGTAACTTGAAAGTTTTGTATTTTGATTCTACGCCAATCTGCATCAAAACATGAGAACGAAATTTACGATCGATTTCAAAATCCAGGATATTCATATATGGCCCCAAGCCAGGTCTTTATCTTCGCCAATATGCGTCCGATTCTTGAGCGGAATACCTTAAAAGTCGTGATTTTTTTGATTTTGATTCCAAATAAATCTGCATCAAAACATGAGAACGAAATTTTGGATCGATAATTTTCCAATTTTTCTGCTGGATCCTCTTTCAAAATCCAGGATACTCATATATGGCCCCAAGCCAGGGCTATATCTTCGCCAATATGCGTCCGATTCTTGAGCGGAATACCTTAAAAGTCTTGTATTTTGATTCCAAATAAATCTGCATCAAAACATGAGAATGAAATTTTCGATCCATATTTTTCAATTTTTCTGATTGGATCCCTTTAAAAATCCAGGATATTCATATATGGCACCAAGCCAGGTCTATATCTTCGCCAATATGCGTCCGATTCTTGAGCGGAATACCTTAAAAGTCTTGTATTTTGATTCCAAATAAATCTGCATCAAAACATGAGAACGAAATTTTGGATCGATATTTTTCCAATTTTTCTGCTGGATCCTCTTTCAAAATCCAGGATACTCATATATGGCCCCAAGCCAGGGCTATATCTTCGCCAATATGCGTCCGATTCTTGAGCGGAATACCTGAAAAGTCTTGTTTTTTTTATTCCTAATAAATGTACATCAAAACATGAGAACGAAATTTTCGATCCATATTTTTCAAATTTTTCTGCTGAATCCTCTTTCAAAATCCAGGATATTCATATATGGCACCAAGCCAGGACTATATCTTCGCCAATATGCGTCCGATTTATGAGCGGAATACCTTAAAAGTTTTGTATTTTGATTCCTAATAAATCTGCATCAAAACATGAGAACGAAATTTTGGATCGATATTTTTCCAATTTTTCTGCTGGATCCTCTTTCAAAATCCAGGATACTCATATATGGCCCCAAGCCAGGGCTATATCTTCGCCAATATGCGTCCGATTCTTGAGCGGAATACCTTAAAAGTCTTGTATTTTGATTCCTAATAAATCTGGATCAAAACATGAGAACAAAATTTTCGATCCATATTTTTCAAATTTTTCTGCTGGATCCTCTTTCAAAATCCAGGATACTCATATATGGCCCCAAGCCATGACTATATCTTCGCCAATATGCGTCCGATTTATGAGCGGAATACCTTAAAAGTTTTGTATTTTGATTCCTAATAAATCTGCATCAAAACATGAGAACGAAATTTTGGATCGATATTTTTCCAATTTTTCTGCTGGATCCTCTTTCAAAATCCAGGATACTCATATATGGCACCAAGCCAGGTCTATATCTTCGCCAATATGCGTCCGATTCTTGAGCGGAATACCTCAAAAGTCTTGTATTTTGATTCCAAATAAATCTGCATCAAAACATGAGAACGAAATTTTGGATCGATATTATTCAAATTTTTCTGCTGGATCCTCTTTCAAAATCCAGGATATTCATATATGGCTCCAAGTCAGGTCTATATCTTCGCCAATATGCGTCCGATTTATGAGCGGAATACCTTAAAAGTTTTATATTTTGATTCCAAATAAATCTGCATCAAAACATGAGAACGAAATTTTGGATCGATATTTTTCCAATTTTTCTGCTGGATCCCCTTTCAAAATCCAGGATATTCATGTATGGCCCCAAGCCAGGGCTATATCTTCGCCAATATGCGTCCGATTCTTGAGCGGAATACCTTAAAAGTCTTGTATTTTGATTCCTAATAAATCTGCATCAAAACATGAGAACGAAATTTTCGATTCATATTTTTCAAATTTTTCTGCTGGATCCCCTTTCAAAATCCAGGATATTCATATATAGCTCCAAGTCAGGTCTATATCTTCGCCAATATGCGTCCGATTTATGAGCGGAATACCTTAAAAGTTTTATATTTTGATTCCAAATAAATCTGCATCAAAACATGAGAACGAAATTTTGGATCGATATTTTTCCAATTTTTCTGCTGGATCCTCTTTCAAAATCCAGGATATTCATATATGGCCCCAATCCAGGTCTATATCTTCGCCAATATGCGTCCAATTCTTGAGCGGAATACCTTAAAAGTTTTGTATTTTGATTCCTAATAAATCTGCATCAAAACATGAGAACGAAATTTTGGATCCATATTTTTTAAATTTTCCTGCTGGATCCTCTTTCAAATTCCAGGATATTCATATATGGCCCCAAGCAATGGCAACAAAATTTTTAATTGATTCGTCAAATTTGTCTCAACCACCTGCAAAAACAGTCTTTTATTGTTAACATTGATTCACGAGTGATTAAAACTTCGTCTTAATTTGTTTAAAGATTTGTTTGGCAAGCAACAGTGAAGCAAATATGTCATCTTATGAGCCGTTTCAATAACCAAGAATTTTATGTATTTGTTTATACGGATTTTATGCCCCTGAAAACCACACACTTCGGCCCAATAAATCGAAGTCTCCTTTTATGGTTATGGCCGTGTCGCAGGTGCGTTTGATACAAAGCAATATGAAGGCAATAAGATGGAAATGAATAAACATAAATAAGCATAAATAAATACAGATCTGAGCCATAGCGTGCTCTAAGCAAGGCAAACACTTTAAGGCCAATATTCTGGCCAACTAACGGTGACCGCAAGCTGACAAGAATTTTCACTTTTATTGCCAACATTTAACAGGCCATGACACGGCGGCAGCTTTTTCATCATCAATTTGCTTTATGGCCCGGAATGGCTGCCACACAGTGCAGCCACTTGTCATAACATGGCTGTGAGTTACCGTTACCGTTTTGCTAAAACATTTACCCATGCCACCGGCAGCCGGAATAAAAAGACAACACGGAAGGAAAACTAGTTGCAACATTTGCCTAGAGATGGTATGTATGGTGAACCGTGTCTAAAATTCATTAATTTAAAACTTTATAACAAATTTTTAACACCTTTTCTTTTCAAAATCTTAAATATTTCAAAATTAGTAAATGCTTCGTTTTATCTTTAAAAAAAATACAATTTTCATACCACTTGTTAATATTTTGCTATTTTCTAGGTAAATGTATTACCTTGGCCTTCTAGGCATTTCGCAGTTCCTTCCCATCTCTAGGCCAATACCTCAGCCCCTCCCCTTTTCGGGCCGAAACAGTCACACACAGAGGCTGGGGCATTGTTGTTGGCACTTTGCTAACATTTTCACACCCAAGACACTGGAAACGATGGACCTGGCCAAAAGGCGAAAGGCTGTGTGGCAACTGGACGAAGGCAGCGACAATTTGTCTGCGAATTCGCGAGGTGGCACGTTGGAAGGCTTGGGAGGCTGGGTGGGGGTATGGGTGTGTGGGCGGGGCAGGGCAGTCTAAGCCTGGGAGAGTTTAGCTTCGGTTGCATGTCCAGGATGGCGTGTAACTGGTTTGTATCTTTTTGCAGCTATTTCTCTTCGTTTCTCGCTTCCGTTCCTCTTCCGCTGTCCGATTTTGTCAACATTATTCAAGCATAAACATGGCCCAAACCAATGCGATGACGAACGCAAGCGTTGTGGCCCTAAGGGCTGAAAAAGGGGGCAAAAATGGAAAGGGGGGGGGGGATCCAAAAAGAAAGGCTGAGATGGGCAGGGAAAACGTGATGCCTGGCCAAATGCTGCAAATGGTGGAAAATGCTTGAAACAGGCATTTAAACGTCGTTAGGTTTGTACAAATCAAGATAAATGGCGCTAGGACATGTGACCAAACGAAGGACTCCGAGTGGATTGGGTAAAGGATCCAGAGTTTGGTTGTGTGGGGTTCAGGTGAGCATGGGTTGTCCTTCCTTATTTGTTTGCCTTGTTACGGAAAGGACAATCAGAGCTCCAATTATAATAATGGGATTACGAAAGGTTCTCAGATGTAAAATGTATTTTTGGGATTTTTAAAATTAAAAAACAAACATACTAAGCTCTTAAATATATTAAGTTACACCGACCAGCTTAATGCCTTATTTTTCCTGAAACCGTTGCCTTTATTACCTTTCGTGGAAAACCATTTCGTCGTCAATCTTCCACCTTGACTAGTCCTTCAATCTTTAAGCACTTAAGATTGCTATTCAAACGGGACGCCTAACATTTGCCCATCCAATTAGGCCAAGAATGGCGTATCGGGCCCAAATCCTGTCGTGGCCTTACCCTCCCCCTCGTACTTTTGGCCTCCAGCCCATTTGAAATGCATTCTCAAACAGCGCCCTTCGGTGCAATAAAATCCGCAACTAGAGAGTGCCAAGAGGCAGAGTCAACCTCGACTGCGCTAAATGCATCACGTATTGGATTTTGACATAAACGCTTGTCCTCGTTAGCGCCGCATCGTGTTCCGTCCTTCCCTGAACTCCTCCCCTCAATTTCCACCCACCCAGTATCCTCGTACCGCCTGCGGTGCCAAGGCAAAAGTTTTACAACTGAGCGGGAACAAAGGTGCAAACCGAGGAACCAAAAACTTTCAGACAAGTAGTAGGCAGCATGTTGATAAATTGCCTTGGCTTTAACCCGCGCCCTGACGCTGTCGGATTTTATGCAAAAATCATTTTCGAAAAAGGTAGAGTTGAGGTGGTAACTAATATAGTCGACTACGAAGATGCTCTACAGAAGATCTGTTTAGGATGATCTCATGGAGAGTATGTAAGAAGAGAACAGTATAATTAAAAGTAAAGGTAACTTAAGGTTCATTTTAATTTAAAACTTAAAGGGACATGTCAAGTGTGTAAACCAGAGGACCCTCTTTAGTACACAATATCCTACCTGAGTATGAAAAGTTTGCCCATTGGGAAAGACACTCTTCTAAAGAAGAAAAAAAATGAATGAAAAAAAAGTGAAAAATAAGCAGAGAGCTCCTTCTTTCGATTGAGATCTCTCGAGTGTCGAGTGTTGACTGACGGCGTTGCTGCCGGCGCTGAAATAATGCGGCCAATAAATGTCAATGCAATGAGCTCTGGGCCGGGCCAAGTTGGCTGGCGATGGGAGGGATGTTGGCTTTCATGTGATTCTGTGCTTATTGTGTATTTAAATGGCAGTTAAAGTGGCAACACGTTTCGTTTTCGTTTGAAGTTGTTGATGATCTTGCAGCTGCTGGCATTCCGAATGCATCCTTCAAATTTCACCTTATGTCATGCATTTATGCGTTTATAAATATTTCATACTTTGTGCATTTTAGCGGAAGATGCCCCGTCCCTCCCAGCCGGGTGGTGAGTCATATATGTGGTACCATACTTTTGAGCTGAACAAAGAGCGTTTTTGTATAAACAATATATGCATATCTGTCTGTTTACCGATTTTCTCATTTGCATTCAATGAATGGCCACATGATGTGTTGGAGACAGAGTCGGAGTGGAAGACCCATTGTGAGTGTCATTGTCAGTTTGGAGCACCCTCACAGATTCCCATTCTTATTTCAGAGTTAAGATCCACCGTTCCACTGCCATTTGCATATTGTCACTTGGCACTTGACGAAATACTTATCTTGCCAAGGAATGGCAAATCAAATTGCTGGCAAGTTGGCAATTTGCATACATCATATGTTAACAGCGATTTTGAGCCGGGTATACATATCGAAGATAAATCAATTTCATTCCCAGTCCCTACTTTGACAGTCTCGATTGGTGGCTAAATCGAAATGAAGTCATCATCCACCTCGGAGGTAAAGATTTGATTAGCTTTGGTTTTACTTTTGACTTGATGGGCTTCAATTACTGGCAGGCGATATGTTAATGTTTATTCCAGTTTTCTATTTTTATTTCAGGGCCATTAGCAGAGTGCCACAAGCCCAAATAAAGTTGTTTATTAAACGCATAAATCTCAACAAGAGTAACCTAATTTATGTGCTTTCCGTGCATTGTTTTCCTTCGAACTAATATGGCTTATCACATTTATCATGAGCACACGGCGGCCTCTTTTGTTCTCTTGGCAAGAAAAACGAAACATAATATTCACGATAACAGCAATTTGCATAATGTGCAAATCATAATACGAACCTTCTCCTCCTCTCCAAAAAAACTCCACTTTTCCCATGTGTGTGGGCATAAATATTGCAACATTTGTAACAGACAACGCGGCTGCCTTCAGATAACTTATCGGGGAAGTCGGAGGGAGCTCGGAATTTCGAAGCCAACTGCACTCAAGGGCCTCCACTCCATTCAACCCTCGATTTACATTTATTTAACTTGAAGGCAGGAAGGTCTCAATACCCCAAGAAAAATAAATAATACACAAAAGGTATTTGGAACGGAAGATCAAAATATAATTTAATATTTATCTGTAAAGGCTTTCTGACAAACACAATTTTGTTGCAAGTGCATTATATTACTTCATCCTGACGACAAATGGCAGCCTAGCTTTAAGTAGTTTTGCCACTATGCTCCTTCAACTTTTTAGAAATCCCTCCTTGCAGAGAGCTCTGTCGCCACAAGGATTGTTCAATTTCAATTCACAACTTTCTGACCATGTAACAACTGCGGCAAGTTGTTTCATTGTTGAAAGTCCTTTTACATGTGTCTGCTGCACTAAGTGTGGCTCTATGCGGGAACCGAAAATGCAGTAAAAAGTCAGAGGAATGATTTAAAAAAATTATACATTTTAAACCAAAGAATTCCAGATCCACACTCTAACATTTCCCATTTCGGTTTCGATTGAAGAGCGAAACTACATGGGGCTGGCCCCATTGAACTCATCCCACAGCATCATCAATTCAAAACCAATATCTCAAAAACAAAAATCCAGCCATCATATGTGGACTGCATTTTCATCGTTTTTATTTATTTTTGTTGTAGTTTCTTTGCTGTTGGCTTGGCAATTTCATTTTCCAAGGAATTCCATTTACACTCGAGAGCTTTGTTCTGGTTAGAAGGGGGCCGGCTGGTGTTGGGGGGATTGAATGCGAATGGGAATGTCATGACGAATTTGGCAGTGATAAATGTTGAACCCCCCCTAGCCGTAAACGAGGTGCCAGCTGGAAAATCCCAAAAAGAGTTCGGGCTATTTATGCACAGGTAGCCCAAAACAAGAAAACAATAAAGAAAAACTTTCAATGTTGCACCGTGAAATTATCAATGAGTTTTTTTTATAAAAATAATAATCAAGTTCCATTTAAGTTAAGATAAAGGAATTCTGTTGGTCCATTTTGGTTCTTATTTTTATACATTTTTTTTTTATGGCCTGAAACCTTTTTTTTACTCTGCATAGCTTGACAAACTACTTGGCTGCTATGTGGAGTCTGGTTTGGTTTTGGTGTTTTATGCATGAAATGCTAAAACGAATGCCGCACCTGCAGTCTCCGGGACAGACGGACTGACTGACTGTTGACGCCTTGATGCATGGTTCAAGGCAATGTCAGCGACAGGAACATAGTCGAGGGACTGGAATTGAGACCGAGACTGAGCCACACACACACAAATATGAGACCTGAACCCTAAAGTCAGGCACACTCCCAAAAAATGTGTGCACCAAAGACGCCGGCGGGCACTTTTCAAGAGCCAAGCGATGCTATTGAAATTCAGCTACAGCGTTGCTAATTTGTATTTTAAAATATGCGCAATTATAACATCCCAACAATGCATTCAGTGGTGTGTAAGTCTTCATGTTAAATAAGCCGAAAAGGGGTGCAGCAGCAGCAACACCAACAGCAACAGCAGCAACATCGATGTCACAACAGCAGGCAAAGGAGGTGGTAAGAATCCAGGGGTGGAGGTAGTGGGGGTGTTCTACCCTTAAGTGTTTTTCTTGATACCCTTTTTGGTTTTAAGAAGTGGGTAGATTAGTCTTCTTTCTAAAATCAATGGGAATGAAAAGCTATTTATAAAATATGTCTCAGTCTCATATCATGAAGGCTTGAACTCTTTCCTTAAATTATATCCTGGGTATCCCTTATGCTACCCTAAACCTCTTGCAGCCGCTATCCTGCTGAGCGCGTTGTTCCACTGTGGCGTGTGTGTCCCCCACCCCTGTGTTTTGAACTTATGAAAAATCATTAAAATTATTACATTTGGCTTGCTGACACCTTTTTGCCTCGAGTTCCGGGCAGGAAGACAAACGAGATCGCGGGCAGGGACCAATTCGTGACATTTGTGCGGGGATTAGAACCACCAACTGTCACACATTTCTCGACTCGAATTACTATGATTAGCATAGGGCTACGAGGGTGGGGGTTTTACACTTCCACTCCCTTCCAAAGTGTGCACCTCAGTGCGGTCCTAATGCTGTTTATGGTCAGACTGGCAGCTGCGATTATCCCGCTGAATGGTCGGCAGTTTGTCAGGCTCTGCTTCCTAAGCTCCTGGATCTATATATTTCTTTTCTTCCCGGCACTTGGGCGGCTGCTCCTAATGGCAAATATTGCCCGGACATTATGCAAATATTTGCACCGACTAATGATGAAACGTGCTGGGCACAATCTGCTCGTTATGTTGGCGATATAAAAGCGCAATGAAAGCGAAAGGTGTTCGCCTGTGTCTTGGGCTTGATTAAAAATATCTTGCAAGACGTTGAGGCCTAGGCCAAGGACAAGCGCCGGATACTTTGCAAATTGGGTTCATACATATTTAATTGGTTCTGAGGCAAGTGGCAGATAAGGAGGATAGAAGGCCTCGCATTCAAGTTCCCATATGAAAGGAATTTAATCTTGAAAGGGACTTAAGAGGTAGGTACTCTAGGAGATGCATGAATCGAAACCATCTTTTGGAGTGAGTTAAGGTGGCATAGACAACTTCTTTCCAAGGAGCTATTAGAGCTAAGAGGTTGTCTAAAGAGTTTAATGCAAATATTGGCAATTTTTAAATCTATAAATGAAGATTTCAGTCAACTAACTTTAATTTGAAAATCATAAAAATTATTTAAGAAAAGCTCATCTTTTTCCCTTCATGTCATTGACTTCTTAGGAAACCCTTCTGTTTTGTATGATGTTATATGATGATCTTTTGTTTGTATTCATTATGCATTTATGCATAAGCCTCCTGGCAATTTCGGTGGTCGTTGTCATTTATCTTTTCTGGAAAATCATCAACTCTGGGCGATCATTAAACTTCTTGCACTCGCACTCGCAAAAATTGTGTTGTCGTTTGGCGGCCGACGAAACCAAAACCAGAACCGAAACCGAAACGATCTTGATGGCTCGGATGGTCTGGCTTGTGAGTTTGCCCTTAAAAATACAAAAAAAAGGCACTGGAACTCGACCAATTTGCAATTCATTTCGTTTTGCACTTTAATGTTCGCCAGACACGAAACATGAAAAGCCAACGATTTGGCTTGCGAATAAAAACATATACATCCGCGAGCTTATTCTCGATTTCTGGATGGGCAATAAATTTTTAAAATTTAAACAATGCAAAGCGAGGCGAATTATTGCCGCTTGAATGGCTGCTCTCCGAACACGCCCCATGCTAATCATGGAAAAAATGATATATAAATATATGTAGATGGATAAAAGGGTTCACAATGAAGCCAATAAACTGCCAGCAAATGCTTCCGCGCAATTTCATTTTGAAGGATGGCTTGTTATCGCAGAAGGAGTTTGGGGAACGTCGCTATTCCAATAACAATGCCACATCAGAAGGCTCTGGGAAAAGGCAGTGGCGGCGCCTTCAACATTATCCTCTCCCCTGGCTTGCAGCCCCCCTCGATTTGGCTTTTGTCTTCGCGGACCAGAAAGAATTCTGATTTTGTTGTCTACCGAGTGGCCTACGCAAAAAATAATTGGACCACTCTATGGATTCCAAACCAATCAACGTCGTTTTGAGGGCCTCCAGGGAGTTGATCTATTTAGGATTTGGGAAGGGCGCAATCCGGAAGTGTGCTTTTCAAAAAATTTCCTTTTATTCGCTGAAAAATAATTAAGGGTTAGAAATCGAAACTGAGCCTTCAATGGCATCAGGTGAGCTTAAAATTTTTATGAGACAAGTCGTCTCTTGTTTGTGATTCTTCAAATGTGGAGCATTCGGTTACCCAAAATAGATTTTCACATCTTCTCCAGTAATTAATGTCATTTATTTTTATGCTAGCCATCTTGATTAATTACTTGGAGAGTCGGCTACTGTTCCGGAGCGACCAACCCATCCATCAGTCGATCAATCAATCAATCCCAGCCCCGAAGAGATCAAAGGGCCACATTTGGAGTGAGGTGTGGAGGACGAGAGCCTGCTTCTAATTAGAGTGTTGGAAACAAATCTTGAATTGCGGCTTTTGTGACATGTCCTGCTCCAGTTTCCCGCACAAAGGAGCGGCCTCGAAATTCAAGGAAAACTCTGAAAAAAAAACAGGAACAGTTCGTGACAGTGAGCTGGAGGAGCAGGCGACCAAGTGACAGCGTGAATAAATTTGTCATTAGTAAATGTCAAAGATAAAAGTGCTCCTCGGTCTGCAGCTGCCTGGGCGATGTAAAAATTGTTGAGAAAGTGAAACAACTGGCGACTCTTGTCTGCAGAATGGAATGGAATCGTATGGTGTGGAATGCACTTGCTAGTCTCCCTACACTAAGAGGAAATGTAGGTTTATAGAGGAAATTCATCCATATAGATATTTCAAAAGACTTCTAGAAGGTTAAAAATGTATTAAATTGGTAAAAAATCACTTACTTCCATTGGCAGATATTTTTTTAATTTTTGGTTTACATTTTATTGCCGTGTATTGCCAATACGATCTCATCCATATGTTGCTTGTTTGTGCAAACACCAGAGACACTTTTTGCAATGCAAGGTTTCTGAGTTTTATTTTATTTTCGCCACGCAAAAAGTTTCCAATCATTTCGGCGTGCTAATTATGAAACTTAATGTGGCATCCAGGCAACGCAGACGAGATGTTGCTGCCCATGTTGAACTCGGACCAAATGCCGCGTGCAAAACAATTAACCATGAAATTGAAAATGCCGCCGACGACGACGACAACAGCGATACTAAGGCGATATGGCGATGTCGGTGGGAATAGGGCGATTTAAAGTGGCAAAGTTATGCAAAGCAGGCAGCTGTGCGAGGCATTTTCTCGTCCTGCGACCATTTGTTCCACTTCTGTGGCCAAAAAGGCGCAAGGAAGTGCCAGAGCGTGCGCGTGCCCCACAGGAAAAGCAGGAAAACACGAGGGGAGCTGCAACAAAGCGAGAAGGCAGCCAAGTGACTCGGTGGCGGCTCCTCGAATATAGCCCGTACCAAGCTAAACCCATTGGAGATGTTGGTTTAGCTGTTTTTTCAGTCGATTTTTAGAAAATAAATATATTTGTTTCATCTATTAGCTTGATATTAGAAAGTTCTCATTTACATTTCGGTTTGAAACATCACTGTCCTCTATCCAGTCCTAAAGAATCGCTTTACTTTATGGGGGTTCCCCTGAAGGGTATGTTACGCTCCTGCACCCGATCAAAAAAAGTTATAAATAAATAAAGAGCATTAGCCACGCCAGTTGTCGGCCCTTTTAACTTGGTGACCACAAATCTATGTATATTCCGTAGGGGTTGTATATTTGCTTCGTAAAACGTTTCCAATTGGAGAAGTTTTAGATTAAAATACGTTCTTTTTAGGGGAGAAATTTCTGAATGAAAGTTAGTCGTAATGAACTTATGGTATATAGTACTAAGTGGAGTACTTTCTTCAAATCAAAGGATAATAAACTCCTTACGATCTCCACTTTATGGCTTTATTCAATTTGTAAGCGTCTGTTTGTTTTCATTAGTGCCTACCTTTAGGACATGGAAAATTAAATGATAAAATGAAATGTTTTTGTTTCTCTCCGGGTCCTGTTAATATTCGTTTCAGTTCATGCCCTTCATCCCCCCGGGGAGGAGCGATTAAGTTGCGGCTTTCAGTTTATGGTTCTGGGTTGTAGACTCAAGGCCGCAGACAGCTGCCAGACAACTGATATGTGCACATGACTACATGCGAATGGCAGTCAGGCTCAGAGCCAGACACGAGGACCAGCACCAGGCAGGGACAGTGGTCCTGGCTGAATCAGATTTGCCTCCACAAAAGGATGCAATCAGGCGGGAGTGCGGGGCACCGATGGCAGCTGATGAAATGTACTCGCTTATGAATCGTTTATATACTGAGCTTACAACAGAATGCACAGAGAAAAAACACTACCAAGAAATGAAAATTCATGTTAAAACTAAGTAATTGATTTGAGACAATTTTCTCTCGGTGTAAAGAGAAAAGATTCTCATCTAGCAACCAGCATGGATACACTTTCTTGTGTCGTTTGAAATTTTTGCATTCTATTCAATTAGAATATAGGACTAACCTGAGAAGGGGGCAAGTCCTTTGTGTACGGAATTTGTTTGAAATTTGTTAGTTTTGTCCCCCCAGCTGGGAGATCAACTTAGAGGAGAGCTCCCAACCGTTCCTTAGGCCCAGGGGATAAACACCGAATGCAAAGGGTTTCCATGCACTTTGTGAAAGTGATTTCCATGGGCGGGACGACAAGGTGCTCTGGGAATACGGGCTATCGCAACTTGCAACCGGCTATCGTATTAACTCTTCACCTTTTTAAGCAAAGGCTGAAAGCATTAAAACTTTACTTCCTCTGCCGCAAAACTTGTGTCCTTTGGGTGAAAATGGATCCACAAAAAATAAAAAAAAATGGGAAAAAGAAAAACATTTCACGAATTTCGAGTGTTGGACGCGTACGTGTTCCGCTTAGGAATTCATGTTTGACATATTGCTTGCGACCACGGCGGGCATATTAATAGAAGAATCCCACCTTACGCCTTCGTATCTCTTTCTAGACCTCTGAAGCCGTCCTTTTCCTCTGCGGAACATGTTAAGAAAATGTTAATCAAGCGGTCAGTGCGGAATAGAGAACACTCGACTTTTAGTTGCCTGCGGCGTGGGAGATTTTCTGTATTTCTCCATTTACTTTGTTGGCTGAAAGTTGCACGTCCTTTGACTGTTAATAACCATTGTTGTGCCACCAAAAAACAAAAAAAAATGTCTAAAAACAAAGGAAAACAACTGAAGACATGAAACGGAAGCTTTGGCAGTTGTGGTGTCACGTTTGCGGCAGCTGACGGATATAAATTCTTCCCCAAAAGTGTTAAATGTTAATCTAACCCCATGCAGACGTTTTCATTACCAACTCAATTTAAATTTTGTTTTTCCTTGGGAACTTTTTTAGATTTAAATGAATTGAATTTCGTATTAAACATCCGCCAAGTTATGAAATCATTTCCGTTCCATAAAACGTTCCAAACAAATTGAGTTAAGGAGTCGACTGGCTCCGACTGGCAGAGAGAGTGAAAGTGAAGTGGGATGGAGTGGTTCCATGATTGTTGAACCCTTTTAACGTCAATTAATCACAAATTAAACTGTCGCCCTTACACACACAAACACAACTGCACCGAGTGGGGTGGTGGGGCAGTGCGCATATCAACATTTATCCAGGATGAAAATATTTCCAGGACCATTAAAGGCTAAATAGGTAATAAATTTGTTGTTGACTGGCGGCTAAGGACAGATTTCACTTTCTACCAGCTGAAAGGGGGGAGCTTGTGGACTTCAGTCCGTCTAGACATGTGAGCCAGATTGAGAGGGTTAATATGCAAAGGGTTAATACAGAGTGGGCTTGTGCTCCGGAAATTTTTACCCGCATCGTGTCGAACTCAAGAGGGGAAAAACGAAGCTCTTCGGAAAAGCGGAACCCTTCAATTAAGCGATCACTAAAATTAAATTTCAATTCATTCTTTGGATCATAAAGATTACGTAATTCGGGAAATGGTTTTTTTATTAAACATTTTTTAATGAGGTGGTTTCCATAATGATTGATGAGACTTAGATCGTAGAATTATCCATCGAGTATGTCAGTATATTCACCTAGTCTGTTGATTCAAGAGTTTGCAAGGGAAAGTCCTTTAATTTTTCCATATTTCATGATGATGTACCACCATTTTATGCATCTTAACCAGGCCAACCCCTATGAAGTCATCTGAAATCGTGACCCAGTTTGATGGAAACTGTCAAAAAAATCAAACTCTGATACGATTGCCCCGGACTTATTCAAGACACACTCATAGAATCTCTTCTAAAATCGAATCCAATCCAATCCCTGTACGTCCTGCATGCCCCCATCCCGATAATGCAATAAATTGTTCAGTTCAGGGGAGGAAGAAAGCGAAAAAAAAAATAAGTACAGAAAATGTTGGTGCGGAAATGCTGATTGAAATCGTTTTGGCGTGAAATCAATCATCGTACAAACGATGTGTCTGCTATCGCAAGGATGCGGCAACTTTCATTAAGAGTCCTTAATGCGATTTGCTGACGATGTTGCTGGTGTTGCTCATGCAGATATTGCTGCTGCTGTTGCGTGGATCACTCGACAAATAAGACAAATGCCTTCGAAGAGTCTGACAAATGAGCTGCTCTTGGCTTCAATCTCGTTTTGCATTTCCCAACTGCTGCATGTACGCATTTGTTCCCCATTCGCCGCCGTTTCCATTGTTGTTGTTTAGCCAAACATTTTCAAAATTGAATCGAATTAACGGGCCGGCCTTTTTCCTGTACTCGTAAAGCCGGCAACATTCAGTATTGCTAACGGTAACAACAGCAACTGCAACAACGACGGCAGCAACATCAATAGAAAAATTGTAAACACAGTTCAATTCGCTGAGTGCGTAAATGTTAACCCACACAGGCTCACAAAAATACACATAAAACAATGTTAAGAGACAATTGAACATTAACCCTTGAGGGTGTACCAAGGGTTAAGACCAGGGAACTTGACAAATATTAAGGAACTTTTCAATATATTTGATTCTCACCATGTCCTTTATCTTAAGGTCCTCTCTTTGAATATTTTTGATTTTAAATTTCATCTTATATGGCCCCTATAAGGGTTAACATTGCACACCCCCTATGCTGGCCGCTGCTGAAGTGATTGTAATCAACGGTAAACAGCAACCGAGGACTAGGAATTTCAAGTCAACCCACAACAGCGGGCGGTCCACCGGCCACGCCCCACACAGCCCTCTTTTCCGGCCCCTGGATGTGAGTGCATTCTGGCATTTTTCATACTCGCATGTCAGTGGGGTAAGTCTCTTAGGCCGGCACTTGGAAATTTACGAGGAAGCCTTTTCAGCATCAGCGAAATTTCTTATTATAAATTGAAGTTTTTTTTCCTCTGGCTTCCCTGGCATATAAAGTACTTACTTCCGTTCCTCGTGAAGGACGGTGGAGTGGGGGGCAAGGGACTTATTTCAATCGCGATTTGAATTTTCTGAGCTTGAGCTGCAAAATCTTTGATGGATTATGATTTATGGGCCATTGCTGCTAAGGTATAATTAAAACCGTAAACCGTTTACCCAACCACGGACATTAATCAATTATATCTTTGAAAAGTAAACCAATAGAGGGATGTGTGTGGCTCTGGCTGTGTGTGTGTATTGTAATGATGTGTGGGCAGGCAACAATTAAACAAAAGACACGCGCTCTCACATGTAAATCATTTTCCTCCAATCCTCCGGTCCACCTCCGATGGCCCGAGTCCCCACCCCACTGCCTCTCACTCTGATTGATGGCCGTCTGTTTGAGCCAGCCTTTTGTCTCTATGCCCCTCCTCCGCTTTCCATATCCGAACCTACCTATATGTATGCCCCACGATACCAACTGTGGCTCTGTAAAATGATAACAATACCCCAGGAGCCAGGAGCATCGATGGTCTGGTCTGGTCCGGTTGGGTCTGCCCACCGCACACTCGAAATAGTGTAGTTCGATTTTCATTAGTTAATTGGCATCGAATAACCAAAATTATTTGGAAACTGCCAGGAGCGGGAAATTACATGAGTTTTAAACAAACTGTTGAAAGGGGATTGTAAATTGCGGGTATTTGGGTAATTAAGTTTTTGGTGTAACTATTCGCTTATTTAATGATGTCAATCTATAAGCCCGAATGGGCGTTTAACAATTCAATTCCCAAAACAGATTAATTTTGACTAAATGAAACTTTTAATCAAGGGAATTATTACTTAAAGTGACACAATTCCCAATGCAATCGCTCCTCACTGACCGATGCTAAGCTTTCATCAGTTAATTGGCATCAAATAACCGAAGACATCAAAGTTTGAAGCCCTGGCCTGGTGATCCACCCATCCACCCACTCACCCTGGGGAGTGTAATTAAATGTTGAACCAATGCCAGCAACCCCTATGACAAATCAGATTCCATGTTAATCTCAACGTTAAACAAACCAAAAATGAAACACGCAAAGATTTCCGTGTAAGCGGCTTAGGCCCGGAAACAAAAGTAAATCTGGGATGCCAAAGTCGCAACTGAAGCTGCCGCTGTCGAAGCCCTTGGAGGTAAGTGTGGTACTTCCATAAGCCAAGTCAATATCGGGCGATCCGGGAGCATCCATCGCAGCCTTGGCAACCAGCAATCACAAATAACGAGATTTCATAGCCACCATGAGCCTGTTTTCCCTTTCAGTGTCTCTTGTTAAATTTTTTCTGGAATTGGTGTAAAAAACATGCCATTAAAAATAAGTTGCATATTCTACGAGGCAGTTTTCTCGGAGGCATAGGAAACTTTAATTCATTTCCATAAGAACAATTCTTAAAATAAAACATGAACTAAGAGGATCGGTTCCACAGGGCGTATGAATATGAAAAACACAGGAATATTTATACTTGGTACTATAAGTATATTTTATATGATCTGATTTTTCTATAATATATTTTATTCTTTTCTCCAAAAAACCAAATATTTTCATAAATTTTATTAGTCCCAAAAATAGCTTATCGTTGCGACACGCACTGTACTTCGCCAATACATGCTGCATCATTGCGGTCGTTGGTTGACAGTTACGGGCTTAGAGCCGGGCTCAGCGGATTACATGATTAGCCCAGAATGTACACACATTTTTATTTTCGTTTACATGGCGGAGATCTTGGTTAGAATCTGTGCAGAAACTTGCCCAATGCCATCAATCATCGTTGGCAAGTTGTGTTAACCCAAGGCGGAAGTATTTAGTGTTTGAGGCTCATGAAATTTATTCGTGGTTTTACGATATTTGTAATACAGATTGATTATGGCGCTAATTCAGTCTCCCACGGTTATTAAATGGAGGATTAAAGCGGCTAAACATACAGAAAGAATACCAAATGAAATGAAAAGTTAGACGAGTTTTTCTTTCGAGTATAGTATTTCGTAACCTGCTGCTTGTCAAAAAGCACCTTTAAGGTGCCACACCTCCAATACTCCGGAAAACCATTCAACGCCGACTCACGGAAAGTTCGGAAAAATAAGTGTAGAAAGTAGAAACCGCATCACGTTCGGCTGTGGTTGAGATGTTGCATACTTTGTTGCATGCCAAACTCCTGCGTATATGATTGCGCTAATTTGACAACTTTTGTCTGGCTGCAACGTGTCGATGACGAAGATGAAGAAATTGCAATGGATATGGGAGAATGCCCAGGGCATGGAGACGTCAAATGGAGTGCTGTCTGGGGCTGAGCAATTAGTGGGGGTCTCCGTCTCAATGTCAAAACTTTCACAACAAAACCGCATGGGATCGCTTGGGAATATTTTATTTCAATTTATTTGAATAGAAGCGAGCATAAATTACACTGGCATATCGCCGCAATGCCATCTATATAGAGCGTAAAGCGAGACAGCAACGGAAAAAGGAAGTTAACAAAATAAGCCAGATAGAGATATAGAGATATGGATGCCGACGACGACGACGACAACGACACATCCACATCCACAGACGGACGAAACAAAACCCCAAGTCCAATAAAAGAAAAGATAAATGTCGAAGCGACAACAAATAAAATAAAAAAAGAAAACAAAATAAATATACTAAGTAGGAAGAGGAAAGGGCCAAGAACACAGGTAAATATCAGGCAGCAGCCGAAACAGAGACAGAAATTCAATACCAGCTGAACGCGGAGATGAAGAAATTGGGCCTCTGCTACTGCCTTTGAGAGTAATAACTTTTTTTTTTCTGCCATGGATCGTATCGGATCGCATTTCACCTTCTTCTCTTTCAGGTGTCACCGATAGGCATCTCTTAATGCCCACGGAGAGCGCCGGCAAAGACAAAGCAACAACTTTACAGGTTCGCTTCTCTTTATTTTCCCCAACTCTGTCTCCGGTCAATGTCAGGTCTTACTTTTCGTCCTTCTTCCTTTTTATTTTTTTACTTTGTGTGGTCCAAGAAATTCTCATTAAGCGAAATATTCACATAATCCCGCATTTATTTGATATGCGATGATAAACGTAAAGGAACCCAAGGAGGTCCCACAAAAACTACTACACATAAATATATATAAAAAAAGAAATGAGTTCGGAAATATCCTGTATTTATTTGTTCGTTTTCATTTCATCTGCTCCTTGCAGGTATGATAGTTTCGACGTTTTTCATTCCGAGTTTATCTTTTTCTTTTATTTTTTGGCAATGTGCAGAGCGAATGGATGTTGAATGGCAGCGAGTGTGATTAAAATGTTAGATAGGGATATGTGTTGAATTAATTTGATTAAATTGAAGCCGAAACGGAAATTTAATTCAATAGCTTAGGCAACTCAAACTTGACAACTGGAAAATTAAATGGAAACTATTGTTCTGCTAGTTTTCGGGAAACAATGCAAATAAAATACATTTCGCGTTCTTTCATACAAAGTTTTTACTCGACAATAAAAGGCATTGTATGAGAATTGGAATTGAAATTGAAATAAATTCTGTACACATAGCCATGACACATTGAACTGGTATTTGATAAACTTTCTTATCAATTTTCAATCACGAATGGTTTGCCATTCATAAAGAAATATATTTTTGTGACAAAAACACGACGTCACAGATTAGCCTACTGGAATTCCAGATTTTTAATCTAGAACGGATGTCAAAAATATGGTGCTTGGGGCTTTCCATTAGAAATCGCCCTCGAAATAAAGTGAGAATTACTCAGCGCAATTATGCAGCTCATTGCCCTTGAGTTATGGCTTGTGTTAATTTCTCTGTTCTTTCTTCTGTGGCATGCAACCTTAGGCTTAAATGTGTGTACAGAGAGAGGTATGGACCGCTGCACTTTCCACGTTTGGAGTGGGTGAACAATATGCAACCATACATGTGCAGAGGGGCACGCTCTAAGGATCTATACTTGAAGATGGTTTCGTGAAGGGAATACCTGTTTAATGATAGTTTACTAATAATGACTATAAGAATAATTATATGATTATTTTAAATATTGTAGTATCTAACAAGTCTTGATAGAAAATAATGAGAATTATCCTTTAACCATCGTTTCACGTTGCCATCTCTAATCCCTGATATTTATAGCCTTGTTCAATTTATTGCGCCCGAGTTTAGGTTATTCAATTTTGGTTGAGTTAGTGCCACATGTGCGGGGCATGTCGGGAGTGTCGCATTCCCGTTCTGGTTCTCGATCCACGGAGCATGCGCAACGGCTGCTCTTGTTTCGATCCAAATGTGAATGCGTCGTGCCGAACCCACATTTGCTGTCACATCAGGTACCCCTGGAATCCATCTGCCTGTCTGCCTTCTTAATGGAAATTGTCATCGGAGCACAAAGACACACACTCACTCACATATGAACCTATCAAGCTCGAAACCCATTGACTGGATCAGACTTTGGGGGCATAGAAATCAACAATCCAACATTAGCTTTGAGCGCTACTCCAAAATTTGCGGAATCACACTTCCATGTAATTTCATCAACACTGAGAAAGGGCAGCACATTTTTAGACGATAATGACGACCAGCACCACACAGAACCACCACCACATTCATTATCATGATCCAGAGCCAAGTCCGACCGTATGTGTTTTAATTAGAATATCGTGAGTTGTTTGGCTTTCGATCATATAGCAAACAATATCCGTACGAAGCAAGAGATCGCATATTGGACTGTGTGTTTTTAGGCCGTGGGTGGCATTCCCAGTGACTCGGCAGAAAGCTGAGTATGAACTGAAAACAACAGGCTGTGCCGCGGAATTTCCATAATTATTATTCTTTTCGGATCAGATCTTGTTCGCATTTAATAAAGTAATCAAAGACCTTCTTAAGAACGGAATTGGGTTGAACATAATGAGATTTTGTGTGGAGTGGGAATGGATTTGCTGGAGGAGTAGAACTGACAAGTTGAAATTGCTTTTTTGCTAAAATTTGAATTATGACTGGGTTAAAATTTAAAGTATAAATGTATGGGAAATTAAGCTTTAAAGACTATATTTTTTAAGAATTTTATTCAATAGTTTATAGCATAAATTACTAAATAACTTATCCCCCTCAATTAACCAAAACTCCAGTCAGCTGCTCATGTTGCCAAAAAAAACCTGTTGCGCCAGTGCACTATGTTGCCAGATCGACCAGCAACATGTTGCTGAGACTACACGTGGCGGGAACGGTTGGAAAGTGAAACAAAATCCACAAAAATGTTGAACAAGCTGAGATACATTTGTTGGGGGAGGACAGAAATGGATTGGAGGCGAGGTGGTGGGCGGTCAGGTGTGCTGGAGAGATAAAAGAACCGTGAGAGAGCCTGCAGAAGTCCAGGTGCGGGTGGCTCAGTTGACTTCATTACTGGACACTTGAAACGAGGTGACAAACAGCAAGACGCGCCTAATGACACACAGCAGATACTCGGATACTTCAGCTCTTCATACGATCTGTGTGTGTGCCACCTGGCCCCCTGGCTGGCTCCCCCCTCGGCGGCCTGTGTGTGCGTGATAATGATACGACCTGGCACTGTTGACACCCAAAGCATCCTTTAGGCCCCCAGTCAGTCCGGTGGCGTGACAGTTTAACGGACAAGCAGGGGGCGGGGCAGGGGGATTCCCCACATGCAACACTCCAGTGTCGGTGTCGGGGATTTGGTCATTGCCATTGCGTGTCTGCCTCGCTTATCGCCGCATTGGGTTAAAAAGGCGTTAAAACTGCTAAACACTTGGTTATTGCTCAAGGGACAATGTCCTTTAATATTTTAAAAATAATAAATGTTTTAAAGGATTAAGTTTAGAAAGCTTTTTTAGAGACAAGAACACTACTTTAATAAACTTTGGACTCTAGAGTCATTAAATAATTATCCCTTCATTATTTCCATAAAACGAAATATCTCAAGGGGATCTCCCTGCGAGGAAATTCCGCCAAGGAAGCTCTACCACAACATGGCTGGAAAACAAATTCATTGCAAATATGCTGCACTTGGTGGCTGCTATCGTGGGTAATTAATAAGCCATGCCAATGCAATTTTTTCCACTAATCGCTGCAACAAATTGCAGCATGTGTGCAGCACACGTTGCACGAACGAAGAAAGGAGTCGAGTGCATTTCGATTACAAATTGCAAATGAACGCAAATCGATTAAGTTGTTTGCTCTGTTCGCCCTCTCTTTTCAGAAAGAGAAGGACTGACAGAAATATGAAATGATCATGCAAATATTAGAGGGGTCTGGGGGGCAGCTAGTGGACGGGGCCTGTGGCAGGTTAGCATGCACGTGCTGAAAGACAACACATTAGCTTTGTTCTTCTGGAGTGAAAGTACGAGTACCTCCAGCTCCTTAGTCTCCCAGCCCCTTTCCGAAGTCCAAGCTGGCTGTCTGCGACCGTGGATCTTCCTTCTTTTTGCAACTTTTCCGGCAAACAATGGCCCCAACCTCGGCCCCCCAACACCAGCGCCTCTATTCAACTGAGAAATGTTTATTTAAATGCGCAAAATGCGTTGTGGATTCCCAACTAGATAAACAGTAGGTACTCGATAGGGAGACTCAATAAAAGTGGTTCAAGCATTACTAAGTCTTTTAATAGAGAATAATTTGGAAATAAAATCAGAGAGAAGCTTATCAAAACCTAAAAAGCTTCTAGTAATATTAACAATATATTATTTTAATATATAAAAACTTTTAATCATAAAACCTACAAGGTGAGGTTTACAAAGCTATTAACATAGTTTTGACATTTAAATCAGTTCCAGCCTGCAGTTACTTATTTAAATGAAGCTCATAAATCTCTGAATCGTAAGTATCTGAGATATATAGTCCCCTATCCGGGAGGACTCACTGTGTATTTACCTGCCGCCTAACTAGCCAACATGTTGGACCCACCGAACCTCAAAAGTCGCTGCAAAAGCAGCCTGCCAGCCAACCAACCAGCCAGCCCGCCATCCGGCCAAAATGCCTCATCCACTTCCAGCCTGATTGCCCAGGCCATTAAGTGCAACCAAACTGCTGAGCATGCGCAGCCTTCGCTCCATTTGCTTCGGCTGGGGGGTTGCCCGCCTCCCCCAGGGACCCCCAATCCCTCCTTGACTCTGTGTAAGCGTGGCATAATGAGCCGCGCAGTTACATTTATTTTAAATCTGATATACATATTTCTCTTCGTTTTTTGTTCGTTCGTTCTCTTTTTTTGCATTGTTGTTATTTTGGCCTTTGTTTTTTTTATATATATATTTTTTTTTTTGGCCAGACTTGCAGCAGCGGCAGCAGCTCAATGGCCATTGTTGCAGCTTGCCGTCCTCGTTTCTGTTTTAGTTGTTATTGTTGTTGTTGTTTCTGGTAATGCGCCGACGCCGCTGGCGACTTTACAAAGACTTTACAGGAGACTAGCTTGGGCTTCTGATAGATTCTAGGGTATCCTGGGGTCTAAGGACTTTTTAAAAAAAAAGTATTCTATACTTTAAGCCTGTAGAATAATAATAAAGTTATCTACTAGCTCTAGATTTGATGAAGAATATTAAAAGATTTCTTAAAGGATATGGAGAAGGGAATATCGTATTCGACCAGGATCCTCTTAATAATGTCCACCGTTTTCTTGCTTTGATTGTGATTCGGTTGGCGGAGAATGAGCGGGCTACGCATGGCTGCCTAAACGCAAATGTATGCAAAGAGCCATTGAATTTGCACCACCGACGAGGGGGGGTGGTGGTGGAGGTGGTGGCAGTGGGGCGGCCGGCTGACTAAAGAATGGTTGCAGATTCTTGCGTCTAGATTTTGTGTTTATTTTGCCCCGAACAATGCACATGAATAATGTGTGTGAATCGCGGGCCGAAAACCTGTGCAGATCTACCCAAAGATCTCTTGGCCATAAGCCTCTGATTTCCCTGCACCAACGCCCCCTCCCCACTCTCCGCTCTTCTGCATAAAGAAGAAAAAAATCCCCCTTTTTCCACAATCAATGGTGCATTGAATATTGTGTGTGTGCAGTTTGTGGCATTAATCAAAGCGCATTCGCCGACAGACAGAGTCGCCATCTCGTAATGACCAAATATAAGAAAATGAAATAAGCCCCAGAGCTGCTGACCGCCGAACAGAGTTACGGACAAACGGACAGACGGTCAGGGCATCTAAATGCATTGGCAAACAGAAAGGCAAAAAGGCATTTGGCATTTCACACTTTTACAGCCGAAAGGCAGCCAGTCGACCGCCCAGTCAGCGCCTATTGATTTAAACAATCTTTATTCAGTTGTTTTTTTTTCTTCTGAGGTGGGGAGGGAGCGTTTCGTTTTTTGTGTGTTTTGATTTCTGGGAAAGCGTAAACTTTACTTTGTAAATTAAAACTCAAGCCAATCTTGATTAGAGTGGGAAATCATCTAAATGGAAGCTGAAGTAGGATTTCTGAGCTTCTCATTCATATATTCATACCCGATCTTCTAACGGACCAAGAATGACCATTTCTTTTTTAATATTTTGCCTTTAATATATGAAAATAGTTCACAACATTATGCAGTTGGATTTGCCGTTAAAACTGCACTTGAAATTATTCTGACCAAGAGCCATGTTTACCGTTCCAGACTTCATTATCATTCCTGGAGTGGAGGCAGTGGAAAACGGCCTCTTAATGGCCGAATAATATTGTAGTTGGCAGTTGGCATTCAGGATTCGGCAATCGGCAGTCTCAGTTTGAATCTGAAATCTTTGGTAAAGGCGGTGTTAACATCGCCCCAAACTCGTGACCAGCAAACGGTGGAAAAGGCGGACAAAATAGTCGGCCAGATGCTGGGGCTGCCTGAAATCATCATACAATATACATATATTTGTACGGCTGCATATCGGTTCTTACAATTCCAATTCCTATATATATATTCAATTATTGTCTTTCTGTTGTTTGCTCATCGAGTGTCTGGGGAGTGTTGGGGGCTCAATGGCAAGTGCAACGAAAGTTGGCAACTTTTTTGGGACTTTTCGGCCACTGCCACTCTGATGATGAGCTATGACTTAGATTTAATAAACAAAAGGTATCTTATATTTCATTTACCTTCAATCTTTTGATGACTAAACAATCGTAATCAATCTTGTCTTTTGAAAATTGGGAAATTTTAAAGCATGTAACACATTCTCCCTCCGACGTGTTTTAATAATGCTATTGTATAAGAGGTTCCCCTGCCCCGGTTGTGGCAGATCCATCTTATGGAAACCCATATGCTCTGTCAGTGGAATTGTAGAACCTTTTTCTACTACCGGCGGCCACGGCAACGGCAGCGGCTGCAACCAGAGTCAAAAAGTTGTGGCTGCTGCCGTCGATGCTGCTGCAACTGAAGAATGCAACAAGAAGCATTGATTTCAAATAAATTTCGCTGCCGGCCAAATTGTATGCCGGTTGCTCTTTTCGGGATAGTTGTCGGTTCATGGGTGTGGGGCACTTGAAAAAATATTTATTTATTTCAAAAATATATAATTAAAAAATATTTTAAACCACAATACTGTTAATAACTTGATGGAAAAACTAATTAAAATAAGTATATCATATTTTTAAGTCTCTTTTGAAATTTGTTCAAGTGCATTTGGGCCTGGGTTTCGGAGTCCCCGGCTTCGTGCCTTCCGTTGCAGCTGTGGGTGTGTGTCTTGGGTGCGCACCGAGACAGACGGAGCGATAGAGACAGACAGATCCAGATAGAGGAGGATGGGGAGTGGGGCCAGTGAGAGGGAGACACACGCCCCGATGCAGGCGCTGATATGGGATGCATGTAAATGCAATCGTATCTTACGGCTGTGCACTTTCTAGCCAACTCCAAAGCCAGAGCCAGATCCCAAAGTCAGAGCACAAGTTCAAGTTGCACGTTGCTGCTCTCCATCTGGCATTGTTTGCTCTTCATTGTTGTTTTGCTACCCAGGGCTCCACGCTGGGGAAGGGTGTATTGTTTGCTTAGAATTTGAATAGTGTTCCAGGGAAGGGTTGAATGTTTTCCAATTAAAGTAAGGTAAGCCATACCTAGTATGGTTTAAGGACATGTTTTAGAATAAAAATCCAGACAGCCCCTAACTACAAGTCAAAAAACTATTACCATTAGCTCACCAAAGAGATATCGTTTAGTTGCAACATCAATCCATATTATCCCCAATCGTATCATTTTTTGGGGGGATCCGCTATAACCACTGCGGCTGTTGTTGGCGGTGCGGCGCTTTGGCTGCTCCTGTTATTCTACTAAGTTGATAACCATGTTCAAATAAATCACCTTTTGCGTGGCTGCAAGCGAAAGGCGAACCGCTACGGACATGGACATGGACGTGGAGATCGAGATGGCGATGGGGATTGGGGACTGGGACACGGTGGGTGGAAAGGGCAGAGTATGGCTCCTAGGGAGGAGGAACAGGAGGAGGCGGACAGCATCCGTGGCATGTTGCGGCCGTGGCAGCCAACTATGAGTCGGTTGTCGTTGCATTTTGGCTTTTATCTTTTGTTTGCAATATTCAGATGCATCTTGCAGATAATTTGTTGCTTTGCTAACCGAAAAGGTAACTTGGCTTCGGTTTCGCGTTCGAAATCGTTCCCCTACAACCATATCCGTGGCATACTCCACCACCCACCCAGTGGCACAGTGTAATGGGTTAACTAAAAAAGGGGAAATAAATAAGTTAATGAAAATAAATATTAAAATTATATTAAAAGTACTCTGAATGGAAAGTTAAACTTAAATACTTGGAATATGGATGGACTTATGTGGAATCTTTTGGCAAAAAATCCTTTCAGTATCCTACCTTTAAATACCTTAAAATTTGAATACTTTCGTGCCACTGCCATTGGCCTATGTGCGATTATTTTAGCATAATAAAAATATATCTGCAAAATGATTTTGTTTTCTGTGGCTGGCGGCCTTTCCTCGGTCCGCGTCCCTGGATAATGGCATAATGTGCCTGTGCCTTTGATGCCATATCGATTTCAAGGCACAAAAATTGCCATATCCGCCCCCTGTCTTTCCCCTTCTGGTCCGGGCCCCGCTCTCCTGTCCTCGCCAGTATCTCCTGCCGGAGCTCTATCTGTGTGTCTTTGCAGCTGCCGTCAATTTTCTGGCTGGGGGAACTCCGAAGCCTCGTAGTCTCGAGTCTCTCTGGAACCCCGAGGCTCGAGGCTGTTGGTCTCATTAGCCGACAAAACCGTGGCTGGGGGAGCGAGGGAAAATGTTCCAGGGATCGGGGTTAGGGCACAGACAAGTTTTCGCTACGTGACAAAGTCACAACACTTGACACACACGTTTTCCCGGGGACCAACAAATTAGCAGAAGTTACAAATACTTGACCTTCTCCCCGCCGGCCGGTGTCTGCTGATTAAGTTGTTGCTTATCAAATGACACTAACTAATTGCCAAGAACGCTGTGAGCTGGCTGGCTAGCATCTTGACAAATGTAAGTCAGACTTGGAAAACGGTTAATCCAACATTTGATGCCCATTTATAAATTTAGAATCCCCTTTTCTTTGCACGTACTTTTGTTTTTTTTTGTCATTGTTAATCTTGGCAGAGTCCCAGCCCACATCCTGGGTCCTGGGAAGAGCCCGATTCCGATTGTGTCAACCCCGTTGGAGCGGAAAAGTTTTGCGCCATTTGATTTGGACTTAGTGCGTTGGCGGATAAAGGACGAGCCAGGAGGCTCAGCTGCGCCAACAAAGAATTGTCAACAAGAGGAAAGTTTACTTTCGAATCGGGCCAAAACTTTTACCCGGCAATTGTTTAGACTGACTCTCGGATAGATATTCTCGACGACACAGATGGGTATCTCAGAGCACAAAAAATATTAATGGGCTTAAATTGCAGAGAGAATGCAAATCTAAGCACACAAGCCTATCTTACAATCGTAATTAGCTAATTACGAATAGTATCTCTAGAGTTTCTCTAGAGTCTGGCTTGTGACTATAGCCATTATTTATGCCGCAGAGGAATGACTGTCATGTTGTCATACCAAGCCAAACCAAAATATGAAAATAAAACCGATACCAGAGCCAGAAAACCCAAAGCCAAAAACCAAAATGCGAGGCAACCGAGCTTTTGTAAATGTATTTAATTACATTTGCCAATTGTCTATGAATATGTTAGCGGCGTGTAAATACAAATAAACAATTTTATAAATATGTACGGGTGTGTGGATGGAAATGCAAATGGAATGCAGTCAGCCAGGACGCCAGTGTTGTCCTTGAACATGCCAAAAGATAAACTTACCCACTCGGTTTGGGTTTTGGGTTCGGGGTCGTCGTCTGGCCTCTGTCTGATCCGGTGGAGATGGGACATGCGAGTCCCCCTTTCTGGTTTGTGGGTCTGTGTGCACAAATCTGCCTAAAATGTTTGCTTTGAAATGCGTATACCATTGATAAGCCCTCAGCTTCCCAGTTTAGCAGCTACCCACTCGGCCGGGTCCTGGTCACTGATTGAATTTCCATAGTAGACCGCAAAAGACCGAACCGAACCGAAAACTCATTTGCATCGGTGTGGGTTAGTATTGCAAATTATGGTTGAACATTAAATAGGCATTCGAATATATCTCCATTCAGTTTGGCCGGTAATGAAGTAATCGATAGGCTTCCCCCCTAAGCTAGTATTTGAATTATTTTCCAATTTGTTGCAATTTAATTGAAACTTTTGGAATGTCTTGTCTGGAGCTCTTAACTTTTAAGAGTCCTGACTCTATGTACATTGCAGATAATAAAACTGACTTTTGGGAAGCTTTTCAAGGCTTAGTTTGAGTAAACAAAGGGGGTCGCCAGTGAATGGATTCGATTCGTAGGAGTATCTACACAGTAAGTTCAATGCATGTGCTTGTTATGAAACTCCCTAGCCCCTGAAGAT
Organism: Drosophila monieri; assembly: GCA_035047585.1. NCBI lineage: Eukaryota > Metazoa > Arthropoda > Insecta > Diptera > Drosophilidae > Drosophila > Drosophila monieri. Next base: position 5,014,406 of record JAWNPJ010000079.1, on the reverse strand, counting down.
CAAAACAAACTCAGCTGCCACCCACAAAACGTATTTATGTCACTTCCTCTGAATCACGACCAAGAACAAATTTTTTAGCCGGAAAAAAGGAGAACATTAAATGCAAATTATGTCAGCAGTCTCATCGATGACAGGGCTCTACTTTCTTGGCATACAAATTAACAATTACCGCGACCCGACACGACAAAGTAGAGTTCTTTCTAGCGCGTTCGGATAATTAAATTGAATTCAATTGAAATTTAGAACGTTGCGCTCGGCACGTGATTGTCTTTTGGCTTTGTTTTCGTTTGGGCTCTGGCCCTTTTTCGGATTTAATATAAAACGTAATTAAACAAGGGCCAACGGTAAATGAGGGGAGGGGTAGGGGATAAGAGATCCCCTTGTAATAATGAAAACTTTATGGCTTTCCGATAAACGGTGCAGATAATATTTTGTGTCTCCAGGTCCGCTAATAAGCAGCTGGAAACGTGCCCGGCAATGCCAATGAGCTTCATTCTTTCGGCCCCACTGACCCACTGAAATCTCGAGATAATCTTTAAGGCCAAAAGCTTTTAGGCCATATCAGCGATTATCTCTTTAATACGATGGGTCAACTATTATTTACATTTTTCCCCCTTTTTTTTTGCCCTTTGATGTTTTCTTTGCCCACAAACTTTTTCGTTTTTGTCCAAATTTAAATGTTCCCAAGTTTTGTTTACAAACGAAAGCTAAAGCATATTTTTTGCTTTTTATTTCGCTAGAACAACAAATAGATGCTGAAAATACCGATTGAATTGGGAAAACCAAAATAAAACCTAAGGGCGGCCAAAAACAACGACGAGGAAAACCGAACTCAACCGGAAGCCAATGTAAATAAAGTGGCGGGAATGTTTGTTGGTTCCGTCAAAGCACCAAGAACCGGAGCTCCGTTGCAGCCACAAAAAAATATCACTTTGATCTGTAAAGCTCCTCCACCAGCCCCCACCCACTCTCGCCGGCCGTGGCCGTTGCCGTTGCCACCCCCCTGCACCACTGGGTGGTGCATCGGGTCGTGGGGGGAAAACTTTCCACCTTTCAGAAAGGGTTGCCAACTTGCTGCTTAAGTTTCTGTTTGGGAAAATATTTCCAAAATTTGTTTACACTTTCCGTGGGTGTGTAAAATAGAAGGGGGTGTGGTGCTGGGTGTGGGTGTGGCAGTGAATGTGGGTGGGTGGCTGAACGACTGGTGGTGCGTAATTAGCGGATGCGTTGTGCCACGCTTTTGTCTGGTTAGCATTTCAAAGTGAAATTCAAGTAAATGAAAATACTTGGAAAAATGAGAACTAGTTTAGTCTTGTGAGGGAGGGTAGCGTGAGAGCCTTGAACATATTCTTATTATAAAATATACTTTTTTAAAGTTTGTAGAATGCACTTTTCTAGCATAAATGTTTAATGTAGTTGCCCCACAAATTGATTTATTTATTTAAAGTTTTTGATTGTTTGTTTTATGGCTAGTTTGGGGAAAAGCTCCGTCTCGGGGCGCCCTTCAATCAGCAGGCCCCATGATTGAGATTGATTCAGTGTCCAAATGTTGTTTTAGTCTATTTCTATAACAAATGGAGTTTCGTGGCCGCTGAAAGATGTCGGCATATGCGCTCCCAAGGAGCTCCCAATGACAGGAAGTGCCAGCTCAGGGCAAACACCATCATGGATCCATTCTGCAGTAGCATGCAGCAGAAATACAAAAGAACTTGAGCCTCTTCGCACTTTGGCAAATCCCCAGCTTCCTACATGCCACCTCCGAGTGCCTCCGACAAGTCTGCAGATGTGCAGATAAAGCCTACAATATAGAAAATAAAGTAAAATATCATGCCCATCATTATCGCTGCACTCCCACAAGGAGGGGAGCATTTTCGGTTTCCCTGCCATCTGCTCAGGTTGCGCTTTTGGCTTCAAGCACACTCTCGTTTACGTTTAATTGAGTTTATTGATGCATATTTGAAGTTGGCTACCCTGCTCTCCTCGAGGCTCGATGCCACAGCTTCCCATTGCCATTCGATTTCGATTTCGCATCGATTCGATTGTAGGCGGCCAGGCCACTCCGAGGGTCGGGCCGCCACTTGAAAGTGCAAAAATGCAATTAATTAAGCGCATTTATTTGCACACTCAATGGGCCGTGCGGTGAAGTGGGCCGGAAGGATGGGGCGGTCGGAGGAGAGTGGAAGAGCGCGTGTCGATTTGACCATCTATGGGTGCATCCATTATGCGGTTATTGATGCTAACTGGCTATTGATTAGAAGTCGAGGAGTTGACTGAAAAGTCACTGAAAGTCAAGTCCCATGAAGAGCTTCTTAATTACCAGAGAATCAAGTGATTAATGCTCTTATAATTTCAGTTTTTATTCAAAATTATTTATTTAAAACCTATATAGCTATAAATAAAACTAAAATCACTGTTTATTAACTATGAATTCCCTTGTAAGTTGACTTGTTGATTTCTTGCTCGACTGTCTGACCTTTTGTAATGCACCACTTTGACCCTGACCCTCTCGGTTCTTTACTCTTCCTCTATCGCTTTGGAGTGGCCCCTTCAGGGGGAAATCTTTCAGATACTCCCACGCAATGCTCTTCGGTTGCATTGGAGTTCATTAAACGCCGAGCGGCTAATTAAGGCGCAATCGAGTTAATTTCTGTTCTAAGCGAGGCGGTTAATTAAGCCACCAGACAGAGGCGTCCGCCTCGGAGGGGGCGTACCAAAATTATGCACTAATGTGTCAGCTCGCACACATGAGAACCCATGACATTTCACAAGAGCTGGCGCCCCTCTGGGCGCCGGAGACCTTGGCATGGAAGTCGATTGGATTCGAATCGAATCCGCGAGTGCGGTCGCTCAATGGTAATTCAATTAAATCGACGCCCAGTGGCTAAGCGAGCCGGGCTGACTGGCATTGTTTGGTTTAGTTTGTTGAACTCTGAGTCAGTGGAATCGCTGGAATCTGCGGCGATTGATCCGATCCGCCTTAATGTTAATCCAGCCCGCATCCGAACTGCAGGCTATGGCCTCTCCACTCAACTCGACTCGACTCGACTTCGATTAAGAAGAGCACCCGCAGTTCCAGGGCGCCATAAACAAGGTGACTTTACTGGCTCGAACAGTTGGCACTTTGCAGTTGCCAGTCGGCAGTTGATAGTTGGAAGTCACCTACCCAGTGGGGTGTCCTGCGGGGCCTGGGAGCCAGGTCGGAGGACAGGTGAGCTGGCCCACAAAATCCACACACGAGTGCGATAAGCTGAGCGCGGTGCGATCGATGAGTTATGTTTATTGTGCGGATTTAAGTCGCATCTCGTGAGTGGATGTTCGTGATACGACTGGCTAAAAATGCATAACTAAAGTGTAATGGAAACAGCGAGGTGCGTATATAAAGTTTATAACATAGTAATGAAATAAATAGTATTTAAAGAGGTAGTTGTAAAGCTTCTAGTTGATTCAAAAAGATGCAAATAAAAGACTTTAGTTGGCATATATTATTAACACTCTTTAATTGCCCTCCTAGCCTGTTTACTAATAACTTCAAGCCACTTAAACTACTCATCTTTGGCCGAGCAGAGACCAGTCCTGGCTTTATCAAAGACCTCCATAAAATCAACCAATATGACCAAATGCATTTGCGTGGCTCACAGATCTTCAGCTCCGGCCACCTCATAACGAAATTATACATCTCGGAGTGGAAATTCAATCGCAAATCTCACACTTGGGTGTGAAAATTATAATTGAATTCAATAAAGTTGTCTCCGTGTGATGGCATTCGATTTTTCCTAATTGCCTGGCCGCCCCTCCCGCCACATCCTCCATAAAGTGGCAAATCTTACGATTCCAATTAACGTTCGATTGGGGCTCGAGTGTGGGCGGTGGGCCGAGGGAGCTGTGAGATGTGGGTAGTTCACAGAGGTCAGAGCCTATCACAGTTCCGTGTGACATTAAATTACTTTTTTATTTCGTTTGCCGTAAACCGGAAATTGCGACATACGCACGGAAGTCAAGTCAATAAATGGCGTTGCTTCCACTCTCCCCCGATTTTCCAACCACCCTCCCATCCAGCCCAGCTACAAAACTAGTTACACAAATTGCTTAAAAAACTCAATAACATTTATGAAACTTGAGCGAACTTGTCTGCCTCGTCCTCTGCCAGCCAAAAAGAGAAATTCCCAAAAAGAAAATCAGGGGAAAAAATTGCCAGAGAAAAAAATTGTTTTTCAATTAAAAAGTTTATGTTTCTGCTGCTTCTGGTGCTCCTGCTGCTGCGTGCAGACGAATTTGCCATTCAATTTGCCCGCTGGACACGAAAGGGGTCAGATCCGGTATGCTGGGAGGTGCCGGGATGCTGGGTGGGGCGGGGCAGGCACGGTGTGGCAAGGTGTCTGTGTGGTCCAGTGAACGTGCTCAGGTGTGCAACTCGGTTACGAGTATGATGCATGTTGCTGGTTGCCATAAATTGTCGAGGAATGCGTCTGATTTTCGAGTTAATTGTTTCTGTTATAGTTTTGTTAAAATTTTAAAACCTGGAGTTGGCAGAGAAAAAGTTGCAAGGCAACAAATAATTTTAATTTATTTTTTTACACACATATTTTTTACTCTAACAGCCATCTGTCTGTCGGGCCAGAGTCTCCCTTAATCGGATCCTATCACTCTCGCTCAATGACCTCTTTACCTTTCTCGTTATCTCTGATCCCCGACGACCACCCACACTGCCTTCTAGGTGTTAAACATGCCCCTCCATTACCCTGGCATTTCCTTTAACTTCGTTTGCCCAGCGGAGAGTAAAAAAAAACTGATAAGTTGACTGAGTTTTTCCAGCCAAGTTTACATAGCATTTAACACTCTCTTCTACCCTGTTTTTTTTTTAGCTCGGCTCGGTTCGGCATTATGTGCCATAAATTATGCAGAGTGTGAGCATATTTGATGTCCCCAGCCCTCTTGTTTTTCACCGATTCTGTGCCAGCAGCACCTGCTCTCCAACTTCCTGCGGCATCATTAGCAGTCAACAGGCATAGGGAAAAAGCCAAAACAGGGAAAAAAAGCAGAAAACCTAAAGGAAATTCGAAATTTTTGTGTCGCCCGCATTAACGTCCTGCATGGCATCATGAAGGGGTGGTAGGGATATATGGGGGCTGTGGCCATATTCCTGGGCCCTCAGATATTATTAATGCCTGGCACGTCGATGGTGTGGAGAACCCTTCCCCCCAAAAGTCCAAAAACTGAAACTCGATAAGCTGCTTTCTGTGGCCGGCTGCTGTTAATCTTAACACAACATTTAACTCAGCCTTGTGGCTATCTTTGGGAGCATTCCAAGCTGAGAGCCACCCCACCACCCACCCAAAACCACCCACCGCGAGTGCAACATGGCCTGGGCCACGTGTGGCACATTAGATTCGTCGCCAAACACGCGCCGCATTTGTTGTACTTTTAAGCAACTTTTCCTCCTTCGCCCCGATGCAATTGACTTGAACTAATCCAAATATTATCGCCACTGTGCACCGGGCACCAAGGAAAGGGGGTAAGCGTGGGTGGCTGTGGCAACAATTGCGATTGTCGCATGCCAACATCATTAAAAACTGTTTTGATTAATAACCAGAACGAAGCACGCGTCCAGTCGGCCCTTGTCTTTTGATCAGAGCACTCTTTTTTTTTATTTTTAGTAAATATTTGCAAAACGCTACAAAGAAATTTACACTCTCCTGGGAAAAGGAAAAGTTATCTGAAGATTTTGTAATTGCCAGAAAGCAATCAAACAAGAGGGAAAACCTCGAAGAAATTTGTTTGCTCGACTGAAGCGTTTGTGGTGTTTGTCTGCAATTTGTGCAACGAACAGCTGAGAAGGTTCTTACCTTCATGGGGGTACTGCGAGTGGGTGGAGTAGAGTATCAGATATGCTAAGCAAACTGAAGGTACGTGTTGGAAAAATTGTTTCTCGGAACAGCTGAAAATATTCCAGAGGTAATCAGTAGAGATGTTGGCCTTAAGAGACAAAATTTCAAATCAATTTCTCGAGTCGAAACACAAAAAAATAAAACAAAAACTTCATTTTGTACTAAACATTTCCGTTGGCGCCTCTGTTTATGTAAAATTCAGCTGTTCTCTCCAGTTTTAACCATAAAACAGATACATTTTGTAATTTGTTTGTATCGCTAGTTGATCGTTACGACCTCTCGACGACGAATCCACCCGAAAGCGCCACTCAATATCGAGTGGAGTGGATTTTAGAAGAGCCATCAGCCATCAGGTTATTGGGGCTAAGTGAAAGTAAATTTTTGGTATTTTTATGGATATTCATTGGGCTTTGAGACAGATGCCATTAAAGTTGCATTCCATTTATTCAGCGTCGGAGTGTTGAAAGCTCTTTTGTCTGTCGCCTGTGCCCCGAAAGCACTTCACACCGAATTGCTTAATCAGTGTGGTTCTTTCTTTGCATTTCCAAATATCTTATCCATAACGCATTCTTGAGATGTGCTGGCCGAGGCGGTGGCTTGACAAAAGCGATTAAAATAATTGGCCAGCGACGAGTCTTCGATTCCTGGACGAGAAGTTCGTGGTAAAAGCCATTCCGGCCTGATTTATTGCATTATAAATTTGTGCGCATGCCTAAGAAGCTAAGATTTTGAAATTTAGAAAGTTGTCCCCACCTTCTCGGTAGCGTTGGAGGTTGGAGGACCCGCAGTCGGATATTTTATTAGCTACTATGCATCTATAAATTATGCCTAATGAGCCGGCTAGACGTCGAAGACAACAAGAGCCTCAATGGGTAGGCCTTGGGCATGGGCTGGGCCCACCAGTTCTCGAGCGGGGGAGGGAAATGGTGTGAAATTGTAATTGGATCGGAATGCGCAATGAGCCGGAAATGTAATGCAAAATGTTGAAACAAATGGATCTTGTTTGTCAATTAAAGTGTGACCATAAAACATGTCACAATGATGTATGCCCCCAGTGAGTTTCATAATCCCCGGCACTCCAAAAAAAACATGACTTTTATGCCTTTACGATCGGGTGATTCTATTGAAACTCGGCCATTAATGAAGTTAAGTTCTTAATGTTTCAATAAGAAGTGCGAGCGTGCCTTAATTTATGTCTGTTTGAAAAGATTCTTGCATTTATGGGTGATGCAATTTAAACAAAAATACTTCAGACATTAATTCAATTAAAAACCAACCCTATAAACTACAGACCCAGGTTCTTATCACACCACTCGCCTTTTTATCAGCAACACCATCGTCATTTGTCGGAGAAAATGGTGTGTTAAGACAAACAAATTCTACGTAAATGAGAACCCTTTTTTGGCTAACTGACCTAAAAGACCCTAAGAGATGAGAGCAGGAGGAGCTCAAGGGGATCACGACGACAGCAATAATTCAAATGGGAGCAACATAACTCAAGGCGATTTGTGTGTGTTTGAGAGTGTGTCTGACAGTTTTGGCGGCGTTAACGAACATAGCCTCGTTCGGTTGCCCCTTGGTTTTGATTCATGGTCTTGGGCCCACTGGCCCGCTCTTCCTCTCCGGCTGTTGGCCAGGCCTAATCGCCTTGGCGACACCTATTTTCGTAGGCGCGACATCCCATCCAGTCAGGCCATTCGTACAGGCCACTCTGCTCCCCGAGACCCGTCCAACAGTCACATCCGTGCGTATGAGCATCATCAGTTGGCCCAGACCGTAACTAAAATGAGACGCCAAACAAAAAGCAATTACGTGTGCTGCCTGCCCTTTTCAGTTAAAATCGAAGCGGCCCGGGAGAGGGTAGGGAGCTACCCAGAGCTGGGGCACTGAATAAAATTCCTTATCGCCACGAGAGCTGTACACGAAATGCGAGTTATTTGAGATGGTGACGTGAGTATGGTGCTATACCTGAAGGTTCAAGGCTCCGAAATGCGATTTCCATTGGCCATCGCTAACTTTGGGAGATGCATAGTTCAGATATATGTATAACCCATGAAAGGGGAAGTTGTGAGGGGCCCCAGATAGTCGTCGAACAAAAGGCAGCGGCAATTAATCTTCGCTTCTGAGTTTGGCTTCAAGGTGAATTGTGTGGCATGCGCCCGAGGGCCCAAAGACCCCATGAATGTGTGTATGGTACCTACAGTATTTGTGAGTTTCTGCCTCGCACTTAACCCACACGTTCCCCCACCAGACCGGCTAATGATGGCGGGTTAAACGCCGTGCTTGCATTCAACTTTAACTCATTGAATTATAAATTATGCCTGCCTCGATTCCACTGAGAAGCGTAAAACGTGCCCAGGAGAACTTTTGGCATTGCCCAATTGACAGCTATTTTTGGGTGAGCTCCTCCTGCCGCCGTCTGCCTGCTCCTGGCCCGAAAGGAAACCATATGTATCCGAAGCCACGACCTGGGTAATTTGCTTTATGATCCCAGCCCCGACTTTGGCCCGGGGGCTGGCTGGAGTTTCGGGCCCAGTGCCAAACTCCAGGCCCGCAGCCCAGGCCCCGAACCCCAAGCCAAGGATGTCCGAGAACGTGTGAAAAAGTCAGTCAGGCGTAAGTGCGCCCGGTATATGTATGAACGTATTTTTGGGATAGCGACTTCAGGTTCGATTCGGCCGGGTCGGCTTCGGTGCACTCTGAAAATATGCTCCTGTTTTGCTTCTCGACTGGGACTCACTGGAGTGTAAGCCATGGACACACACAGCAAATCACCTGGAAGTAATATCTATCTACCTCTGCCGAAAACAATGACAGTATTTTCTGCAATTTATTGATTCTGTCTGGCATTGAAACTGGTGGTTGATGTCTTTTTTCTTTTTTGGAATATCCAACCATCCATCCCTATTAAATCCCAAAGACAACTAGTTTGCTTTTAGTTGACCCACATATTATACAGAGTATATAACGCATCTCATCTCACACTTCTTGAATCTCGTTTTTTGACTTCGGTCTCATTTTCCCCAGTTGTTTGGCCTTTGTTGTTATCTTAAGTGCACTTTTAAAGTGTTTTATTTATTGCACGACTTTTCCCTCTCAGCTGAGTTTTCTCCCCACAGCCCTCGGCTTTCGAATGCTGTAAGTGTTTCATAACTCGGAGCCGTGGAGTCTGACTCCCATTTCGATACAGATTCAGATTCCCAGCTATGCCCAAGATTCCTCACTGGGCCGACCACACGTCGTCAGTGTCACCAAGTGGCTTTTTCTGGTCGGATATGATGGTATCATCGTGATTTAATCCAGGGGTCCCGGAGATAGTGTTGGATGTGTGTGGCTTTTATGGTCTGGCTATAAAAAAATGAACAAAATACATTTCTTTTCTTTTATTTATTTTTGTTACAGTTCGAGCGTATCATTTTATGTTGCTTTCCATTCATCCATCTGGGCGCTGTCACTAATTGCGTGGAACCTGGGACTGTCCGTTCCTGTATGGGCATCTTCTTGATTTGGGATCAGATCTCATTGCTGCTGAGATTGATTTTTTTACTTATTAAAGAGTTTTAGATTAATAATTATAGTTGAATATACTTACCTATGATTACCAAGAAATGGTACAAAAATGTTGTACCAAGGTTTTTTCTTATTTTGCTCACAATTATAATTTATTTCTTTTTTATCATTCTCAAGCTTTTTAATATATTCATTTAAATATATATTTTTTGTTTCTTCCGCTGTTAGATATGTTTTTAAATAGTGACATTTTTGCTTTAGATGTATATTTTCTGCTTTTAACGCATCTAGTTGCGCATCTAGTTGCTTTAGTTGTTCTTCTTGATCTAAAATTGTTTTAGTATTTTCACTTAGAGTTTTATCTACCAAGGACATAAAATTATTATTCATATCTTTTTCTGTTTCATTTATTTTTAAGTCCAGGTTCTCTAATTCGACGTCCTTGTCTACAATTTCCTGTTCTATTTCTCGAGCAACTCTTTCATATTCCTCTCTACCTTTTCGGTTGGCACCCGTAGAGCTGACGTAGCCAAAAAATATCACCAACAGAAAAAGTTCGAATTTTTTCATAATTATGCCTCCACTTAAATCCGATGTGAACAGCTCTGATGGCATCCGAATACTAAGTGTTAATATGTTTTTATTGATGAGAGGAAGACTTAAGAGAGTACGTCATGATTAATCATGAGTACTCATGATAACACAATATTTTATATATTTCTCAATTTTTTTATATTAAGTACACCAATAAGTTATTATTGTATAATTTTTTCAAATATTACTGTATAATTTAAAATTGAAAATTGAAATTTATAGATTGATTCGATTCGAAACATGATCCGATAAATTATGCTAGTTACCCCTTCTTAGCTTCGGTTCTAAAATAATTTTTTTTTGATTATTTCTAAAGCAGTTCCTTATCGCAAAAGAGAACTGAGATACAGCTGATAACCTTCACAAGTCTGGGCGGAGAACAAAGAAATATAATGTTTGAAATTCTAATTATTCCCTTTATTTTCGAGCAACCCTCGAAGTACTCGAATCCCATTTCGTCGTTCGATTCCCACTATTTGGAAACTGAATGCAATTTGCAAAATGTGTTGAACATCTTCTGGGTGATTAGGAAGAGTCTCGTGTGACACTGCCAGCCAATTGATTGATATTCGATCCAGAGGGAAGGCAGGACAGCAGATACAGTATTTACCAAAGTGATAACCTTGGTTCAGGGCCAGATTATGTTGTGATCCGATCGCCGTGTGCACTCATTTTTCACATCACGTGCCACACGCGACCTTGGCAACTAAAACTGCGTCGGTGACATTTTGCAACATGCGGCAACCTCTTGAATTTCAGAGATTGTCGCACACACGCCAGGGGAGGGCTTCAGGGGATAGAAGAGGGTTAGACACCGCTGGGTTGGTTGGCGGCTCTTCAAAGCAGCTGCAACATTTTCCTGGCAACCAAAAAAAAAAAAAAGCGGAAAAATCTCCAAAAAGCCTTTCGCCTGTCTGCGGCTATTCCTCCGCATATTTCTATGGCTTCTCGGTTCCACCAATTCCATTTTTTTGGCATTATTTTTTGGCAACTCTCTGTGCTGTCTATGCGGCAATAAACAAAATTAAAATCACAAATTAGCCTGCTGCAGTGGCAGTCGGAAAACTTAAGCTTAGCTTTAAATCAAAACTTTCGGTTTATAGAGGTTTCGAGAGAATTTAAAGAATAAGAGATTCTGAATTTCATGAAAGAGTAATTTTTTATAATAAGCCTTATCGCCCTCTCTGGTTCCTAAACAGATCTGTCTCCCCTATCTCACATCCAAGTCATCGACCCATATTATGAAAAGCAATCATAGCTTTTTTGGGTAACAAATTCTTAACGCAAAACCAATAAACAATTACGCATCCATGATCACCTATATAGCACTATTTCCATTGTCATCCCTGGGTCAAATCTATTCCACCCCCGTGGCACTCCAAGGACACACTTTTCCACAAGGACCCTTGGCCGCGGAAAATGCGGCAACCAGGCAATCAGTGGCCATTGAATTGCATTTGCCATTGCCGGATTTATGCGCCATTATTTCGTGTAATCCCTGGAAAGGACGGGGGGACCCACCGCTGACCCGTGTGAAATAGGGGCAGTGGACATGCAAGTACACAGTGAGAAAAGTAGGTGAGATTTAACTATATATAAAGGACTTAAAAGAAGGCCTAAACTTTCAGGAAATAATAAGAAAGTATTCAGAAAATCGAAAGTCAAGCATCCAAGCTATTTAAATTTCTAGTACTGATTTTTTTCAGTGTAGATTCCCAGTTTCCACAGTTTATTTTCGGTAACATTTTTGAGCACAACGAAGTACTCGAGTACGAGTGTTGCGAAAATGGTGCGCAAGCGTACACCGGAACCAGAAATGGCAAAGGATCGCATTAGCCGGATATCCGTTATGGTGGCCAGCTGTCCCACCCCCATGTCTCTCTCTTGACTGAATCCTCTTCATTTGCCATCCCCCTCTCATCATAGAACAGAAGCCATTACGTTCCAAATGAAATTTGCCAACAATTCAAATTGAATTTGTACATGCAATTTTAAAACCAGTAGAGTGGCTTATAAACGGAGGGTAAAAATGTTGACAACTTGATCACTGGTCGTACAACATAGTTGTTTCACATTGGCCACGCCCCCCCTCCATATAGGCCGCCCATTTGCACATTGTACAGAGTATTGTGTACAACAACAAATCACTCAGCCTGAAAGCCAAGACAGCCAAAGAGTCGAGAGCATGGCATAAATGTTTAACAACCAAACTGCAGTTTAATTGCCCGACCAAGGCACAAAAAACAATGTTTATATTCTCTGACTTTTTTGTGTTTTTGGTGGAAATGACAGGCAATGCCGGCGGAAGAAGAATAGCGAAAATAAAATGTGACCCACACGGCGGCGGAGAGCAAACAGCAATCCGGCAGATAGGCTCGTAAAACGAGCGGTGCCAAGCCAGCTAAAAGACAAAAAATAAGCTGGAAAAAAATGAAAGGTTTTTCTGTGGTCGAAACAGAAAAGATTAAACCAACAACGCAAAAACAAATTATGAAGTAAACAATGCTCGGTACATGTCATACAGCGGCAAACTACAGTGTCCCAAGGTTTCAAATAGGACTACTTCAAAAAATCATGGAGTTCAAAGAGTTTCAAAGCTGGAAAATATCTTTAAAAATTCTTAAAAGATTCTTAAAACTATCAGAGCCAAAAAAACTAAAACTATCAGCATGCAAAATGAGAATATATTTCCATGTTGCTATGTTGCATGTTTCACTGACTGATGTTCCAATTTATTGTAGATAAAGTTAGTTTTTAGTTAAGTTTATAAGTCTGGTAGTTCTTAAGTTATCACCATTCCCCCCTTTAGACTAATTTCCGGCCCAGTGTGCATATCAGTGTGCCCTCCATTGTGTCCCCCCTGCAAACATTCGATGGCCTCTTGGAGGAGATGCAACATGTGTTCCGGGAATGAGCCGCGTGCCGTTTTATACACGGCATGCTATAAATTTTATTGTTGTATGCGTGCTCGGCCGTTGTTCCCAGTATGTTTGTATAAGTTGCATGCATCAGAGGCCTTTCCGGCCTTCTTTTGAAGCGCCTCAAACAACAGAAACAGCAACCAGCAACAGCAACAACAGCCGCAGAAACAGTCAAAGGGCAACCGATCGTAAAGCAGCTGACATTTATGATAGATGCCGAGGATAGGACCGCCTGGTTAAATGAGCATCTCTTTCTTGGTGTCGCCATGGCATCGATGTCTAAGATATTTTCCCATTTGGGATTATTTGTCGCCAGCTTAGATGTATTTTTCATCTTCCTGTGGTGGCAGCAGTTGCTCTCGCTGTTGTTGCTGCTCTGATGTTGCTGGTGTTCCAGTTGATGTTGCTGTTGTGTCGCCCACACAAACTCGCAATTACGTTGTTTATTCTAGACGACAAGGGCCGATATGCCGGGGCGGCAATCTGGAGGGGCACTACTGCCACTGGATGAATGCATGCTAGAAATAAAAACACGCCAAAGGAGGTTGGTTGGCAACAGCAGCATCATTATTATCATCATTCTTTTGTCATTGCATGCAAACATCCAGACATGGCTGCACAATTGCAAGAATCAAACGGCAAATAATCCAGACAAACTACATAAATGACATGGGAAAACACGAAATAGGGAAAAACTCGAATTTTTTACGACACTACAAAGTACAGGTTATCTCAACATTTAAGTTAAAAAACAGTTTTTTGAAAGGCAAGAGCAAGCTTTTCTTTTTGTTCCATAGCCTCTTAATTTCTCTTATAAATAAATAGATGGATAAGCCCTCTGATAAGTCGGTTATACCCGTCTATGGCTTGACAAAATCCTTATCTAAGGATGTCTTTGGAAGCCACCACGACAATGCCTTGTACCAGATTCCACTCTCAACTCTGCCTTTTCGCCTTGTTTTGCAGCAACTTCCATTTTTTCCCATTTCTCTGCATGTTTGTGCAGAAAATGGAGAAATAATTTGAAAATACACAAATGCTTTGGTTGTAGTGGGAACACAATGGCGCCAAATTATTTAATACTTCAAATGTCTGTCCCCTGCTCCACAATTTGCCAGACCGGTCCAGCGATGGGCTCCGCAAGCACTTCGCAATTGCAATACAAATAAATGGAAGTAGTGGCGAAAATCATCATCATTTTCGGGCAGCAATTTGGTTTGGCTCTCGGCTCGAGTCCAGCGTTTAATGAAGCCCCCATTTTGGGCGCTTTTGTCCGAGCGGAATGCAAAGATATCTTCTACCAAAAAATACATCATTTTCCTTGGGATGATTTCTGTAATTTATTGTCCTCATATGCCGCCAGCAAATTGTCTGCACCGAGTCCGGGCCAAGTCAAAGTTGATTTGGTAGCAATCAAATAGGCAAATACGAAGAGCGGGAAAGTGGGAAGGCCTGGCCCCTTTTCCACGCCACTGACTGTTCCGGCAAGTCAGCAAATTCCTGCATCATTAAGTTCCTGCTGCAGCTCGGCATTCAGAGTGCAACGTGCAATCGCAGCACAATTCAACTTTAACAAGCAATTAAATCGAAACAAAAACTCAGGAGCCGGCAGGAGCAACCCCCTCAGGACTCGTCCAGGGGGGTGCCAATGGAAATCTCCGGTGAGGACGAGAGGGTTGGCTCGAGATGGATTGCAATGACATTGATTTATTTTAACAATTACAATGCAGCGTAAATTTTATAATTATTGTCCATGTAAACAAGGAAACTGGAAAAGGTGAGAGAATAGAGAGAAATAGAGAATTCTCAGCTAATGCCAGCGAAATGTCAAACCAAAGTGACAGCTGCAACAAAAAAAAATTGGATAAAAAATGAGCGAAAACCCCTGGCGCCTTGTCTTTGCTTGAAATAATTACTTTTCGAAAGTAACCCTCGACTCCTCCCACCATAACCCCCTCACACTGTAAATGCAGGACCACCCCTTTGGTTACACCCCCTTTAAGTCCTGCATACATATGTCGTCTTGTTGCGATTTTAATTTTGAATTTTATGCCAACAGCAGTTTGAGAAACTGCCTCAGTTAGCAGGGAAACAAGTGGAAAGTTTTGAAAAGAATCCAAGGACTATGAGGTTACCCCTCAAAGGATGTAGAACATTTTTTAGACTCTTTTGTATTTTAAACCCATATACCCTCCCAATTAATAGTAACTCTAGGCAGGATAAAACGCATCGCAATCGAAAGCAGCAGGTTGCCAAGGGGTTGTCCTTGCGGGGTGGTGGCTTTGAGGCTATGAGGACGAAAGGGAGTGGGTGGCCTGGCGGTGGATTGAATGAGGCAAATGAGGCAGCCGTATGACATTATTTGTGCAGCACTTTTTGCCATTCACCACCCACCCAGCCATCCGGCCAGGCGAGGCCTTTATTTTTTCTGCCAACGGGCCACGAGTGGCTTCATCAATGGTCGGTCCATCGTCATCGGTGTCCTGTTCATCAGCCTCATCAACGCAAAGTAAATATTTGCATAATGTGCAGCTGTGTGTGCCACCGCCCCTCAGTATCCAGCAGTACGTGTGTAATTTGTGGGTGGCAAACGGGCGACAGCAGCACTTGGCATGTTTAATGTTTACTTTACAAAATGCAATAACAGAAGCAGCAGCAGGAACGGCAACAAACCAAGCCAAACCACACCGGAGTAAGGAGGAGTAAACTGGCAGGGTCCAAGCCGGGCCAAGACCATGATAAACAAAACAGCCTTTGCTTGGCCTCGAAAAACAAAACACCACAAAAAAGCGGTTGAGCTGCGGCGAGACACATTAATTGAAAAGTCTTTTCGGGCTCATTTGAGTGGATAACAATATGATCAATAATTACTCAGAATTGATCTCCAAAGCCCAACCCGACTCATCCTAAAATTGAAACTCATCATCGGGCCCACAACATGATGTCATGGAGGAGGTTAATCCTGTAGAGTGCCTTCGGAGTGCGTCCAGCGGCGAGCGATGAATCATTCAATGGATCAATGGAGCCGATGATTGAAAGATGCTTGATGGAATGCATCTGGGGGAGGGGTATATTTTGTAACCACTTCTGAAAACATCACTTACATTGTACACAGAATAATGCGATATTAAATATGCTGGATGGCTTGCAAGTCCTTCAGATTATTACCATTTCCCACAGCTCTCCAATCATGTATAGCCAAAGGACCCAGTGCCCGGTGAGTGGATATTATTTCCCAGTGGCACACCCCTGCTTTGGTGGAAACCCATATGCACTACTTTTCACATTTATCAATTGCAGACCACACACTTGAGCAGCTGTCGCAGGATCTTCTCGGGTGATTGGAAAGCGAAAAGGACTCGGTCCGTCAATGGCAGTGACAAAACCATATCGAAGTGTGCTCTCAGCCGGAGACACGCCTCTTTTTGGAGGACGTCGTCGGACTGGAAAAGGCACTCCAGGATTCGTCACGTCTGATTCGAACTTATGTAAATAGACGAAGACGATGAAGGGTGGTGAGTGAAATTGATAGTTTGTGAATGCCATCGACACGCTGTTGCTAATTAAAATAGATGATCGATCGAGAGGGAAAAGGGGAGGGTTCCGTTCCATTAAGTAAAAAACCGCCCTTGAGAACCAGTTCCGCCGAAGAGTGCTAAAAGTAAAGTCCGGCTTTATCCCTAAGCCGGCTTACCAACACCTCTCCTAGCGCGGAGTCTTATAGGGAAATTCATTAGATATTTTTTATTGAATATTTGGAGTGAGAGGAAGCGAATCACGCAAATCTCCTGCGACAACATAAATAGAAACATGATTTAAGAGTTGCGGGATCAGCGTCAAAATTACAGCTGGGATTACAACTCAGGCTGGGATGCTGAGCATTTCCAAAAGCGCCCCGGGTGGTTCTTCAATTTTTTAGCATTCCGTTTTTTCCGAGGGTTGTTCCATGTTGATTAGCCTTCTGCGCACTGCGGAAATGGGTTGGCACAGTGTCCCATTTCTCTCTCTTTTTTTTTAGAGCATACATCCCATAAATTATGGGCCAGAATTGGGTCCGTTCTTTTGTTGCGATCCATGTAATTTGGTTTGGCACGGCCGCTGTCGGGGGTTCATAATCGGGGAATAACAAACTGCGCAGGATAATTGCAATCGAGAGTTTTATAAATTGTGTTTGCGTGGCAACAATGGCCAGAGGTTGATTTTTCCAGTGGGTGATCCCCCGGCCCATCTAGAGTATTCCACTTCCACGGAATATTGAAACTTTAGCGTTTATAATTTCATAAAATAAATGTACATTATCTCTTTGTACATTATATAAGAAGAAACAGCAGGACATGATTTTCTTTTTTAATCTTTGAGATGAGATGGTACCCAGAGATGAGTCTCAGGAACAGCTGCAAGTTTTAAAATAAAAGTTGAATCCTCCTTTGAAGGAAAACTATAAAATTAGCACGCATCGGGCGCCCAAAAGCGACCCAAAAACTAATTGCATTAATGTGTCAACATACAGACGCGACTGACTGTGCTTGTCGACCCAGCCGAATGTCTCTGATTCACAGTGAGTGCGAGTCTGAGTGCTCGTGCGAGTGTTTGAATGAATCTGTGTGAGTGCTTATGAGTGTGCACGCCGCACTACTTAAGATTACACAACAACAAATTTCGAAAAGTACTTAAAGTTTTTATTTATTTTGCGTCGCTCTGCTCGACACGCAAACATAAAATCCCAAAAACGAAGAAAAATAATAAAATTGATGAAAGCAGCCCAAAGTGGGGGAGGGGCGGAGTCTGAAATTAATTCAGTTGCCACCCACTTGGATGCTTCTCGGCGCTGCACAGAAATGTTTTCTTTTACACTTTTCGGAAAACTTCTTTCGGTGGCTGTCTCGTTTCTATTTGCATTTGCCCAAAAAGTGAAAATTGTTTATACTTCTCTCCCTGGCATTTTATTTTATGATTTATGCCACATATCTGGGCAGGCCGATCGCCCTTTAGCGGCCATTAGCGGAGTTCCACGGGCACCCTTTGAAGTGCCTTCCTCCCTCTACTTTTCATCCCAGAAACTTTATGTTTTTCTCTCACTCAACGACGTGCTAATTTGGCAAAATAATAAACAACAATTAAAGAGGCCTTCGAGTGTCAATTGCAATGCATTTTTCAGGGTTTTCCTTTGCATTTTCCTCACATATGCTCTGGCCCTAAAACATCAGCTGGAATATATGGTTAGGTGCTGAAATACGAAATAGCTTCTTTGGGATGTGTTCTAAAACACAATTAATCTTATAATATTTGGGAATTTTTCTTTTTAAATAAATAATCTAAGCTCCTATTATTATTATAAAAATGTGTTTGTTTATTTACATTTTGGCAGATTATAAAAAATTGAACTTATGTGAATCGCTATCGCACGTTCAGTGATGATGCCGCCAGGCTTTGATCTGTCAGCTTATAAAGTCCGCCGAAACGTTCAAAAAAACCCACTGATTAGGCATCTGTATATATGTACTGGGACCTCCCAGCACTCCATGAACAATGCAAATGTGGGGCTGGAACTGGTCTCACCCACTCTCGCCCAGAGTGTCCAAAAATTTAATTTATGCGCCGGCAATTAAACATGCATCATTTACGTTCGCATCTGAACGCGAGCGACATCGACATGATTCGACGTTCAACGTTCGCCGGCGACAGCGGAGGCGGCAACATCGACACGAGGCCCCCATGCACCGGGAGATTATTATTTAAAACTTCTTTTCCAAGATAGTTCTCTCCGAGACAAGGCAGTGTCATTTTGTCTCAGTGTAGTACCCATTGCTCTGCAACATCCAAGAGCCATAGATATGTCAACACTTGGCGCAACGGAAACTGAAAAAGGGACGGAGTCTGGGGGCCACATGACATCTTGGCATTGTCCATTCGCCAACGCCCCATCATTTGTCAATATTAACTTTAATTAGCAAAATTTTGTTCTCTTCTCCCTCTCGATTAACTTGACATAGTTGGCGATTGCAGTGAATGCGCTACTTCTTGTTATTCTAATGAATCACAATTTGTTTTATTCGATTGGGCAGCATTAATTTCATTCCCGGCGATCGTTTATATTCATTGCCAGTGGCTAGTTTTTTATCCAGACACACAAATTAGCCTTAATTTAGGACGGTTTTTGGTCAACCAATTACACCGTACTTGATATAACTATTTAATTATAGGTAAATTAAGGCTCTTCCACGATTAAGGGACTGCTTTGCAAATCGAGCGGATGCTCCATTCAATGAAAATGTATGTAGTTCACATCAGGCACTCAATTGATTAATTTTTAATAGAACCGGAATCACCTGAAAAGCCTTTTACTTTTTGAACAGTAAAGTGGTAACGGTTTTCTCTGATTTATATGAATTGTTTATATGGCTGTTTTTTTTTTAAAGAAAGCACATCAAATGTGTAACCAAGCAGACAGCCAAAAGCTGGAGAAACGGCGACAGCAGTCGCCGGAGAAGAACGTGCAAAATCCGAAATGAATTGGTAATTTATTATGCAATGTCATGGCTTTCATGTGGGCCAGAACGGTGCAGGAAGAAAGCTGGTGGGCTAATTAATGACCAAATGGATCTGGCCATGTCAGCGCTTATCGGCGACGGTCCGGTATCGACAACATTTGCCAAATTAATGCAAATCATGCAAACACCAGAAGATCCAACGGCTGCCAATGATGATACTTTCGCACAATGACGATAATTCCACTGCCGATGATGATGATGATGATGCAGTCGGCCTGGTATCAATACCCGCCTAATGAGTCAAGTGGCCGAAAAGGATTTTCGGTGGGTGCGGATGCGGTTTGTATCTGTTCCCTGTCTGTCTCGCTGTCTGAGAATCGCTAAGTCCCCCAAGCCAGATAAATTGTGTTTTGGTGGCATTACTGTGGCAAATGAATGAATCACATGTCTTGGCATCCGTACACACCAACAACTGCCACCACACCGTATCGACATCCACAATGTTGACAATAACTTGGGGTCAAGACAAGGCTGAGATAAGACGGAACCTGCTTTCCATACCGGAGATGAGTGGACCACCGCACAATAGCCGAACAAATACACAATTTCGCCATTTGCCTTTATCAATTCATCCATCATTCATTCATGCGGTCATTCATTAAGTCACGGCCAAAAAGGGCGTGGCCTCGGTCGCTGACAAAGGGCATATCACTCATACGCATTAATCAAATGACCGTTGCTCAGTTAGACGAAATGATATTTATTGTTTCATTAAGAATTTTTACTTTTTGGATACTTTTAAGACGATATCTGAGGCATATTTCCAAAAGGAGCTTCATATATGATTCACAACTTCATTCTTCTTTGATCTCGAACAAAATATAGTGTTTTTTCACATAAAATAAAAAAGATTTGGAGCGTATACGTAATATTCGAAAACAGCTTACATGTATTAGGTATACGCCCACTACTATCTTCAGGGAATGTGTAATAACTCTTCTAATATTTGGACGATCGGTAAATGGCATAACTTCTTGAACTTGGATCTTTGAGTATAATCATTCAAAACCAAAATCTAGAAAGCCAAACTTAAGGCATTTTCAGCAAATTTTTGAAGGGCATCATGATTTTGGCATTTGTATAGGAACCCATATGGCCCACTGCGATCTCCATATGTTTGCCATTTATATTCAGATCCTGGAGTGCCATACCTTCAACGATTTGTAGATGATTCTCCATCAATCTGCATCAACACCCTGAAGCAAAAATATTTTTAATTTTTTTTTCGAATTTTTCGGGTAGGACTCTCTTCAAAAATGGAGAAATATATGGGGGGACTCATATGGCCCACTGCAATCTCCATATCTTTGCTAGTTTTCATCAGATCCTGGAGCGATTAAACGATTTGTAGATCGATTCTCCGTCAATCTGCATAAAAACCCTGAAGCAAAAATATTTTCCATTTTTTTCCGAATTTTTCGGGTAGGACTCCCTTCAAAAACGGGGGAATGTATGGGGGGACTCATATGGCCCACAGCGATGCCCATATCTTTGCCAGTTTTCATCAGATCCTGGAGCGGAATATCTTAATCGATTTGTAGATCGTTTCTCCATCTATCTGCATCAAACCCCTAAGGCAAACATATTTTTGAATTTATTTCAAAATTTTCGTGTAGGACTCCCTTCAAAAATGGGGGAATGTATGGGGGGACTCATATGGCCCACTGCGATGCCCATATCTTTGCCAGTTTTCATCAGATCCTGGAGCGGAATATCTTAAACGATTTGTAGATCGATTCTCCGTCAATCTGCATCAAAACCCTTAAGCAAAAATATTTTCCATTTTTTTTCGAATTTTTCAGGTAGGACTCCCTTCAAAAATGGGGGAATGTATGGGGGGACTCATATGGCCCACTGCGATGCCCATATCTTTGCCAGTTTTCATCAGATCCTGGAGCGGAATGCCTTAAAGGATTTGTAGATCGATTCTCCGCCAATCTGCATCAAAACCCTGAAGCAAAAATATTTTCCATTTTTTTTCTCGAATTTTTCAGGTAGGACTCCCTTCAAAAATGGGGGAATGTATGGGGGGACTCATATGGCCCACTGCGATGCCCATATCTTTGCCAGTTTTCATCAGATCCTGGAACGGAATATCTTAAACGATTTGTAGATCGATTCTCCATCAATCGGCATCAAAACTTTGAGGCAAACATATTTTCCCATTTTTATTCGTTTTCGTATAACTCCCTTGGAAATGAAATTGTTTCTGGATGATCTTAGCCCAAGCTTTATAATTACTCCTCTGATTAACTTAACAAACCAGAAAACACCACTTTTTAGGTCAAACATGAGGCTTTCAGTTGACCAAATTGCATCTTGTTTAACTCCACAGATAAGAGACTGTACAAATATATCCATCCCCAAAACAAAAGTGCAACCGTAATATATTTCGGGACCCTGTGATCCCGAAACAAAACAACAACTCCTGGCCAAGATACTCCATTCATAAGACAACAGTGCAGCAAAAGAATGAAAAAGGCAGGGCACGGGAGGTGGCTGCAGGAATTGCCCTTTTGTGAAAGTGTGAAATATTTGCGTGAGATGGCCAATGAATTGTTGTATTACGGGTATTTTTGTATTCGCTGCATTTCTGGGGAAATGGCCTGACACTTGACGTGGCCGAACATGAGACAGCAGGCAGGAGGCGTTGCGATACTGGGACGTGGTTGGGGAAGTTGGAATCGTTGAGTTACGCGCATCCAATGGCCATAAATAAATGCGAAATGCATTAAATGCCCCGCACACAACAACCAACAAGCAACAACAATCAGACACAACGACAATCGGCAACAACTTCAGCTCGATTCCCGCATCGCACGTCTCAGTAATTAATTAAAGCATTAAGTGCTAATTTTACGACAACTCGATTTGTGCGTTGGCCCCCTTGCAATTTGCAATTTGCATGCAGCCATCTCACCATCGCCCATCGCCCATCTCTCCACTCGACATCTCGCCATCGGAATTTGGCAGCCGCTGACAAAAAAAAGGTAAAAATAAAATGCTGAGAAGGAAGCAAAAGTGTCGTCTACATATTTGTGGGAATGGGAGCGTGACTCACGCCAGAAACTGATTGGCACTTCGAGGAGACATCTGCGACAGGTAATTAAATGGCTCTCCCAGAATATTATCATTATTGTTTCTAAAAATTAAATAAAGAATATTTACTTCTTATTTTTATTATTTATTCAATATAAATTGCATGGTGCCATCTCCAGAAAAACGTTGCACCTTGACTCCATCCCCTGAGGTTTCCTGGACAGTGTCGACTGTCAAACGTCAAACGTGGAGTCGCCTGTCAGCCAGACAGTCCTCAAATGAAGACGGAGCTGGAGACGGAGCAAGAGACGAGGCTGGGGCTGGAAACAAGTTGGTCCATGCTCCATGCCAATGATGGCGATCTTCTCCCCAAAAGCGATAATAACAACAAAAACAAGAAGAAAACAAAAAAACAACAACTACTCAACTGTCGCCAAGATTTCCATCTGACTTTTCGGTTTTTCCACACTTTCCGATTTTCCCTGCAGACTCTGGCCTCTTGCATCTCGCATCTTGCATCCCCAAATCGCTTGCCGTTTGCAGTTCATATTTTCACTGGCCTTTGTTTGCTTTGATGTTATTTTTAAAAGGGGCACGAGGATCGGGGGTGCCCCAGAGGCATGGCATAGGCAGGGACAACATAAAAATGCTCATTTGTTGTTGCTGTCACAGGGAGAGACTCCCTTGTAATTAATCATATGCATTTGCTTTCATTAGCAAGTCAACAAGAAGAAAAGATACTCTTTGGTGTATCTTACAGATGCATGTGATGGTGTTGGATAAGAGGATGAGCCGACTCGAGATGTGGGAAATAGGTTAAGTAATAAGAATTATTCAAATAAAAATTAGCCTTCTACGAGGCTAAAACTAAGGTCCCCAAAGACTTTAAATCTTTTCTTTCGAATACTCTTGGAATAGACCACATCCAGGGATATATGGTGGAAAAGCAGCGTCTTATTTTCATTCTCCACTTAGCTGCCACAACAAATGTGAGCTCTCAGTCACCGTGCCACACAATGGATTAGGAATACAGAGGAAATAATGAGTGGAAATTTATCAGAGGACCCCTGAGCTTTATGCATTTATAGTTGGCCATTAAAGGATTACCAATGCTGAGCTTCAGGTTGGCCAAAGTTCTACAATCCTTACAGGCCATTTAGATACTTGGGAATAGGGATTGTCAGGGACAGGGAGGGTGAGACAGATCGAAATCATTCGAATGATCACTGAACCGGACAAAACCACAAAATCGGAAAAAGATTTCACAAAGGTGTCAGTCATAAATTTTGCTTTTTGCATATACAATTTGGTTTCTTCCATCCAGGTAGAAAAGCCATTAAATTTGTAGCACAATTGCTGGCAAAAATGTCTGTAATTACATGCAATGACCACGGAAACTGTGGCAGGAACAGGGACAGGAGCAGGAGAAGGAGCGGGGGGTTGAAGTCCTGCATTCTTGACTGCGTTTCCGATTGTTCAGGATGTGCAGGGACACGAGAGTGTTGGTAAATAATTGGTTATGGCTTCGAACAGTCGGCAAAATGCAGGCGATGCCGGAAAAATTCCCAAAAACAAATGAAACGAAATATCCTCGAGAGGGTGAGGGCTGAGGGTGCCAGGGAGTGGAGTGATTCCCTTTGATTTCTCAGTAGTTATCTACGCATTTCTCTTTTCTCCATTTCTCCATTCTGACGTCTGTCAGCCGCATTTTATATACTCGATGTGTGCGTGAGAGTTTTGTTCAATTAATGCTAGTAACTTTTGGCCAGAAGCCACATGGACTCAGCCTTCGAAATTGAAACTACTGTGAATTATGAATTCAATAAATAATAAACGAAAAGTACATACGGTTGAAAAATTGAGGTGCAATAAATAAATATATCAAGGTGGAGCCACTTTCGGGGGTTTGAATAATTCAACTCTAAAATATGAATACGGAATAATAAAATGTGTATCCGTCATTGTATCAATACAATTAATTTCATTGGGTAAACATGCTCTTGACAACTTGCCTGATGGTTTAAATAATGAAAATGACTTTAAGGAAACAACTTCCTAGCCCTTATAAAATCATCATCTGCATGCTTCCTTATTTTCCATTCTTCTCAATTGACGCATTCATCTCAGATATGCACTTCCTTATGCAAATGAATCTCAGTTTTGGCTTGATTTTCATCGCACATCATTAATATTAATTCCGCATATGCCACACAGCATCTTTGCCTGTATAATTAACCCCAAAATGCCTCCCGGAATCCAAGGGACCATAGTCAGTTCCCGGTGACATCGTCGAGCTACTTACTCGGTTGAGTTCTACTTAAGCCCGTTTTGCGCAATAATGTGTTTAAGATGTTTTTGGCTGCTGAGGAATGTTAATGCCACAAATGCAACAAAACATATTCCGAGTCATTAGGAGGAGTCCCCCCTTGACGTTTAAGGAGGGCTGGCAAACATGGCAGAAGGTGAACATCAATTTTTGAAACATTTTTCCCAGCAATCGCAGCACCAGCAGCAATCCAAATCGATGTCGATGGGCACGCCCCCACAGGGAAGTACACTGGAAGAAAATTTATTAGCTATTGGAATGGAATTTATAAACCAAATTAATTTTATAGATTTTTAAAAAAGTGAAAATGAATTAGATTCTTGTTAAGAAGTACCACTGTTTGGCTTAGAACGCTCTATAATTTTTTCCCAGTGCCTTCATTCGAATCCATTCCACTCCGAGTCCGCTGCTGATTTGTAGGTGTTGTCGTCTTCATCTCCACAGTTTAGCCGGCCTTTCCGATTTACGCTGTGGCCACACAATTATGCTCATCAACATCCGTCAGCCGGAGCAGTCGGAGTCGTCGGCGTCCTCGCCGGTGGAAAAGTGTTAAGTAATGAGTTAATCTGCAACAAGACTCGCATGATTAAGTGCTCTGGGCCTGTTCGCCTTCGGAAGAAACGGGGCGGTGGGTCGGGTTGGGGTCGAGGTGGAAATGGAAGTGAAACCGCTGAGAGGTGGAGGCCGTTGAGAAGGTCTTTAAATAGATACATTTTGTCTACGCTTCGAATCAACAGTGGTACGAGACATCTATGGCATGGAGATATTAAGAGACTCATATTTATTAATAATAATAATTAGATTAAGGATCATAGAGATTAAGGATCATAGGCGCCCATTGATCATTCCACCTCCAGACACCCTGGAGACGCTATCGCCACCGCCGCTCACTCCCTCGCCCTTATCAATTTGATAAATTACGATATAGATATAAGGGAAGTTGCAGTATCTATGTAGGTGAGAGTGGCCCATAAAAGTGGCCAGGCCAACGAAAAAGCGCAGTAGCCCATAACTGTGATTGACATAATTGGGCGCACCATAAACACACACTCTACACACTTTCCCAAATGGCTACAGTGGAACCCATAGTTTATGATCGCCACAGACAATGATCAATTACAATGAGCAATCTAAATCATAAATATTGTCAGTTTGACGGCAGAAGCAAAAAAGAAAAAAAGAAAAATAAATAAACAACAGCACCATGCGTCGATTTTTCCTTTATGCCGAAACTCCAATTAAAATTATGATTATGATGAAGTACAGTAAAGACGATGAGGAGCGCAATCGGAGAAACATTCAGGCATGGAGAAGAAAAGAAACTGAACTGCATCCAGGCTTAGTTGGAGCACTTTTGAAGAAGGTGAACACACAGCGAGCCATAAATTATAATTATCGACGAGATTAACTCTTTGCCGCGCCACTTAACTGCGATGACACACGCTCCCAAGGCGTCTCCCGGGAGCGAGCGAGAGGGCCCTATGGGGGCCGAAAGAGACAGCCAAAGAGGTGGATCTGTCCGACGGGCTCTGCTGAAAGAAAGCCACCGCAGATAAGCAACAAAGACGACACTAAATCGAATGCGATAGCAGCCAGTAAGCTGGTGTTTTAAAGTTAAGGGGTAGACCCAGAAATTACCTATAATTTTACAAATAAATATAGTACATAAAAATCCTACTTTATCTTAAAGGAAATAATGGAAATATATTAAAAAGTCTAATGATCTTAAGCCTACTACCTCCATTCATTTAATCGCCCAGAATACCCTCTTAACTTAATAATTTTCATGCCAAAGCTAAGCTCTTTTGGCTCGAATTGTCATACCTTTGGACCCAAATCGGATATAGCCTTCAATGATAATTCCTCTCTTACATGACACATACCAAAAAACAAGTCCCGAAATGCAATCAAAAGGTTAAAAAAAAATAAAATAAAATATTGAACGAAAGAACCGACTTGTATCTGAGGAACATTCTTTATTTTTTTGGCGATAAGTTTGGCTGGCAGTCCTGCCGGCGGCTTCTTCAATTGATATCTCAGGCAAACAAAACGCAAGAAGCTCGAAAAATTTATGACCCCCTGCGGTTTTATCGACGCCTCTGCGACACAGCCCTTGTGGCACAACCCGATTGTGCTGTGCTCCCCCCCTTTCCGGCAACCGAGACGACGACGACTGAAGTACGGATGAAAGATACGGGAATCCGAAGATGTCACAGCTAAACAAAAACTATATACTCGTAATATTCGGAACGACGAGGAAGAGCTGATTTTTTGTTGAATGCTTTGTATCTTTTAGCTAGAATTAGCCATGGCGATGAGTCGGATCCCGGGGATTCTGTTCCCAGACCCATTTCATTCAGTACGCATTTCATTCATGGCTGCGATTTTAGATGCTCCCTGCACCCAGAGTACTTGTATCTGTATCTGTTTGTTCGGCGCGGCGTATCTGTATCTGTGCATCTGTGTATCTCTATCTCGATGCGTTGGTAATTTTCAATTTTTATAGTCGTCTTGGGTCGCCGGCACTCTTGACCTGCAACAGATAACAACTCGAGTCGGTCCCTCGGACTCTTTGTCTTTGCCTCACATTCCCCAGCCCGGTTCTCATCCCGATTTATGGCACACCACAACAGCTAATGCTTAATTATGGCAAATTGCAAATCGAGGCATTAAAAAAATTAACACGAATTTCATTTGTGTGTGCATCCGAAAGCAAAGGGCTTGCCGTTGCAGGGCCCCGGATAAATATTTTAATTAGCTTCGACGATCGTTAAAGCGGGCAGATCGGCGAGGGGGACTGTGAACATTTTACGATCTGCTAGAACCGGCAGCTCCACTCCGGTAGTTGGGTGTTTTATTCTGGCGACGACCCAGACTTGGCACAATGGAACACACAACGACCTAAAACGAAAACACATAAAATTTTAATCATGAACTCGCTCGCCTAACTGGAACATAAACAGGGATCACGGATCATGTTTGGTAATGAAATTCGAAACACATTCTTTCCGGCCACAAAGAGATTAGTCAACAAACTCTGAGGCTTTAATACCTTTTTGTGAAGTACTTGAGTCAGAAATAGCTCAGTGAGACTCAGTACCTCAGAGTGCCAGTGGCCATCTATGTTTTCTAACTTTAAATATTTGTTATTTTATCCAGAAGTATTAGCAACCCTTTCTCGAAATCTGGCCCTGAATGATCTTCCAAGAAAGCTCAGAGATCCTCGTCGTCTTCAGTCCTAATGATTATCGGAGTTTCCTGTCTGCGTTCAGGCTACTCAACTCGATCAATCGCCTCGGAACCCATAATACTTCGATGTCTGCATCATTCCCCGCTTCTTCTTTTTTTATAAATTTTCAAATTATCAGTTTATGGTTGCTTTTAGTTTTATGAACCGATCACGTACTAACCATTCGGACGCGATCATTTGGCCAGCGCCCCTGCGAATGCCAAAGGCTCTACAAAAATCTGTCCTCTTTCTTATACTAATAGACAGTAAAAAATGTTTTGGTAAAATATAAAAGTATAATAACAATTACAGAAATAATTTTAATATAATTTATTTTATGTCTATGTTTAAAAAGAACATACTTTATCACCTAGAGATCACTGTATTTATATTTCTGTGTTGGATCTTGAACCCCCGCGACTCTTTTATTTTTATTTTTTAGTGTCCATCTGCGTGCGAATCTTTTGCCGATCCCTTCATGACTGAACCCCCCTCTTGACAACGCCTCTGAACTGATCCCTTTGTTGGTTTTTTTTCCTCAGCCGTTTCGGCTCGTTTTTAGCGCATTTTTATCGACTGCACAACTAATTAAAAGTGAAAAAGAACGTCGAGAAACGACTAAGCCGCTGTTCCCGAGGGTCTTCGTGGCGCTCTTAGTTTGGGGAAAATTTAACAAATTATTTAATGATAGATGGCTGTTAAATTGACTGGCCGGAATGGGTCGCTGGTCGCTCTCGACTATTGGTTATTGGCGGGTATTAAGTGATTAGGGAGTGGGATCGAACGAATCGATCCAAGTGGCTTGTTATGGGATTAGCTCCGGCTAAAACACGATGAACTTTTCATTTTTAATTCAATGATACTTGAAAAAATCAATGGACATGAAAAGGGCACAATGAGGAAAGCAAACAAACACAAATGAATAAATGACAATTCGAACCATTTCGTAATCCCGAGTGTCGCACAATTGAAATATGTAATTAATTATGCCCATAGGCGGTGGTCGCCTGCTGTTTGTTTTCTGCTACCAGAAAACAACAAAAATCAAAAGCCAAAGCCCGGGCCAATAACAACAAACATTTTTTTTTCGATAGAAATCTACAAAACTATTTGCCACACACTGTTGTCAGAGGCGATGTTGGGGCTCTTTTTCGATACTGCCAGAGAGAGGGGGCTTGAGGGACCGCCAGCAGCTTGAAAAGCGTCGCTGGCTATTGTTTTTGTTGGTGCTCATATTTCGGTTTTAATGAATCCACTCTATGATTATCTTGATTACGAAACAGTTTCCCCAAAAAAGCGCCACACACAAATAAACCATTCAAATGAACACTCACGCCCACTCAGCCAATACCCGACTGCAAACACGACTGCATGCATGAGGAGTTATAGCTATCGCTATCGCTATCTCTGTCGGCTGTTGCCATCTCGCCTGGTGGTCTTTTCGGGCGGCGAACTACTGAAAATATTAATTAAAAGCCATAAAAGCAACAAAATGTTAATAAGCAGCTATCATTGTGTGCATTTTCAATTCGGCATTCAAATGGAAATTAAAGCAAATGTAAATTTTACAAAACGTTTGCAAATGGCGCGCTGTAATGGCGAAAATAAAGGATAATTGTTGAATACGAGATGCTTGATTAAAACAGAAAAAAATGATTAAATAGTATCCTGTTACTTTGAATACTTATCAGAATTGTTTGTGATGGGAATTGTTTTTGTTGGAGCCTTTCAGCTGCCAAACTGAATTTGATATTTGGTCCTTAATTTATTAGATAATCCATTTTGTTTGCCGCCATTACATAACTCCCTCCAGCATGGCCATTTCACAAATATTTATGTTTTTCGCTCTTTGATTTATTTGGCCACCAGTGGAAATAGTCGTTGATTTTTATTGCTCGAGTTAGTTAAAATTTTATTGACTTTTAATTTCATTTGTTGGATTTAGTTTATGCTAATGGGATTACAATTTTATGGCAGAGTTGTGGCTTTTCCATTTAAAGTGCCATCTGTGCATATTTTTAGTTCCGACTGGATTAGTTCGACGGGGCGAGGATGTGATGGATGACGTGTGAACGGGATGGCATTTCAGTCCGACACCTTTGGGAAAGGCTTCATGTTTTATAGAGAAAGGCAGGAAATATTTTTAATTACGAGCATAAGTCATTGTGGAATCATAGAACAGCACTCCTGCCCATAAATTTCACACTCAACTCATTTCCTGCTCATTATCATATCCAGCAATTGTACCCCAGACCCAAGTCCCAATGCATTCTGGGTTGGGTTTTCAAGATTTTGGGAGCCTCAGTCCTGGGATACAGTCAAAGAAAAAAATCGTATTATTATTGTTATAAATCTGGACATATTTTTAGTTTGTGGAATGGGGAAGACAAATTCATCCAAGTGTAGATTATGGGAAACGGGATGGCAGAAGCATCCACACTCGTGGCCTGTCCAAAAAACCCACTCGATTGGGGTTTGGCCCTGTGAGTGGGCGTCCGAAGTCTTCAGATACACATGCGTGTGTATCTGTATCTGCACCGTCCGTATCTCTGCTTCGGCGTCCCCCTTTGTGTGAGATTTGTGGCCTGGGCGGGTCCCTGGAGATGTTGGGGAAGGTAATCATGCTGTCACAGTCGCTAATTTCAATTATCTTGAGTGTGCACGTATACGTAATTTGTTTACTTTTGAGCTCACAAATGTCCCAAGAAAACACAACAAAAAAAAAAGAGAGCCAGCGCACATCCTTCCAATAAACTTAAACACGTACATTAAAGTGCATTTGCGAGGTTCGTGATACCCTTGGTCCTCTCATCTTTTTCGGCTTTGGCTTGACAATCAAAATGTCATTTCATTTCGTTTGGGAAGCTCGCAAATCCGCAATTGAGACGCAACTTACATGTCATTAACAAGGCTTAAGCCGAACGACATGACAGTCAAACAGACAGACAGATAGTCAGTCAGTCACTCGGATAGTCAGTGGGAGTGGAAATGGGAGAGGTGCCCAGGGGGCGAGGGATAAACAATGACAATGCCAACATTGGCTCCTAGATAGTGCAGCTGGAGCTGCAGTGTTGCCGAATTTCTTGAGGTCATGGATACCCTTATAGCTTGTGATGCGAGTATTCCGGGGCAATAACTTCAATATTTAAACACACCATTTGTGATCAGAATTAATGAAGTTCTTGGCTTGAATAAAAAACACTATTAGGCCCGGCACTGTTGCCCATTTTCAATCGAGTGGCAATGAAGCGTGGCAACTGGGCACGGATATCTCGCCTTTCAAGCAGAGCAACTCGCCCTGGCTGTAAATTGGCCAATTATCAGCATTTGAAATATGGTTTACCTGCCACAAATGCTCTCTACCTCTCTACCTGCATTCATCAGCTATAAAAGGCATTGGGAATGGAGAGCCGGAGTCTTGAGAATCCAACAAACACAGACACACACGCACACTCAGAGCTCTGTATTCAGCGACAAACGCACTTTGACCTTTCTTTCCAGCAAAGACAATGCACATTGTGTGTGGAATAGAGAGGGAAACATTGATCTGGTCAGGGGATGGGGGGGAGTCCACACCTGCCCGCTCCTAAATGCACGCACAGTTCCTTTATGGCAAAAGATACACACCTTTATTTTACACTTACCAAATGTATCTGTATCTTTAACTGGGCACCGCCACCGGCCCGGCATTAATGAACCGACTTCACACTACCTGAGAGAAAAGTTATTGATTATTTAACAAACGGCGGGGAAATTAGGCAGCGATTTATAGAGGAAAGCCCCCTTCGGATATATGCACTTTGATAAATTAATACAATATCGTCTAGGTTTGGTCATTCAATTGATTTCGAAATTCATTAGCGGGTCGTCCGATCGGGCCGATCGGGCAGACCAGGCCGGTAACGGAGCAGAGGCGTCCTAAAAGATACAGGGACAGTGTCCGAGAACGGGTCTCCACTTTGATTTTCCTATTCATCGAATTGTGAAATGCATCGCCGAGTTGTTATTCCCACTCTTATTTATTTTTTTCTCCGATATTCGTCTAGAACTGTGTCTGGCTTTATTGCAGTTTGGAAATAGATGAGCTAACAGCTGGAGAGTGAGTGCGCCACTCGAGCAGATTAGATAGCAAATGGTCGCGCCTTTGAGGCGTTTTGGAGTATCCGAGTGGGGAAGGGCTGTGGCGTGGGGCGGGGGAGCTGCTTAGGCGACGCGGGGGCGAAGACAAAAGATTCAAGAGGGCAATCGAATGCAACAAGTAGGGATTATCCAAGCTCGAAATGCTTTCGGATTTGGATAAAAACTACAAAGGCTAAGCTCGGCACAAAGGTTGGCAATTTGTTGGCTTGACAACTTAAAAACGAGTTGAATAGTTGACGAATATGAACACGAAAGAGTCTTTGTTTCTTGATAAAAGAGAGCTTGGTAAAAAATCAATTTTAATGAATAAAGGGTAAAGTATTTGAAGTCGTTTTTCAATCACGCCAATGGCAATATTTTAGGGGTTTCTAAAGAAGTCAAAACACAGATTAGTCTTAAAAAATTATGATTATTATTAGCATGATTGTTAGTAAGGCCTTTATTAAGCTATAATTACAAGTCAGCAGAGGTGGAGTTTTAATCCACGCCTTATCAACAACATGATGCATCATCCACTCGACCCAATGCCACCGTTCCCGAATGTTGCTAAGGCTGATAGAGCCTAGGCCAAGGGGAACGGCCATAAATGGAACAAAACAAACCCAGACTGGAGGATGCAGTTGTAAACAACATCTAGACCAGACTATCAAGACTCTGTTGATACCTATTACTTATGAAGACTGTGTTAAAGATAGTTACTAGCTCGATAGCTAAAACAAAATCCATTGCCTACTTTTGAGAGTACCTTTGATAGAGCTTATGATAGTTTAAATAGTTTCTTTAATAAGATACTAAGTAAATACCCAAATGTTCTCAAGATTGTTGTAGAAAAAGATACGTTCCACAGCATGCAACAAGCGGAACGCTATGAAAACGAGATGCGTTCTTCGTGCTCCGAAAGATACTTCGTGCGTGGGCCGCCTGGGCTGCCGCTCGCCGCTCTCTCTCTCTTCGCCCCAAAGCATACTGAAAGATACGAAACAATCCGAAGATACAACAGTGGAACATGTTGGTGGAACGTGTGGAATCAACAGGTTCGGCTCTCGCCGCCCGAACTGGCCCGAATGTATCTGTATCTCGGGCTCGGGTCGGCGTTCGGATGTATCTCAGGCTGCACTGCCAGTTCAGGGCTGGCCCGGCTTCTGTCGTCATTTGTTGGTCGAGCGGTTCGCATGTACTTCGCTTACGTCCGTTCGCGATCCGTTCCGTCGGTTTTCGGGCGCGTGTTTCCGGCTAACGGTCAACGGGACTGTGGGCGCCACAATGGACTCAGATTGTTGAGATTCAGATTCAGTGGAATAAACGATATCTAGCGGATAATTTAGTGTGTGTCACCGAAACGAGTGCAAATCTATTTTAAATGGTGTGCAATTAAAAGGAAAACAAAGCAAAAAGTATAAAAGTCTAAACGAATACTTGACAAAATGCATTTGGGCAAGATGCGTGGCATGCCGCGGCGTCGGTTGCAGCCGCCTCAGCATTTATCTAACGAAGCGAAAAGCGAAATTAAATTTAAAAATACCATACGACGACACAGAAACAATCGAAATGCCAGCTCCCCAGGGCTAAAAATATTCAAACTCGATCGGAGGAGCCTCCCTGTGATTTTCCCACTGCTGTTGCTCCTCGCGGGATTAAATGGATTAACTCAAGTTGATGCGCTCAAGGGTAAGTGTCAACAGATGCCCAGGCATCTGCGAGTCAAAGTTGCAGTTGCACTTCCATATAGTATGGCATTTGAAGGGCAATATGACAAACAGTTTCCTCCCAAAAACCCAAAATCAAAAGCAAATCCTTTGTGGCTGCATATGACTTTCCGCTTTCCGCTTACCGCTCCTCCATATTGCCGCGATGCACTCCCCATTTATTTATTAGCGTCATTTGTTTCCATTTACGTTTTTTCCGTCTCCATCTTTTTGGCTATTTTTGGTTGCAACACACCAGCAGCAGCAGCAACAACACTGTGAAATTAAGGCACTGCGGTTTATTTATGCCTGCAACGTTCGCTAATGGATTTTAAGGCCGCTTTATAGACAACGCGACATATACCCTGCTCATAGGCCCATTATTCATGTTTCTATCTATATTTTCCGTTGTTGTTGGCGATGAGGCATTATTGGAAGATATGGAATGGTCTGGATATTTGGGCTTACGGGGTGCTTGGGAATCGTTAGCATAAATCCAAAGATTTCATCGAGTTCGCTGCGGTTCAGGAAGGTTAAGTTATTCTGGGAGATCCAGTTTGGAAGTTCCATTCTAGATAAAATATAAACAGTATTAGGGAATAATATGCATCCTATTCTTTATCAGCACTCTAGTCCCTTAAAAAAATAATTAATTATTCTTAACCCACTGAACCCATTTGGAAAAACTAAACACTCCGAACTAAACTCAGATCGAATTACACACCCAGGCCTAAACGAAAAAAATGCATTTGGAGAAGAGGCCGGCCCTGATGAGGGTTAGACCCGGAGAGAGATATGAAAAAAAGTGTATACCCCAAGGGAGGAAAAAAGATCATTCAGAAGAAACCGAGCCTTAGATAAATGAGTTTGCAGTTCGAAAAACGAAAGACTAATCAACCGGGCATAGTTTTCCCCAAAACCACCAACTTTACAACTGATTACAAGAAAACCAAACAAAGAATGGAGCTTGTGGCTTTTGCGGTTTCCAGCTGGCAGGTCAAATAAAGAAAACTAAAGCAAAATGCTGTGAGGTGCTTGGAGGTTAAGCACTGTTTGAAATTAAGCCCCTTTGCCGATTTCATGGCTCAACAAATCCGCCGATAAAACATATATCTAAATGAGCTTAAGCCGTCACACCCCTTTGGCGGGAGTGCACTGAGAATGTTGTAATCTAATGCTTATTAAACGCTTTTTAATGCCAAACCGACGACCCCATACCGCCGATATCTCGGCCTGGACACACGCAATTCGGATTTTTGAATTCGGATCTGGGATTTCAGTAAACATTTAGCACGCAACCTCCGGCAACAGAGAGGCTGTAGCAGTATCTTTTGGGCGAGTATCTCTATCTGAGCTGCTCTCCCTGCATCGCAACCCATCCCATGTGATGTGGCAAGTGTTGCACGCGACGCTTTGCGACGTCGCTCGTTTGATATAATAAATTGTATAAAATTATCTGCACTGGCACACGACAGGCTTTGCCTTCTCCGCTTGCCTCAGAAAGTGGAGAAGGTGGTGTGTGTGTGACCAGCACTGACGGGCGGTGGTGGGTCAATCGCAGTCGGCTTGAGAATCTGCAGGGGTCATAAAAATTATCGCCCTCGACAAAGTTTCAGGGTTGACACACCAACTGGTTAAGACCTCCTAATGCCACTCTGGGGAGCGTTTTTCCAGCTAACCGGATTCACTGCACTTTTCGCAAGTGACTCCGGGGGTAGCGTTTCTTTCCCTCCTTCCTTCCTTTTTTTTCGTTTTTTGTTACCTAGTTTAGGTTTGGGGGACTTTGCCTTTGTCTTGGCAATTTGTGCTAACATTTTTGCCTATGCCCCATGCCTCCTGCCTCTTGCCTCTTGCCTCTTGCCCCTTGGCTTGGGCAATTTTCTCATGTGCATTATGCGAAAATTGGGCTAAGTAGCGGTCTCTGGCTTACTTTCCTTTCTGCAGCCAAGGCGAAAGAAATGGAGTCAAGTGCTGTGGCAGCTCCATTTCAAAGTCTCGTAGCTCCGTAGCCCCGTAGTATGTTATTTGTTCAATCACATGATTGCCCTACCAATCGCCTGGCACTCAACAAGATCTCCCATTCGCTCCCAGCTGCAGGCTGGATAATGAGGGGGCTGATCGATATGTTTGGCATAGAGTTTGGGGCAGGAATGTGATTGAAAGTCGGCCCGATGTGGGTGGAAGTGTTGCCCTTTGGCTTAGGAAAGGCATCGGATAGGGAGTAGTGATTTTTGATTCCATAAGTGCTTCATAGCTGAGAGATATGAACTTGGGCCGCAACCCAACCTCCCGCCACCCTTGGGAAAGTCTCTTCCTACTAATTGCAGCCAGTGCCCATGCTTGTGGTTCTGGCCCGGCTATTTGCCAACTAAACAATAATTAATTATTTAAAACAACATCCCAGAACAGCAATAGCAATTGCAACAACTGCAAGTCAAGAGGCTGAAAGGCGGCCCAATCGACTCGGACATGGTCAACATGGACGTGGTCTGAGCCAAGTTTTGCCTACGCAAAGATTTTTGCTATTTCTTGCTTCCTGGAGATCTGGGACCCAGCCTGACAGCCACCACAGCATCTGTATCTGTGCTCCGAGTATCTGTGCGATATAGCCGTGGGTTTTTATGCACATTTTGTTGCCGTTGCTGTGGCTGTGATATTAAAAATAAAGGAAAATTAAGCCTGGCAGCCGCGTAAAATGCAAACTTGCATCCGAAATGTTGCAGTTATGCCAGTTGGCGTTTAAAGCTGTTGTTACTGTTACCATTACTGTTGCAACGATTTTTTCTTTTTTACCTTTTTTTTGGCCTGGGCTGGCTACATTTTTGCATGCAATGCGCCTGGAAAATGGTTATTTCTTTTTTGGAGAAGGCGTTACTGGATTTTTCCGAAAAAGTTTGCTCGCCGCCCGTTTATATTCGTTCGTGGTGGCTAGCTCGGAGCAAATCTCGGCGTTTGGTGAGAAAAAGGTTTGCAAATTGCATTGGAAATGCTATGTGTGAAGCAGGGGGCGGGGAATTGGGAGAAAGGAGCCACAGGAGGTGGTCGATGGGGTGTTGCAACATACAATTCTGGCGAGGTCAATCAACATGGAAATTTGATTCACAAGTTATGGGAAAAGACCTCGAAGGGGTTTCAAGTTTTTTTTTTCTATAGAAAATTGGTTTGGTTGGGGCGTATTACAAGGTATACCCTCAGCTCCTTAAACTCTTTTTAATCTCTAGAAACTCTGTTTACTGTTAACCCAACTAGTTTAAGTGGAAGACCAACAAGTCTCGTCGCTAATATGTATTTAATTACACAAATCTGAAATTTCCGGCTGCCCCAAAAGAGGTTTGTCTTTGTCATTTATCCTCGAGCAAGTCGTCGGCAGGGATTTGCATATTTGCACTTGATGATGTTGAAGTTGAGCCCGAGCTGCTGCTGCTGCTGCAAGTTGCAAGTTGCCAACTACTGCTGCTGCAGACATAGCCCAAAGCCATCGCCATTTGGGGCTTTGGTTTGGGTTTCAGCTGCCTACGCGCAGCGCGAAAATTATGAAAAATTTTCAAAGAATCGCCCTGAGTCATCGTTTTCAGTCAGTTGCAGCCACAACGTTGGCGTTGCATTTTTCTCTCTATCTCGCCAGCCAGGTCTCTGGGATTTTTCCATTTTGTGGCATGAGTGGGGAGGCGAAAAAGTTTATAATTTGTTAACAAGCCCAAAGAGATCGGCGCCGCTGAGTCCGGGCAATTATGACAAGTTGACAAACGGCTTAATCTCAATCGGGTACTTGCTGTGCGATCCTCGAATCAGAAATCGGGAATCAGGAAAGATGCGCGGCATTTAAATCAATAAAGCAGCAGCAGCGAGTGGGGACTCGATCTTGGATCGTTGATCGTCGGACGTTTATCGCATTCGGGATATCTAATATCGGACGGATACCGAGGGAGTGGGAAGGGGACTGAGTCTGGGCTGGGGACTGAGGACTGGGAGTTCAAGACTTGGAGTGCGACACATGCAAATTGGCCAATGTTGCTAAACAAGTTTCGCGGTTGTTGCTTTTGTGGCTTGTACTCACCTGCGTACGACGACGACAACAACAAACATGCAAAAATTGGATTGCTGACTCTGCGTGCAAATAAGGCAGCAACACCAACAACAACAATCAAAACAGCAACAACAACAACATGTTGTTGGCTATAAAAAGGCGCTGCCGTTGCAGACAATCAGCCATAAATCTAAATGACTGTCAACCCAGGCGAAACCTACAATGGAGTCTTGTTCTTGCAGCAGCAACATGTTGCCAACTGGCAGCCAGTTCCCCCCTCTTCCGCCACTCCGTTCCGGGCCAAAACTCATTTGCTGGCATTGCCGACCGCTGATAAGACACTAAAATATGCTAAAAAGCTAAAATAAACTTGATATTGATATTGCAGTGGCATGACCAGACCCAGACCCAGAGCCAGAGCCATAAAGCAGAAAAGCATTTAGTTAGGGATCATAGAAGGAGTTCGGTCTGGGAGAGGAATGCCTCGTCTGTAGGAAATGTATAACTTTTGAATTCAATAACTACGAGTTGATTACGATTTACTACAAAACTGCCACTCCGTAAATGAGGCCATTAAATTGGATTAAACAATATCAAATGTTGAACAACTTCATTTCACTCCGCTCGGCATAAACCTCTCAAACAAATTACGCATAAATTTCCAACGACTTTTCTCAGGTAACCAAAGACCTGCCACTAAAGTTAAGCACTTTTAATTCAGGTATCGCCGTATCGAATTATTTTTATAATTCCTTTTTTCTTTTTTTTTCCCCACAAACCGAGAGAATAAAATACGAAATAAGTCGAGAGTGGGCCGAGCGTCCAACCTGCCCACGTCTGTCTGAGGAATTGGTAGCTTTTGCCATTCAACGAGTTTGTCATAAAATTAATTTGGTTTTTAGTTGGTCGGCTGCCTGGTAAGATGACGAGGATGGTCCGCCAGCCAGCTAGTCAGCCACCAAGCCAGCAAGCCACCAGCCAAGCAACCTGCTTTGTGGCTTAAGATTTTTACTGGTTTTTCCTTGTTGGTTTTTCAGTCTTTTTCCAAGTCTTATGTTTTTCTTTTTCCAAGCTAATTTATTGCACTTTTGCGACGACGGCAAATGGGGAAATGCGATATGCCAATCACTTGAGAGTGCGGCGACACTTTCTCCCCTCCCTCCCCGGCTCCCCTCGAGGCATTTCTCTGCGTGTGTCTGCTCTTCGGGGCATGCATTTAAGATAAGGCCTCACTTGTCGCCTTTTCGTATTTCAACTTCAAGTCGAACCGATTCTTCTGCTTTATTTTTTAGCATTATTTACATTTTGAAGACTCTCGAAAGACATCAAGCGGCCTGCATTCTCCGCTCCGCTTCGTCCGTCCTGGGCTGTCTCCTGGGATCGTTTCAAATTACAGAACTCCATGCCATCCGGGCATTTGGTACGGAATTGTTTACAGTTTGGGAAATGCCGGAGAACTCGGTAAACATTGCAATCAGAATTTAGAACTGGGTTAGATGGGCCTAGGGCATGGGTGTGGAACAAATATTTAATTAGCTGACGCACCTTGTGGGAAGTGATTTTGGTGTGGTTTTGGATTTCTCCGAAATGCCTATGGAGGAGGAGGAACTTCCCAGCTTAGCTAGAACTGGCGTAGTAATTAGTGACTCCTGAAAGGATCGCAGTTATTTTCGCTTGAAACAACAGAGTGGAGAGCAAAAAATTAATTAAAATTGCAGCGGCAATTAATCAACTAAAAGATGAGGAAAAAGAGAGACTGTAAAATAAAGAATTTGCATAGAACGTTCGATCGGCGATCGCAAAGTGATCGCCAGATCGCCGGACAGCTGAGTGATCTTTCTTTATCTGAGATTGATGCGCATCGCGTGCAGGGATCCGCGGAGACTGTATCTCGATCTCTGGGCAGCCGCAGCATGATCATTAATAAACCGCTGTGAGCTGTCAATAGGCATCAACGTCCAGGGATCTGAGATCCGCGATCTCCAGACAGACGAAGCAAAAAAAAAATCAGTAAAGAATTAAAAGATCTTGGAGCTGCGAGCTGGAAGGGAAATCAACACGAGAGGATCAGCTCGCCGGATTGACTGACAGTGTTTGGCACTCGAGTTGGCTGTGATTCGGTTCCTGTGACAATTGCCAATTGGCTGCTGGCCGCAAGTGTGTGATAACTTCATTTGATGGATCATGGAGCTCGGCGGAAATCGTTGCGGGAGCCTTTGCTGCCCCGACTTGGAGCAAAAATATTATTGTAAACATTCTCAGGCTCCGCGAAGTCATAATGATTGCCCGACGGGCCGACAGACACCCAAACATGTCGTTGTCTTATAAACAAAAATTCAATAATGCATAAATACGGCGGTCGCATCGAGCAACATCAGGCTGCAATACAAAAAAAAAAAGAAAAGGGAAAACAATTCACAAGAACATGGGAACAAAAGGTGGAAAGGAGCTGAGCTGAGCCTTTGGGGTTGCTGCCTCCTGCAACATAAAATAATGATGATGAAAATGTTGCACATGCCGGCGAGCCAGGATGAACCGGCTGACAATGATGAGGCATGATGACAGACCAACAAATCGAAGGCTTCCAAGGCCCAGGCTTCGGGCCAAAGTTGCCACTGTTGTTGCTCCTGCCACTGCTCCTGCCACTGCCACTGCTCCGGCTCCTGGCATTCGACAGCAATCGTCATCGTTACCACAACACAGTGGAGCACATTGTAAAACATCCGCACAAAAGAGCAGCGCCCTGCAATTGCAACTAAGTGAGGATACTAAAAAACGATGTCAGGGCCATGATGATGGGCGCATTTGTGTTTGTGGAATGTGTGATAATGATGTTTATGCCAGGCGGAGAAATCGTGAAGAAAACTAATAGCGCATAGCCCGCATTCTCATTTGTCTTGCCCCCATAAAGTATCCTTCTTCAATTTAATATCATCCTTAATGGCAATCAAATTTCATCCCGAGGCTCAGGCAAATCCTACGCATCTCCCACTTTATCCTTGTCCCATTCACTTTTATTAACCAATCCTTTATCGTCCAACGCATAAACCTCATTGCAAACCCCCTGAACCGGCATCAATTTTCTGTCTGTCTGACTGCCGACCCCCGACCCCCTCGCACACACACACACAAAACACGCAAAAAAGCGAAAATCTGCCGTAGGGCAGAAATTAATTTTTCATAATTTTTTTGCGCCCTTTTTTGTTGTTGCTGCTGTTACTGTTGCTGTTGTTATCGCAACTTGTCCGCTCGTCTGTGCCTCCTGCCCCCTGACTAGGTCGTGTTTTGTGAAAATATCCTGACTCCCCGGCCGGGTCAAGGTTGAGTGAGCAAAAGGGGGCAGCGATTTTTGTGTTTATTAAAGTTGATTGTCAAATGCGGTCCTTAAGTGATTTTTATAGAGCTTTAATTGGGCGCAGAAGAGGGCCGTCGGCTCGCCATGTTTGAAGCTGGCCCAAAGGGACCACGGAGACTGGCAACAGGCATGCGGCTTAATTACTCACAGTGGCCAGAAGGCAGAAAATATCTTTCTTTTCTTACTTTTTTTGAGTTTTTTACGGGGAATTGCTGAGGGGAGTATCTCTCTTCAAGGTGCAAGCTTGCGCGCGACATTTTGTGTTGCTGCTGCTTCTGATGTTGCTGCTGGGTGACTGTTGACAGCATGACGTGACAACATGCAATGCAAATCGTGTGACACGATGCCCCAAAGGGTTAATGTATAAATTAAATTTTGCACTCGCAAGGCCAGCTCCGCGTATCTATGTATCTCTATTAGACCTGCCAGATACGTTTACAGACGCAGCTACAAGGCGGGTCAAGACCAGGAATGCGTAGGGAGCCAAGAAAAACAATACCATGAATTGCCAATAAAGAAGCTGCCTTAGCCGGGCTTAGCGAAATTTTCACGCTCTCCCACACACACACACACGCACAGAGGAAAACCAAGAAGGAAACCCCGGACTTGGAAAAGCAATAAGTAACAGAAACAAAGACCAGACGTAAAAGTTGTATAATTTCGCATTGGCAGGTCTAATCCCACCAGGTAGAAACCAAACCCCCTACACACACACCACTCTCTCCCACAAAACTCAAGTAATCCCCTCCAGAAAATGGGTGTGGGGTCGAAAAGTATTTATGATTATATATATCTACTTGGTTTTGGGGCGTCCCGCCTTCGCCAAAACCATCTGCTTTTGATGTTTTTCGTTTTGAACAAATTAAATTTGGTCGGGAAAAGTTTTGGCAATAAAATTTAACAATTCCCTGTTACAATTTTTATGATTATCTCTTTTTATTTTGTCGTGGGGGATGAGAGTCCTCTTGAGAAGTACATGGACTAGCTACAACAGTTTCCATTTACCATTTCCTTTAATGCGAGCGACCAAGAAGTTGCCTAATTGTGGCGGGAAAATCTATTGCAATGCTCGCTAGCCTGGAAAATGGACGCCTCAGCAAGGTCAAAGGCAATTCGAGCCGCTCTAAAGGAGTGGAAAATCTGTTTCGGTTTCTTTTTCAGTCTCACTGGACTGTGTGTTTTTCTTTTCCGACTGCGTAGGTAGAAGAAAATTCCGATGGTGCAGCATCATCTCGCAGCTCACAGTTCACAGCTCGAAGAAAAGAAAACCCAGCCGAGCCAAGTCAAACAATGGAAAAACAAGAAACGCATTCCCGACATAAGAGACCGGCCAGCAAGTCATAAATTTTCCCGAAAAAAAAATACGGGAAAACAATAAAAACGATCCCAACAAAAGGAGAACACGAATCGAAACAGCATTGAAAAGCAAATAGTCCGGGAACTACAAAATAAAAGAGCCCCGAAAGGTTCTGAATCGGAATCAGAAGAGTAGGTAGGTAGGCGGCCAGGCTCCGCTGCACCAGTCGATCCATAGATAACTCCAAACTGCACTCGTGGGCCGGCCAAGTATCTAAAGTATCTTAAGTAGGCTTCCACCGAGGTAGGTAGAGGCCCAAACTATGCAGGTGTCATTTGGCCGCAGGGACAATCGGGGCATAGTGTTTGCTCGAAGATTGGCCCGAAAAGAAAGACCATATGCTGGTGAAAATTGGAAAGGAAACAGTTCCCGCTGACAAGGTTTTATGATCCCTTTGTTTGGAATATTTCTGCAGGAAGACCTGTACGGACCTGGGAAAATGGCGAAATAATTAAGAGGATAAAATAATTCGCTTATAAATGTAGAGCCCACGCTTGAACCTGGGACCTAATGATCGACACGTACTTCCCTGTATCCAAGGCATAATTGCCAGATACATTTTGGGTCTAAGCGATCGCTAAACGAACGCATTCGACCAGCCCCGGACCGTATTAATTCCGCGAGATAAGTCTGCTCTCAAAAGCTGCAGACTCCAAAGCCCCAAACTCCAGACTGCAGACTCCACTTAGCCAAAGCGATCATTCAAATTTCAGTCTTTAGTCAAATTACAGACTCTTTGGGATTTGGAATCGGAGCTGGAGCTAAACCGTTCGGTTCTCCTCTCCGTCCGTCCTGGTATCCGCATCTCTGCAATTTTGAGATACAAATTTGGCGCCCACACACAAGCACACAAATAGCCGAAAATGGCAGCTAATTGGAAGTAAATCGAGTTAAACTTTCTTTCGCCAACCCAAAAAAAAAAAACTAAGTTTGGAAAAAAAAATGCCGCGAATTGCACGCATGAGGCTCCGGGCATTTTGAGATACATGGTATCTTGTGTTGTGTATCTCATAGTTTGCATAGCTAATTAGCCAGCTTCAGCTACAGCTACAGCTAGAGCTCCGGAGCCGTGCTGTTGTGCTTGTCGGTGTTTGATCATTGATCAGCACTGAGAGCCAAGGCTAACGAACCAAATGTATCTCGTGGAACGTTCTCACATTAGTCACGCGTTTAACATATTTTCGTTTCGTTTCGAGGTCCGTTTTAAATTTAATATATTTCGTACCTGCGGAAAAGGGGGTCCAGGGAGCACCGCTAACGTATGCAAATATTTTAAGCCGCAAATCCAACGTGCGTAACCAGGGAGAGGTACACTGGGGGAAAATGAAGATTTTTTAGATTTTCTATGTCTGACAGTGGAGTGTTGCAGATGCCAGGCTTCTCTCAGTGCCCAAGTGCAGCCGAGGACCCCAGAAGCATCTGCATATGCTAAACACAGGGTCCAGCATTGTCTCCACCAGCTCCACCTGGGCCCCGCTCCGCGCCGGCGAGCACTTTTCTTGTATCTGATTTGCGACAGTCAAGTCGAGTCGAGGCGCGCTATCTGCTGCCTTTTCTTCTGCCTCTCTCTGCCGCTGAATATGGTAAAGAAGCTTTGGTAAAATGCTGGCGAATTAGGAACGCGGAATGCGATCGATACGTGCAACAGGGAGCAGGCAGCAACATGTTGCACATGCCGCAATGTTGCTGCTGCCGCTGCTGGACTGCGTTTACCTGTGGTCAACGCGATTCGTTTCCCATATTGCTAATGCGGGGAGTCGACTCCAGAAAATCGTGCTCTCGGCCACGGGCAGCTGCCCTGGCATTGGCAACTTGCAACTTGCAACTCTTGGACTCTTCTGCCATGCCAAATGGAGTCTCCCAATGGCAATTAAGGAGCCCAAAACGTTCTTCTGTGTTCGAGTTGCTGCTCCTGCTCCTGCTGCTGCTGCCTGTCTGTTGGGGCATGTCTTGTGTTGCTGTGTTGCCCATTGTTGCTGCTCGCAATTCTTAACGGTAATTATGTTGTTCGTTTTGGCAGGCCGCATTTTGCGTAGCCCTCGATTGGACTGAAATTCCCTGCAGTCGCGAATCTTGTGTTAAATTGGATTAATTTGACAGTAAAATGCAAATGAGCCAAATGCCAAATGCGAAATTAAAGTTTCAGGCTGCCATCGCGGGCCCAGGAACTCGGACATGTTGCTGGC
Organism: Drosophila monieri; assembly: GCA_035047585.1. Lineage (NCBI taxonomy): Eukaryota > Metazoa > Arthropoda > Insecta > Diptera > Drosophilidae > Drosophila > Drosophila monieri. The sequence continues at coordinate 4,969,601 of JAWNPJ010000079.1, read as the reverse complement.
AACAAATTATGTTGCCTCTTCCCTCCTCATCTCCTCAAAAGGCCATTTTTCTTACGGCCGCTACAGCCGCTCCAGTCGCTGCTGCTTTTAAAATAATCAACATGTTTTTGGGGGCCGAGGAGGCTGCTGGAGAGGCACATGTTGCTGCCGTGCAACAAGCAAAGTGCAGCAATAATTTTTAAATTGAATTTCTTGTTCGCCCGCCGCCAAAGTAAGGCAAAAGCAAAACCAAAAGCAAACAAATCTGCCCAAAGAGCAGACAAGTTTTGTGGCCCCTCCGAGAGACTAGTTGCCGGAGGGGGCAACTGCCAGAGCCTTGGTTGCAGTTGCTCCTGCCCTTTGGCAACATGCATCACCAAAGTCGGCGTCGTTTTTCATATTTCCGAAGCACACATGAGTCGCTGTTTTACTGCTTGCCTTTTATTTTTTTTTGTAATTTTTAATTCCTTTTTTTTAGCGAGAGATTGCTTAATCGATTTGCCATGACTCGGGCGCCAGCAGCCACTGATAAATTGTTTTGCCATGTGTTTATTAATTATAGCGAAAATGGAATGTCAGAATGGGGAAAGGGGACAGAATCCAGGGGCTCTAAGAACTCTATCAGTGGCTCTTCCAGGTGGTCCATGCTTAGCCAAAAAAAAAAAAACAGTCAGGAATAGCGAACGAACAGAAAACCAGACAAGACCAAACATTCGGTTGTTGTTGCTCATTTTGGTCATTTACAAATGGAAATTGCATTGATTTCATGTTGCTGCCGGGGGTTGGTGGTGCACTGTATCTTTTTCTCTTCGATAGACCCAGAGCCATTCCATCGCTGATGATCCGTCGAGCATCCACTTTGATGATATATTGCCGCCCAAGTAACATTCTTTTCTTTACCCCCCCTCACTTCTGGCCATATTTGATGGCCAGTTACAAGTTACATGACGTGGCTCTGTCCGCAGCTCTGTTGTCCATGTCTCCGGCTCCGAGGTTGCTGTTGTCTTTGCTGATGTTGCTACTTTGTGTTTAGAGTTGCAGTTGCGATGGCCACAATTTTTTGTTTGCATTTATTAGCATTTTGCCCTTTTCTTTGCTTCATTGCTGTTCCTGTCGCTTGTCAGTTGGTGGTTGCTGCTGCTGCCTCAGCTCCTGCTCCTGTGTGTGGCAACATTCTCAATTCAATTATATTTCATGTTCATGTTGCATCGATTTACATTATAATTTGTGTTTGTAGCGGAAGTCATTTGTGAGGCTATCTAGGGGAAAAAACCCACAGACAAAAACTGGTCAAGTCTTGAGACCGACTTGTACCGCTTCGATATGGAATATAAATATAGAATCTCTCCAATCCGAAATCATTTACGCTCAAGTCCTTATGACAGCCCACATCTTAATCAAGTCCACATTCTTCCAGTGGAAATTGTATAGTTTTCTGTAACAAATCGTGTCGTATTTTTCCGATTAGTCAGGCCATTTTCCCCCCGAAACACTTCCCAGCCAATCTTAAAGTGTCGCTTTCATTAAGCGCATCGAATTTCCCGCTCCCGATGACAGCTGCCGAATGAAAATATCCCAAGGAAAGCAAGAAATATTTCAGCAAGTCAAATAAATATTTCATCTGTTTATTTAAAAAACTTTCTTTGACACCTTTGACTTTGGCATATGGCCAGTCAATCACCGAGCCCGCCCATCCATCAATCAATTAGAGCGTTTTCCTCTGCGTTTTGGGGGAGAAACAAAGTTAAAGTGCATTAAAGTCCGGGTCCAGCTACGGCGGACTCTTAATGTTTATCGTAATAAACAGGGCACACAGTTCCTGGCAAGACTAATGAGGGCCGAGGGCTGGGGGCGAACCAAGAACCAAGCGGCAAAGGGGCCTGGGAGACCTTCATGATCTAATGTTATGACAGCTCATCAAGTGTCAGGGCAGAATGGCGCGTAGACGGAGCACGAGGAGGCATCTCTCCGGCTGCTCTCTAATGACATTTACTTTTAACGTTTATTAAATGTGTGTGTGGCAGAAGAAGCTTAAATCAGTTGGCCATGGCCAAAAGGCTCTGAGCTGGACATTAGTTGAGGATAATAAGGGTTCGTTTAAATGGGTTGTGCGCCCCAAAATCACAGCTCAAGGGTAAACGAGGGTAAGCTCGAAAGTGGTAGCAGACTTTCAGATTTTTGAATTTCATCAACGAACTTTTAAAGCTCCTGCATACTGCAGGCTTTCTAAAAAGAATTAATTTAAGGAACATCATTTCTATTTCATAGTTTATGATGCCTAAACGATCTCAAGCCGTAATTTGGACACCCCTCTAGTTCGCCAACCGATCCTCCATTAAAGTATCTCATTTCTTGTAAGATGTATCTCAGTATCTCGACACTCTGGCTGCCCTCGGCTTGGCATCTCCTTCCGCTGGCGGCTTAATAATAGCAATTTGTATCATCATCAAGTCTGCTCTTTTGACTCCAATAATAACGCTTAGAATTTGTTGATTTGCTTCTACTTATTTCGGTTTCGGCATCGGTTTTTTGTGGTGGAGTGGCCGGGATGGGGTCCCTCTTGTTTTCTCTTTCAATGCGATTTCATGGCTCTTGATTAACGTTGTTTCGGTTTCGTTTAAGCTGCTGGTACTCGACGTTTCCCCGGACAATGGACCAGTGCCAAAAAGCCTATTAGCTTTTTGATTTCCTCTTTGTCGTCGGCCCGAGGCCCGAGGGGCTCCGGCGGAGGTTCACTGAACGTTTCTTGTACGCCTTATAATTATGCGCTTTTGGCAATTAAACGACAGTTGCCCTGCCCCTCCCCCAGACTCTTGACATTTTTTGCCGGCCTCAAAACTGGCTCCAAATATGGCTAGTGTCATAATTCTTGTCAAAAGCCAACCCCCAAGCGACCGAGGTCCGCAGACGACGACAGAAAGAGCGGCGAGTGAAAAAAGCTGCATAAACATTGCTGATTGAAATCAACTTTGGCATGAAATCAATCATCGCAAGAGACGGCAACCCTTCATTCTTCTCCTCCTATATATATATATATATATATATATATCTTTTTTTTTTTTGGTTCAAGTATCGCCGTTGTCCTGCCTTTGCTTATCCGTTTTGGAAATCTTGCCCAGGGCCGATGAGGCTGTATAGCTTTTGGTTTCATCGCTTAATGGATACCCTAAACAAAGGGTATATTCGATAACACGACTATTAACAGCATCTGTGTGATTAATAAATTCAATCAGTTTCGAGTCGAAAACATTACGCAATTAGCTCTGAAAAGTGCTTACTTATCCAAGAGATCTCTGAGCTGGAAATCAAAGTGCACAGGCCATTAGGGCATTTCTTTTCGACTTGATTGTATTTATGTTTCCTGGCTCTTTTTATAAGATTTCCTTCCCCTCGGTCAGTGTTGGGTTTCGCGCTTCGAGTGGCCCCGGATTTGTGACTCGTCCGGCCGCAGGACATGCAACATGTGACATTGAGAGCCGGAGCCCGCTCAGATCCGCGCTGGCCCTATATATTTATGATCATAGTCGAGGGCACTTTATGCTGCTGCCGTTTTTCAGCTCATTTATTCATATTTACATTTAACATGCGTTTTTCTCTAACGAAGTCAGCGTAAATCGATATTCAATAAACGACATCTGTGAGCATTTTTTCTCGGTCTCAGTCTCGGTTCGGTCTCTGTTTTTGTTGCCCCAAGTCGACCCTTACCCTGCTCGATAATGATCTCTTTGTTGGGCTGGAAGGCAGGATAGGAAATCGAGGAGGAATGAGAGGCAGGCAGCTGGCTGGATAGCTGGCTGGCTGGATGGCTGGCTGGATGTCCAGGGCCAGGGGTTAGAGATGCATATCTGTCAGGGATGTCAAAACGACAAAACATAATTTATGCTGCACATGCGACAGTCCGTCCCATAAACGAGGTTTATGTGCAATTGTTTATGGCTCTGGTTTGAGTCTGGTTTTTACTTTCGGAGGCTACTGTTTCTCATACTCGTACTCATACCATACGAACATATCTCGAAAGATTTCCCCGAAATCTGGCCCCGAAAATTCAGGGCTACCTCATTTTCCATGCACCACATGATTCACTAATAAATTTTATATTTTTTCTCTTTTTCATTCCAGGTAAGCAAAATGCCAAAAACTATTCAAAAATGATCAAATAGGTGGGATCTGGCTCTGGAGACCGAATTCCAAAACTTTCCGAGGCGTACTCTCCGAGATATGTGGAGCATTTTCGTTTTTATTTTTTGGAAACTGTGTCGCAGTCATAAATCAGACAAGCCATTGACACATTTCCGAGAGCTTTAAAGCATTTTTGTTGTCCGGATTGTATTTTTAACAGTTCCAACATCTATCAAAAATAATTAATAGAAAACTTGTCGAAATGTCAATGGGCATGACAAATGCAATTAATTTGGAGCCTCGAGAAAAATAGACAAATTATGAACTCTGGGGCTTTACATCGTCGAAATTAATTTTATTCTGGTTTCGGGCTCGGTTTTTGGTTTCTGTGCAAACTGTGAAATTGTTCAAATCGGCTTATGAAATAAGCAAATTAAAATCTAAATAAAATACAATTAAGAGATTAGGCCAAATGATTAATTGGATTTGGGTTGAAGTTTTTTTTTCCTATTATTTAGTTGTCACAATACATACTCTACATAGGCTATGGGTCGGGCATATTCGTTTCCGAAGCGGATAGGAACTGAACTTTTGGCAGGTGATAATGACAGACTTGATGGGATTACTTTTCTGTTTGATCGAGGGTGGAATGATTCGGCAGTCTTTTGGGGTTATTTCTGTTTTGTTCCAATAATGAGGGTTAAAGTTTCAAAACAGATGTCTGTATTTGTAGATCTATATTTTTTGGCAGACACTCTCCATTATAGAGTAACTTGAGCTCCGTCTTCAGCACTTCTCACCTTCATTATGCAGAGTCTCCATCGTTTATCATATTTATCACTTCATCTTATGACAAATGATCTCACATTATGATGCAGATTTCGGATTAGCATAGCTCTTAGCCGACTTCATAAAAAACTAGTAAGGCATGGGAATAGTGTGGTATAAGTGGAATATTTTGGGCTACACCATAAACCAGATACAGGCTATCTTGGCCGAATGCAATTTCTCAATAAACCACTCAGACCCTTTTGCATAAATGGAGCCAAAAAGGAGATGGAAAACAAAGATATAAACTATAAAAGAGTTGATAAAAAAGCTGTGTAAAAAAATATGACATTGATAGCCCCCGTTTCCCAGGCACATGTGTCCCTTTTTTTGCGTGCACCTCTCTCGTATATTTATGATTGGGGGCCTGGACTGTTAAGGGGAGACCCTTAAAAGGATTTCAGTGTTTTTCATTTATGAAATTATTGATAAGAGCCGAGGCAAGGTGGCGACGTTTTTGTGGAGGATTCTTTTCAGCTTGAATGCATATTTTTGCTGATAAGCGAGTAAGAGAAGAGGAGCAACTTCGGTCCCAAATTCCCTTTGGCGGAAAGTGGTTTTCCCTCCTTCTCCACCCAGTCACCCCTCCACACACACACACACATGGGACTTGAATGTCGAATTTAATTAACAGCGCAAAAGTCGCACAAAAATGGAGCAGAGCCAAAGGAAACAAAACCAAGAACCCCTTTTCTAGACAATGGAAAAGCTGTTGGATAATGGCAGAGGGGGCGGCAGCGTGGTCTGGGTCCGGGGTGGTCTGGGAATTTCGTACCCTGTGGCGCCAAATTAACAATATGCGTACAATGTGCGAAAAAAAATCGCAGAGCCAAGACCAAAACCAAGTCTGAAAGTCTCAGTCTGAGCATTTTCCCTGGCACCTTCGGGCGATTTGGCTCATTAGCGGCTCTGCCAGACTGGGGACTGGCTGGCGTGCTCTGGCATAAATTTGACATTGAAAATGCTAAAGGAAAATGCTCCCCAGACTAGACGAATGGATCGGAAAGCCACAGTGACTTGGAGCCACTGCTAAAAAATACTTTCCAGTAGGCTTTGCGAAGGGAACAACACTTGATTTCCAACCCAGTGTGCCCTCTTCGGGTGCTACTCAGCAGGGAAGGCGCCTGCGGTTTCAGTTTCCTTGTCCTGCCTAATCAAATCCTTAGCCCAACGGGATCGACTCGAGACCCGGAGGGGTCGTCGCCAAGGGTTCTTGAGGGTTCGGCGTCTGGGCCGAGGAATGGGTCATATGTTTCTATTCTATTAATATGCGTGTATATCCCAAACAACATTTTGAATAATTTATTTGATTTTTTGATTTCTTTTGCATTTTTTTGCTCTCCCTGTAATAATAAAAACAATAAAAGCCAAAGTCATCGAAAGGAAAAGAATTCCGAGGAGGGAAGGTGGTGGACATGAAACCGTATGAGTTTCCCGGAGCTTGTTGAAAATCCTGACATTATGGACCATAATCCCTGTTGGTTTATTGCGGTTTTTATTGCTGCCCTCGGGTTCGTTTTCGGGAAAATATTTTGGCTGCTCTCCTCCTGGCTGTCGGTACTGGCTTTCCTTGGCCTCTCACCCTCCACTTCCTTGGCCCGTTGTGCATATTACATAAATGTGATAATGATTTATGCTGCCAGATCCTGTCCGCTTGCTAGGCGGCGCTCAGCCGCCTCCCCGTCTCTGTTGGCCCACATCCGCCGTGTTGGTAGGTAAATACCAGCATTTAAATAATTGGCAACCAGGCAGCTTCCGCTTCGAGATGTTGTTGTTCTTAGGGCCTTTGTATCCCCTCTCTGGGTTTCCCACCCAATCGACTCAGCAAGCAAACAAGAACAGTGAGCAGGAGGCGAGACTCGGAAGAGTCTCAGAAGATTCAGGACAAACCCAGGGCGCGCAAATACAAAAGTAAACAAATAAAAAACAATACTTAAGGAGTATTGTGAGACAATGTCTGGTGACGACTTGAAAGTTCTCTTCCGTGTTTTTTTAATTTAAACTTTAAATATTCAGCTTCCAGCTCCAAGCGAACCAATATGCTCCAAGTCGTCTTAAGTCTTTGGCAAACACTTTTTTTTTGCCTCTCGAAATCGGATTCAACACCTCCTGATTTTTCACTTTCCCTTCGCCATTCGGGTGGTAAATTATAAGCGCCTTCTCTGGCGAAAAAAAAATCAGCAAACCCCAATCTACAATACACACAGAGAACACCCCAGAAGGAGACATGCAAACACCCACTCTCAGTATTTCCATTTACTTGTTCAGGAGCTTAAGTGGCAAAAGTTGTGCAAAAGGCTTACGAACTCCTCAAGCTTTTAGACGGACCACGCCCCCAGTTGGCCGGGCGGTCGGCCGAGTTGCATGCCCATTAAAAATTAAACATTTCAGCATAAATAAATAAATGGTAGCAGAAAGTTGAAACAGCAACAACATCTCAACCTCCATCAGCTGGCGGAAAATCAAAAACTTTGCTCTTGTTTTTGCGCGTGTTGTAGTTGCTGTTGCCCGAGAAGTCGCGTTGCACTAAAAGCTTATAAATTATTGTTGAGTTTTGTTGTTGAGCCAGTGCAACAATAACAAGAGCAACAATGGCGGCGAAGGACGTAGGACGTAGGACGCAGGAGTCAGAAGGCAACAGTCACGAATAAAAGGGAACAAGCAACAAAAATCAAAATGGCACTAGAACAGGACTAGCTCGAGCTCTGTTAATTTTTTAACAGACCCTTCTCTCGCCTGACGTCACAGTTCACATCAAGGACTTTCCAACCTGTCGCTTTCCCCCATTTTTTATTTTCCCCTATTTTCCGGAGGGGGGGGGGGAAGTCTTGCCCCAGCACAAAAATGGAAGCAGCACTTGAGCTGCCACAGTTTGACATTTTTTGTGATTTGTGATGCCTTGAAGCAAAGTAGCAACTTTTACTTTCTAACGAGGAAGAAATAGCAAATTTTTGGAAGCATTTAAGTGGTTTAAGATTAAGCAAATTGAATAATGGACTTTTAGGCAACCGAGTGGATAGCAGTTTTCCGACCATGCATATTTATGAAGAAGTCAAAACTAATAATGCGAAAGCCATAAACGCGTCCATTTACCAGCAAACTCCAACAAATTCGGAGGACAATAAACATGCCCCATAATGTGCAGCATGGAGGCAGATCTTCAATTACCCAAACACATGTAGCATACATGATGGCTTTCCAGCAGGCTGCCTCCGACAGCCGCACCTGGCCTCCCCACTCCCCCAAATTGCGGCCATTCGTTGTTTGATTACAAGTCTGTCTTGTGGGTGCGATAACATGGCGAATGGGGAGGGGATTACAGGTGGCATGGACAACTATCCAAGCTATTTGCATATGCATTTTGAGCAGCTGCTCGGCTACACGTTTAATGTTGCCGTCAGTTGGGAAAGTTGTGATTTTTGTTGTCACCGTGTGTGCTCGTCTGCTGTTGACATGCTAATAATGATGCATATTGGCATAAGATGCTTGAGAGGCCTGGATGCATGGGGAGATTCGAGTCCCTCTTAGCACCTACTGCCACTGCCCCAAAGTCAAACAACAGTGGGCAACAGCAAATTAGCAGAAATGCAACATCAGATACCCTATAGAGGGGGGGCATGTATGTACATTAAAGTCTTTGGCGAAAACTTCCCCTATCATTCAACCTACTTAAGTCTTTGGGGAGGGAGACCTAGGTAGAATTGTAGTATTGCTCCTTGGCTACACCGTTTCTTTTGTGCTTATGTTGGACAAACAGACAAAAGCGGCAGCAAACAAAAACAAAACCCAAACAACAAAAACACCAACTAAGATAACAGACAGCAGCCCGGCGATTTCTTAACAGCAACTACGAAATGCATTTCCTGTTATTGTTGCTGCTGTTGTTGCCCGCAAAACTCAACCCAACACGTTAGTGGCGCATTATGAGTTCTGCCGCCATCTCCCTCCAGCTCCTGCACCTTCCCAGGAGGAGCGCCCCCACACGTATATGTGTGGGGAGTACGTATACGCGTTGTTTGCTTAGGTGCATGCTTGCATGATTTCATCGCCGGCAGCACTCTTCGGGAGCCTCCGCTCCCGTGCTGCTGTTTATTTACTCAAAACTTCTTTTACATTTCTCTCTGCTGCTCTTTGCTTACCGGGCATGCATGCATAAATTTCCAAGCCTCCCCCCAGTCGCCCAAAACTGAAACAAATGAAGAGCACACACACGCACAGGAACACACTTGCGTCCATATTTGCCAAATGAGCGTAATTAAGTGCCGAGGGGAAATGGCGGAAGTGCTGCAGGAGTCAGTAAGAGTGTGAGTGTGCTACTAACCGGAAAGTGTATCAAATGTTAGAAAAAAAATTTAGACAAAAATAAATAGAATAGAATCAATTAATGAAGTATTAAAAAAGTATTTCTAATCAAAATACAAATCTTTTAAGGTATTCCGCTTTAGAATCGGATGTAAATTAGAGATTTTATAGACGTGGCATTGGGGAGATACATGATATCCTGGATTTGGCAAGAGGTTCCATGAGAAAATTATAAAAAATAAGGATCGAAAATTTCAATCCTTAGTATTAATGCAGATTGAAGGAGAATAAAAATACAAATCGTTTGAGGTAAATCGATTGACTCAAGAATCGGGCGAATATTAAAAAAGAAACACGTATGGTTTAGGGCCATACTTGGAAATCAATATTTCATAAGTAAAAATTTTAAAAATATCGATCAAAAATTGTGTTCTAATCTTTTAATGCAGATTTATTAGAAATCAAAATACAAAACTTTTAAGGTATTCCGTTCGAGAATCGGATAAAAATGGAAAGATATGGCCCCGAAGGCTTGGGGCCACATGTGAAGATCCTGAATTTTCAAAGAAAATTTTGAAAAATATCTATCGAAAATGTTGTCCTAATGTTTCAATGAAGATTTATTAAGAATCGAAATAAAAATCTTTTAAGGTATTCCTATTAAGAATCGGCATATTAAATTGGCAAGATACACTAAAAGCCCTGTATTTTCCGCATAATCCCCTGCATTGTTGTTACTTCCCATGACTGACAAAGTGGTACTCTCCCAGTTTCGCCGGCTTTCCTTTTTGCATTTTAGCATTTTATTATGAAAACTGAAACTCTCGCTCCCTTGAGCCACTCTGGCACATTTCGAGCGAGTGCGTGTGGAAAATTCTTGTTGGAAAGTTTACTTATTTTACCTGAATTTCTCGCAACTAGCTGGCTTATCATCAACATTTACCTTCGTTTGCTTTTGCTTTTCTATGTGGTTTCGTCTGCTGCAGAGGAAAGTGCAGAAAAATGCAGAAATATGCATTCACACAGTAACAGCAGATTTTGCTTAATTAAATATTTTCTTTGTGGGTAAAGATTTCTCGGTTGCAGTCGGTTTTAAAAATATGCAGACTCTGAGGCAGCTGGTGGTCCGTTTTAACAAACAGTGCGTTGGCATGACACACAACTATTGAAGCACTCTCTATTTCATCATTTAAATTAGCACACAAGAGTGTGCTGCCATGACGCCACAGGAAGGAGACAAAAGGGCTGGCACCGTGCCATTGGACATGGCCGAAATCAGACAATGCCCCAAAGCTCACTCCCCCGTGTCCCCTTTCTTTTGGACGTGCAACAAAAGCCTGCTGGCCGGGTGGCAGGCACAAAAGTAGCAACAACCACTACAGCCAAAGCAACATCAAAAGCCAAGCACAACAGCAATTGACAAATGTCCAAGGTGCAGTCTACTGGCCTCCCTTTCCCGCTTTGTGTTGCTGGCTCTTTTCTCGTTTTTTGTCCTAAAACACATTTGACAAATGTCATCGTTCATCTGCTACTGGACTGGAATAGAAATCACTGGATGCTGCTGATTCAGTGATTTCACATAGTGATAAGGACGTCACGATGCGATTTAATTTGCATATTTCCATTGTCAAGGGTTCAAAGGTCACGCCTGGGGTGTCGAATTGCGAGCAGATCGGGTTAGTATTTAACTTTCTTGCTCAAATGAGGAGAGACAATAGCAAGGTGGAGTTTAAATTAATAGCTCTTTAAGGAGAAGCTTCGGAAAATTCTCAAGCCTTGATGGGTTTTCTAAGCTGGATGGACTTTCCCACCAGAATCCCCTTTGAGTCAGTCACTTTTCCGTGATTGATATCCCCCACTAGCTAAAAAGTGACTCGGAACCATCTCTATCGTTGTCTGGCTGGGCTTCCTGCGCAGGCAGCTCTCATTACTATCCGCTTTCAATAAATCTGGAAAACTTAATTTCCGGCTGAATGATGTTACTAACCAAAGGCATCCCACCTCTGCTCTGCCTTGTCCAGTGATTTCTATCGCTCAGTCCCAGCTTTGTACCCTCTGCGCTCGGCAAACACACACATTTTTCACCTTTAAGCGCTTTTTGTAATTACATTTCAGCTGTTTCCCAACTGGATTCGTTTTTGGCTCCAACTGCTTTTGCTTTTCCCATCTCCTCCTGGCGTTGGTGCGTTGCCTCGCTGCTGCTTTTAATAAAGTTTATCTAGCGTTGTCCTTTGTTTCATCCTTATCGACATGCAGAAATTTATGTTTAGTCCTTGGTCCTTCTCCTGCCACTATCGCGCTCCTATTCCTCTTTGTCTACCATCCCGTGGGCGGGCAAATATTTTCATGAAGTTAATTGAATTTGAGAGGAGAAGCCGCCTCAAGTGAAATTTCGTTGCTGTTTAACGAAATTTGTGCTTGGATTTCAGCACCGGGGGGGTCTATTCCAGACTACATAATGGCCTCTTAATTGCCGCTGCATTAAGTGACAAAACTTGTTGGGCCGTCAAAGATGAAGTTCGTTTTAGGAAATCCCATGAGATGATCTCCTAGACGCAGACACACACATGTGGCTAAGGGTCTGAGGATCCTTTTCCGTCTCCTTTGGAGATGAAATACAACACGCCCTCAAGTGGCTGTCTCAGTGTAGGGTTACTTTTAAATGTGCATGCATCGCCCGCAAAAGAAATAAAAGAAATAATAATAAACCAACGTTTCCTCCCCTTTCATTCCAGGTGAAAATCCACGCATCATTGAGCATCCCATGGACACGACGGTGCCAAAAAATGATCCATTTACTTTTAATTGTAAAGCCGAAGGCAATCCAACACCATCCATCCAATGGTTTAAGGACGGCCGCGAACTGAAGACGGATTCGGGCTCGCATCGCATAATGCTGCCCGCCGGTGGTTTATTCTTTCTCAAGGTACACATCATAACCAATCAACTCATTTCGATTCGACTCTATCATTACGGTTTACAGCTGTCGATGAAGAAGGAGGCGTAGGATTCCCAGGCCAGCGTCTCCTTCTTCGTCTCGGGTTCTGCTTCATGTGAAACGCAACATTTGTGCATAAACAATTCTGGCTTATTTCGTTTAGTTTTTTTTTCGGCATGGCCATATTATTTTATGGGCTTCCGTCTGGTTGCATTTCGGTTGATAGGGAAAACAACCTGATGAACAAACAAAAGATGTTTTCCCGGGGGTTAGAGCTCCAAGAGCCACCCCTATATCATTTCGTGCGTGCACATTTCGCAATTTTAGCTAACGAGGAGACTCCTCGAAGTCCCCAAACTCTGAACAAAGAAAGGGTGTTGTCTGCCCCGGCTACCCCCGCCATCAGACATTGCAATTTCCCGGACTCTGTTTATATTAAATTCCTACTCGTTTTTTTCCTTCTAAGTTCATTCCCTGCTATTTTCATTAAATGCAACAAATTCGAATTTTTCTAGTCTTTTTTTTTTTGTTCACAAATTATTAACGGCTGGGCGAGTCGTGAATTTGTGTTAAGTTTAAATTCAAATATTACAAAAATAAATAAATATTAAAGCCCTGGGGGTCAGACGCACTTAAATCATTCCACAAACATTTTTCAAGTCGAGCCTCCGGGCTGAAGCTCAAGCTTAACAATTTACTTTTATTAGAGTCCATAACAATTCCTTCTCCAATTTGTATTTTATACATTTTTTGCTGTTCTTGGGGCTTTCCGGGGTAAGTCTCAACCCCATCCAAAAGTGAGAGTTTGGTCTGTTGCCAATTAAAATTGAAGAGGCCAAGTGATTAAGGCCCGGCGACCGGTCCGCCTCATGGGGAGGATGCTACCCTCTTGAGCTCCAGCTCGAGTGTATTTTTTAATTAAATTAAATTGCGTATACGCAGACTGGACAAGAGGGACAATGGGCTGCGGCACGTTTCGCTTTTATTTGATTTCGGATGAGCAATTTTGAGACTTTTTGATCCGACACGTGACCCGGACTAAGCCAGCCCCGAAAACTACTTAAATCTTTTAATTCGTGTCTCTAATAATCCTCATTTCCCCCTCACCTTCCAGGTCATCCACTCACGTAGAGAGAGCGATGCGGGCACTTATTGGTGTCAGGCCAAGAACGAGTTTGGCGTGGCCCGTTCCAGGAATGCGACGCTGCAAGTGGCATGTAAGTACATAATCAGATATATTTTATTTCAACTTGGAGCACAGATTTCCTTTATTAATATCCTGAAACATTGTAATGCGATACTCAATTGTGAAGGTAGTCGGAACTCGTAGGTTCTTCGGCAAAAACGACATTGATGGATCGGATGAGAGGCAGAGGGAAAAATGTTCCTAATTGGAGGGTTGCGTTTCATGAAATTAAAACCGAATCAAACAGCTGCATTTTGTATTTTTTTGGCCTCTCTAATAAATAAAATAAAAGCATAAATCCTTTGGCTTTGCCATCGATAGCTCTAGCCTTGGCTAGATTTCATTTCTGGCATTAATTAATCTGGCAGTCAGAACAAGGATCAACATGGCTGAGAGCTTAAAGCCATAAATACTTGACCGTTTCCTGTTAGCCATCCGACATACTTACGGACACAGCTGGCAAAGGGAAGTCAGTCCTCTGTGTGTTTTTATTTCGGTGCCTTTGGCGTTCATTGGAGCGCATTATGCGTTTATTGGAGTGCATTTTTGCATTTCGCATTTACATTCTGTACAATCCGGTCCGGGGTGGGCTCTTCAGGTCCGAGCATTTTGCTTTTCGTATTTCGCTCAATAAAAAGCAAACGTAGATGATGCGAATGCGAATAAATAAAAATAAGCATTGCAAATGCCAAAGCTTATTAATATTTCCGTTGGCTGTTTGGCGAGCCAGAGCGAGTTGTCCGTTCAAAGCCTTAAACCAGGACATCATTACCGTGCCTTTATTGCCACGTCGGGGGGGTTGGGAATGGCTTATAAAATATGGAGGACTGGAGGACTGTAGCTGAAGCCCCACAAAGTGGACCTCGCCCGTACACCTGACAGTTATTAATATTGAATCAATCAAAGCTCTTACTCCAGGGCATACTCCCCCACCGTCCACCTCCTACTTCCCATTCTCACTGGTATTCTCTGTCTTTTCACCTCCGGTCTCTAGTTCTACGCGACGAATTCCGCTTGGAGCCCGTTAATACCCGAGTGGCCCAGGGCGAAGTGGCCCTGATGGAATGCGGTGCCCCGCGAGGATCCCCCGAGCCACAGATATCCTGGCGGAAAAACGGCCAGACACTGAATCTCGCCGGCAACAAGCGGATAAGGATTGTCGATGGCGGCAATCTGGCCATTCAGGATGCCCGCCAATCCGACGATGGCCGGTATCAGTGTGTGGTGAAGAATGTGGTGGGCACCCGGGAGTCGACCACAGCGTTCCTCAAAGTGCACAGTAAGTAACACTTTCACATTTGTAAAAAGTTCCTTAATTTCTAATCTTGAATTGTATTCTATTTCCAGTTCGGCCCTTCCTCATCCGTGGACCGCAGAACCAAACGGCTGTCGTGGGCAGCTCAGTGGTCTTCCAGTGTCGCATCGGCGGTGATCCCCTCCCGGACGTCCTGTGGCGACGCACTGCCTCCGGCGGCAATATGCCATTGCGTAAGTTTCCTTGGCTTTCCATTCGGCTTCAATTAACCGGAAACCCTCTAGCATCCATATTGCCCTTACTGGGCCAGTTAGTCGCACATGCCAAGGCCGCAATTTCAAATGAAATTAAAGCTTTTTGTTTACCCATGGCTCAAGTAGAGTCGAGGGTTCGTTACACACTCCCCTGGCCCCACTCCCTCCTTGCTCCTGCAGGACCAAAAAATTCTGAAATACTCGTAGAAAACAAAACAAAAAGTTAGTTTATGCGGTTACTTTGGCCGGAGTGTGGCTTTTCGTTCTGCCAATTGCCAGTATTTACGGCGAGCACTGAAATATTTTATTTTCCAAAAATACAATTTTAAAAATTCTCATTCAAAGCTTTATTTCAAAACTATTAAAAAGACAGTAAAGAAATTATTTGATTGAAATATAAGAAACGATTTTAAACAGTTTTTTCCAGTGTAACAAACACCTCCACAGCAATAGTAACCCCTGTCCGATTCGCCTGCTTGTTGTTGTTAGTTCTGGCTCACGGTTTGGGTTGTGCGGTTGCGGCCCGAGGTAGCCCACCCCACCCGGCCAGGACATCCCCCAGCCACGCCCCCTTTTCGCCCTAGCTGGGCAAACACAACTGTAACTTTTAATTCCGTTAATTGCCAATCTCTGTTGGCAGCAATCAACAATTTTGCTTGCACAACACTCGACTGTTGCAATGTTGTCCTTCAGACAGAAAGTCTGCCAGTTGGCAACCCGAAGGGAGTGCAACTAACCCCTCGTCTCGAGGGGTCCCCCCCTCCATTGGCCGGCCCACTCCGAGTCGTTTCAGCCAGCTAGTTTACGCTTCTTTAAAGACCTCAAAGAAAATAGTAGCATAAAAGATTCCCCCAGAGCTGGGGGAAGATCGGGCTGCCGCCTCCTGGTTGTTGTCCTAAACTTTTGTTAAGCAAACAATTGGCACAGTCGTGGCCAGGGGAACAGGGATAAGGTGGACCACTGGCAGCAGCACCCACATTTAAAACCTATTTCGCAGTCAACCAACCAAAAAGAAAGCAGAGTCAGCTCGGCTTGGCTCCACCTTTGTCCTTTCTTTCTGTTTATTGTAAGGAAAAACCACAAAAGGTGCTCCTCCTGGGAAGGAGAGGCGGCATCGGCATCGGCAGTTGTCTACGTCTATGTCGTATCTTGTCTTGGCTTACTTTGCTGCGGTTATTTGGCTCTCCGACTCCGGCTTGGCCATTTTTACGCCACTTGAACTACTAACGAAGTAGAAGCCGGCCCAGACAGACGGAGAAAGACAGCCAGAAAGTTTGTTTTTCTTTCGACTGGTGGAGTCTGGAATGAGTTCCCGCCCCCCGAGGCCGAAACTCTCACACATGGGCTCCATTCACCCGCACTCATTTCCCGTATTTTAACCAATTCTTTCCTTTTCACAGGTCGTGTGCACGTCCTCGAGGACCGCAGTCTGAAGCTGGACGACGTCACGCTGGAGGACATGGGCGAGTACAGTTGCGAGGCGGACAATGCGGTGGGCGGCATCACGGCCACGGGCATCCTCACCGTTCACGGTAAGTTAATTGCCAGAAAGCAGAGCCAACTGCTCAAGAAGGGCACTTGGAAAAAAATTATAGTCATTTTGCAAGTTTTACTTTTCCAAACTTTGTTTAAAAGTTCGATGAAACCATACATCTATAGCTTGTCAAGATTTCAAAGAGATGTCTTATAAAGAAATCTTTATGAATCATATCCCTTTTTCTTCGAGTGTTACATATCCCCATTCCCCCATTTCAGCACCACCCAAGTTTGTGATACGCCCCAAAAATCAACTGGTCGAGATCGGTGATGAAGTGCTGTTCGAGTGCCAGGCAAATGGACATCCCAGACCCACCCTCTACTGGTCGGTGGAGGGCAATAGCTCCTTGCTGCTGCCCGGCTACCGAGATGGCCGCATGGAAGTGACCCTCACGCCCGAGGGTCGCTCAGTGCTTTCGATAGCCCGGTTTGCTCGCGAGGACTCCGGCAAGGTGGTCACCTGCAATGCCCTGAACGCCGTGGGCAGTGTCAGCAGCCGGACGGTGGTCAGTGTGGATACGCAATTCGAATTGCCGCCCCCGATTATCGAACAGGGTCCGGTAAACCAAACCCTGCCGGTCAAATCCATCGTGGTGTTGCCTTGCCGAACCCTGGGAACCCCAGTGCCCCAGGTATCCTGGTACCTGGACGGCATTCCCATCGATGTGCAGGAGCACGAGCGCCGGAATCTGTCGGAGACGGGAGCCCTGACCATTTCCGATCTTCAGCGCCACGAGGACGAGGGCCTGTACACCTGTGTGGCTAGCAATCGCAACGGCAAGTCCTCCTGGAGCGGATACCTTCGCCTGGACACCCCCACAAATCCCAATATCAAGTTCTTCAGGGCCCCCGAAATCTCCACTTATCCGGGTCCGCCCGGCAAGCCGCAAATGGTCGAGAAGGGCGAGCGCTCCGTGACTCTCAGCTGGACGAGGAGCAACAAAGTGGGCGGCTCCAGCCTGGTGGGCTACGTGATTGAGATGTTTGGCAAAAACGAGACCGATGGCTGGGTGGCTGTGGGCACCAGGGTGCAGAACACAACGTTTACCCAAACGGGTCTGCTGCCGGGAGTGAATTACTTTTTTCTGATTCGGGCGGAGAACTCGCATGGCCTGTCACTGCCCAGCCCCATGTCGGAGCCCATTACAGTGGGAACGGTAAGTTTCGGAAGCAATTATATCCCTAACATAGAAGCTTATATAATTTCTGTAATTTATGCATTGCAGCGCTACTTCAACAGCGGCTTAGATCTGAGCGAGGCTCGAGCCAGTCTCCTGTCCGGAGATGTGGTGGAGCTGAGCAACGCCAGCGTAGTGGACTCCACCAGCATGAAACTCACCTGGCAGGTAAGTGTAATCCACCAATCCCCGTTTCGGAGTGAAGCCGCCCTCCGCCACATTCCATGCTCATCGTCACCTCATTCGCTTGCCTTATTCATGCAGATCATCAATGGCAAATACGTCGAGGGCTTCTATGTCTACGCCAGACAGTTGCCAAATCCAATAGTCAACAATCCGGCTCCCGTTACTGCCAATACCAATCCGTTGCTGGGCTCCGCATCAGCATCCGCTTCGGCATCCGCATTGATTTCGACAAAACCAAATATTGCCGCTGCCGGCAAACGTGATGGGGAAACGCATCAGAACGGAGGAACAGGAGTATCAACATCATCCGCCCTGAGCACCAAGTATCGGATGCTGACGATTCTGAACGGAGGTGGAGCCTCGTCCTGCACCATCAGCGGCCTCGTCCAGTACACGCTCTATGAATTTTTCATCGTGCCATTTTACAAATCCGTGGAGGGCAAGCCGTCGAACTCGCGCATAGCCCGCACCCTGGAAGATGGTGAGTGAGAATACTTTTAGGGGGGACTCCATAAGGGTTCTCCGGAATACTGTTAGTCACTTTGATGTAGGATATCTGAATAAGTAATCGCAGACAGTGCGTTTCAGTGGCATAGGGAGTATATATTCGGAATATTCTTCATAAAAGCTATAGTTCGATTGCTATCTTGCTAGTTGGATTTGGAAAATTCCATATCCTGGCTGTCAGTCAGGATTTGTTGCCAATTGTCGGCACTGTGTGGGCCTGGAACTCTCTCCCGCCAGCTCTAATGAAGCATGTGCATCAAATCCTTCGCAATCCAGCAAACCGTACAAATACCTTTACAAGAAACTACCCCCGTTTCGTTCAACCCCCAACCCCCAATCGGAGAGACCTCATGTGACAAATGCAGAAGGCGGGTTACAGGGCACTTTTGGCATTGCAACAATAACCCAAATTCAATAGAAGGATACGAGCGGCGAAAGGAAAACGACTGAACATAATGGGAGGGAGCGAGCCGTTATCCTTGGAGGACATCAGCTGCGCCGAAATGCGGGTCGCATAATCGCAAATTATTTTTTTCCAGGGTCGCATAAGCATAAAAAAAAGGGGCGTAGGCAGTATTGTTTTTTTTTGGTTACTTTTTTGGCATGGGGTCATGTTATAGGGCAAATAATGGAAAGTATGTCAATCACTGAACTCCGACAAAAAGCGAATCATGCGTACGTAAATGCCAAACAATGTCAGGACTCGGAACTATATCCCACCAACGTACCAAGGATGTCAGATTCACGTGTAAAACAATTGCCGTTGGGCTGGGCGGGGGGACAGCATTTCCAGTTGGGAAATCAAAAAGAGACTCAAATCAAATGCGGTTTGTGTGCTGAATACCTGATGCCAGCGATTTACATGTCTTATATCCTTTCTGGTGCCTGGGGCCATCGCCGGGCTTAAAGGATTGTCTGGAGGCGAAGCCGGAGGATTTGGCGACCAAAAATATCATTGACAGCCGGGGGAATATGTTAGATAAGATTGTTTTAAACGGAAAAACTTGCTGGCCGGGAAAAATGCAAACTCGACGGGAAAAAGGAAACTTTCCAGACAGGTTTATCACTTCTTTCCATCATCAGAGAAGCAGTCGGGATATAAAAACTTCCGAAAGTGCAACGAGAAGTGAACGATTCTCAATGAGCCAAGGACCTCCCCAAAAAGCGAGACAGAGAGGAGAAAAATTAAAAAGAAAATAATTAAAAAACAAAAGCTCAGCGTGAGTGAGAAATATCCACAAAGGAGCAAACAGAGGGCGACAGAGCCACGGAATCCT
Source organism: Drosophila monieri (assembly GCA_035047585.1). NCBI lineage: Eukaryota > Metazoa > Arthropoda > Insecta > Diptera > Drosophilidae > Drosophila > Drosophila monieri. The sequence goes on along the minus strand of JAWNPJ010000079.1, from coordinate 4,950,056 downwards.
CTCACAGCGCCGCAAATAAGTCAACAAACGGCAAGACCTCTCCGTCCTCAGAGCAACCGCAGCAATATAAAATGCACAAACGCTGCACCCCAGAACCGAAATCTCGCCTCCGGTCCAGAGCCACCTGTACCTACTTAGTCCTCTGTCCTGGCCTGCCCTACACCCCGCCTGTCATCAAATCAAAACTCATTTCGTATGCATCACATTTGCACTTGAGTGTCGTCTGACTTTTGCTGAAAACAGAAAAGCATTGCGCAAGTAGCTCAAAGAAATTGCCAACGCAATTGTGTAAAGATAAACAACAATTATTGCTTCTCTATGGAGCACTGAGTACACCCCGACCAGATCCTTCGCCCCACACAGTGAGCCACAAAAATGTGCACACTGCACACAGCACACTGCTGGCAATGCAAATTTGATGCGAGTTTGCTCAAGGAGGGGAAAGCGACTGGGGCTTTTCCCGCTTTCCCGCGACAGGAAACATTTTTAGCCACGTCGGAAGTTGGCAAATAAAGGTGTGCTCCACCGGGGTAATGTTAGAGGGTAGCCAGCAGGGATGTGACGACTGAAGTATGCCCTGGAAAAGGCCAAAAAAAATAATAAGGTTTCAGCTTAAAAAAATATTAACTAACAATCCAAAGAGAGGCAATAAATTTTAAATGTCTAGCATGAATATTCTTATAAAACATACTCTGTCAGCTGTTCTTTGTTCCATGTCCTTCTCGCTCAAGACAATATGATTTCCCCTTGATATATGAGACCTGCCGAAAAAGGAGTGGTCACCTTTCCGGCCAGTCACATGCAATCCTGAGTCACATTTGCACTTTCGAACTAACCCCCGCCGCAGAGTGACTCATATTCCAAACCTCGGCTTTCACATTTAGATAAGCTGCTGACACCGAAGCGATCAGGAGCGCCAATTTGGAGTTTTTCAATTGCTTGGCAGTGTCTGAGACAATTCCTGATGCTCGGACGCCTGGGGGTCATTTATGGCGCACAATGGCAGCTACGTGTTAAGCATCGCGGTGCCTCATCAGCGGAAGAAAAGGCGGCAGAGAAAGCACCAGGAAGAAAGCAAGAAAGGGGTACAGCATCGGCATCGCCCGCATAGACAATAGCACGACAAGCACTTTAGCATGTCGCAATGTCCCGAGGGAAAGGGAAAAATCCACGGAGATGTACATAAAAAAAAAAAACAAAGGCAAACAAAACAGAAGAAACTGCACTTCTCCGGTAGACGTTGCCTATTTAGAGATTTCACTCTTTCTTCGGCTTTGTTTCTCCCAGTCCTCCCCACTACTGTTTCGTCGAGAATTTTGCACGTGTGTGTTTATTTAAAGAAATTGCTTCACTCAGCCGCACACACAAAGATACAAGAATGGAGAGGAGCAGCGTCCACAGGGGATGCTAAATGCACTCAAAGAAATCAAGGTGTCTTGGGTTACTTTCTCTGGGGGCTCACCTATGAATTCCTGTCAGTGTAGCCACTTGTAAAAAGCGACAGCCGGAAACAAATAAACAAATGAAGATGAGCTATCTGTGTTTGTGTGAAGTGAGCTGCGAACACAGAGTGAGGAAGGGATCCTTTTTTGCTTTCAACTGTTTCCTTTTTTGTTTCGTACGCACTCAATGTGCTGGCTGGCAGGCAGGATGTGTCTGAGTAGTGCAATGGTCGGGAAACCCTTGAAGCCAGCACCCGGAACTAGTTGCAGGAGTTTAGAGACCTCCATGCCCCACACACTCGCACTGAATGCTAATTATTTACGGCCACCAAATCTCATTAGAGAGGACGTCAGCTGGGTGACACCGGGCTCCACAATCAAAAAGCCATTTAACTTTGCTCCTCAATCTCCAGTCGAGCCCAAATCCAATCTAACCAAACCAAATTTTCTTTGCAGTGCCCAACGAAGCGCCATATGGAATGGAGGCATTGCTACTTAACTCATCGGCAGTGTTCCTGAAATGGAAGGCACCAGACCTCAAGGATCGCCATGGTAAGTTCGAGATGTCCTTTTAAAAATGGTAATATATCAATGTACTATCTAATCCTCGCCAGGCATTCTCCTCAACTATCATGTCATAGTTCGAGGCATCGACACGGCCCACAACTTCTCCCGCATTTTGACCAACGTCACCATCGATGCCGCCTCGCCCACCTTGGTCCTGGCCAATCTCACCGAAGGCGTCATGTACACGGTGGCCGTGGCTGCCGGAAATAATGCCGGAAACGGTCCATACTGTGTCCCAGCCACTTTGCGTTTGGATCCCATCACCAAGCGGCTCGATCCGTTCATCAATCAGCGGTAAGTCGGAGGACCTTTAATGGCCCGTCTATTTCTGGAGCTATATTGGGGATAATTTCTATTTATAATTTATACGTTTTGTCTTTTAGCTATCCCATCAATCAGGACCATGTTAACGATGTGCTGACACAGCCCTGGTTCATAATACTCCTGGGCGCCATCCTGGCCATTCTAATGTTGTCCTTTGGCGCGATGGTATTTGTGAAGCGCAAGCATATGATGATGAAGCAGTCGGCTCTGAGTACAATGCGTGGTAAGTGCACTGAGAAAAATTATAAAAAAATATTTTCAATAAGACTACAAACTATAGGCTTCCTCAGTCTTGTTTTCTACCAGTTTATTTTTTTTATTTTTATCCATTTAGTAGTATTTTTTAAAGGCAGATTCTCCACTTTTTTTGCAACTCTATGCATATGTGTGTGTTTTAGAAATAGTGGACTGTGGAGTTTCCGCCTTTTGGCCCTCGAGCTTTGCATCCGTTGCGAGCTGCAAGTTTCGTTTCCTTCCTTGCCAGACACGCCACACACACATTTGCATATATAAATAACGCTAATTTCCCATTGTTGGACACAATAAAAGCAACAACTGCCGCTGGGGGGAAATAAAAAATAAACCAAAATAGGTGCGAATAAATATTTTAGAAGGCCGGGCTTAGAGGAGCCCCCGAAGCAGAGCACCAGGCACACATCGCCATGCCGCACATAATAGAAATTAACATTTTGCACGTGACGCCCAACTTCCCCTAGTTTAGTGCCAGCGCCCCCGTCCCCTGGGCTGTCCCGGAGTTGGCCAACCCGGAGCCCGATGGCTGCCATTGCAATTATGCATTTAGTTTTGTGTGCATTATTAACCAACAAGTTGTGTGTGCCGGTCAGCTACCCGACAGGCGGGACAGGAAGGAGCTAGATACACGTATATAGAGCTAGGGGCTGGGAGCTCTTGTGGTCTAATTGAAATTAGCAGCATTACGAGGGGAGCGGAAAAAGGGGGCTGACTGGGGAATTGGGCATTTTGGCTTAGAGGGTTGGCCCTAAACGGTTGTCAAGTGGCCTAGGCAGTGGTCTACATTTTTGGCTTTAAGGGGCAACCAGAAAAATGGGCTAAAATGGAAAGTAAAACCAAGATTTATGAGCACCACCATTTAGAGAACAAAATTTCATGCTAAACCGATTACTGCTTTAATCTTTAAAAGCATTCAGCGCATTTGGCTGCCAAAAGTCAGGACTAACAATGGAGTAGAAAATTTCAAAAAAAGTTGCATATTCATGGGGGCCATTTACCATAAACTAGGCGGCACGGACTGACAGAGGAAGGGATCAGAATATTCACCTGCAACTGAAAAAAAAAAACAAAAAATACAAAATCGTAGACAGGAGGTGGCGGGCCATAAAACATTCGCTTGATGCTCAGTTATAACCCGGGGACAGTTTAATTGGTTGCATTTTTTATTCAGCCAACCATCCTGCCAGCCAGTTGTTGCTTTTCTGTTTTGTGAGCAGGCAATGCAAGTGGAAAATTGACAATAATTTATTTGATTTTGTCACTCGGAGGCTGAGTGAGTGAAATTGTTCAGGCGCGACTATTGCGGAATGGGATAATATGCTTTTAATTCGTTCAATTTATAGTCATCCAGAAATGCATGTTCCTCTTAAAGTTAAAAAAATATTTGTAGTTTAAAGAATCAAACGTATTCTTTTTTATTAATCAATAAAATCGGGATTAACTCTAACGAAATCCTCGACGGGAACACACAATTGTCTAGGCATGTTCAGGGCAGCTCTTTTTTGTGTGTTTTTGTTTAATTTCCGGACTGCAATTTATTCGGCTCACAATTTGTTGCACCACATTTAATTGCTCTGACTGACTGTCTCCTTCCACACCTCCTCTCACCTGCAGGCAATCACACGAGCGACGTGCTCAAAATGCCGAGTCTATCGAATCGCAATGGAAACGGCTACTGGCTGGACTCCTCCACCGGCGGAATGGTGTGGCGTCCCTCGCCCGGCGGCGACTCGCTGGAGATGCAAAAGGATCACATAGCCGACTATGCGCCGGTGTGCGGTGCCCCCGGTTCTCCGCCCGGCGGCGGAGGTGGCGGATCCGGTGGCAACGGCGGTGCAGGCGGTGGTGTTAGCGGCGTCGATGACATTCATGGGGGACACGGCAGCGAACGCAATCAGCAGCGGTAAGTTTTAACCCAGTCCAAAAAACAAGTGGGGGATAGATGAACTTTACTTGGCTTGAAATGATACCAAATGTTAAATACTCTAACCTTTATTTTTTTTTATATAAAGTCTATCTTATAAAACATGTTTAAATATAATCTTCAATCTTATAAAGGCTTTAGTAAACTTAAATAATTAATACTCTTCCCTGGCACTGTCATTAAGCCAAACTACTTTAAATGTAGAGTATTGCAGCAACCTGAAAGCTCAAAGCGACGACAATAAAAATTCACCAAACTGTGAAATTGCATTTTTCTGCCGCGGAGACTATCAAAAAAAAAAAAAGAAAACAAGGAGAAGCGAAAAAAAATCGTGGTAAAACTGAAAAAGCTCACTTTCCGGGAGAGTTTTTCTTTCATCCTGCCAGGGCCGTGGGGAAAATCAAGTTAGGAATAGAAATGTTGGCCACGGTATTTATGTTGATTTTTCGGCCAATGCCCAGTTGAGTTTTCGCCCAAAAACGGAGCAATGTAATTATCCTTGCCGCAGGGGAGAGACTTTAACGCGACTTTAAGTCCCTTTGGAGAGAAAACGTGTTCCAGGGCTAGAACAAAATATGCTATGCATAATTTGGCCACACATTTGCAATTAGTTTTGCGGCGACATGGACGGCAAATCAAAGTTGAATCCATTTAGCAGGCAGCCGGGCCTAGGTCTAATTTATTGGTCTGGCCAGTGGCAAGTGCAGGGATATTTACGAATCGGACAGTAAAAATATTGTTGCGACTCGAAATTGTTTTGGCGCAATGTTTCTGGCATTGAATCGTAATTGTTATTTATTTGCGGCTAATTCTGCACAGGCCGCAAATTATGCAAAAATTTGTTGCAGTGGCAGGGAGGGCCTTTAAAGGCCAAACAAATTGAAAACATCTCAGCGTAAGGCGCTTAACAATACCGGAAATTAAACAAATAAAAACATTATGAAATCTACTTAATGAAAAAAGTATATATTTGTTTTCCGCCGCCCCAGCTGCTGTCCAACAAAAGGCAATTAAACGCCAATCAGGCATCAAAAGCCAACCAGTCATACCAAAAGTGAAATGTGAAAAAGTCGAGAGAGCAGTGTAGAAAATGCTTAATTTAAAAACGCGTCCGTCTGCTCAAATATTAAACGAAAATGTTTTTCCAAGCGACTACTGTAAATAAATACACCGCCCAGATAATTATAATTATTTTTGCACACTTAATTAGCCATTAAAACGCAAATTGAAAACGAGTCGCACCGTCCCAGAGTCCCATCCTGGCTGTCCCCGATATATTATTAATAATTGCAACAAAATAATAACCATAACAATAAAAGTAATCACACAATAATGAGCATCATATGTGAGGGGAAATTGGACAAAATGCACTTGAACAAAAAAGTGGAGAAAGGCTTTGTTTTAAAACCATTTTATCAAGCACTTTTACTAAACGATGATCTCTTGTGAAGTAGATTTGCGATTATTAATTCGTTTAATAAGTTTTAGTGTGATTCCAACCCGTAGAGCCAGACGTTTGACAAGCTCATTACTATTCCATTCAGAGGAAAAACTTCCACGCCACGGCGCCACTCATTAAGGGCATTAAGAGCCTTCTATGTGGAGTGCCCGTGGCTTTATCCCTCCGCCATGGCAACTCCATCAATGCGGCGTATATTTTTACAAGCTTTTCAGAGTTTTAAAATCATTCCAGGCGGCGGGTTTTTTTTACCTCGTTTTTGGTCGGGTCGGGCTCGCAATGGTCCCGCCAGGTTAATCCGCTTTCAGTATTTAAATACGAAAATAATGCTAAAAATGTGAAAACCAAAGGGGGTCCTGGTAAATTTCTCTCTTGAGTTGAGCGAGTCGGGCATTTGCACCTTGTGTTTTAAGCTGGTAATTTATTTAATGGATGTAAGGATATCCTGCGCCAGTACTTCTATTTTCTCACCTGATCTTCGGTCGTGCTCGCTGCTCTGCACTCGGCCGGAGTGTGTGCCCGACAGCATATAGAGGAAATCCCAACTAAATTCACATTTTTCCGCTCCGAAAAACACGCAGCCTGGACCGAAAAATGCAAATTTCCGCCGCACCATAAATTCCACAAATTTATAACCAAAGTGGGAGTAAAGTTTGGGCAGTGAGGGTCAGAAATATTGTAATAAACAAGCCAAGTAATAACCGAATGGGTTTTTTTTGTCTTTTTGCCTGAATTTCGTACTGAATTCGGTTTGTTTTTATCTGTTCATTTGCAGGTACGTGGGCGAGTACTCCAACATTCCCACCGACTATGCGGAAGTGTCCAGTTTCGGCAAAGCACCAAGCGAATACGGACGGCATGGCAACGCCTCCCCGGCCCCGTATGCCACCTCCTCGATCCTGAATCCCCACCAGCAGCAGCCGCAGCAGCAACAGCGTTATCAACAGCGCCCAGTTCCCGGTGGTTATAACCAGCAACGCCCTATGCATCCCCACTACCAGCAGCAACAACAGCAGCAGCAACACCAGACTTTGCCACAACTTCAGCAACTGCCCCCCGGCAACATCTATCAGCAGATGTCCACCACCAGCGAGATCTATCCCAGCGGAAATGGGCCACCGCGCTCCGTTTATTCGGAACAGTATTATTACCCAAAGGACAAGCAGCGTCAAATCCACATAACCGAGAATAAATTGAGCAACTGCCACACTTACGAGGCAGCTCCCGGAGCCAAGCAATCCTCGCCGATGTCCTCGCAGTTTGCCAGTGTGCGGCGCCAGCAGTTGCCCCCGAACTGCAGCATCGGCAGGGACAGTGCCCGGTTCAAGGTGCTGAACACGGATCAGGGAAAGGGTCAGCAGCAGAACCTGCTGGACTTGGACGGCTCCTCCATGTGCTACAATGGCCTGGCCGACTCCGGCTGTGGCGGCTCCCCCTCACCCATGGCCATGCTGATGTCGCACGAGGATGAGCAGGCGCTCTACCACACGGCCGACGGTGATCTGGACGACATGGAGCGGCTCTACGTGAAGGTGGACGAGCAACAGCCGCCGTTGCAGCAGCAACAGTTGCTGCCCCTGGTGCCGCAACATCCCGCCGATCCGCACCTGCAGTCCTGGCGTGGCCAGAGCACTCGGAGCAGTCGCAAGAATGCACAGGAGTCGAGCAAGGAGCCCAACGAGCTGATCTACGCCCCGGGAAGTGTGGCCAGTGAGCGGAGTCTGCTGAGCAACTCGGGCAGCGGCAGCAGTCAGCCGGCGGGCCACAATGTCTGACCCTTGCCCAGTGGTTCCTCGTTGGGCCAATCTCAATCCAAATGCCCGTCCCAGAGCGAGCTGCAGTCCCAGGAGCAGCTCTATGCCAAAGAGGTGCGGGAGCTGCTGGCCTGGTGCGAACGCTTCAACAACGGCGGCGTGGAGAACTTTGAGTAGGACGGGAAAGTGAAAGGAAAAGTTTTGAAGGATAGGGATTTGGATTGGGCAGGGCAAGGGGTTGGTAAGGAGCGCAGTGGAGACGAGCGAAGGGTGCTCTAGCTCTAAAGGTCCTTCGCTCGTTTCCTTCCACGCATTTGTCACGAAAAAGTGACCAAGACTGAGACTGACAGAGTGCGAGAACCGTGTGAAGTTTATTTATAATTTCTTTAGTATTAGAAGTTTTCTTTTCGATATATATGTATGTATGAATAACAGCCGAGGGCCGCCGCACTGGAGGCAATCGGCTCTATGCTAGTGATAGACATATTATCCTGTTTCTTCAACTCTCTCGCTCAATCTATCTCCTGCTCGCGCTAATCTCCGACTATGAACTGCTTTCGTTTTAGCTTAAGACTAGCCGTAGCAAGATCACTGTAAATGTTAAAAAATAAAGTATGATAAGTTCCTCCTTGCATGCAGACGCCGATAGCCCGGACTCTGCATTAGCTGTAGGCCATAGAAACCGACTTAGATAGACCGATGGAAGAGAAGCAGCTTGTTTGTTAGTTAAGGGTTCGATTAGGCCTAGAATACAGACAGATATCGATTCACTAACCACTAAGTGTACATATTGTATCGCACTAGCTGTAGTTAATGATAAGTATGCGTATATCTCTCAATAAATATCAAATGAATTATTCAATCTAATTATGCAAATGTGAACACAAACGAGTAGGCATAAAAAGTAATATTTAAACATTTAAATAACATAAACATACACGTAAACATATACAGTTGCAGTTAAGGACAAGAGAATAAATTGTGCATATAGTAATTTAAATTGTAATAATTATAGCCTAGCCCAGCCCATCAATTAGTTGTTGTTCAAATACCCAAATACATGCGCGTATGCGTGGACATATTAGTCCCTAATAGCCATAGGATCTGCATTTAAAAACCACCTTCAAGGCATATATGACAAAATCCTTCAATTTCGGGCCAGGACGTGGGGCCGGAAATCACTTTTGTTCCGCCGCTCCTGGCTCGCACTAATGAACTGTATTAAAGGCAGACAATTAATATATAGAAACATTGTATATCCCACGATTTGGGCCGAAATCTCGGCTCAGTACACACCTAGCATGTTGTTTATCGCACCCACAGCCCAGAACGATGGAAATTAAGTGCATTTGTATGTGTGTCTATGCGTAAATGTAATTATTGATATTGAATACGTATTTACAATGTAGCAATTACAAAAGCAAGAAATAAAAAGCGCCATAATTATGAAATTAAAACTTGAGCGAAAGCCATTGTTTACTTTGCGGTGTTTACTCTTTCAGATACAAATACGGCAGGAAGTGGGAATAAATCATTGCTCATTGGCCCTGGAAAGTATGCTACAAAAGTTGAAAATCTAAAACTCACATTATCCTCTCGGTCGCTAATTGAAAAGTCACAACTTGCCACCTGCGACTTCACCCCCATCACAAATTCCCGAAATGCTTTTTCGCCCGCCCGTTGCAAGTTTAGCGACTAATTTCAACAGGGACGCGCTTTTAATTAGCTGCAAACTCCCAAATTATGCATGACTCTCTGTGCATCGGTGTTAGTGCGTGTGTGTGTGTGGCTGTGTGTGTGGGCTTTTGTGGGTGGATACGTGCCGGACGCGCCCACTTTAACTACAAAATAATTACGTGCTAGGCAATTAATGGCCCTAAGGGGTTAGAGTTACAAAAAATACCGCAATTTTTTTCCACTCAGTTTCCACGTGCAGCATGTGGCAACATCCGGAGGCCATTTGTTGCAAATCGACAACCATTTCCGGTGCACGAAATTCGGCGGAGAGGGTGCTCCGACTGTAAGGAGTTAGGTGAGCGGAACAACATTTGTGAGCTGCGGTTTTTTAATCGGAAAAAGAAAGCATCAGAATGGAAAATGATAATTTAATTAGCTGAGAGTGCGAGGGAAATTAAATTAAAGGATAAAGAAATCCTTTTATTTAAATAATCATTTGCCGACTCGTATTTAACGACTCGTTATGCCTACAACTTAATGTGATTATTATTTGATGGGCAATATATTGGCGACCACAAAAGTCATTGTTTATCTTCCACTCGAAGCAAATCAGCCAGTCAACCCGTATCCTCTTTAAGGACACTCCACATGGCACTCCATGGCCGGGCAGATGGGACTTGGTTGGCTGTAACAGATGTGTTCGGCTTCAACTTGTCACCTAACGTTTAACGATAAATTTGCTGACAGCGACAACGGATAATTAGTTTCACTAACGAGAAAACTTCCACTGGCTCGTTCGGCACACACACACAAGGCCCATGATTGGATACGCCATGCAACATGTGAGACCAAGTGGAAGGAGCCAGGAGCAAAGGACAACAGGGGACTGCGAGCTGAATGTAGCAACAGGATGAACCATCAGGCGTAACGATTCCCATGCTTCAGTGCATCCTTCTCCTCGAGCTGATAAAATGATTATGTGTTATTTTTATGTTCACAACAGGCGAGGACGAAGCAGGACATAATGTTGCTGTTGCTCCTGCCAGTCCATGGCAATTGCCCATGATTGTTTACATATTAATCGCAACTTTTAATGGGCAGTGAAGCCATTTTGGTGTGGGCGCTTACATAATTATGCTCCAGAGAATAAACATTAATTGAATTGTTTGGGAAATAGTGTTTGGTTCAATTTGGTTTTTTATTTATTTTCAAATCCCCCAGATTAATTAAACGATTTTCAATTCAATCAACTTCAATGAGCACTTTCTCAAAACTTTAGCTTGATGAGCAACTGAGGACCTGTTTAAGTAAATTAACAATTCCTGGCATGAAAACTTTTCAAGCTTTTCCCCCATTGAGTTGGAATTTTTTACTGTGAGGTGAAAGGCAGGCAAACAAACAAACAAACAACAGACAGACGGAGGACAACAATAACGGAAGCTGGCAAACAAGCGGAAGGCTCTTCTGGCACTCAACTAATGGCAACATAATGCGTTTATTGTGGGTGGCACAATGGCTGGGGGCAGCGAAGAAGGAGCCCCAGCACCAGCACCAGCATCAGCCGGGGAATCCCCCAAAGAAGTGATAACCCAGCGCAAATGTCAACGCAAAAGTCAATCAATGCATTGATGTTGAGCAGATCTGAGGGGGCTGGACTCCATCCCCAGGGGGTACCAAGGAATGGAGGCATGGCAGCATACCAATATTGGGGAGTATGCACTTGGAGAAATCATCATTTCATGAATAAATAGAGAAATTAATTATAGAAAAAGTTTCCACTCAAATGCCTATTTTACCACAGAGTTTGTATAGAAGTCTTAGATATTTGAAATATTTCTTACAGTGTAACTGGTGGATGTGTTTGGTTATAGTACGCACTTTTCAATGGACCAAGCTCAGACACAAGTCAGACGGCGCTCATTCAAAATCAATTCAATTGAAAAACATTTTCTCCTTCTGCTTTTTCGACTTTTTGCTTTTCTTTTACTTTTTTTCCGAGGGTTGACTTTTCACTCAGGGCTTTGTGTTTTTTGGCTCTCATTTTCGGGGGTAGCCTGCGATGTCATCACTGGCTGCTTTTTGTCGACTGAAAAATCACTTGGAAAGTTTACAGAGTTCAACAAAATTGTGTACATTTTCGTTTGCGGGTGGAAATGAATGATTTCCGCGTTGCATTCAAAACGTTAATGAGACGTAATGTGATGGCCATGACGGGCATGACTCTCGCTTCTCATGGCTCCCTTGGCCACTCATGGATCGGTGGCCTCGTCGCCCTGCAGTCTCATCAAGTTGGACGATTAATTGCCATTGCCGCCCTCGCCGACAATCGTTTGTCAAAAACTTTGTTGCATACTTAGTGGCAGCCAGATACAAGTCCCGCGGATTGCCGCATCATCATGCAAATGCGTCAACAGTTTCCAGATACTTATAGCTCATTAAACAGGGCCCTCTGGCATCGGGCCTAAAATATCAGCCCAGTCACGCCACGCCCACATAATGGCTAATCCGCGGTGGTGCCAGTGAAGGCTGACTGACAAATTTTCACAGCTCAACGCTTATTAAACTCTGTTCGAGAAGTTTGATTTGCTTGACGGATAGTGGGTTTTAAAGAGTAAGTGAAATTTTAAGCCAAGTTAAATTACAACTTGTACCCCATTAGGACCACCCTCATCTTTGTCCCACAACTCCGTTTGACTTCAAAGAAGTTTTGGGCCACGAAACTATCTCCAAAGAGTTCAATTAATTACCAACACCCCCCGTCGACTCAGACGGAATGTTTTGTCAGAATTTGGGAAATCTTTTCTGGACAGGCAGCAGGACATTTGTCACACGCTCGCTTTCACCAGCTCCATCATCATCTTGATTCGGGCGGCCATTCAGTCGGTCACTCATTCATCCATTCGCTACCCTTATCCAGATCCTTATGCTGATGCTGGTCCTGCTCCTGCTCCTGGTCCTGGTTCTTGTTCTGGTTCTGGGAACCCCAAGCTTTTCAATATTAATTGCAGCGCTTCGGCGGGCAGACGAAGACGGATAAGATGGCGACGGGTCAGGTCTGGGGGTCAGGTCAAGTCGAAGCCAGCACAAAGGACCAGCACCGCTGACTGACCCGTGTCCTTTGCTTGGCGTTTGACTTTTGATGAATGGACAAGAATTCGGCATGACATGAATGAGCATTTTAAATAAATTAGTTGTATTCGAGACGCATTTTCTTTGGCCTGATTGAGTCCTTTGATTAGCTGGCTATAAATCAGAAGAAATCGCAACACACACTTGAAGAAAAGACTTTAAATCCCTTTCGAGGATAAAATGTTTCCAAAATACGTATAACATCTAATCCCAGGCAAGATGTATGACTGTTATTAATTAAGACGATAAGATGGCATAAAAATTGTTATAAGTTAATTAAGCCAAATGAAAAGCTCTTAAGCAGGGAGCTCCGAGGTATAAAAATGCCAGAGATACTACCGAATTATCCCGACTGAGACGAGAGAAAGACAAATGTCTGGCAATTTGGCTAAATGGCAAACTTGGCCAAGTAAAACATGCACGGGAGCATAATCAAGACAATAATTATTATTGTCATGTGTGTATTTTGGGGCTGAGAAAACTTCTAGCCAAACTTTCGTTTATCCTTTGGTTTTCCCTCTGTCTGGCACTCCCTCTCTATCACTCCATAGCAGGGCTCTCGTTCGCTCTCGACCAGACTGACAACGTGTGTTAATTATGGCCATCTGCTGGAGGAGACTCCGGTCGATCCGAGTTGAGTTTCGTTTCGCTCTGGCCCGAAATCGCATTAAGAAAATTACCCTGAACGGCGAATACCTGGGCAGACATAAATAGTTCTGTTGTTTCGGCCATTGTCTGTCTGGGAGCCGCTTAAAGGCTTCCCAGCTTATTTCCAGAGCCCGATACTTGGTCATAGGTCTTGGCCAATTAGGCACTGGAACTGGCATTGTCTTCTTGCACGAGAATCACTGGCGAAAGGACTTTAAGGAATTCATATCCGAATTACGTACACTTGACCTGAAATATTGCTTTTGATTAGCCGGATAATTGGGTAAATGCTTATTAAATAGAACATTAGTTAGCCTTCTTCAAACCTTTAAGGCCGACTCGGCCTACTTAGCTTTCGGTTTGCGTACATATGTTACCAATCCGAGCATTAAAGACCCAAATCGAAGGCATAAAGCCAGTTGCCGAGCTATAATTAAATTGATGTACGCACTGTCACGCCTCCGGCGTAATTGACTTGTCTTGACCCTAGAATCCAGACCAAACATCCACAAAACCAAAGCCCGGCACTTTGGCCGAGCCCGCCCCCACTAATTGCTATTGACAGTTATGGCTTGGCCATGGCCCGGATGATTAAAAATTTAATGAGTCTAAGTGAGGGCCAAGTGGAAGGGGTGCATCCTGGGGCTAACCACAGTCCATCAGTCTCGGTCTCAGTTCTTCGAAAAATCAAAGATTTTAGCCACTACGGAAAATTGGCCCGAAGGCAGACTCATTTGACCCTCGTCGTGGGCTGTTTGATTTCCCATCTTTCGGGCAACTACGGAGATTTGTTGTTCAACTTGTTGCCAAATACACAAATCTAATTTGTTTACAAACTTCCCGGAACAGCCTCAGATCCTGTATTTGCAGTGAAACTTTCCAAATTGTGAAATATCTCAAGGTGTTTGGTAAGTGCAGCCGCAGGCTATCCAAAATCTCCGGCCGACAGCTGCTCGAGTGCTCTTTGCAGCTTAATGAAAAGTGAAATGATATTTTTGGGTTGCAGGAGGACGCTGCCTAAAAGCCAAATATTTTCCCATTGTCGGCATAAAATATTTCACATTTTGTAAGCCCAATGTTGCTTGAAATAAGATTTGTGATACTCTTAAAAGGGGCATTCATATTTTGAGCTGGAACTTGGAGAAAGACTCTCATAATTATGAAATATTCCATAACTTTCAAGGAGAGTATCCTTAGTCCCTATCTTTCTGTCACCACTTGAATCCTTGGCTGATGTTTGTAATTCGGGCTTAGTGTAATGGAATTTTTAAGCGAATGTCACAGAAATGCACAAAGTACAATGAGACAACAAGCTGCTCAAATATGCAAAGACTTTTGCCCCCAAAACCCACGCAGACACCCGCAGACACACACAGGACACCTTGCAGCTTATTACGTTCGCCCCTTCAAGGACTCCCCGCAGGACTCCTTGCAACAACATGGGGAGCTAGAAGAAAAAAATGGAACTTATTTTCGTAGACAAGAGCGAATCTTGTGTTTATTTGCGCTTATATGCACATCATCTATCATCTATCATCAAGTTCGTGTACGAGTATGTGCCTCAGGAAGGGGAAACTCCCGGTTCCCGGCTCCCGGCTCCCGACTGTCGACTTCCTTCCTGGGACTTTCGCTCACAGCTTTCGCAGCATCAATTTTCCCGTTGCCATTATTATGATTGTTATTAACTTAAATAGAAAATACTTGACTGTTTCATAAATCTCACCCACTCGAGTGGCCCGCTGGGAGGGAGAAGGGTCCAGAGTTGGGGCCATGCTGCGTCAAGTAGATTTATGTGGCTGCTGCTATTTTGTCGTGCGGTGATGAGTTCCCTTTTGATTTATTTTTGCCAAGAAAGCTCACACAAAGGCGGTGGAGTTAACCCACGCAGGGCAGAAATGGAACATCTGTGAAGATAATATTTAAATCATATAAGAAATTGACTTGACTGAGCTGGCCAGAACACCAAACTATTTCCACACAATAAGTTTAGAAGCGCTTCCCTCAACCGTCAACCTTCACCGCAGAATTCAATTAAAGCGTTTTGCGTTTCACCTCAGGAATTAGGCTAACTAATTGGCCGCAGTCTGGGCCAGAAACCAAACGGGACGGGACGGAACATTGCCGAGGAGTGGCAGCCTTTTTCAGTCAGACAAAGAGTGTGTCTGAAGGCGCTGAAAACTTTTAATAAATCCGCAAATTACTTTATAAGCAACTCGTTTTCGGGTTGCTGCTTATTTTGTTTGCTTGGCATAGGGTCGGCCGAGTTGGTTGGATGACAATAAGCGCGATAAGAACTTGGCATAAACAAGTCCAAAGCCGTAAAGTAACAGCACCAGCAGCAGCAGCGGGAGCGAGAACGGGAAGGACACAAAATTAAGGCAGATGGCAGGCGGATGAAAGGAAAATGCGTCCAGCCAGGATAACCCACACACAGCCCTGCCGCGTTGGCAATTTTTATTTAGCTTTTGTAAGTTAATTTGTGCACTATTGTCCTGCAGGACCCGCTAAATGAAACGTTTGCCTTTTGCACTTTCCTCCTCCTGGCTTTTCCCTTTATTTATTTTTTCTTTTTAATGTAATTCAATTTCAATGAAATTTAATCGTCCGTACATGGCAGTGACCATCGCCTCTGCTCCTGCTCCTTCGTCCTTTTAACATTATTTGCGTCATTTTGTGGTGGTTAATTTCAGTGCAACGCTTTTACTATTCAATTATGTTGCCGCTTGTCGCCTCGTTCGCGGCATTTTTTATGCACTCTTGTTTATGATGAGAGCTGTTCCCTTCGAACTTCCTGCTCTATTGTCCTGCTAATGCCGGCCCTGTCCTGTTTGTCATCCTGTGTGTTCTGTCCTGTCCTGCCCTGCCCCGGCTTGCTGTTGTTCTTTCCTTCTTTTTTCATTGTTATGAAAAATTAAATGGGCATAAATCATGCTAATGGCGCATTCAAAATTTATTACGCTTTAAAGCCCCGGCCGGCAACACAGAATCCCCCAATCCGCCATCAACTTATTTATGTATTTGCAATTATTTCTGCACGAGGGTGGAATCAGTTCTACTATTGAATGGCTTTTTTTAGTTTCCCGCTCCGAGTTAGTACGGTTGATCTCATCTCGATTTCAATTAGATGATTGTTGGGATATGAGGATATTTTAATGGGCTTCCCCCTTAAAAAGCTGATGATGTCAGCGATGTCTTTTTTCTTTGGGGGAATTATTTCTCGTCCAATGTAAGCTAATAGAGAAATAATTGTGCAAAGTGCTATTGCATCAGCTTTACTATATTCTCTCGGTAACTGCAGCTTTGAGCATATTTTAGCAAATTAAATAAAAAGTTTATGAAACCATTTTTGGACATTTTTCCAAGGGATAACATCATGATTTTCGCCAACAATGGGCCCAAACTTTTTTAAGTTTGGTTTCTCGATCAGTAGCCAAATAGTAAAGATATTTGCTAAAAAGTAAAAAAAAAGTCTAGATTTTCACCAAATAAATAATATATGAAAAGCCACACAACTTTTTCACTTTTCTTGCCAGATCCAGGAATGTTACACCTTCCTGATCTTATCCCTTCGAGTACCATCATCTGGGGCAAAAAATTGGGAAACAAATTTTTGACTAATTTTTTAAAATATTTCAAAGGGGTAACATCATGATTTTGGTCAAACTCTTGATAAAAATTTGATGGTTTGATTTTTCTCATCTTTTGATGAAGATCGAAGCGGATTGAAGCTCTGATTCGTAAATGATATTCGGTTTCCAGAACAGTTGCAAAATGGTCACAATATTCAATAAAAAGTGAAGCAAACGTTAATATTTTTAACAAATAACGAATATCAGAAACTCTATGCCATTTTTGCATTTTTTGTAGTGGAAAAATGTGTATAACTCGGCTAATACTTGCCAGATATAGAAATGTTATGCCTTCCCGATCTTGTATCTTTAAGTTTTATCTGGCGCAAAAAACTGGCAACAATATTTTTGACCCGATTTTAACAATTTTTAATTTTGATTTTTAGCAAATAGCAAAAATATTTAGAGAATATTGTTGTTTCCATATTTTTTTATACAAATCGAAGGCGATGGAAGCTCTGATTCATAAATGGAGCTCCTTTTGGTAAAGTGATGCCTAATGGCTGAAATATAGGCCAAAAATAATCCAACAATGGAGACCAAAACTTAAACGTTACATTTTTTTCTTGTTTTTTGTTTACAGTTGCACTTTAAATTAAAAATCCTAAAATAATCTGTCGTCAGTTACCGACTAAAAGGCAAAGAATATACGTATATTTACCCACTTTTCCGCCATAACTAACTCGGCAATCTAAAATTTCATTCGCCACGCAGCTGGTAACAATGTGGCTCGCTTAATCCGCAACATAAAACGTGGGGCAGGAGACAGGAGGCAGGGGAATTGGGGGCCAAAGGCCGCCCCACCCACATAATGCAAATTGCTCTTATAATTTGCACAGCAGCAGCGTCATTCATCAGCCTTAGTGGGTGTGGGAAAATTTTAGATGGAGTTGCGGAAAAGTCGGGAGAGACAGGGTGGAAGTTAGACAAATTTCCCAGGGATTATCTGGAAGGATGCGCTACTGCCGCTCATGCAACATTCTCTTGCAGCTCAACGCTTTGGCGCTTCATTCCATTTATTATAACAAGTTTTTTACTTATTTTTTCACTTTTTTTTTTTGTGGAGTGAGTTAGGGGGGTTATTTTCATTGCCAAAAATATATTTCAAGTGGGTTCAACTGCAGAGCGCATTTTATTTGGTTTTAGGATTTTTCGCCAGGAAAATGCACGAGTTTGTTGCAAACTGTTTCACACGTATACGCACATAGATACAATGGCAGTGCAGATACAGATACATTTCGGCCATTGCAGTTGCAGTTCGCATATACAGTTACAAGCGTGACTCGACCTCCCGCAGAGAAGTTTTCATTTGGTTTTTAGCCCAGTGAGTAAAGCCATCAGGGAAAGTTTATTGTTTCAGCGGGGTATATTGGTATCAGGAGATTGAAAATCTTTTTTTATTTACAGTTTTTGTTATTGCGGCTTTAAAATGCCAAAACATTTGTTTTATATTATTTTTCAAAATCCTTAACCATTTTGAATGCAGTCCCTTTTACAGGTAACTTTTTATTCCGCTCTCAGCTCTTACTAACCACAATCATTCTCGGTCGATTTTTCTTTGAATTTTGGGATTTCTCTTTTGTTTTTCCGGCTGTCTCCCTTGGCCATTTCCCATTTCCCCCACCGCCTCTCGGCTAGCTTTCAGTGGACCCACCTAGTGTGTGTTGTTTACATGTTCATTCGCGGGATTTTTCACTTGAAATTGGAAAGTCGACGTCGGCACAAAGAGTTAAGTCCTTACATGGACGCAGAAGGAATCCGACGGGGGACGCCTATTGTCCTGCCCCACACATTGTTGCATTAAATGAAGGATTTTCCCTTTTTTCGGTTTCTCTCCCCGTTGGCTCTTTGCGGTTGTCTTTGCATTAAGCTTGTTATGGCTTTAATTTAGAGGCATCCTTGGCGAGAATCGCATCAACGCAGCTGGATATCGTTAAATAATTCATGTCAGGCCGCACCGAATACGAAAATCGGAAAGATGGCCAGGAAAAATGGCCAGAAACGAACCGAAGCAATGAAAGCCAAATTAAGCAGTGGAAAACGTTTAGCCAGTCTTTGGTTGGGGAAGGGGCGGAGAAAAAAGAATAAGAGGCGGATGCAGGATAACCGGGAGCCAGACTGCCGGGGGACTCCCAGCTGGGCGCCTCAGGAGCGCCTGATTTACGTTGCAATAATTTTCATCTCATTTTCATTACGTTCTCCGGCTTATCCGGCCGGAGCTGCTTCTTTTTCGGAGGACTGTCTTCCCCTTGTGGTCTTTGCATGAGGCCAAAAGGTGAGAAGCTCGTTTGGCCTGCAGGTCGGTTTATGCCGGGGTAGCCACTTGAGCCCGGCTATTTATCATTCCCCAAGAGCTTATACATAAGTTTCGGCTTGTCCATAGGCTTCTGCATTTGGTGCTCCTTGGTTGCCACGGTAATCCTCCCCGCTACCGTCCCATAACAGCTGGGAAGTTTCCATGGAGCAGATGTAGTTTTTTTTTTTTTAGCTTTGCAAGGGCCATCAAAAGTTGTGAACAAGTTGCACGTTTTGAAACAACACCAGGAGCAGGAATAAAGGGATCAACAAGGCACTCAGCACCAGAAACACTAATGGGCGGGACTGTGACACTGCACTGTGGTGACAGATTTTCATCAATTATTGAACTGGTTCGGGGTAACAGGTTGTTCAGAAGAGAAAACCTTGCCAGGAGATTCAGTAAATAAAATAGGAAGAGCTTCAACAGTTGTCGAAACTATTTAAAAAGTTTGTATCTAACTATAGTTTGATTTTGAGAATATAATAAACTATATTTAAAGAATTATTATGCCATCGAAAGAAAACCAAATTAAAAATCCCCCAACAAACTATCTCTCCTTCAAAAAAGATTTAAAAGAGCTACAAGAATTCGTAACTTTTTGATTTGCGTGAAATTTGTTTGTGCCTTTTACAAAGTCCTCATATTCGCTTCATTAAGTCCTGAGCCCTTTCCACAGGCTTGAAAGAACAACGAAAGGAACAAAACCATTTATCCCCAGAAAGGATTTGCAAATTCATGAGCCAGAGAGAAATCCGGTTGCAGGCAACTCAATTAGTTGCACGCACCCATTGGATATTCCAGGCACAGAACAAAAGAGTGAGACGATTGCAAAACCATCAAATAGCCGAAGGCCGCATTCGAATCCTGAGGATCCCCAAAAAACAGGGGGAGATGGGGGACCAGGCCAAGAAGGGATGGAGATTATTTTTTGGCCACCCAGGAGGTCAAACCACAAACAAAGATGTCACGCAGTGCGTTGCCCAAAGGGATTTGGCCATTGGTACGCCCAAAAATATTATATATGACATTTTGCCATGAATACTAATGCCGGCTGGAGGGGCGGAGGCAAGTCCTTTCGGATAGAGCAGCTTACGGGAGGGCTGAGAGCCTTAAAAGTCCGTCCCAAGGACTGCTTTGCATAGACCAAAAATAAAATATTTATTAAGAAGTGGAGGGAGGTACCAAAAATACTCGAGAGTACACAATCCTTTTGGAAATATAACGAATTTGTATTTATGATTTTTATTAAGTAAACGCATTGCGAAAATGGCATAAGCTCTTAGTTTTTGCAAAGCTCCTACCACATTGGATTTAATAAACCCCCTGCCTTTTTCTGAATTTTCTACCATTTGCTGGGAAATAATCAAATCAATTGCCAGACAGGAAAGGCGCAGACAGCTCGTCCAGCCAACTGCGACTAATGCGTCGCCATCAGATATGCAAACAATAACGGCGAGCAAGACGAATCTCTTGGAGTCAGAACGTTTATTAAGCGGACAATGTACGGAAAGGAAAGTTGTTTGGGGAACAGTGGAGGTTAACAGTTGTGCTCCTTGGCGTGGGAGGATTTCCTGCAGGCACCGCGCAGGACATCGGGCAAGGGACGCCCCGAAAGACTCATCACAGTACCCGGCTGGATGTTGCTCAGCAAATTGTAGAGACGCTGGTGCTGATAGCTGTTCGGCGGAGAGCCGTTGTAGATCCTATCGTCCACATAGACGATATCGATGCCCTCGTCCATGATCCGGGCATGGTAGTGATGGTTTTGGGGAAAGAAATTCAGCTCGCTCCCCAGCTCCTTGGTGATCAGGATGTTTGTCTCCCTGGCCGGCTGCTTTACCAAAAAGACAACAATTTCCGAATCGCTATAGAGGCTCTGTCCAGCCGGCAGGACTGTCAGTTCCACCACAGTCTTCTCACAACAAATGAACTCCGGTTCGTACGGCTGCAAGGCATGAAAAGTCAGAAGAGTGGGATCCGGCTAACCAAGTAACAAGATTAATATTGGTTAATACGATAAACAGAGTCAGACTCACGTTGAAACGTTTCCGATAATTGTGAATAAGTTCCTCGGTGCTATATATAGTGCCATGCCACTTTGGCGGCAAAAAAAACTCAGAGTCCGCCGATGTCAAAAGCTTAGTGCCATGCTGTGGATGATACTTCGATTATACCGTCTGGTTTCCCACAACCTCTTGACAAACTTACCAGATCGTATGAGTATTCGTGGAGATTGTCAGGTGTCACCTCGATGGGAGATCCAAAAGCGTCGAGAAACATGGTCTTTTACCTTTTTACACGTGTTTTGCCTACAAACTCGAATACAATTTTGCACATGTATTGCTTTACAAGAGTGTGACCGTTTCAATGTCGACTTGACAGTCGAGTTGTCTTTCGTTACACAGCACTGTTCTTTTTTTTTAAAACAAATACATATTTAAAATGAAAGGCTTCTCGGTTTAGAATTTGATCAGAGAGTAATGCTACTTTTTAATGTGAAAATCATTATCTTTCTTAGGAAACCGGAAACTAAAAATTATGTTACTTTTTAGCACTGGTTACTATACGATAATTATAACTGTTTGTTTCGATTGTTGGCAAAACTTTCAATGTTAACAGTTATCGTTCTACTTGCGTTGCGTTTTAGAAGATACTTCCTGCGGCCAGAGAGTTGCATTTTAATCCACAAAGAGATTTCGAGGGTGATGCTGGCAACCGTTTCCAGAGATTCCAAGGCGATTATCTCGTTGTGCTGGGCCCATAAATTTGTCCACGCCCATAACTGGGCTGACAACTTAAGTGCGGTCATGTTTTTGGGGTCCTGGCTCCCCTCCATTAGGAAAACAATTACAGACGACACTGACAGGCTCGCAATGCCGGCCGAAACCAAGACCCCCGGACATATCCTTGTGGCCGGAGTTGCAGGAAGAGATAGCATTCGGCGTCTGGCCGGGATATGGCCATAAATTATGAGTTTGTCGTCACATGCCGACGGTCTTAGCCGGTGGTCATGTCTATTAAGTAGCCTTTAGGGTCTCCCATTGTGGCTCTGTCCAAATTTTTGACACTGCCAGGCCGGGCTTAGTTTGCAAACCCTTTTCGCATGTAGATTTCTCCAAACTGCATTTCTGGGATAACATTTCGTTGCCGTTTTGTTGGCGAATTTGTTTACCTTCCCTAGGTGTGCTCGGGGGGGTTTGGCCCTCCCTCTAGTTAACCCCGGGACATAAATTATGGCCCCGCAAATTCCTTTGGTTTCTGCTCCATTGTCGGGCTCACGAACTAGAGAGAGCGTCACATGTGTGTCTAAGTGATTTTCAATAAGTTCTCCGGGTCCTGGGGGTTCGGTCAAAGTTTTTGGGGCACGATTTTTCACAGCTCCAGATGTCTATATATATACATATAGGAAGTAACATAATTTATGGCGCCTTCACGGGTAAGGACATGTGGGTGCGTGTGGGTGGGTAGAGCGGATTTTCGCAGGCGCCGATAATGACGAGCGATTTCTCATAGCCTTGTGTGTCGGGGTCGGCGGGTGGGGGATAGACGAACTCATTTCGCCAAAGCACCAGCCATTTGCAGCAGCTGCGACCGACCTTTGACATCCCCCAGGCCCAAGTCTGCCACGTCTGCCCCGACTGCCTCGTCTGCCACGAGGGCCAACTAGGATTACATGGCACGTAAAAACAAACTTGATTCTCGGCCATCAAAAAACGCCATCCGTCTTCCAGCAAACGTTCTCGTCCTAGTTCGATATTCGAACCAAAGCAACTGCAAAGCTGCCAAGTACGCGACGTGATTCAATATTTTTGCGAAATTATTTTTTAATCATAGTTCGACGGAAGTCGGTCGAGGAATAGACAGTGGAGCTCACCAATAAAATATGAATTGGAGCGAAGGTCTTGTTAATTCCCAAAGTGATTCTAGGGCCTGTAACTATGGCTTTTTTGTATACTATCCCTTATTTAAATCTTGAAAATGCTCTTTTCAATTTCTGTGTGCCACAACAAGTGTCAACCCCTCAGACAAAAGATGACAGCTTACATGTGTACAAATCGGGAAAAATCCCCACATAAACCATAAAGGCAACAAAGTGAAAAAGTGGAAAAATGGCAGCGAAAACTTTTGCAATTTGAAAGATTTGCAGCTGGCCGCCTCAGTCGCCGCCATCTCACAGCCATTAACGCAATCGAATGCCGGCGTTCTTGGCTCCAATTCGGATTGGGATTCGCCTTTCTCTTTATGGTAAATGCCCGCAAAATGTTTGCAATGCTCAAATGGCGAAATGGTGAAATGGCAACCAAATCAGCGGATCCCATGCCCAGGCCCATTCCTTTCGAAGAATTGCAATTGTGACAATGCTGACAATCTGCAGGCGACAGCCAGGACCAAAAGGAGCTCCAAACGGAAGTCAAAGTGAAAAGGGAAGCCACTGGAGATGAGGGGAAACAGACGGCAATGCCAGTTCCGTCTACATCTCTAACATCTCTTTGATACATTCAGAAAAAAAAAAAAATCTATTCGAAATAATGGTGTTTTTTTAGTGGGAGATACAAAGTATCTTTTTTTTGCATCTGACTTTAATCTAATTTTTGTATCTTAAAATTTATAGAATTTCCTAAATTCGTTCTGTGCATTTCCTTCTCAGATTCGTCCACGTCTGGCGACGTCAAGAAAACGGCGACACTTACAATCAGAATGAAATTTACGCGATTTTCATTGCGGCAAATGGTTCGCTTTTTTCGGTATTAACATTTCTGGCCAAGATTGGGTGGCAGTGGAGAGGGGAGTGGTCTGTGGAGAGGGGGAGGACATGGTGTGGGTGACAACGGCATGGGCAGGGGAGCTGCGTAGCCCAGCTGAGTTTGTGCCAATTTTCATAATTCCTTCCTTTTTGAAATGGGCATATTGGGATTAATGGATAAGAATACTTTGCTTTAGATTAATATATATATTTAAAGTTAGTCCAAGGTCTGCAGAACATTAATATAGTATTGGATATTATTTCGATCTTAGCTCCGCAGGGACTTTGATTTCTCCTTCTTAGATCCAATGCCCAGCAACTTAAACCTGGAATGCTTTTGAAATTGTAAAAGATTCTTTAGCTTATCATTCTTTTAAGATCATTGCCTTTAAATCCCCCGTGACCATTAGTCTGAGCGCTATCCCTGAAGAGTGTAAAGCGAGTTCGTTGTTTCCCCAAAGCAATATGACTTTGCGCGCAGTTTGGTGCCTTGGCTCCATCCCATAACCAGGATAACAACAAACAGGCAAACAGCTCGCGGCTGCCACGAGCCAAAAGTGGCATCAGCTGCGGCAGTTGGCGCGGATATATCTTGCCACTCCCTCCCCTCTCCCCGCATCGCCTCTATCCCACTCATACTCGCCAGGACATTTATCCCGTGCTGACTGACTCTAGCCGAGGATAATGCAATAAGCGTTGCCAACAAGCACCCAACGTCTTCGTCCTTTAACTTTGAGCCTCACAGCGAACTGCGTTTCGTGGGTGGCTGGGATGCTCGCCACGGGGAGAGGAGGCGGGGCAGGATATCCAGGAATATCCAGGGGGTTGCACATGTGTGCCAGACAGGTTATGCGCTATAAAAAATTTAAGAAATTGCTACCAGAGCCAGCGCCAAAAACGACAATACTTACGAGCATTTCACAAATCAAAATACTTTCAAGGGTCACCCCTCCTCCCCATATCCTTTGTTGTCTGCCACGAGTTGTTATTGTTATTGTTCTTAATGTTAGCTTTCTTGTTTGCGAGTCCTTTTCTTCCTCATTTTTTTGTTAGTTTCAAGCAGCTGATGCCCAAAGGAGCTATCCGAAAAACAATGTGCTAAATAAATAAATTTGGCCACGATTGCAACATCAAAACAAGGTGGAAAAACTAGCAATATGGCTTTGAAAATTGTTACTTTTCATGACGTGGTAGGTGAAGTTTTCCGCTTTTTAAGATGTCATAAAAATAATCATAGGAAACAATAGTTATTAGGGAAAGAAAAAGTGTGTTTTTCGATTGTAATTAAGAGTTTTTCTAGATAATTTTCTTTATTTCCTTGTGGAGCCTAGACTCGGCCATATCTCAGGTTTAATGGCTAGACTATACAAGGTCCTCGCCAGGGTTTATGCGGCAGTTTGCGTGTGCAGGAGAACACGAGCAGTTGCTAATATCCTTGGAGAGTGGCATGCAAAAGGACAAGCAACAAAAGCGAGCACAAATTGCGTCATGTTTTGCAATTCCCACGCATTCTGTGAAGCTCCCCACTTTACTCCATTTCCCGTCCCAAAAGCCGCCCAGCAATCTTTCCCCTGGTTCCCACGCACTCGCTTGGGTTAAAGGTCGCCGGAGTGTGTCTCCACCCACTTGATGTCGCTGCTCCAGCTGTCCTCGCCTGGATGTTATTTAGCCGACAGTTAGTGTTATCCCCTTGGGGGGATCGGACTCCTTTTTTATGTCAACTGTTGATTGCAGCCGTCGCTGAACCAAAACCCAAACAAACCTGAACTACGAGCCCCCAGTCGGGGGTCCGGACAACTGCAACAATAATCGGAATTAATTCAATTTTGGTTGCAGGCTTTAAAGGTAGCCACTTAATTAAATGGCACCACGCATGCTCATGAATATATGCCGTCGTATCCTGTGGCCAGGACACTGATTTTTATGCATTGGGCCAAATTTCAGTTTAAATCAAATTACATTCAACAAAATGCGCATAAAGCGAATGAATAACCGCAAAATATTGGAGCACTTAAAATGGCCAAGTGATTGAATTGTGTGATACATTTCAAAAGACGACAACGTGACACGAATTACATTTTTGTAAACTGTTTTTATATATTTTTAAAATATTTTAACTATAAATAATAAATTACAGCTCAACCTAACATTTTGTAAAAATAAAACCATAGAAATATCACCAACTCATCACTAATTGTCACTTTATTTTTCCAACAAAATACAAAACAGTGACAGTTTCCAATGGGGAGTAACCACAGTATATATTAAATACTCCAACCTCCTGTGTAAATCAAATTTATAATTTAATGATGTTATTAAATTTAAAATTGAAGAGCCTATGCTAGCCGGACCCTCCTGACAACTACCACAAAATACGCCTTTGTTTTCGCTGCACTTATGTCCTGTAATAACCATCCGGCTAAGGATAAAGGCCGTTGGCCAGCTGGAGGCTTTTGGCTGCCTTTGATCAAATTATCCCTGCAACACCACCACCCTCGGGTATTGCACCTGTTTTTAAGCTCAGATGTCCGGCATATGTGTACATATTTTAAATTTAATTACTACACGCTGCCTGCAACAAACAGTGGCAACAGCAGTGGCGGCAAATCCAAGCAGAGGCCATCCATCTATCCAAATGGGGCAGACGGAATCCTTTCATGGGGAAATACGCTATAAATTCTCATTCACAAATAGTTGGCTGGCCATTCAAAATCTGCGCTAGCCGCAAATATATAAAAACGTCAAGGGGGTGGATTTTATTTTAATAAATACTACAAATCAAAATATTATTTATTATTGTTGCTAAAACGTTTAAGCCTAAAAACATATATCTTAAAAAACTTCCTTGAATTACTTAGTGAAACTTTTCTACCCACCCTCTATGGAACATATATCACCTGAATATATGTACCTGTCTCTCCTTCATGTCCTTTCATTCAGACAGACTCTTTAGCGCTGGTCCTGTGGCCATTTTTGCACATTTAACTCAATTTGTGGTTTACATTTAATTAATTTAATAATATATGCTGGAATGCGTTTTCCCATCTTCTGGGAAGCAAAGGGAAAAACCACAAAAATCTCGCCGTTTGTCAACAATTTTCCTGGCCAGGTTATATCCCAGATTCAGGTTAAGAGCCCAAGGAAGACCCGAATATTCCGTATTGTCTGTCCATTTAACGTGGCTGAGACCAAAGCGCTCCACAGATGGCGATAGCGTGCACTCGAGGAAGCCATCTCAATAGATGGCGCGCAAACAGAATCCACATGATGGAAAAAAGCTCTTCATTGATAAAAAGGTTTCATTCTGAGTGGATTTCATTTACCGCCATAAAAAATGTTTATTTTTTAACTGAGCATACATAAAAATATAAAAAAAATACTTTAAATAATGTGAGTTGATTTTTAGTGTTCTTAAGTAGGAGGTAGAAACAGTCGGTTAGTAATTGCAAATGTCATCAAAAGAATCTTTTAAGTTTCGCGGTCAAAGCCAAGAAAAAGATTAAGGTGGGCTTAGGCCAATTTGTATGGTCATTAACCTTGAATAAGCTAGTTAGCCAGTTGTTTGTTTTAAATAAAAATTTTAAAAATAATGGCAACAAAAATTCAGTTATAAATGAAATTTTAAGGTTTGTAAGGTTAATGAGATTTATTACAATTAAGAATATGAGTAAAAATAAACTTATTTAATAAGCACTTAACCCTAAATAATTGAGAAAAAATAATCTATAAATGAAATTTCTCTCAGAATCTGTCAACAATAATATTGTGGCCAATTCTTAGGACATTGAACTAATTTCATAAACG
Source organism: Drosophila monieri (assembly GCA_035047585.1). Classification (NCBI taxonomy): domain Eukaryota; kingdom Metazoa; phylum Arthropoda; class Insecta; order Diptera; family Drosophilidae; genus Drosophila; species Drosophila monieri. The sequence continues at coordinate 4,922,404 of JAWNPJ010000079.1, read as the reverse complement.
GTATCTATAAATGCAATGTAAATATTAGCGGAAGCCCTTTTATCGATGGCAAATTATCGCGATGTGCATTCATGAATTATGTAAATAAAGCAATTATAGTCTCCCTGCACTTATAGAGTTTTCATTTATTTGTGTCTAGTGAGTGTAACGAGACCTATGGCAGACTTATCGGGGGCTAGGTGCCCCCTCCGCCCATTTCAACTTTCATCCAGATCGTTTGGGTTTCACTTTGTTTACATTGGCAACTAGCGTCGGCGCAGAGCGCAAAAGCTTTAAATTAAAAACAAAGCTCTGCCAGCACGCTTATAAAAGATACAATGCATCTGCAGTCGAACCTCAGTTCTAGGCAGAAGTAGAACAGATTAAGTTTAGTTCAGAGCACCCATCGGTCAAGAATCATAATGAATCATCGCTCGGGGCTCAAGTGAGTAAACACTTTTGTAGCTCATTAAGTTGTATGCAAATTACTCAATTTTCGTTGCAGTTCGCACTTGTGGCTACTAATTTTGGTGGCGTTTAATGGACTCTGGCTGGGAGAGGCTCAGGTGCCATTTCCCGGCAAGTGCCCGGATGTAAAAGTAGTGGACACCTTCGACTTGGAAGCGGTAAGATGGGGCTAACAATTATTAAGTGATAGTATAGCATACCAATATCAACAAATTAATTATTAAACTATTTTTCAATAGCCAGATAGTACCAGGAATCCAATTTAAAAACTTTGTAAACAAAGATAAGATTGATTGTAAAATGTTACCCAACTTTCACGCGTGCAAAAACTCACTTCTAACAACTAAAACTATTTTAATGAAAAATATTATGATATAATTCCAGTACTTGGGCGTCTGGTACGAATACTCCAAGTATCCCTTCGCCTTTGAGATCGGCAAGAAGTGCATTTATGCCAATTATGGAATCATTGACAACAGCACAGTCTCTGTGGTAAATGGAGCCATCAACCGATTGTTAGTATTTATTCAAATATTAAAAAAATATATTTTATAAACTCTAATCATTACAATGCAGCACTGGAAGCGCCTCAAACGTAACTGGAACAGCCAAGGTCATTGGCCCTGGTCAACTGGCAGTGGCATTCTCACCATATCGTAGGTTCTCGAAAAACGTATTTGGATAATTATTATTAAATTTTGCCACCCGTTTTAGAGCAATCAACAAGGGCAAACTACTTGGTCTTGGGCACCGACTATGAATCATACTCAGTTGTCTACAGCTGCTCTAGTGTGACAACCTTGGCCAACTTCAGTAAGTAAACTAGGAAGCCGGCAAAACCAATTTAAAATGCACCCAGCGTAATGACTTGTCATCCATTTGAGACACAATTTATGCAAGTCTCCATAATAGCGTTATTTTTCCCATTTCAGAAGTCGTTTGGATCTTGACTCGCCAGCGTCAACCGTCCGCCGAGACAATAGAAGCCGCCAAAAAGATCCTCGACGACAACTCGATATCGCAGACCTTCCTTATCGATACGATTCAGACCAAGTGCCCCCAGTTGGATGGCAACAGCACGGAACTGATCGGAGACGATACGGATGTGGATGACTTCGTCACCACTGTGGTGCCAAATGCCATCGAGAAGGCATGAGAATGGCTGCGACGCTTCTACGAGCGTCTCTTCGATATTTTTATGAACTTTCTGAGTTACTAAACTTATTGTTAACGAAATGTACATAATGGTTGTTAATATCTAATTGTTAGAAGCAATAAAAGTCAAAAGATGGCTGCGTTCATTCACATATGATATAAAAAGTGTTAAGAGAAACGATGTTCTTTAAAGGGCTTTGCAATGCTTTCAAAAAACTCTCTGTTTGTACGCTAATTATAATTAAAAGCCAGAATTTTATGGGTACAGGCATTTATAATTCCATTAACAGACCCCAACTTCTATTTCTCACAGTAAGAATATTTATTCCCATATTCGATTTTGCAGAATGATAAAGTGGAGAATATTCACGTTAGCATTTTCAACCAATAAATAATACTCTTAATATTCTATTTAATTTTTCATAGAACTTTTATATGGATACCACTTTGTGCCGCATTCAAGGCGCAACATGGACCCTGTCCCAATATCACGGCCGTAGGGAACTTGGATATGAGTCGCTTGGAGGGAATCTGGTACACCCACTCTATATATACCCCAGTCACTAGGAAAGTGCCCCGATGCCAGTCAAGTAAATTCATCAACTACGATGGGGATTTCTACAAAATCCAAGCCCGTGAACTGAGCAGCCAGTAAGTTATACAAAATATAATGATTTTCTAAAAAGTGTTTAAACACCAAGTCCCACAGAACTGATACAGTAAAGGTGAGAGAAGCACGAATTTCAAAAATAGTTTCGTCCGAGGGAAGGTATATTTAAGAAACTCATAATAAAGGTAATTCTTAATTAATTGTTGTATTTCATTAATTACAAAACACTTGGTTTAAAGCTTTACCGGAAGGAGCACAGATCTATGTCCTGGATACAGACTATGACAATTTTGTCATTCGATACATGTGCTTTGATTCCTCTTATGTTTACAGTTTTCGTATGTATTTGAATTAAAATGCTAAACTTCGATTTATATAAAAATTTTATTCCAGATTGGGCTGTTATTCAGTTCAGAAAACGTTTACCCAGCTCCGGTATCATCTACGTGGCCCAAGAACTGGCCAAGCGATCCGGAATTACTATTTCCGATATGAGCAAAGTTCCTCAAGAGTCCTGCCCACGAGATAGTTAGTTTTGATCTAAAAACTAAATCTGTTTTTGCAACAAAGAAAAAGAATAAAGAAAAAATCTTGAATTTCATGGAACAATTAGGGTTGGAGACTTTTGAGATCAATCTTTAAACATGTGACACCCCTGAGAGTAGTATTTGAAATATCACGTAGTCGTATTATGTTAGTTTCGTTTAAAATATCCATTATTTGCTCAACCTTGGGTTTGCCTTTTGCTTGCAAAACAAATGTTGGCCAACGGGAGCTGGCATAAATCACAAAACCGCACTTGGAACGGATGCGCATAGATAAACTTCACCCCCTAAACCATCCGACCGCCCAACCACCCTATCGCCCGACTACTCGGCTCCTTTTCATCTCATTCCCTGGACAGAAATAAAGGAAAAAGGACAATTGTAAAATTAAACAGCGAAAAGGCAGCACGGAGTATCCTTCCAAACAGAAAACTCGGAGCGTCCATTGGGGAAATTTTATGGTACAACGATTTTTAGAAGCTGTACAAATATATATATGTCTATATTTTATTTGCCGACTTTTCTATTTTTGTTTTCCACCCGCGGCTGTTCGAGTCGGGTGTGCAACGTTTTGTTGCAAGGGTCGAAAGGATCCACCCGCCTCCAGCCTCACCTCTTTTTCGCCATCCCTCCTCCCGAAAATCCAGCTAGAGACCCCGACGTCCACGACGACTACTCGCTATGCATACAAAATTTGTTTTGTAAACAAAGTAATGCCATTACAAACAAATTGGACTTTGTGCCCATGTTTTATTTCCAGCCACCCACGATGCCGGCCCCTTGCCACATTGTTGCACTGGTGACCCGTTGGGAAATCGCCCAAGAGAACGTCGTGATGATTGAAGGAATATGTGACTGACATTTAAGCCTCCCATGCACATAGATGGATAACATTTATTGAGTGCCAAGGATGACTTTGCTTTGCAGTTTTTGTGGCCTGCCCGCCAGCTATTGGATTACTCTCCGCCGGCAGATTATATCGTCTACTTTTTATTCAATTTGGATGTCTCTATGGGTAGCCTGAAGTTAGGGGTGTTTGGGGAATTCTTTTAAAGTTTGTTTATCAATTTTAGTAATCTTATTATAATGAAACTATAAACTATATATGTGTTCTATCCTTGTACCTGAAAGAAAGCCTTTGGAAATAGACTTCCCCCCATCATACCCTACCAACTCATTCAATCGCATTTAATTTCTTCGTGATTGAATGGGAAAAGCTAAATCAGCTAAAGCAATTTGCTGTCAGCATCAGCAAGGTACTGGCGATAAAAGTCGCCCAATTTCAGAACCTCCCACCACTGCCAGTCCTGACAGTCCTGCCAGAGCCCCTGCCAGAGCAGTGAGTTTCCCGCACTCCCGGCAGTCAATAAAATGCCTTTTAATTAATCGGACGAACAGTGTCCGGACGCTGTGCGTCAGCTGTTGCGGCGAATCGAATGGGAAACAGGACTCGAGCACAGGACATTCGAATGCAGCGACGAATTGTGCGCATAAATTATGCATCCAACCATTTGGGATCCCCCTGCATTTATGGTTTTTCTTCTGTTTTTTTTTTTGGTTGTGATGTTCTCACTCCGTTGGCCAGCGACAATATGTTGTAAACGTTTAATTTGAACGCGCCTCTAATCGCTGTCCTGGCAACGTTCGCCTCCACCTGCCCCGAAATCTGGTTGCTGTAATTGCGTTCATTGAATTGTTAACCGGTCTGGTTGCCAGAATTTTAGTACCATCCCCGGAAAACCGCAAACTTGCAGCGACGGCGGCCAAAAGCCGTTGTTATCCTTGTGGTCCTTGTGGCTGAGTGCGGCCAATGTGTGTGTCTCTCTGTGCTGATGTCCTGGTGTGTGTTGGTGTGTCCCCTTGAGCTGATTTCCACCGACGTGGACAGCGATTTGGTTGAGTCCGCCTCCTGTACTCCAGTATTCCGGTATCCCGGTCAATGCGCATCAAACTTTTTGGCTCTCCCTTTCGGCCATCTGCATTTGGCATTTATTGGTATTGTTCCAATTAAAGTTGGACTTGGTCATAAAATATGCAAGCTCAGCGAACCATTCAACCAACTTCTGTTTCTGGTTCGATTTTGGCGGCCACAGGACATTAATGCGTTGCGGTCAATGGCTTTGACTGCAGCAACTGAGGCGACGTTGCCAATAAAAGGTAATAAAAGTGCTCCACTTGGGGGGATAGACGATGGGTGGTACTTTAGTAGCCATTCGATTGATGCGTCCATTGAATTTGGTTTTTTGTCGGAACTTTATTAGAGAAACAAAGTTGCAATATACCTTCACGAAAGTACCTCGAAGTCAAATAAGAATTTTTGAACTGATAAGAGTAATCCTATTAAGACGAAAATGTAATCTGACGTTCATCTTTGTAAAGAATTTCCCTTGTATCACAAATATTGTCTTCAACTTCTTGGCAAGATTATAAAAAATAAAAGTTTTTGCTTAACCCGCTCCGTGCCACCTTGTTTCGCTTGCCTGTCAAATTCCACCCGGATCAAGCATCGCGATGCATTCACCTTTGACCCACCACCCTAACCATCTGGCAAGCCAACTTTGGCTCCTCGCCCCCAAAGTCTCGTGGCACGTATTGGCCAAAGTCAAAGTTTTGGCAACGCGTCTCCTGCGGCCTGGCTGGCAACTGCTTAATCAATTACGCAACTTTGTAACAACAGGCGGTGGAGATGTGAAAAGCGGTGGTGCCCGGATGGGAGCGTGCACCGCATGCATTAGACTTAGTCAAATATAGAAAAGTGTCACCATCCCCCCTCGATGTCAGCCAAGCACGAAGCCACGGAACTCTGAATTAGCTGCAACTTTTGGGCTAAAAGGATTTTCAAAGAACTACAAAAAATGAAATCGAGGTAACTTTTCCTTAACATTCTCCAACATTAGGACAAAAACACATATTTCTTGGCTAATTTTTGAATTCCATCCAAATTATCATCAAAATTATGCATGTTTAATGGCCAGCACCATCAAGGACCTTAAGAATGGCTGCTAACCGGTGCTACTGCCCAGTCACCCATGTCATCTTTGACTGCGACGGAACCTTGCTGGGTATTTTGAAATAGTTACCAAAAATCAGCCTCTCTTATGTATTTAATATTTAATTTTTTTAAGACACTGAAGCGTTGTATCTTAAAGTCGTGGGCGACACCCTGGCTCCGTACGGATTTAGTTACACTCCGGAGGACCAAGCTCGTTACATGGGAAAACCTTCTGGGGTTCTGGCCGAAGGTGTTGTGAAAGACTATAAGCTGCCCATTTCGGCCGAGGAGTACCTCGAAATATTCAACGTAAAAGACCAAGAATACATGAAAAATGTTTCGCTCATGCCCGGAGTACGGGACTTGGTTCTTCACTTCCACTCCTTTCGAGTACCCCTTGCCATTGCCACCAGTTCCTCCAAGGAGATATTTGATGTAAAGTTCGAACAGCACAAGGATATAAGAATGGCCTTCCATCACATAGTGTGCGGCAATGATCCGGACTTGTGTCCGGGCAGGGGAAAGCCAGCACCCGATATCTACCTTCTGGCCGCCTCTCGGTTCACGCCCCCGGCAGATCCCAAGCGGTGCCTGGTGTTCGAGGATTCGCCAAGTGGCTTAAAAGCCGCACGATCAGCCGGCATGCAGGCTGTGTTTATACCCGAGAGTGCTGCCACCAGGACTAAGGGAGAGGACCCAACGATGGTGCTGGGTTCGCTGGTTGAGTTCGAGCCCGAGCTTTTTGGACTGCCTGCCTACGACAGCACTTCTTTTTTTCAATTTGGCTAACTGAAATGATCATTTTCGACCATTTTAAAAAATATTTGTAAAAACCTTTGTATAAAAATCATTTCATAAATAAATCATAACAAATACCAACCATTTGCAAGTCCCTTTATGGTCAAAAGTAAAATGGTATATGGACCTAAGTACCTCTAACCTTCATCAAAGTAACATTTCCTTAGCCTTCCCCTAATAGAATTTTCGAAAATACAAATTTTATTTTTTCTTTTTTCGAATCCATCGAAATTATAATGAAAATTATGAAGTTGTTCTGGTAAAGGTCTATAGGTGTTATAGGAATGGCTTCTAGTCAGTGCTGCTGCCCAGTCACCCATGTCATCTTTGACTGCGATGGAACCTTAATGAGTATTTCATGGAAATAGCCAGAAGTAGAATCGAAATGTCACCCTTTATTTTCTTTAGACACCGAAAGCATTTATATGAAGATTATGAACGAGACCTTGGCTCCTTTCGGAAAAACCTACACTTACGAGCATCAGGCACGTTACTTGGGAAAATCGTCTCCTGCAGTTGCCAGGGAAATTGTCGAGGATTTCCGTCTTCCAATAACGACAGAGGAGTACTATAAGTCATACAGGAAAGCAAACAAAAAGTACATGAATGATGTGCAGCTTCTGCCTGGTGTTAAGGATGTCATCCTCCACTTGCACGAGTTCCGAATACCCTTCGCCATTGCCACCAGCTCGTCCAGCGAAATGATCGCTCTGAAGTTTCAATCCCACACGGACATCAAAAATGCCTTCCACCACATGGTGTGTGGCAATGATCCGGAGCTGGGGCCGGGAAGGGGAAAGCCGGAACCGGATATCTACCTACTGGCGGCCTCCCGCTTCCGCCCTCCTGCAGATCCAAGCAAGTGTCTGGTTTTCGAGGACTCGCCAGTAGGCTTAAAGTCAGGAAAAGCAGCCGGCATGCAGGTTGTGTTCATACCAGAAAGTGAAAACTCCCGGGAAATGGGAGAAGACGCCACGATAGTGCTGGGATCCATGGCAGAGTTTCAGCCCGAACTTTTTGGCCTGCCTGCTTTTCCCAACTGTTCCAAATTTGAATTCGGCTGACTATTTAAGGCTTCCGGTTCCAGCTTTCATGGTCCAAATTGCAATTGCAGATTTATTAAAAAAAATACATAATAATTATAAGAAATACAGGTGCATTAGATCGATTAATTGCTTAATCCGAGGCGCAATGTTTGGATCCAACATATATACATAAGAAGCCCTTCAATGAGCTGCCTTCTAGCTTCCGAATTCATCGAAGTAACTTTTCGTAAGCCTTCACCAACTAAGATATAGAAATTCAAAACAATTTATTTTGAAATGCATCTAAATTATAGTTAAACTTGTATTTTTTTGGTAAAGGCCAATAACGATCGTGGAATGGCGTCCTGTCGATGTTACTGCCCAGTCACCCATGTTATCTTCGACTGCGATGGGACCTTATTAGGTATTTTAAAATAATTACTGTCAGTAGCGGCCAAAATCTTAAGTTGTTACGTTACCTTTGTATTCAGACACCGAACATCTATATGTAAAGATCATAAAAGAGACCCTAGCTCCCTTTGGAATTAATTACACTCAGGAGGATCAGGCCCGATACTTGGGAAGAACTGCTCGTGTGCTCGCCGAAACCCACATCAAAGAATTTAATCTTCCAATCACGGCGGAGCAGTACCTTACGTCTTTCAAAAAAGCAGACTACAAGTATATGAAGGATGTGAAGCTCCTGCCTGGGGTTAAGGACTTGATCCTCCACCTGCACGAGTTCCGAATACCCTTCGCCATTGCCACCAGTTCGAACAGCGAAATAATCGACGTGAAGTTTCAGTCCCACACGGACATTAAAAGTGCCTTCCATCACATAGTGTGTGGCAATGATCCGGAGCTGGGCCCGGGCAGGGAAAAGCCGAAACCGGATATCTACCTACTGGCGGCCTCCCGCTTCCATCCTCCTGCTGATCCCAGCAAGTGTCTGGCTTTCGAGGACTCGGCAACTGGATTAAAAGCCGCCAGAGCGGCCGGCATGCAGGTGGTGTTCATACCCGAGAATGAACTCTCCCGGGCAAGGGGAGAGGATCCAACGATGGTGCTGGGATCCATGGCAGAATTTCAGCCTGAACTTTTTGGTCTGCCTGCTTTTCCCAACTGTTCCAAATTTGAGTTCGGCTGACTAGTATTCTAGGCTTACGCTTTCCAAACAGAAGTTAAAAAAATATATGAATAAAATCCTCTGTCCAAACTCTCAGATATGTCCGACGGCGAACATGAGGACAGTCCCGGTTCGAGACACTGCTTCTTTCAGCCCGTGACCCATTGCATTTTCGAATTGGACGGCCTGCTCATCGACAGCGAACGGCTGAGAACCGAGTCAGTGCAGAAGATCCTTGAACCTTACGGGCACACCTATAGCTTCGACATAAAGCTGCGATGCATGGGTAAGCCGGAATCGGATCTGGCCGACGTGGTGGTAAGCAGTTTCAACCTGCCCATCGGACGGACGGAGTTTGAATATCAACACGAACTCCAATGTCGTGGCAACCTGGGCAAAATAAATTTAATGCCGGGTGTGGAGATGCTGCTGAGGCATCTTCATGCGTCCAGTGTCCCGATGGCCATCGGAAGTAACAGCTCGAGGGACTCATTTCGCATCAAAACCCGCCGCCATTCCAGGCTCTTCGACGCCGTTTTCCACCACGTGGTGTTGAGCGGTTCCGACGGCGAAGTGAAGCAGGCCAAACCAGCTCCGGATGTTTTCCTCGCAGCCGCTTCAAGATTCAAGGATCCTCCGGAGCCGGCGAAGTGTCTCGTTTTCGAGTCCTCGCTGCCGGGAATGGAGGCTGCCCTTGCCGCTGGAATGCAAGTGGTCCTGGTCCCGGACCCCTTGGTCTCCGTTCGAATGAGTGCTGCGGCCACTTTAAGGCTGCGCTCGTTGAAGGACTTTAAGCCACAGTATTTCGGATTTCCAGCACTATAGGCTTCTTTAAATATTTGAATAAATTTTAAGTATGTTTCCAGATTAGTTTTATGTTTACTTATCAGAAGCGTAATCCTCGCGTTCAAGGCGTATACGTTATATGAGGTGAAAGATCACGTATCCGCCACGTATCGCCGTCCTTTATTAGATTTCCATCGGACCAGCGTTCTTTAGCAATTTTTGAAATTAATGTATAAAAATATATATTAAATGATGATTCAATTCAACTTGAATTTTATTTGGATCACCTTCCAAACTATTTCGGGGAAAAGCCTCAAAAGTCATTGTTAGATCTAAATTCGGAGAATGCTAAACGAAAATTATACAAAATTTGGATACATCTTCCAGCCGTAGAATCCATTTCGTTTTGACGTAAAATGTGCAGCCCATCGTGTAAGTCATGCAAAGCCCCTCCCAAGTGTACTCGATGTCCGCCCATGTGCTGTAGTCCCGGCATTAGCTACTGTATCTTCGACCTGGAGAGCGCTGTTTTCGGTAAGACCACGACCCATCCGGAGCACTTTTTATGTAAAATCACTCAACAGATACCCGCCACGTGTACCAGAAGGCCCTCATAGATCTGGCTACCAGCTACAACAGGACAATACCAGAACTACTACTGATACAAATCGGACCCATGGAGACGGCAGAGATGGCGGAGCTGATCTGCCGGAAGTTGAACATGCCGGTCAGTTGGGAGACCTTCCGATACCAGCTAAACGAACTCACCTCGGCGATGATCGCCAATCCGCCGCTGATGCCGGGAGTGGAGCGGCTGGTGCGACACTTGTGCAAGTGCTGCATGGGCCTGGGCCTGATCACCTCCTGCTCGGAGAGTATGTACTGCAGCAAGATCAAGGACCGGGAGGAGTTCTTCGAGCACTTCTCCACGGTACTCTTTGGGGATGATGCCGAGCTAAGGGCCTCAAAGCCGCAGCCGGACGTGTATCAGATAGCCATGTCACGGCTGGGCGAGGCGGGATCGGACTGCACCCTGGTCTTCGAGGGCACCCCTCAGGGCGTCCAGGCGGCTACCGATGCCCGTCTGCCGGTCGTCATGCTGGCGGAGAGCACTCTTCCCTGTTGTTGGTCTGAGCTGGCGACGTTGCGCCTGGAGACCCTGGAAGAGTTCGATCCGGAGGAGTTCAACATGCCGCCGTACAGCTGCACGGAACCGCCGCCCAAGAAGGTGAAGCGCAGCAGCCGTCGCAGCTCCCAGACCTCCACCAGCCGTCGCAACTCGGAAGCGATGAGGGCGGCCGCCGAAGCCGCAGCTGCCGAGGAGGGCGGCGAGGAGGAACAGGAAGAAGCTGAATAGTGATTTTATGATAGAACAAGTTGGTGGATTTTACCATGTTGGATCTGGAAGTTGATTTTGAGACTAGTGATTTTTAAAGGATTAATAAATCTTTGTATTAAAATTGTATTAAAATCACGGCAATTCCATTCCAATTCAAACCTATTTCACAACTCAACAGATTTGCGGTCGAATATTGCCACAATCCATGCTAGAATCTAGGCAATCTGCCTAAAAGCTTTTGCAACCAGCACTAGGATAAAGCTATTCTCCCCACACCTTTCAAACAGACTTATGCAAGAACTTTATTATTTTATTTCGCAAAAAAAAAGAATCTGTTGCATTGAAAATCATTCAATGAAAACCAGGCACAATCGTTTGACCCCAGAATTGATTCCAAAAACTTTGAACCGATAAGCCGGTTTAGAAAAGAGCATTGTTGCTTTATCTGCTGAATAATAAATATGGTTTAATTGAAAGCGTTTTCGTGATGACAAGGAAATTTAATCCTATCAACGAGTAAATAAATTCGCCAGCATTCAATGACACAAACAACAAAAAAATGAAATGCCGAATGCAAATGCCAATGGAGATTAAAAAGCATTATAAATAATGCCAATTGTTCTGTCCATTGTTCGTTGTTCATTGGCATTTGGCTAGCTCATCAAGTGCTTTCAATTAAAGATGATTAAGCGTTTTCCATTCTATGGCCCAGGATGAGGACACTGCAAGACAATAAATCCCAGTTACGTTCAACATTTTCTTGCCGTCATCGTCTCCGACTCTCTGCCAAAAGCCAATTGTTTGACAATTTAATTATTCAACACATTACGCATACGTGGTGTATGCCCGTCTGTCTGACTCCGAGACTGTGTGAGAGTGCGTGTGTGGCTCGACAAGGATGGAGATGCAATATGTTTGCCCAGATGCAGATGCCAACTTGCAACTTTCATCCAACTTCGGGGCAACTTATAATTACTTAATGTTAACTACGGAAAATGTGTCTTCAACCCCAGGACTCGGTTTAAGCTCAATTTTCTTTGGAAAAGATTAATTAAATAAGCGCTTCAATTCTTTCAACTCACTTTAAGGCATCTTATCCCTTTTTTTGTTAAATAAAGGAATTCAAAAACTAATTAATTCTGTCATATGCCCCAAGGACACTAAAAATGCAAAGAATGTAGGACATTTTAGCAGAAAGCAGATCTTAAAATTAATGTTGACACAAATTTAAAAAATACCTAGTTTAACTATACCCTCGTTTTACTTAATTATTTTAGCCCCCATGCTTGGCTTTACTAACTTAGTATTTTGGAACTTCAAAGGAAGCAATTACAATCACAGGGATTAACATGTGTCGTCGAATCCTGAAAGGCTTTTTCTAGTCTCCTGCAGCAGTTCACAGGATTAAGGCTAAAATGCAAGGACATTGGCGACACTCCAGCAAGAGTCGTTCGGTGGTTGGCGTTGCCAGTCGGTGGTTTGGTTAAGTGTGGGTGTGCATTCAGAGCATGCTTTGTGCGAGCCTTGTTATAAAGCATTAATCAAGCATACCTGCTGGGCAGCCACGCCCGCCTCCCCCCGCTGCCACTGCCGCTGCGGCTTTTGCCTTTGCTTGTTTGCGGTGGCGACAACGACGGACCACCTAACCACCCACCCGCCAGTACAGTGGCTCAGCCACCACCCATCCACCGCCATTCAAAAGGGCACTAAATTGCCGCTCATTATGATGGGCTGGCAAAACACGTATGTTCTAGTGGTGACACCTCGAAGGTCGTGATTCGCAGAGTTAATTCCGAAAATGTAAGACTTTGATCTCATTTTGTATTAAACATTTTAATCACACTGTAATCTGACACAAGGAAAAAATTTCAAAGTATTAGTAATTTGCGGAAGCCTACCGGAAACAGATCCGATGGACGTCACTCGCTGCGTGGGGAATGAATTTATTTTTTGGAATGGTTGCGAAGCTCTTTTGGTTTTTAATAACAGTCCCTTTTATATTTCGACTGGATAAAGTTAGAGCTAAAAACAAAAGTATATAACTATGCTATTTTTGTTTATATTTTAAAAGAACTCGAAGGTGGCAAATTGGGCTCTTTAATCATACTTCAAGTAATTGTGGTTATGGTACTAGCCGGCCAAGTTTGCGGAATTTTATATATATTTTATTTTATTTTTTGCGGTCAATTTTTTTTTACTTGTAAACGCTGGAAAACTCTTCAAATTGTTTAACAGTAAGAACAAATTTACCGATGATTTGTTGGTCATGATAATAAATGAAAAATATGATTACAAATCTACACAAAAGAATAAAGTTGGAAATAAAGCCGTCTTCAAAAAGATCAACCAATCGACTTATTCTTTGGAAAAATATACTCATTATTGTTTAAATTATTTAACTCTATTTTTTACCTTTCCGATCACAGTCACTTAAAATACTTGAAATAAACAAACAAATTCGAAATTTTTACAATGTGTGAAAGCTTACCGAAAATAGATCCCAGAAGAGTTACTTGGTTTGTGGCTGTTATTAATCTAGTTTATGGAACTATTTCAACAATATTTTTTATACTTTTTTTTGTTGTTTTTTTGGATAAATTGGGTGAGTCTCAAATACGAAATAAAAATAATGATTCTAATACAATCAAAACTAAAGAGTGGAATAAAAACCATGACGGAACCAATATCGCACACATATTTATTTTTATCTTATATCTTATAATTCAAGTGACTGGTATTTTATCCGGTGGTTTCTTGATATATGGATTGCTAACGGTAAAGTATAAAGTTGACGGCTTCCAGCAACAAATAAATACATTTTCTAAACTAAAAAAATTTCTATAACTTTCTATAACTATGAAAGTTTGAGGAAAAGTATACTTTATGTAATATTACTTTATTTTTTGAAAATATTCTACAGAGACTCCCTAGGATGCTTTTTACTGGCAGGGTTTTGGGATTCGTATTTTCATTCTCAAATTTCTACTCCCTTTACCTAAGTAAGTGTGAGTATTACCCTGTTTTTGCTTTAATAAGCTTTATCATTTTAGTTATTTACTCAATATTATCAAACTATATTCTAAGATATATCAAATTCCTCAATTCTAATGAATCAAATTAGTGTTATTTATTCGTGTTCTATTAAAAGATCTATAAAAACCAAGAGGACATTGTTAAAAGTGAGTTATTTATTGGAAGCTTATGCTTTTTTATAATATATTATTTTAAGGATATGAAAAGAATTACCGTAACATTGGCCATCACGTTACCATCTCTAGCTCACATTCCGATTGGTATACTTGTGTGTGTGTGGGGGCCTTTTGCGATTTTCCAGCTAAATGGCATACATTAATTAACGGTTTTGTGCGACAGACGACTCGGGTCCAGGTTCTGGTTCAGATTCGGATTCAGCATCAGGTCCAGACCCCGGGCTTCACATTCATTTTGACCCTCACGCTCTTGGCTCACGAAAAAGATTAATGGTGCGCTATTAATGTGTAATGACAAATGTTAGTGCTCCCCCTCCCCCTTCCACTCCGCCTTCTGTATGCCACGCCCTTTGGCCATCATGGCAAACGGCAGTGTGTTGTGAGATCTCACTTTGGCGCTAAATGGATTTACGTAGCTCGGCCATGGTGTCCATCCATTTGCCTGAAAATGATTGAAATAAATATTTAATTAAGGCGCCAGAGTGCAGCGGCAGTCGAAACAAAGAAAAACAGCAACTTTGCTCAAAATTTTCATAAAAAATTCAATGCCACGTTCCGACAACAGCCGACAACGATATGCAATAAAGTGCGGGCGGCAAAATGTGTCACCGTGTTATAAATAAAACCAAATGTTCTTCTTCCTTCAAAAGGATGGGTAGCAGGACGAAGAGATGCTCTTCAAATAATTAAACTTAAAAAGTCATTGTAAGCATAAAAAAAGCTATAATTTTGCACTTGGAATGAGATTTTGTTTGTTAAAGTTTTTAAGTATTTTTAGTATCCTTTCCCGACTTATGTAAATGGCAGTGTACTCCGCCATCCTAAAGGAACCACATCAACATCAGCGTCAAAGTGACAGGACCAGAAGCTGGCAACACACACGAAAAACTCTGTGACCAGATCGTTTCAAGGGCCAGATACATAGATATGGCCCAGAAGACGTAGATATCGGAGTGGGTGAGGGAGGCGACCTTCCCGGCTAACTGTTGTTGTGGCAAACAAGTAAATAAATGACAAACTAAAGCCAAATTAAGTAAATAAAATTGTTGCCGCTGTCAGGGGCACAAAGTGACGCCTGACACGGACATGGACACGAACACGAGCACAAACTTCCAGGCAGGACATGGGACATGGTAGCTGACAGGACACCGGTCCTGTATCTCAGTCTCAGGACTACAGGACTTCAGTTGAAGCGCCCTCTGTTGTCAGAGTCATGTGACAGTCCTGAAAATGTCAACAAGTTGAATGCAACAACATGGCCAACTGAAATGAGACGAGGCCCAAAGTGAGGTCAAAGATGAGGTAAAGGCCATAGGTGCGGGCCGACTTTAATGCTACATAGGCGGCAGTATACCAAAATTGAAAAAGGTTTGATAACCCCCGAGGATTTTTGGCCCAGCCTAGACGCGCCAAAGAGAGCCCTCGCGACGAGGACGAGGTCCTTCCTCGGTCGCATTGGGCAGACAAACGCTGACATGTGTCAAAACGAAAAGTGTACAATTTATCAAAGGCAACAATAACGAAAATAGATGCAAGACCAACCATTGAGCAGATCCGGAGTGGAGACAATGAACCAAAGAATAAAGGAACTTTTCGACTATTAAATACCCGCTACTAGGATACACAACTTTTTTCCTTGTACACTTTAAAAAAAAAGTACAATAAGCATTATAATTCTTTTTTTTTTTAAACAGTGTCTACTATCAGGTATTAAGAGGTAACCACAAAAAATATAAGACAGCCATCAAAGCGTGAAGCTTTGGAGGACAAGTAGAAACAAAGAGAGCTGCAGATGGACTCACAAATCCGTGTCCAAGCCAAGACAAGGGCTTAGAAGTGGTAAAAAGTGTCCGAAGGGGAGGGTCAGAGGGATGAGACGACAGTGTCGTTGAGGACAATGGAATTGGTCAGGCAGAGATATCAGCCAAACGGAAGAGAGCGAACCGACATGAGACAAGTCCTGGTTGATGATACGTAAGCCAAATGAAAAATCGACTCCCAAGTGGGCGACTTCTGCATGTGCTCTTGTGGGGACTCATAGTCCCATTCATCACACTCGGCCTGAAAAAAATCCGAAAAAATTTGAAGTGGCATGCAACTTCCGCCGAGGAGCAGTCCCAAATCTTCCTCCATTTCGTTCCTTCCGGCATCTCTTCCTTGTGATTATTTTGGCTTATGAGGACGCTGACCAGGCCTTCGCAGGTTGATTTGCCGCAAACTGTTCTGTTTTTAAGTTTATTGAGAGTTTATCTAAGCACCAACAATTTAAAAATATTTTGCCAATTGTAACACAAAATTAATATAAACATTTACAGAGTACATTTGGTGCGCTGCATGGGGGAACTTTTTCGTTCTAATTTTCGGTACAAATTCGTGACATTTATTTTTTGTTTAATGAGCATTTGCTTTGACTTTTTATACCGTGTGGTTTTTATTGTTTGTTTGCTATATGTTGGGTTTCCCGACAACCGCCCCTATCCAGGACCCCTTCCACCCCAGCCTTGTTTGTGTTTCATTAAGATTTTTTGTCATTGTCGAGAGTTCGCTCCTCTCGACTCGGTGCTGTGATAAAACTAATGTTGACTTTGTACTGACCCGTTTTTCTGGCATACCCTACATATATATTCATGTGCCTGAAGAGCAGCAAAAAATGGCAATAATTATAGCTGCTGAGGTCACAAAAAGTTTACATATCCATGTGCGTATGTTTCTGTGGTCGGTTTGGTTTGGTTTGGTTTCGTTTCGTTTGCTTTTCCTAGCCCTCTGTCCAAGGAAAATGCAATTACACTCGTATCTATTGCGTTCGCAATTGTTCCGCTGTCTGTGTGTGTTCAAGTTATGTTGTGCAATTTTATATTGAGGTCACTGCTGCTGACAGTAATTTATAAAAGTTTTGTTTATTTTTCAGCTCCCCCATGGTCTCCGCGCAAGAAAAAAAGGTCAAGAGTTTTGCTCATTTGTAGTCACTCGATGCTGACTGTGGAAGGCGAATGAGACTAAATTGGAATTATGTGGCAACAACAAAAA
The DNA here is from genome assembly GCA_035047585.1 of Drosophila monieri. Taxonomy (NCBI): domain Eukaryota; kingdom Metazoa; phylum Arthropoda; class Insecta; order Diptera; family Drosophilidae; genus Drosophila; species Drosophila monieri. Next base: position 4,905,345 of record JAWNPJ010000079.1, on the reverse strand, counting down.
GCTTTGAGTCTGCAGAAAATAAAAGCCAGAATTATAGACTCATATTAGATGTAAATCTCAGCGAAGATTTTGTGAATGGTTTAATTTTCTTTATGGCAACCAAGATAAGGGTATTAAATTATAAGAGCACAGCGTGTTTTTCGCTTGAAAAAGTTTTATATTTTTCTTAGATGATGGAATCATTCGGATAATAAATAATTTTGTGTATAATTTTTGAAAACTTAATAAAACTAAGGATCCTAATAAAACGAATTGGAAGTAAAAAATACTGGGAATTATTTTTAAGTCTAAATCGTAAGTTCAAAAACGTTTTCCAAATCTTTCGGAGAAACATCATTTCAAACTTCTCGCTGGCGCCATCTACTTACTCGTTGAATTGAAACTCCCTTGCATTCTCCGTCTTCCAGTGCGCAGACTCAACATATCTCGGAGTTGGAAGACCGCTTCTCATTCCGACGCGGAAGAGCTGGATGGCCCTAAAGCCATTCACTTGAATCATGAAAGGTTTGGGAGAAGGATGTGAAGGCGGCGCTTAAAGGCGGAGGATTTCCAAACACTCGCTTTTGTTGGGGATTTATTTTTTAATGTACAAATTCATAAAAAGAATATATTTTTGAGCACATAAGCGTAAAAAATATTAATAAAGGTTTTGTTGGCGAGAGCGTAAAACTGATTGCCAGGCAGTTAAATTTTTACGGTCGGCCTTATCCTTAAAGTGTGGCATTATTTTCAGCCGACGCTTTGTATCCTTCGGTGTATTTAAGCGGGCCATGAAATATGCATGAGAATCTGTCTGACTGACCGATCCCCATTGAAATGCGGATGCAGAAGTTCGGGAAACAGAAGCGCCAGCTGTCGGGAAAATCGGGGGACAAGGCCAAAAGTCGTCGAACTGTAAAAGCGGCTCAAACCAACTATAACCACCCACAGGACCCAGCATTTTCATATGTTTGGCCTGCCAGCCAAGTGTGTAAAAGTATTTTTCGCAAAAATATACGTTATCGCCCGTTGCGAACTTTATTAATATTATTTTTATGATTATTATTGCGGCCCTGGACGTGAGCTGGCATAATTACCCCAACGATAACCTGTCCGAAATTGGCCAATCGCTGTGATAATAAAAACGCATGAATGCCAGGGAGACTCTTCTCTTGCGCACGGAAACGCCATGGACATTGACAATATTTTAATTAACTTAATTAAGCAATTTTTATTTGCCCACAGCCAGGTGAGGCTGCAACAGAAGCAGGACACTTGGCCCCATTGTTTGCCTTGTGATGAACTCGAAAGGATATTATGAATGCTGAAATTAACCCAAAAAGGCTTATATGATGTTTTAAGTTCTGTCCGAATAATCAGATAAAATAAAAGGGCTTGTTAAAGGGGCAGCTCTTTTTTAAAGGAATGGAGTGTTAACTTTAAAGGTTTCGCTTTGAAATACCGAAAACTAATGAACACTTAGTACCTGAAAGCTTCAAATTCACGCCTCAATCAAAAAGCAAAGTGGTGAGCAATAAATTTAATAGAACATCGGAGTATAGGAGTAGAGTTTAGAATTTGGCGAAGCAAATTCCAGCACGGTTTTGACGTCGTGTGTTAGCTTAGTTATAACTGATTTTGGGTATTGAACTATGGAACCGAAACTTGTAAGCCGCCAGATACAACAGCAATCTCGCAACGATCTATCCACCAGATTTGGGCACTGGGCCTTCAGCTTGAAACAAACTTGCCATTTCAAATTAAATAAATACGGGATCATCAATGGCGTTTGGTTGTCTTCAGAATTTTTAGTGGAGGGTCTTTTATCAGAGACTAGCCACTCTTGAAGAGGAGAATGGCCACTTGACCCAGATAAAAGTAGATAAAGTGACGCGTCTCATGAGTGACATACGACCCAAAATTGCGGCCAACAATACAGTGCCAGGTGGGGTTATACTTCTTATCAAACTCCTTCTTGACATAGGCAGCAATGTCCTTCTCGATATTGTACTTCTCCAATGCCTGGGTGGCGCAGTCAACAGCATCCTGCTGCATCTCCTCGCTCATGTCAGCATTCTTTATCACAGCCTTGCGGTCCGACATCTTGAATCCCTTTTTGAAGCAGCCCTACGTTCCCTTCACCCACTGATTTGACTCTGTAGAAATAATGATTAGTTAGTACTTTGCATTAGAATTCTTCCATCACTTGCCCTTTAAACTTGCGACGTCCAACTCGGGAAGTCTCCTTTTCTCTTCATCCGTGTTTAGCTCTGTTTTATTTTTATGTGAGACAACTCTGCGTTTCTAGTGTTTTGACGGCTAAATCATTCTTACATTCCCAAAATATATTCTATATGTATGATTTACAAATGACACTTTCAATTTGTAGCAAAGCTTTCTAAAAAGTGATGGGAAAGAAAAGTAAGGTGTTATCGAAATGGTTGCTGAAACTATTTTCCAACACTAACTATACACTTTTTTGCTTGTGATCTACTTTCCAGCACTGCTTTTAGAACATCAGAGCCTAAAACATTGAACAGTTTGCTTAACACTTAAAATATTCCCTATATTTAAGGATATAGATTACCCTCGAAAACAATCATTTAGTAGTTGATATATTAGCTTCCCATTAGACCGATTTCCAACCCTGTCCCGCCCCTGTTCACGCGATGCAAATGCAAATGGCGGAGTATTGGGGGAAAAGCTTAAACTCTCCGAGCTTAGAACGCCATTAAATCACAATCGCATGACACGGGTTGGATGCCGGAATTTGCACTTAATATGAAATTCGTTAATTTCCTCGCTGTTCCTGTTTCCATATCCTCCCAGCAAAAGGTTGTTAAATTCGATTAGACATGCAATCAGCGCACGAGACTTTACCTGCGGAGGGTAAAATTTTAGATTGAATTTTAATAATAGCATTGCGCGGACACTAATCAAGTAATGCAACCAATTTGGTGAGGGATTGCTGCTTTAACATACACACTCATACACTCAAGCTTATGTGAGCCAAAAACGACAACATTGTGAACAAATTTAGCTTGTTCTCCTAATGAAAACGCTAATTTAGTGGACACACGCTAACTTCCTGGCCGAGACTCTTTCGGGCTTTAGCCTTGATTGTCTAATTTATGGCATGACTGTAGCTGGGCTTGAAAAATGGGTACTTTACACTTTGGCTTACACACTTAGGTTTAGGTTTAGTGATTGTAAGTAGACTGTAAATCCGGAAACTACAAATCATTGTTTAAGAATACAAGCTTAAGAGGTTAATCTATTATTGATGTGCTTTAAAGAACTCTTAAAATAGCTCAGACTTTATTTGCAACACTCTCAAAGGCACCTATCAAGTGGAATGCCTCTTCAGCTCCCCAATAAATACCCAACAAAAGTTGCACTCCGCTTGAGCTGCATTTTCTGACAGGCCGCAATGGCGAAAATGAAAAATAACTTCATAACCGCATGTTAAATCTTGGCCGCCCTGCCACGCCCCCTCTTTCCTGGCATGCCTGCAGAGGCAGGCGGGCTTTGTGCCACATCCGCAGAGCACAAGCAACACAATCGCACAATATTTCCGGGCAAAGGTAATAAATAAATTGCATACGTAATTAAAATCGACGACTCTGCTGCACAGGACTCTCTGCTCCTTCGACTTGGGTCACTCCTTCTTCTGATGCAAGCGCCGCCCGCCAATTGTTATAGCAATTACACCAACGGCAACAACAATACCAACAACAGGAACAAAAGTTTTCCGACTTGGCTTCAATATATGTATGTATGTGTGTATGTGTGTGAGTGTGTGCTTCCCCTTTAACGTCAACTGTATTTCTTTTCCTATTTCCCACTCTGCTTTCTGGCTTTTGTTGCCGCTGTTGGCAGCTCTTTTGTTTTTTCCTCAAGTTGCATGCGAACAACAGGGAAATGGTTAATGGAGGTGATGGGGCAAATGGGGAAATGGGCTGGAAGGTAAGCAACGCGGCGTTGATTTCCCTTTCTTAATCCGGGCATATCTGGGTTTATATCGGGTTCTTCAAAAGTGAGTTAACAACACCCTTAGCTACCCACATATTCCATGCTGATCTAAGGCTACTTTAAAAATACTTTTGAGGAAATATTTTACGCATAGGGCATTCAACCTTTCGACTCTTAAACTTGTACCTTGTTTGCTTTTAATTTGCCTTCATGAGCAATCAACGTCACCGTCATCGTCCGTCTTGCTTGTTCAACAATTTGCATGACAAAAGCCAGGACTGGGCCCCCGAATACACGTATGTATCATCCGCGATCCTGTATTGTTGTTCTCGTATTTGACAAGGACCGCGTAAAATTCAAAAGAAACTCTACAGATGATCGAAAGATTCGGTTACAACATGTTAAAGCTTCGGCTTTAAGATAAGAGTTGTTAAAAGCATAAATGCGCTTGTTGCTGTCGTCAGGCAAGCCATTAAAAAATCAAAACAAGTTAGCGGCAACGGCAACCTTACTAGCCGAGGCGATGGCGAGAGCCGACCCGGAAACCGGAAGTGAGAACAGGGCTCAGTGCCGCAAGTTTGCGGTGGCGGCATGCGGTGTGTGCAGGAAGTACATACACACACACAAACATACCGTATAAAAGCTTACACAAAAACTCAGCAAGGAGCAAAACCAGGACTCGATGTTATGGTTTCAAGCCTAAAAATATTATTTCACTTTAACTATAAGCTAAACTAGCTAATAAGCTCGTCTAATTTGAAAGCTAGTGAAGAGAGATAAGTGAATTTTTATGCTTAAGATAATTCATTCTTTAAGATAAAAATCCACTATGACTCAATTATTAGTTCAGTATATAGCTTTCAATAAATTGTTTCATTTATTAATGCAATGGGCTGGGCAAACCACATTGCACTTAGTTCTACATCTAATACATGTCCCGTGGCTTCATATCCACACAAAAAAAATAATGATTATGGGTAAAGGACTCTTGTGGTCTGGGGATGATGGCTGTTTGTCTACTTCTGTTTCTGCGTTCGTGTGCGACTTGTGTTGACATCGGCGACCCTTGTTCGATACGCGGCACAGGACAACAAACAAGGTCCTGCCTGTGTCTCCTTTGGGGCAACAAGTCATCGACAACCGGAACCGAGTATAAAGGACATAGCTTCGTTTTAAAACCTTCAAAATTGTTGAGGCACTTCCCTTGCCCTTGGCCAACTTGAATGCTACACTCCACTTGGCTGGGGCAGATGTCAGCGTTTTGGCATTATAATGCCATTAACTTTGCCATAATTCAGTGCAGCAACGCAGCTTCAGAGCGACAATTTATGCATAATGAGCACGGTCTTGTCCCGCTCCTTGCTCCTTGCCAGTGCAACTGGCAACCCAGTGAACATACTCCATGGGCCAAAACGTTGTCTTCCAAAACTAAATACAAGATTGTGTGCCCAGAAGCCTGGGGAAGCTCCGCTTCACCCGATTGTTGGCTGGGTGGAGCGGCTGTCCTTTGAAAATGAGCTTCTTGTTTGCCATGTCGCCCGCTGGGTAACTAACTGTAGTCAGCAGTAGTTGGCAGAGTCATATAGCCATGGCCATGTATAGCTGGCACCAGCCTGACATCCACTAAGCCAGCCCGGCCATATTAGCAGGAATAAATGGAAGCAACTGTGGCCGTGTGTGCAGCAAGGCAGGTGCAATTTCTTGGTAACTTCAAACATGGAGCAGAGTTCTGGCTCGGCTTGGTTACTTCATGACTAGCACTGGCTGAAGGCTTAAATTTCCTTCAGCGGATATTTTTTAGTTATTTGCATTTCACGGTTTTCGGGGCTTTTACACACGATTCCAAAAATTTATGACGCCACAGACTCGCCCAGAGGAGGGTACTGGGGGAATACATATGTATGTATATCCACATTCTGCATATTTGCATTGGCCAAATTAATTTTGCTGCCATATTTACATTTCCCTCTCGCATTTGGCTTGTTCTCTCTCTGCCTGTATGTGTGTGTGTGTCGGGCTGTAGTTGTGTGCGTTGCGCACACACACACACACAAACATATTTGGTTAATTAAAAATGGCTGCAATATTATTTGACTTTTATCGTAAAATGCCTGTTGCTGGTTTAGGGCCAGAACTCAGCTTGAGGTCTCGTGTTGATTAAATTAAACTCATATTTCTCATGCCGCAAATAAATCATTTCTGTTTGCAATTGCATGGATTAGGGATGGATGTGAAAAATTAAATTATTAGATCTTTAAATTGACGTCAACCTGAGAGGAAACCTATTTGCTTTCCATTAGGAATATTTATTCCCCCTTTGACTCTGCCTGATCCAAGCTAAGAAGTTTAAGGGCTAAGAACGCATTGCCAGGCAAATAGAAGAAAAATACCAGCACATGCCATTGTTTGCATGTCCTTTACATACTTCGGCAAACTGTTTTTCCTTCTACTTTCGAGTGCATCGGAAAACTTTCACATTTGTCTCTGTCACAGAGGCAGCGATCAAAGTTTTCGGCTTAAATTTCTGCATGCACTTCAAACACGCAATTGGCATGTGCCGGCCAAACATACGATTCCCATTTTTCTTATCTCACTGCGCTGCTCTGGGCGAATATGTGCATTTTTTTTTCATCCTGTTGATATTTCAATTTGAAAAGTTTGGCTCAGTTTTCTCGGTGTTGTCAGCTTTTCGATTAAAGTTTAGCATGCGGCAGATTAAAAACTTTCCCATCCCAAGCTGCATCAACTTTTGTTCTCTCTTGCATTTTTCTGTGGCATTTGTAACATTTCTTGGCTACATTCGCAGGTCCTTGGTGGCACTTCGCATTCACTTGCCAAATGGCACAACGACAAGCCGCACAAAGTAAATGTGGGCATTCAATGGGTTACTGGAACGCCCATAGAGTTCGCTACTGTTTCAATTAAAGCCAACTTTTCAAATCTCTTCCTCTCTACTCCAAGCTTTAAACAGAAAACATACACATTTTCAAATGCTGACACCCCAAGAAAGCATTTTCCTTTTAACATCATTTACGACTTGTTGGCGTTTACGCTTTTGTCGGCCCACAAAACGTTGAAAAGCTGGCTGGAAAAAATTTAAATTTTTAATGCTATTTCAGCGTAATTTGGCAGTTCGTTAGTCCTGTTAAGGAGGCGCACTCACACACGTAGACGCATAAATATGAATAACAACAAAAGGCAGCGGCATGGCGGCATGGGGGAGGAGGAGGCACAAAGTGCCATATTTGCGGGAAGCGCTTCTATGTGTGTGCGTCGCTTGACACATCGTTATGCCTTGTTAATGGACTCTGGGTCTGGCCTAAACAATGTGCAGAGCTATACGCGGGGTGGGGGCATCATGCGTGGGAAGGCTGTCTTAGCCGGAAAAGCACATCAAATTATATTTAATTATTTAGATCACGGTAATTTGCATACATTTAAAGGGATGATGGCGGCCTTCGTGAATTACACTTGGCAAATGGATTTTTATGCCAGCTATCGGTTATAAAAACTAATTTCTCTTTAACTTAAGCCAGTCCGTGTAACACTCTAGTAAGCAACGTTGCCCAATTTTCGATTTTGTTTGGCTTAAAGCCAGCGTCCTGCTCCAGCCGCCTTCACAAATACACTCTCCTAAGCAAATACGCCGAACATTTGGCCATGTCTGGATGTGCCACCCACTTGGCTCGGCCCTCCTGCCACAGACGAATTCCTAAAATGTAACTTTAAACTGCCAGGAGCGAAGGCAACAACATCAAACACTTTGCTTCCAGCGTCAGCTCGAAAACTGCATGCGTGTGTTTGCTTTGCGTTAATGAAGTTGTGCGCCGGCTGAGGGGCTGGGAGGAGGAGGGCGAACGTATGGGGCTTGGCAAAGGGGATTGCCACTGGGATGACGGGGCGGATGGGTAATGTCTACGCAGGCAGACAGCTTAGCGCCATCAACGCAAAGGTAAATGGCAACTGTAACGTTAATACCGTTGCACATGGAGCGCCAATGAAATGAGACTCGAGTCAGATAGACAGAGATATCCCTGCACTTCCCGTCTACCTCTCGCCGCCGGAATCAGACATCAATTTCAGAAGCGTGTCTTCTATGCAATTAGTGCTTTTGTTGATTATGCTGCAAATGATGGTTCGGGATTTTTGCGGAGCTTACTTTTTCGGGTATCTACGAGTTTTTGCATAAAAATGAAATTTGAATTGAAATTACAAAACTAAAAGTTGAAAAACTTTGAAAATTACAAGGGAAAGATAACCAAATCGATTATTTTTCATCAGACTTCAGGCACCCTCACTAAAATAATAACAAATTATAATATATTGTTAAACAAAAAACATATTTATAAATATTAAGCCTGAAACAACTGGAAAACCGTCGAAGGGGCGCACAAAAAATGGGAAAACATTAAACAGATTTAAGCAAATTTGTTTTGGTGCGTATGCCATCAATAACTTTGGCAGCATATTTGACTTGTTACCCTCGGTTTCCCTGCAGGCTCTTTTGGGGGGTTGCTTGTCAAAGGGTTACCAGAAATATTCCGATATTTGCTTTGCTTTTTTTTGGCGGCACCCACCCCGCATTGGCTTTCGCTATCTGACTTGGGCTAATGTTTGCTCTTCCCCAACTTCAGTTTCATGCAAATGTGCTCCACTTCCACCGAACTGCGTTTTCCGAAGGCAAGAGGTGAGCAGGATGTCATAGAATAATAATGCCAGAGAGCTAAAATCCACACATCTGGCCAGAAAATAGCCAAGGCAGCAACGCAGCTGGGAAGGCTCTCTGGTTGCCCGAAAAAGTAGGCAACACTTGACAGTCTTTGGCAGCGACGTGGGCCGCGCCTGGCTAATTTTGTGTTTCCTTTGCAGAGCCTGGTCTCAACTACAAAGCATGTAATTTTCAAGTCGATAAGCAACAGCGTAAAGGACCTAGTTCCCTGCCAGCCCCGCCTCCGTATTCTTCTGCTTTGGCATATATATTTTTGCATGGGAATCACGAAGTTGATGTCAAAAAAACATTTTCATACTTTATCGAATTTCTGCTTTGGCCCAAGCGGAAATTCGTTGGCAACACAAAAGTAATACCACAACGGGTGTGGGTGTGGTCGCTGTCCCCCTGTTGCGGTATAAACAATTTCCAAAGTTGTCAATAAAAATACAAAAAACCGTCAAGGCGGTTCCAAACTTCTTGAATATCTGAGCAGGTTGACTGGAAAGGCCAAACCCTTAACGGGGTCTGTGGCAGCAAATTTGTTGTACTCTACCTGACTTGTCACTTGCAGTGAGGTGAGCGACAGGAGCGACAAAGGATTGACATATTTCTGGCACTGACGCAACCGCATTTCGTATTCATGAGTACGCAAGTTTCTGGGATACTTCTTTTTTGATTGTTTTACATTTTATCCAAGTGTAGTAAGTAATGGATTTTCTTGTTATTATTAAATCCACCATCTTGAAATAATTTTTCCTTTCTAGTTCGGTTTGAAAATGTCATAAAACTCATTTGCATTAGCTGGTTGGTTGGGTTTAAAGTTGCCAGTGTTTTAAAATGTAAATAGTCGACAATTAGCGGGAAAACTGCGGCATATGCAGGCTGAAAATGTCCCTGCAACATACAGTACACAGGAACACAACGGCTGGCACGGACACACACGCACCTGCATAGTGCCGTCTGTCACCTGGCATCAATGCCCCAGATGCCGCTGGCTGTGTTTCCTTGCCCCTTTTCCCCTCTGTTCCTCCGCGGTCCACCATTAAACTGAGAACCAAACAATGCAGGCAGCCAAGTGGGAGAGCTCGACAGCAGCGAGGGGCCGGTGGAGTAGGTGGGTGGGTGGTTGGTGCAGTGCCATTGTGCCATTGTTGGCCACTTTTTTTTTGCCCCCACTGTGTGCGAGTGTGTGCCGAGGCCTGTGTGGCACGGCGCGGGGGCATTGTTGAAAGTGATGCCCGACTCCGACTTGTTGCCACATCATCATCATTAACATCGTCGTCATCACCGGTGCAGTCCAGTACTTGCCTTGTAATGAGTTTGCCATTTTATTTTATTTATTTGTCCGCGCTTTGTTTCCGACGACAAACAACGACAGCCGTGGAAAATTCTTTTCTGCATTTTAAATACAAATTAAATAATGATTTAAGTGCCCCAAGAGGCTTTGTCGGCACACAGACGCAGCTGAGTGTGATTGAGGATTTTCTCGATGGCCTCAGGTGTGCCATAGTCAGATAGTGTAGGAGGTCCTTTCCAGGCATAGTGCCTGCATCAATTGAAGTTTGTTGTTGAATTTAATCTTTAATCCTTAATATTCTTCTACTCTTCTTTAATGCAGTTTCCCAAAAGCTTGTCCTTGTTTAAAGTGATTGACCCAGTTCGAGTTTTTAAGCCTGAATCGCGTTTATTCAGTTGCCAAATACGCAACTGACGGCTCCCAGGGCAAGAACCTTTCCGGGCATGCGAATAGAGATAGAAGTGCTATTCAATCCGGTTATAGACAGAGACGGGTATACACAATAGAAAGAGATAGACGCTGGGAGTTGGACAGTTGGTGGCAAAAGGCAGAAATCAAATTACAATTTCAATATGCGATGCGTACTAAATGTCTGCTGGTGGCAGTTTTGGCTTCCAGTGTGCAACATGCAACTTTCAACTTGATGTTAACAGTTTATAGATATGTACATATGAGTATGTGCCTGTTGCCATGAGTCCATGTGAGTGTATCTTGTTGCTACATTTTGATTTGGTGTCATATACAAAATGGATTTCTTGCCTGTCCGTTCAAAACATTTCTATGCCAGGCCGCTACAGTTTAGAGATGGAAACTCCTTTGGCTATATGGTTTCTTAAATGTTGAATATATCAATTGCTATACCCTCTGCTTAAAAGCAGGAAAAATTAAAATAGTTGGAAAATATATTTCAGTAGGATAGTGTCCATAGATTTGACCATCTCTATGTGCGAATACTGTTTACGTTTGCATTTCTCTGTCACTTAATGGAATTTATCACATTTTACTGCGTGACAGGAGCCAGGCTGCCAGTTGCAGGTTCAGACAGTTGCTCATGGCTCTCCCCCAAAGGCTCCGCTTCCTGCCACATTTCGGGAGTCCTGGGCCAGCTCATCTGCATCAGTCACTGGCATGGCTGGGCTATGCCGGACAGAGTGTCACAGTTATTGATTCGATCCATAAATAATGCATGACCAACAAGTGTGCCGGCCGGCTTGTTTATTTATTACATGATTTATTCAAGCAAACACCGCACCAATTAAAAGCCTTTTTAGCCGATTAAGTATAATGTCAAATTCGCTGAACTATCCGGAGAAACTTCGCCACAACTTAACGTCTCCAGACAGCGATTATTAAATTAAAACGTGCTTCGAAACTTTCATAGCCTACCAGAAGATGAAAAACTTTCAACTCTTTTCCTCGCTCATTTTCTTTTTTCTATAATTTAATTTAAGTTCTTTTTTTGGGCACCCCACTGCGTCGCATAATTTATTATTCCAGGCAAAAATCTGCTCCACCAAATTTGTCACATGGGATAAATAATAAGACGAAAACTTTTCCGCAAAGTGCGGATTCAGAGAAAGACGATATAGGGGAGTGGATGTCGTTTTCATATTTTCGATTCAGCAGATTCCGAGTTGGCTACTGCCATGAACATTAAGAATAAAACAATAAATATATGGTACATATGTATATTTTTAAACTATATTCCAATTTTGGTACTGCAAGGTTCCGACATAAGCTTCACTGGAATTAGATTGGGACAAAATTACACATTCCAAATTATTCGGAAATGTAGATAAGGCAAAAACTCTCAAGCAATGAGTAATAGCATGGATAGAAATTTGTTTCTATACCCTTGCAGAGGGTCTTATAATTTTGGTCAAAAGTGTGCGACGCAGTGAAGGAGACATCTCCGACCCTCTAAAGTATGTATATTCTTGATCAGGATTAGGATTTAGTTATTATACATGCATACAACAAGGTTTTGCGAATCCAATCATATACTTACCATATATAGTACTGCAAGTTGATAGTTAAGTTCAGAGGAAATGTAGATTAGGCAAAAATGTCTAATAAAATATACTTGCAACAACTAAAATTGAGATGGCAAAACGGAATTCAACTTACAATCTAACCAGACACATTCTTTCCTTCCCGCGGTCTCTAAATTTTTGTATCTATATGGCAATTTAATAGAGTAACGAGCAAATCTGAAAGATACTTGCGAGGTTTTTATCGCAGAGTCCCTATAGTCTCAAGACAATCTCGTACCCGCCACTAAATATGTCAAAATAAGGGCAAATTTATACACAAACTGATAAACACGAATAAAAGCCGGAAGTAGAAAAAAAAAGTGTCGAAAAAAACAAGAAACAGAGTACGACTTCTTGCTGGAGGGGTGCAAAAGCAAAGCTGCAACAATTCTTATCTTGACACTGTCATCTATCCGACTGAAACCGGGGAAATTGGCCCGACACCGAGGCTTTTCCTCTTCAAAACCCCCCCGCCGTAACCGACCCAACCGTCTTCATCTCCGTTTCCATCTCGGGCCGTTTGTTGTTGTCTTGGCACGCCTATCACTCGAATTGAATCAAATTACCTTGTAATCTTAACCTTAAGGTTATTTGCCATTGCCCACAAAAAGCGCTTTGTGCCCGACTGCGTTTAGTTACTATTTGAGTGGAACTCTGGATGGAAGCCCATAAAGGAATGAAATCCCTTCCGCCCCTGAGACATTCACCTTTCACACTTGTGCGAGTTTATATAAATGGAAATCTAACATTACAACCTATCATGATTGCAAAGTTTAAGTGACTTTTGTGCCAAAGGCAAAGCTGCATGAAGTTTCTGGTTTTTTGTTTGGCTTTCTTAAATCTTGAGTATTTGAGAAATGAACTAAGTCAATCAAGGGTTGAAGTCGTCGAAGATAATTTTGATGGTAGAGTTTATCATTGCTCTTCAGATTGATAGAGATTTCCTAAGGTTAGATACATTTTAAATAATTTCAAAAAAAAAATTCGGTCGAAAACACTTTTGAAATTTGGAATGCTCGTCACTAGCTAAAAACTTTTATTCAAATATTATAACAGATAATAGTAGGATTGATTTACTCATTCACGTCGTACAACATCCTCATCAATTCCGGCACATAATCATCCCACCTCGATTGGAAAATATTTCCGGCTACTGGTACACCCAGTTCGTATTTCTGTGCGAATTTCAAAACATCGAAATTGCTGTGGCCATCGGCATTACTGAGCTCTAATTTCTTCTCATCAAAGTCGAGTTTATCCGATTGCTGATAGACCAGGATCAGATAGCGTTGCATGCCACTATCCTTTGGTGGCAGAGGGCCAAAATAGTCCGATATGGACTGGCCTTTCATTACATCCAATCCAGGGACATTGACCACCAGCCAATGGAGCCATGATCGGTACATTGGGTTCTCGCGGTTCGGCGCATCGGGACAAATCATGACCACGGTGTAAAAAGATCCGGAATCTGCGTTCCAGTCGAGTTTTGGCTGGAATTTGAGTTCCTTTGGCGTGTAGGATTTTCCCTCCTCAATGTCAAATGCATTGTCATACTTAATCTGTATTTTGGAAACAATATATTTAAAAAATAAAATAAACAAGAATGGAAAGCTAACTTCGGGCAGAGCCGAAGTTGATATACCCTTGCAGATATGTGGCAGCTTATATTATTAGATATATATCGGATCTTATATAGTCGGCCGATCCTTATAAAACTCGCCAGATCAAATTAGTTTGCCGAAAGTAGAATCCATACAAAGTCCCAGTCTTCTAACTTAAAAAACAACAGAGATATGGCATTTCCGATCAATCAGTTATATGGCAGCTATAGGATATAGTCAGCCGATCCTTACGAAATTTGGCAGATCGAATAAGTCTGCTAAAAGAAGAGTCCACAGCAAGTCCCATCCTTCTAACTTAAAAAACAACAAAGTTATGGCATTTCTGATCAATCAGTTATATGGCAGCTATAGGATATAGTCGGCCGATCCTTATGACATTTGGCAGATCGAATAAATCTGCTAAAATAAGAGTCCACAGGAAGTCCCATCCTTCTAACTTTAAAAACAACAAAGTTATGGCATTTCCGATCAATCAGTTATATGGCAGCTGTAGGATATAGTTGACCGATCCCGGCCGTTCCGACTTATATACTGCCTGCAAAGGAAAGAAGGATGTGTGCAAAGTTTGAAGTCGATAGCTTCAAAACTGAGAGACTAGTTTGCGTAGAAACAGACAGACGGACAGACGGACATGCTTATATCGACTCAGGAGGTGATCCTGATCAATAATATATATACTTTATAAGGTCGGAGATGTCTCCTTCACTGCGTTGCACACTTTTGACCAAAATTATAATACTCTCTGCAAGGGTATAAAAACAGGTAAAATAGAAAAAGTAGGCAACTCACTTTGAGTAGCTCCTTTGGCGGCTCATCTAAAATCTCCGGAACGACTTCCATCTCCTTCATTATCCTTCTAACATTTTCGTTCTCCTCCTGACTGCGGGCGGTGGCAAAGAAGCCAAGGAGCAGCAATATCAACCCGACCGATTTCATTTCAAAACTGGATAACAACAAACTCAGCACCGACTCGTGTCTTCTTATATTCGGTTTGTAAATAGAGGGATGTAATTACCATAATTGGGCTCAAACTAAGGTAATTTTCTAAAATAGTTTAGAGCATAGTGACAGTCAAACAAATGTTTACAGAGTATTTTGGTTGATTGGTCCAACAATTGTTCCCTCATACCTTCACTATATAATCGGCACACTAGAATTGATATTTATTCAGCAAATATAATGTAAAAATAATAGTCACGCAGCACTTCCCGTTAAAGATTTGTGTTTTGTTTAGGCTCGGCAGGGGAATTTATGACCTCAAATGCTATGGAGTTTAACTTTTTGAGTTCGCTCAAGCTTGCGCAATTATTTCAAAACTAAGTCTTAATGAGTTCTTTGTAATTCATTTGGCCTTGCTCACATGAAGAAAATCAAGGTAGGCCAGCAAAATGTAGTGGCCCTGCTTTCCATCCGGAAAAAGCATTTACATGCCAATTATAAAATATTCCACACCGAACAGAAGAAAAATAGCGATGTGAGGGAAAAAACGAGCACAATTCAGAAATGGCTGGCGAATTGGCAACATGTGCGTCTAATGTGCGCACATTAGCAACACAAATGCAGCCCAGAATGAAGGACGAAGGACGTAGGAGTTAGTCTCGAAGCGGAAGCCCGTCGCTGGGCGGAAGCAAAAATAGGAGACGAGAGATGAGACGAAGGCGTAACAGGAGCAAGGATTCTAGCCAGAGCCAGGGTCTGAAGCCAGAAGCAAAGCCACTCAAGCAGACGAACGCACTTAATTTATGCAATTTGGTTAACAACGTTAAAATAGTAGACGAGGCCAAGAGGGGACCAAGGATGCCAGACATAAATCAAAATGGGAAACAATAACCCGCCAGCGCAGAGCTGGTAAGATAAGTGCACTAAAAAAAATGAGGCATGTGATGGAAGATTTAAAATAATTGTTTTTTATGAAACTCTCCGATAGTTTTGAATCAGAATAGCCTAAGTATAATAATTAAAAGTGATGAGTTAAATAATAATTAATTTTAATATTTAGACGTAAATGTTAGATTTTTTTTTTTGCGTACACACACTTGTGAAGAGTTCGGCCTGGCAGATTGGGGAACTGTAGCGAAAGGAGTAATAAGGATAATGAAGCGGCAGCATTTGCGGTATGCAACCACCCTTTGGTTCGTACTGCCATACGAACGATGGTGGGCACGATAATGACGGAGCTTTCAATGAACAAACACTCTGGCAACCGAGTATTTTATGTCACCAATGTCGCAATGTTAATCTTGCGTCAATATTTGCCAAGATAACATCTCAATTTTCCGAATTATTGTAGATTAATTAGCTCATTGGTGTCAGTGCTGCCGGAATCTTTAAGCAAAAATAACAAATATGCTTATTGTAATGAAAAATCATTGCAATTAGTTGTCGAAATATAACTCCAGAATTAAGAGTGTGCCAAAATGCTTACAGTTTTGTCTCGTTTTCTTGAATGTCCTTTAAAAGAGCCATTACACCTTCCCGCATTTGCAACTACTTAGTTTGTCGGTTTTTGGTTGATCTAGTTACTTTTACAAGTTTTTTCCAGCTAGGATTACAAGCAGCAAGGAGCATCCAGAAGGAGTCTGAATCCCGAGCTGGGAGTTATCCTATTTGAGGAAACTTTTCTTTAGCAGCCAGTTGCCTGTTACAGCTCTAATTTGCGTGACCTTTTCGGTAAAGAGAGGAAGCGAGTACCTTTATAGTTAACCAGGTCACCAACTAATCGGACTACAGAAACTGCGGTTAGTGTGAAATTTAGATGGCATTTCGTTGGCAACACAAATGCCATTAAAAGCATAAATTGTAGAAGGAAAGAATGTCCATTTATTGATATTATTGAACGTAAAAAGGGACTACGATCTAAGCTAGATCACTAGTTAATAAGCTTGTCTAATTTGAAAGCTTGTGAAGTCAGGGTAGTGGGTTTTTATAAATACACAATTTCTTTATTATTATTGACAATTATTCCCATACATCATAATGTAAGGAATTTAACTCATTATAATTAATGTAATATATAGCCGTCAATGTATTGCTTCATCTGAGGAGTGAGTAAGACAAGTCCATCTGCACTTTGTGCGCATCGTTCGGCATTGATTGATTCCGTCAATATTCCAACCAAGCAAGAATATTGGCTTTTAATTTTTTTGACCACTCCACTTCCGCTGTCGCCCATACAGAACTCTTCATCTGTTGTCAGTAAATTTATCTTGGTGCTTTCTTTATCGATTGTTTTCATTTGACTAGCATGCACATCCTTTAAAATTCCTTGCGCGGTCCACGAACTTATTTTAATGCCACTGGGGTCATTAAGATTAGTACCCCCGTCGCATAAACAAATAGCCATTTGATTTCGATTTACCTCCCTCCACTTCCTCAAGAAGATAACTCCCACATCGTTTGTATAAGTGGCATTGGTAGCACTGTCTCTTTGAAAAAAGCTGAAAAGTTTATATGTTTTTATTAGCTTTCGAGATTGAATCACATGAATAATTACCTATGAACTTCCTTTTTTGCAACTAAATTTTCGTCACTGACATTCTCAAGGATCAAATTGTTATATTTATATCCAACAAGCAAATCGTATTCCGTTGATGTATCAATGCAATGGGCTGCAGTCAACAAAATGTCCTGACGAACCAGGTTTCCGTTGCAGATGAATTCCAGTGATCTTGTGGCATAGTTTTTTCGATAGATGGGCATCAGCCAAGGAGAATCTATTGAATCAATTTTTTGATAAGTTGAGTTTTGAGTTGATAGTGGTTGCTTTTGAGGGTTTTCTAAATCAAATTCGTTTTCACAGTCGTATTCGCAAAGTGTATACTGATCTTGGATAATATCATCAATGGTTCCATTTGTCCGTTGTCCATGTATCCATTGTCCAAATTCAGAGCATTCCAAGGTTGGGAGCTTTTCGGTTTTTATAAATCCAGATGCGCAGTTCAATTCCACTGTCGTCCCTGGAATCATTAAATTATCGTCTGAACAATGTATACTTTGTTGTGAAGGTCCGATGCATTTCTTAACAATTGTATTCAATTTCTCCAGCTGAGTGGGGCTGCATAGTCCTGAGGGAAAAAAATATTGAAGATAATTAAAATTTATGGGAAAACTTAATCTAATAAAAAGAGGAATATATACTTGTTCGTATTATCTTAAAAAGTATATACTCCTTCCTTCTACTACGAATTTTAATAATTACTTTTGCATCCTGGTATCTGACCGTTTTCCCAAGTGTTGTTTTTTTGGCAAAGCACCTTTTTGTTGCGAAAAGCACTTGGTACAATTTTGTAATTATCAGAGCACCAAAACTCCACTAACTTATCAAAAATCGGAGGTTGAATCTCTGTCTTTGCGCCATTTTTCATAAACAAAATCTTCATTGTCTTATTATCATACGTATCAATCGGGCAACCGTTTGCGCCGTTTGTGTCCGGATCAAGATTTTGGGGCTTATATTTTATAGAACAGAAATTGTGATGCCACTTTCCCGTCTGCAAGCACACATTCCACGACCTCAGTCCGGAAGCGCCGCAATCAACTTTGGCGGCTTCAGAAGCGTACACGAATCGCCTTTGGCCGTCTGACTGAAAGCTAGTGTCATCTGTAAACTTGTGGTTAACTGGTTCGTAACATTTAGCTGTCTCTTTGTTTGTGTAGTTGCACATTTTAGGAAGTTCGTCGGAACCGTCGAAGCAGTCGATATGACCGTCGCACACTTTCGATTCATCGAGACGAACGCCGTTGACGCATCGCCAGCACATATTTGGCGCTTCTTCGTTGTTTTTTTCGTCCTCAAGACAATCTTCCCAACACGCCTCTACGGACTCATCCCGGCCGTTGTCGCATTCGATCACCTTATTACACTTGGCGCTATATGGTATGCAGTTTCCCGGATAACACTCAAACTCTTTCCTGATGAATTGTCAAAGTGAACATTTGGATGCTTCCATGGGGTTGAGTACATACTTACTCGGCGCAATTTCCTCGAAGTTTCTTTATCAGGAGTGTTTCGTTCCCAGGATGACACAGTTGGATCAACTCATCTGATCCATCGGGACAATCGATATTTTTGTTGCAATACGTTTTATTTGTCATCATTGGTCCGGAGACGCAGTGAAAAACGTTGGGTTGCCATTGCATGGATCTCAGTTGCCTCTTGCACCGCGTGAAGGACTCATCACTGCCATGTTTGCAGTTTTTTTGACCATCACATTCCATAAAAGTATCTATGCATGTGTTGTCTTCGAAACAAAATTCGTCACATTCCTCGGCTGCAAAGAAGGGAATTATCAGAGCACATGCCACTGAAATTAGAAAGCAACGCGAGCTCCAGAAACTCATGTTTGTTCGGCATCCGGCACTAAACTGAACTTTTGAAAATTGGGCAGAGCTTTATCCTAATGACGTGCATTTTTTTTTAGAAATACTTTCTGATAGTTGCTCTTTATTTCATAAAGAGTGTTTTCGTAATCAGAGTTCCTCTCGCATCATGGTTGATCATTTAAGTATATTTGGCTCTCTTTCGTGAATTTTAGATAAAATTATATGTAACTTTTTTTTGGTTCCCATGAGCCGATCTGTATAAATAAATCAATCTGATTAGAAGCATATTGGTAGTGCGCGTTCGACAGACACACACTCGTTCGAGAAAATGTACAACAAAACGATTTTCCACTTGACATGAGCTCAAGTGGCCCGGCCACCGGGTCCACACCCCTCGACGGTAGGAAACTCAATCTGCTCTTTCCGTTTAAACAATTTTCCAAAAACTTGTTTATAACTCAATTTTTGCACTCCAAGCACCAAGCACAAGCAAAGCGAAATAACACTTAAATAAATAAACACAAAAAGTGCTTACCCAATGCCAAAGTTGGAAAATGAACAATTCCATTTTGCGATTCTGAATGTGTTTGATTGTGAATGGAAAACTCAACCGGAGGAAAAGCTGGGTGGGGGTGTATGGGCGAAAAGCTCTCTGTCTGAGTTCTGGTTCACACGCATGTAATACACAATGGCGGTACTTTTTCTATTGTTGTTGTTGCAGCTCTTAACATGGCACGCGAAGAATCCTCCAAAAACGAAATGGATATATCCAGGGGCTTTTAGTGTCCCATCCCCATGCCTTTCCCCCTTTCACTGACAGTGGGTTTGAAATTTCCAAATGGCATTGTATTCATACACCTATATGAAGTGTATGTGTGTGTGACTTTCGGCAGGATCACATGAAAGGAAACACTAATATTTCGTTGCAAAAACTTTTGACGCAGAGAACATAATAAATTTATTCACGACACATGTAAATCAATTTATATCACTTAGCTCTACTTAAAATTAAACTTACCTCTTCTAAAAATATCACTAAACAAGTAAATAAAGAGGAAAGAATATCCTTGAAATAATAAGGATGTGTAACCGTCCTAGAACGACGCCTGTAAAAATATCATTATGCTTTTCGCTTTCAATCATTCGTATTCATATCTGTTATTGACATTTTATGCATGACATTCTTTTAGTTGGGGCATCGTCCTCATGCAGCGCATCACCAGTGGCCTCGCTTCGTCCTCCCAGCCCTGTCAACATCCTTTTCCCCATGTCAAGAGAGGCGGGCAAAAAATTTGCCTGAAAATGACGCGAGTTGTCAACGTGAATTAAAATAATTGATTTATTTTAACGGAAGTTAAGCGAATAAACAAGCTGCCGGGTGAATCTGCGGCTGGAAAAAAGGCAAAAACAAAAGCAAAAAAATAGAAAAAAGAAAAGAAAACCATGAAAAGGCAACCGCACTTGAAGTTGTCAGCTGCAGGACCAAAATTGAGTCCTTTTTTGTGCGAGCAGATATAAATAAATATAATTTTAAAGACGATAGCAGGGCTAAATGTTCATTTGATGAAATTATTGGGGAAGCAGACAAATTAGGAAAGGGTTTCTCGAGAAAGGTCCTGCGTCCTTATCTCTACTGATGCGCAATGTTGTGTAAATTGTCAAAAATTATTAATTGCCATCGTTATTCCTGACTTGATGGCCCAGGGCTGGTTTTTTGGAGCTGGCCCCACCACATTCCCCCTCCCGACCACTTTAATTAGCCAATAAATGCCGCTGCGAATGAGAATTAATGCCGCTTGTTAACCGTTTGCGATTTGTTATCGTTAACAGCAAAAATTTCTTGTTATTATCGCTGAATGTTTCTGGGTCTTAGGCTCCTAGCAGGAGTGGAGGACTGTTGGAATCCTTCGGGGTTAATCGTTTTGTTGCCTGCTGGTTGGCGAATATTTTACACACTCTTTTTATTAGTCGTCATTAATATTTTTATTGGATTTGCTCGGCAACTTTCGGTTGCGGTTCGTTAATAAAAACATAAACGAAAGTTATGCGCCCTAAAAAAAGGGAGCTGGATCCTTCTTGTTTTTATTTATGAACAGTTACCTTCAACAAAAATGTGCAGTGTCCTTCTTGCCGCACTGGGTGGATTAATGATCAAATAAATAAATTAAATTATACGACTTTAAAGTTGATATGAAAAATTGGTTGGTGACCAATTTCCGCAAAGCCACTCTAAAAGTTAAAGGCTTATTCGGCTTCGCTGCCATATATTCAGGCAGACATTTCATTTGGCCATAAGCCTTGCCTATTGCCTTAGTTTTTATCTCGGCTTTGCCACAAATTGCATTCAAATGCAAGCCGCAGGAGTCACATTAGGATGCAAGGAGTCGTAACCCAATGCGGCCGTACTTTGTCTTCCACAACCTCTCCGCAACATCCACACCCACTCCCCCAATTGCGCCCAATTCTTGGCCAAAACTGGAGCAGAGATGCAGAGCCAGATGGGGAGTCTGGGAGAAAGAGAAGGAGACGGAGCATTAGATAAGGAAAGCACGAGAGAGCAAAGCGAAATTTCTGTTTTATTGCGGTTTATGAAACGGTTCATAAATAAGTATATGTGTTCGGATGCATTTGCGGTGCATGTGTGTGTGTGTGACAACAGTCCTTTCTGTACCATAAGGATACAAAATTTATTGAAAAAAATATTTAAGAGTTGTTCCCACAAAATCGCCTCAAAATGTTTTATGATTGAAAAATGGGAAAACCAAGTGCTCTCTGGAACGCCTTACAATTCCGAAACGCAGTGTATGCGGTTAGGTATGTAAACCCAATTTACGTCAGTATAACTGAATTTTGGCGTGGGGAGCCAACTGTGAGGCAGATGAAGAATATGGCCAAAAAGTTGAACGTATGGAGCTAAAAATAGGTTACATTCGAAAAATGACTGAGATTCTGGTTGTGGCTGCTCCAAATTGAAGCCCAGCCTCATTTAAACTTTTCCAGCAACAAATTTACGGATATATTAAAAATTAAAGACCAATTCGGAGAATCCTTTTATCGCAACTCAGGCCCTGCACTGCCGGCGAGCCAACAGGCGCATAACAAAACTTTTCTCCAATAAATAATGAAGAAAAAATTGAATCATACTTGGCCCAAAGACACAAACTTGGCCATTATCAGACATTAGCGAAAGTTTCTCGTTCAAATTTCACAACGAATTTAACATTAATTTGACAATTTACATCGGAGCCACCAAATGGCCCGAGGGCGGCGAAGCAAACCAAATAAATTGCCAAGAAAAATGCGAAACCAAATGAATATTCAATTTCAAGTTGATTCCTTGGCGGAAGCTGAAAGTTTCTGAAAGTATCTAGAGCATATTTAAAATATTTCAAGGAAGCATTAAAGAAAATTGCTTGAATTGTATCGCTGCTATTTTCCTAATAAATTTCAATACTCCGTAATAACCCTCAACTTTAATCCATAACACTGAACCACTATCCATCGATAACCCTTCATGGCGGGCACTCAAAATATTTATCACTGCATTGCCAAAATAAAGCAGAGAAAAAATGGAAATTTGTGTGCACTTTCATTGATTGAACGCTGGCCGGCACGACTGGACCTCTATTAGGGGGCCATTCACAGAGTTCTATATCAAATTTCACATCTATATTTTACCAAGCTCGCATGCACAATTCCCAAAGTGAAAAATCTCCCAAAAAAGAACCACACTGGAGCCGAATAAAAAAATGAATGAAGGTAACGCCGGACCATTGAGAGACCATAAATTTTCCAGTCTGCCTACGCTCATTTGCACAGCGGATTAAAGGGTCTCGTCGGGGTTTTGCACCTCCCACTACCCATACCAGAACCCAGCAGCCCAGCAACCACCCGACTCCATTCCCTTGTCTCACTCACCATTTATTATGCCTTTGCGTAGGGATTTTCTTGGTTTTCGTTTCGCTATTTCCTTATTTTTTTCGTTGTTTGTTGCTGCTCGGAGCGGAAAGCTTGCAAAAGTGATTAATGCAAAAGTCGGAGCACAGGACTGGGCGCAGGACCTGCCTGTCGATGGTTGTGTTGCGTCCGAATCCGAGGCACCCGGCAAATTTGCCAGCGCGAATAGAAAACGCCGCACCGCTCTGGCATTTTTATTGAATTGCGAGCTCTGGAATGCGTCTGCCCCTATGGCCAGTCCATTTACCTGAAAGGGCGAACGACGCCAAAGGGTTGTCCGGGGGTGACGATGGTGGGCTTTGACTACAGCTGCGCGGATTAAAGCATGAAATACTCCGAAAATCGGCTTTCGGCAGCAAAGAGTACTCGGTACAGGTGGCAGCTTTCACAATTGAACGTTAAAGCTGAAAAAAGAAGTAGAATATAGTATATTAAGATGAGGTGTGTACTAAAGGAGGAGATGATATTTATTATTTCTTAGGAATTCTAGATATAAGAAGTCAATAACCTTAATATTTGTTTAGTAAATAAAAAACTTTACTTTTCATATCCAATTTCTAAATACTTTACAAACATAATTAAATTGTTAGTGAAAACATTTTCAATGTTCCCTAAATTAAATGTACCAGAGTACTCCAGTTTAAAGCCTCACAAACAAACAAATTTTCAATAAATACTAAACGAGACGGAGACAATAAAATGTCAACCAAATCAGGAATCAAAGATTCCAGACCAACTACTCACCCCCCAAAAAATAAGGGATGGGGACTGAGGTCTGATGCCTATCAAGCCATCAAACTGGCAAACGAGTCCCTGTCGCTGGGGCTTAGACAAAAGTCAAAGGACCAAAGGACCGGGCCAAGTGTCAGTGACATCGGAAATCCGAGGAGGAGCGACGACGAAATGGAAGGTGGAACCCTCCCCCTCAGAGCTCAGCTACGTCCTGGCTGATTTTAGTCTGCATTATTGATGGTAATTTTAAAACGTGCCCTACAATATTTTACACATTTGCCGGATTTACAGTTTTCGTTCCGTCTAAAAAGGGAATCAACAAAAGTGAGTACGGGGGGATAAATATCGAACCACCCTCCTGATATCCACGTTCGATACAGCACACCTCGCCACCCCACCGCCCTTTTGTTTCGTTCGATTGACGCTTATCTTAATGGACCAAACATATGGCAATGTCGACCCTGGCGTGGAGCTTCGAGTTCCGAACGTGTTGATAATTTAAATAAGCTACTTTCCAGCTCCAATCTCCTTCACATTGCGCATACGCAGCGTTGGCCCGTCAGGCGACCTGACTGCCTGCCGTCGCTGCGATAAGCGACGGTAAATGATTTTTCGATTTCATATTAATTTTCGTTCGTCAAATCCCAGAGAGATTTGCCCACGGGGCGTGTGCCGGGCTTCATTAAAAAAAATCGTTTGCATTTTTCCATGCATAGACACTCCTCCTGAGGGGAACAACATATCCTGACGGAATTTACACAAATTCCCAACATATTTGGTTAGATGGGAGGGATGTGTTTTGATTTTTAATAGGGTTTTGGGAGGGTTAGCCTCAATTGATTGGATTTTGCCTGTTATTAAAACATAAATGGCAATATTTAAAGGAATTCGATGTAATTAATGATATACCACTTCTGTTATCAAAAACCTTATCCACCATTTTCTTCGCAAAGTAAGGCGCTTTCCCCCTTATTAGCAGAAATGCCACAGATGCCGAAGGGACAAACTGGCCCGAATATGTGCAATTTAAGCGTATTAGGATCGACCCAGTAGCCAAGGAGCACACACACACAAAAATCAAATCAATTTTAATTTTGGGGGAAAACAGGCAGCCAGAAAAGCGGGGAAAATGCCAAGGCAAGCGAAAAGCAAAAGGAGGGCAGCAAACAAAACCCAAGTCGGACACTGACAGGGACAGGAAATATCCAGACCAACGCCAGAAATCGGAAGTGGGGATCAAACAACCCCCCGCATCTGGAACCCAGAATCCAACCCCTCAAATGCCTGTACTTAGCATATGTGCATAAATCTCAGGCCAGCCAGCCATCCAGTCAGCCGGGCCAAGGGGCGATTCTGGCATTGGTCTTTAGAACAATCTAATAAAATGTCTAAACGCTTCAATGACAATTCGAGCATGTAAAGTATACCCCAGTCTGCGTGGGGGAGCCGGCAAGGAAAGCCAGCAAAGAAGGCATACATGTTGCATGTGGCGCTTAAACCTTGTTGTACACTCGCAATCAGCTTGGACCGCCTTCATTTCCCGTTTTCCTGGCGCGCCCATCCCCCTGAAAAGTAGGCAATAATCGTAAGTGAAACTCCGAGGGGGAGTAGCCTGGATGGGGTGCCGTGGCTGACCCCTCAAGTCCTTTGTCTGCTTTAAGTTGTGGCGCTTTGTAATTGAATTAAATGAGATTTCAATATGCGGGCTCATGCTTCAATGGATTTTATCTTAACGGAGGGAGAAGTAATATCGAAGGGCGGAGCTGATTGCGTCTTAAAGTTGCGCTTCTCTCGGAAGGTAATCCAAGATTGTCTCTCCCTTTGAAACATAAATTTCAAATGAAGTTACATTCAGGTCACTAGTTCGGTTAATTATAATGCACTATGAAAAATGGTTTTAAATATTGATTAAAGTCCTCAGTTACGATTCGTTACCTTAACTGGCAACTTAAACAGAACTGTTTCAAACTTTTGATTTCTTCCCTGTTTTTCTTGATAGCCGACATGCAAACTTCAATCAACACCAGCAAATATCAACTGGGCAAATAGTGCCCTGAATGGCCAGGAACTTGCCTCTTCAAACTGTCCCGCATTGTGTAATTTTTCAACTTGAGACTGACAAAATAAAAAATGTATAGAAGACCCTGGGAAAAGTTTTTGTGACTTCTTATCGTTTCTTCTCCTGTGGTAAAGGTTCATTTGTGAAGACAAAAAAGGCCAAAAAGGGGGGTGCTGACTTTGACCATTGTTTTATTTACCTGGCCACCAACTTTTCTGTCTCAGTGTGTGTGTTTGCTTATTTATATCGCATGATTGAATCTTGGCCAACAGCAACTTTTTCTATTAACTTTAATGCCAAGTAACCAGCAGGTCCTACTAGCAAGAAAACAAAAAAAAAACTAACCAGGTGTGTCTATGGGTATGTCTGTCTCTGATTTTGTCCCCGACTCCAATTTTATTTTTTTTGCCATCCCCCGAAAACTTCGCCTCTTTCGGTTCGCCAAATGAACTTGATTTTTATCGTTTTCGTCTTGCATTTCCACTAGTCTTCTTTTCTTTTTGGCCAGGTTTGTGTATATTGATTTCCAACGTCTTCCACTTGACTTGGCCCGACTCGTTCAAGTGGCTTCCACTGGCGCTGCCATTACTTATTCCCTTAAACGGGGCTAATTACTATAAACACTTACCAGCCAGACTAAGAAACAATCAAAAAACTAAATAATTGTGTTTTTCATTCTGATACTTATTTAATACAAGCTTGTAATTGAAAAAAACAGGGTTTAAGAATAGAATATAGCTATTTTTTTCAGTACACAAGACACTAATTATTTCAAGTAGACCATCAGAAACTTGGGAAATCCCCTTCAGTTGTTTTCATGCCACAAAAAGCTAATGAAAAGTAACTAAAAGTCAAAGCTTTTTTGCTGATTCCACTCTTTTCCGTTTGGGGGTTTTCCGCTTTTTTCCGTACTTTTGGACAATTTTCAATGAATTTCGCAGGTTGATTGGCAGCTCAATTATTGATGACTTGTCAAGTTTCGCGAACGAAGGAACCGCAAATAACTCGGGTACGAGTTAATTAACTTGGAAATGTCCCGCCCCAGTGCCTCTATAGGAAGTGAGCGTTACGCAGAAGTCTTTCGAGCTAGTCCTTGGGAATAGAACGCAATTATCTCAATTTAATTGCATTGCTTGAAGCAGGATTTCAAGTGCATTATATAATTTACTCATTAAAACCATTACACATTTGCCTCGAGTACACAATGCACATGTCAAACATGTCTCTCTGGGTGTTTGTTTGGATGTTTGGATCTGTGTGTTGCGTGTGTGTTTAATGTAAAATATTGGCATTGTATGACAAGCTCATTAATTATGCTGCATATCGCAGTTTATCAACACAATCGTCTACTTTGAGGAGCCCGTTCGTCCGACCCTTGGCGTTTCGTCCTCCCCCTCCACTTTACTTTGGCCTGGTCTCGTATTTAATTTATAACCCGAAAACCCAAAGTTATACATTTTAACAGGATATGAATAAAGTTGAAGACAATAAAAGCAAATAAAGCAGACAGACAACTCAACAGAAACAGCCACAGAGATAGGCAGAAACTGGCAGGGCTCGGAGGGCCAAGAAGACTCGGAAGATTCATTATCTGGCACAATACAGCCCAGTGTGTGTGAGGCCCTTATGGTATCACGGAATCAGAGGCACTATAAAGTCGGAAAGGGGTCAGGTCAGTATGAATTTCAGTGTTTCAGGATAGGATTTTCCGGTTAAGTGAAATGTCTTTTTAAAGCTTTGAGAGCTGTTAAAGCTAATTCTACCTAACCTATTTATGCATCAGACTCTGCCTCTCAACTGCATTTAAAGCCCCTTCCAAGGAGTCACCTGCGCCCCTGGCAAAGCACATCTATTCATTTCGGTTTTACTTCTATGCGTATTTAATGAGCAGACGTGCGTGCAAATTTTAGCTTAGACCAGCTGCGAGTCCTTACAGCGATGCTGTCCTGCAAGTGTTACATGTGAATGGGATTGGAATGGAGAATAGTGTGCGGGTATGTGGGTGTGAGTGTGTGGGTGCAAATACGTGAACGGCTAAAATGAAACCAAAACTTTTCATGCTCGATCGCTGAGGAAACAAAATAAGCAGCAGAAAACGTGCATTCTTCTCCTTGGCCACTTAGAGGGCAAAGGACTACGTGCAAAAGTTTTCCATTTCCGCTTTGGCAAACATTAAAGCTACCAGAACGAATTTACAACGAGCTGAGAGATACAAAGATACAAGGATACACAGGCACAAGGACACACACGCACGCACGCCTGAGCCACACGAAGCTGCATTGAGATAATCAATGGCCAAAAAGGAAATGAGACGAGCAGATAAATCAAATGCGAAAAGAAGCCAAATAAATGAAATACTGAGCAAGTTTAATTGCCACAAAAAAAGAAAATAAATAAATAAGAAATTGGAAAGGAATTTGTGCAGTTCTGGGCAACTAATAGTGATATATCCTTCAAGACTCATGGCTCAATTCCAGAGGAGAAGTTACACCTTGCCCTTATTTATTTATTTTAGAAAATTTGACAAAAAATGTATAAATATTTTGTTCTTAGGTTTTGATGCAGAATAATGGAAAATCTATAAACAAATCGTTTAAGATATTCCGCTCGAGAATCGGATGGAAATTGGGGAAGATATAGCCATCGCTGGGGGCCATATTGTCCTTCCATGCATCTCTCACAACTTTCGAAGGGGATACCCCAGGACTTTTGAGAAAAAATCTAAAAAATATTTCCTTCTAAGGTTTTGATGTAGAATAATGGAGAATCGATCCAAAAATCGTTCAAGATATTCCGCTCGAGAATCGGATGGAAATTGGGGAAGATATAGCCATCGCTGGAGTCCATATTGTCCTTCCATGCATCTCTCACGACTTTCGAAGGGGATACCCCAGAAATTTCGATAAAAATCTAAAAATCATTTCGTTCTTAGGTTTTGATGCAGAATAATGGAGAATCGATCCACAAATCGTTCAAGATATTCCGCTCGAGAATCGGATGGAAATTGGGGAAGATATAGCCATCGCGGGGGGCCATATTGTCCTTCCATGCATCTCTCACAACTTTCGAGGGGGATACCCCAGAAATTTCGATAAAAATCTAAAAAATATTTCGTTCTTAGGTTTTGATGCAGAATAATGGAGAATCGATCCACAAATCGTTCAAGATATTCCGCTCGAGAATCGGATGGAAATTGGGGAAGATATAGCCATCGCTGGGGGCCATATTAGCCCTCCATGCATCCCTCACAACTTTCGAGGGGGATACCTCAGGATTTTAGAGAAAAAATCAAATAAATATTTTGTTCTTAGATTTTTGGTTATGATCAAGAAAATGTATATTTTATAAGATAGGTTTCATCACTGCGGTGCACACCTGTGGCCAAAACTGTAATACCCTCTGTAAGGGTATACAAATGTAATGGTAACGTATTGATACACTTAATCCATTTTGATCCCCTTCTGTTTCTCTGAGCCCTTGGCTAATCTTGCGAATAAGCCCGGCCCACCCTCAATTAGCGCCTTTTATTCCGCGGCGCCCCCAATTAGAGTCTTAGGACGCTAACCAGAATCCGTCGCCTTTCCGCGATTGTAAACAGTTTAGCCGCTGGCCCATAACTCTAAGCCAACATGGGAAAATAAAACAAAAACAGCGGCCAGACGACACACTTGACGTTGGGGCTTGGATCCCGGCTCGGCTGGGGAGTGTAAGGGGAGCAACTTCAAATTTTGAACAATAGCAAAATGAAGCAAACGAAGCAACGAAGCCACTTTAAGCCCCGCAAATCCATAAGGCAAACAAAATGGATTTCGAATGGAGGAGCGCGACCAGGACGAGGATGAGATGCCCGCCAGAGTCCTGGCAGCCATGGCCTATAGTGCGGGGAATTCGACAAGGGTGATGAAGGAAGCTTGGCGGTTGCCATTGTTACTCAAGGCACAGTGGTTCTTTCTTTAAAATAAATAGGACTTTTAAATGAAAATTAAACATATATATTAGCTTTGATATAAAAATAAAATTAGTTAAAAGTTTGGTAGCTTTTTTAAGTAAAATAGTTAATAAGTTTTTTAAGGAGTCTGTTCCAGTGTGCAATGCCGATAATGCCACACAATATTTTCACAGCGGTTACACCAAGAAGGCAAATTGCCATGGAGTCCGGGGAGTGCGGAAAACTGGATCGGAAAGGGAAAAACCCGCCATCGGGTGTCAACATCGCCAGCAGCACAAAGTTTGTTTTCCAGCGATTTTTTTTTTCAATTTCTATATTTTTTTTGTAGCTTTGTTCTTTTCCGCATTTGTATTGAGCCAGAGGCTGTGTCGTTGGTCTGACATTTCTGCCAAGGAAAATTGAAAATTTTCTACTAATCGCAATCGATATGCCTTGCCAAATGTCACTCAACCGGGGAGGGCGGCAAGTGGCATGGAACCGGAGTGCTTCTTCATGGCTGGCTGGCAGACTGGCTGGCTGTCTGAGATTCGTTTTTGTGCAAACAAATAAATTGAAGAATACTCGAAAATTAAATAAATATTTGGCATTTTTCAGCTGCAAATAAATTACAATAATGAATGAGTCGCAGGCGAAGGAATAGAGCACTGTCTGATTCCGATCCGAGGAGTGAGTCAGATAAATTACAGTTGAGTTGACAAATTAAGTTGCCAGCAGCTGAGGCGCTTATAAATGGCCAGATAATAAGATTTCCGACTTGGCCAAGTTTATAGTGGGTCCTAGGAGACAAAGTATTAAGAGAAGCAGGATAAAGACTGTGTATTTGAACAGGAATCTCGATAAGTGGCCTTTAAAGTAGAGTTGGCAACACCTTTAAAGACCCAATCTCTTGAAATTGCCAACATCCGCTCTTTGGCCAAAAGTCACACACTCCACTGACGCCACATCGAGGGCAAATTAAAATCGACGCCCAATAACGAGGCCATGCCACGCCCACCACTAACGTCACATGCGTCCATTCATGGCTGCCACTGGATTCCGCTAGAAGGACCCCTCTAAAACAGGCGTAGGTTTTAATTGTGTAAAGGGGTGCATGGATGCTGTTTTAAATGAAAATTCCCTTTGCATTTTTGTTAAAATTGTATTCAGTTCTTGCAAATAGACTAAGTGAGGGACTGTTTTCTATTGACCCCCTCTGGACACCGTCTCTTGAATGAATTCACCCTTCAGCCGGTTCTCCTTGGAACAGGAACAACACTCCGCGTCGTGAGCATAATTCACAGCTGAGTGAATTTTAAGTGGTTATTGCAAAAGTTGGCAAAAAGGCGGCGTCAAGAGCGAAAGTGTTGGCCTTTCCTTCGTTCCTTACAGGGCATATTGAGCACACTTTTTTATTGAGTTACATAAAAGAGTGCCGAGGATGCGAGGGTGACGAGGGGTGCGGGGGGAAGGACTGCAAGGACTGACGTTCGTCTAGGAGAAATTAGGTTAAGCATTATAAATAATTTGATTAGCCTTAATTGGCATGAACTTGCTAGCTTCCTTCGATATGATTGGAAATGCCAATGTGATAGAGATGGCAGCGTGTCACGAGAAACAAGTCCTTAATATCCTGTTGAATCACGCTATTTAGCTACCAACTTTTTATAGATTTGTTATTAATATTATTACATTGCATTGCTAATCAATCACGGGACTATCACTAGACGTCGTTTTACGCCAAAGTCTGGCAGTCATGATTGACAGGCACGCGCTCGCCGGTAAATTCTATGAAAAGTGTTCGAACCTGCGCCGCCAGACGGAAATGATTATTATTATATAATTGAAATTGATAGAGGGGAGTGGGTCACTGCTTGAATGGCTTGGCCCACTTCAATTATTCACGGAGGCTATGGAATCCCATTTAATTCCAATTAAAGATGCAAAAGCAGCTGGGCTCCCGTCCTAGTAATAAGCCGAAATCCGACATGGACGTCCTCGAAGGAGCAGCTTTCACTTGTTCCAGCACGGAACCAAGAGCCCCCCGAAGAAGTTGGGCCGGAGAGAACGTGCTCAAGTCGGTTTTGGAAGAGCGCCAGTTGAGAGCGAAACCCTAAGGTTAAAGGTGACATTAGGGCGGAGAAAGCAAATAGGACACGGAATGCAGTCTAAAAAGAGATCCATAAAGTAATTGAATGAGCTCCACGATTATTCAATCCTAACCTGGAATTCAAGTCCTTTAAGGAGGTCTTTAAAGGTTTGAAGGTCCTATTACCTATTCAAACCCAATTTCCGACTAACTACAGCATCTGTTGGACGCCAAAAACTCATCCGATAAGTAGTTCGAATCGGTTATTGCATTTCACTTGTCTAACCCATCAATAAGAAAGGCAGTAGCAGCTGCCCGGACCTCCAGAACCCCGCTCCACACTATTTTAAGCCCCAAAAACAAACCCTGCCACCGGGAGGACAGAATTGATGATGCATACGGCAAACAGAGGGAGGCCCAACTACAACTGCAGGGCGGACAGAGACTCCTTCGCTCGATTGGGGGGGAAAGACAATGACAATTGCATTGACATTTCGACATAGAGAACTACTCGTACTCGAAGCCCGATCTCCATCGCCATCCCAGGGACATCTCCCTCTCGGATTCGTCCTGCCAGTCAGACCGAAACATGACCATTTACTGTGGAAGCTATCGATTGCCATTGCTTGATTTTGTCATTGGGATTTGTTGTCAGTTTGATTTTTGTGGGGTCTGTTTCAAATGGATGGATTGGGAAATGCACTGAAAAAACTGAATGTGCATGGTAATATTTAGCCTTCAATGTAGACCTGTTATTTAAGCGAAACTATTTCTTCCTGTGCACCATGGAGTAAATTTGTACTGCACTATATCTAGCATATTTCTCTTGGTTTTTGCCGAGTTTATTTAGTTGTCATTGCAAAAATGTTTGCTCATTGTTAGTGCGTTTTTGAGCCAATAGTTGCATCTGCCTTGAAGCTGCAGGGCATTTAATATCATCACTCTGAAACTTTACCATTTCCCCAAAAGCCTTTTTCATTTCATATTCAATTTGTACAGGCCATACAAAAAAGTGCTCGCAGGCAGAGTACATTTTCTGTTCACTTTCCTATGTAATTGGCGGCTGGCAATTGGAAATTTTACAAAAGCCTTGCACCACCTCCTCCTCACACTCGGAGCTCGCACCACCACCCCCCACCCAACCCACATCATTCGATTCATTTCACATTGTATTCAATTCGGTGATCAGGTCATTTAATTTCTGATTCGCCAATTTGCTGGCCATTTTAAAGCGAAAAGTCTCTCATTGTCCGGTATCTGGCTTCATTCTCTGTTTAATAGTAATTGCATTGCGATTTAGTTGCGGAACTGCGATAATTAAAACGAGAATCGCAATGTTTTGGTATTTTGAAATTGCCATCAAATTGATTTCAAAATAATCCAGTTAAATTAAAATAATCCATCACATTTAAGCTTCAGGCAAACAAGGCAAATGGAAATTTGTATTTAATGCCAAAGTAGTCCAAATAGTGGCAAACACTAAAAGGACTCTTGGTATCCATACTACTTCTTATAATCTAACCAGCTTGATTTCATGCCATTGAATGCCAGGACACTGATAAGCCCAATTAAGCATCAAACAAACTTTAAACATCCAATTATTCAGACAACTTTTTAAAGCATTATCACTTAACCACGAGTGTTTCCACTGGCGGCAATCATGGGTTAAGGGATTAGTACGTCTGCAATGAAAACGAAAATAATTTTACCAAAAATTTCCCTCGCCATGGTGACCAAAAATTACTGAATTGCTTGCCCAGACGCAGTGTTTCCCTCACATATCCTTGGAGCTTTCACTTTTCCCCCGCTTACCTCCCAATCCGCCATAAGCCGCTTAAAAATCTGAAAAGAAAAAAAAAACATTGAGGGGTTTCCACCGTACAAAGGTGGGCATTCAAAAATCGCACTCGAAACTCATTACAACAAAAGGTGCTTCATCAGGGACCGGGACCTGTACCGGTGCCGCTGACTCAGACCGCCCACTTAAGTCCGCCCATGGGGCGCTGCCATAATCAACTCGTTGCAGCTACCATTCTCTCACATTTTTATGCCCTTTCAACCCCTCTCCTAGCTTTTTTTTTAACACCTTCCGATGCACTGAAATGATAATTCAACTTTAATTCAATAAGCATTTATTTAGAATTTATTTCGAAGTGAATAGAAATTAGTTACAAAAACTATTAAATACCCAAAAGTACATAGCGCTGCAGGGAAAACTGTGTCATGCCTGTAATTAAATTAATTAAATTTTTTTTCATGTGCACAGGACTCCATCGAAGGCACCTTTTTCATGTACACACAACAACTTCGAGCGTACTGTGTGAAGGGAAAAAATTGTGAAAAGAACAATGAGTGACACGACACTCCTGCAGCAGTCCTGCAGCACCGTCCCCGTCCGTCCACCGCTCCAGGGACATCCCCCTGATCCTCCCCTCCGGACACTTTCTGCTCCTGTCAGCCTCACAATGCCAGGGCACTTAAGCCATTGCTTTCTGATGCTTCCAGCCCGGCTCCGTTTGGTTTGGCGGGTGTGCCCGTGGGCGGGGGCGGGCTGGGGCGGCTGTATGGGCATTGGTTTCTGATTTAAGCGGGGTAGATGGTTATATGCGGAGAGACAGGGCGGAGAGTTGTGATTGTCCCAGTTTCCGGTGTCCTGCGGGTGGGGATTTTTCTCATTTCGCTTTGAGAGTTCAGCGTGTCAGGGGGCGAAGCCCATTTGCCTGTCTTCTAAAACGCCTCCACCCATCCCCCCGTCTCTTTCTCCGCCTCTCAGGCTGTCTCTGTTTGTGTCCCACACCTGCAGTCACTTATTCTCTTTGTGTTTGGGTCTTGGTCATGTGGACAGCTACCAATAATTCTGATAATGCACTGAGCGAAAAATAATAGTGAAAATGATAGTTGCTAACGGACTATTGACTAAAAATAAAATACATAAAAAATGTATATAATTTTTAAGTTAAGTTTTTAGTTATAAAAATTATCACCAATAGAAATATAAATTTTTGACAGTGTCCCTGCAGTCTCCAGCCACCTGCCAGCTCCGGCTCCGCTGACGTTGTCAGTAAGTACATGTCCTGGCTAGGACTCGACATTGTCCTTAGTCTGGATGCTGAGGCCCCTGTGTGCGACGGCTCCAAGATGTGTGTGAGTGTGTGTGTGTGTCAATGACAATGATGGCGGTGGCATTGACGTCATTGGCATTGGCGTTGTTTGAACGCTGCCGTTTGGCACCCAACTCAGTGCCTGGGCCCGGGAAGAGGTCCTGCTGAAGCATCCTGTTGAAATGCAGCCCCATTATTTATGCTTTTTAGGTACGTGCCATAAGCAGAGTACGGGACGGTAAGAGGGGTAGGTGCTCGTTATCTGCCTAGCAGGTGCTGCTCCTTCAATAGGCACTTCCCATTTCCCAAGCCCGAGTCGGCCCAGTCCGATTATGTGTGCCTGCAAACATCTTCAATTTGCAGTTGTCGTACATTTTAATTGTTATTGTTATGCATCCCAGGACTGTGCTCAGTCCGATGCACAGGATAATTGTCCTTCGGTTGCCTCTTAATTTGAATGGCCAGCGTTTGAGGGCACCATTGTCCGGCAATTACTTAGTATCAGGTTCAGGATTGCCAGCAGGATTCAATAAGCCAAAAGCTAGAGGCAGTAATTCTTTCTGGGCTTTATGAAAAAAAATCAAAACTTGGCCAATTAGACTCGTAATTTTGCCAAATGTTATCTCAAATATGTTACAGAAATAAAAAAAATCCAAGAAGGAATCCTTTTCCTTCCATAATTAAGCAATTCAATAATACAATGAAATATCCTTGGGCTATGCAGTTTTCTTTGCCTTCGTTCAAATGATCCTTGAAAATGGGAAAGCAGAAAACGCAAATAAAAGGAGAGATAGTTTGGAAAATGAATAGAGGAGAGTTGTGGAGCAGGAGCAGCGGCAGGACAAGGGAGGATGGCTCAAAAACTTATAACAGAAATTCAATAGGGCATGCAATTCAAGAAATTATTGTGCAATTTCAATAACTTTTCAATTGGGTTTTCAATTTGCTGCGCACTTTTCCCCCTAAAATTTTTGTGTTTTTCATTTTTTTCTTATTTTTGCGTAGTGAAAACTTTATTTTATCTGTTTCTGTGGCCCTCTTCTAAAGAACTTTAACAACTTCTCCTTCTTCGTTATCTCGTTCATTGTGCGCTAGTGTCTATGAAGAAATTGACGATTTCCGTCCGATGGAGGGCCATTTGAGAGCTGGCCGAGAGGGTCAAGTTGGCCAAATTACGAGGGAGTCTGGTCCCGGGGTTATATCTGTTCGGTAATCACAGAATATGGCGCCATTAGGCAGCAACTTTGAGGAGCTTAACTAGGCAAACAATTCTTTCATAGTAATATGGCGATGCATAAAAATTGCATAAAATATCTGGCACGGCCACAAGCCGGAATCCAAACAGCCAAGTACTACCACTCCTACCTGGCTAGGGCCAAAAGGCAAACAATGCAATTTCAATGTTCAGCGAAATCCACCTAGCTGCCCCGGCTCTCCTTGAAAATATGCGGCATGGGAAAACTTTTTCACTGCCTCCTTCCATTACAAACATGAAAAACAGCCAACAAAGTTGCTGAAAAAAACATGGCATAAAGCAGCCAGATATCTTGGCTGGATAATGCATGAAAACAAAGGACATGATATATCTGCCATGTGCATGGAAAATATTTCCAAATGTCTCAAAGGTTTTTATTTATTTGAAGAGTGCATTGTCCACATGAACTGAACACGAATGATACATCCTGGTCGCAGTTTTCCGATTTTAATCGCAAAGTTCATAGCTATTTCAATTTTTCAAGTGTATCCTGTACACACTCGGATGGGTGTGGGATATTTGCATTTGGCCGTGTGCTGCCTCGGCAGAGATACGTGAGCGTATCTAAGAGATACTTCTTCTCGGCCAGGAGTCTGGAGTTTGTCTGTGGCCGTTGGGTAAATGTTGCCGTCTTAAAAGGTAAGTTTCCGCATTGAAACAATATTTGCGCTTTACATTCAGCCGTGGGGGCGTCTGCGCCTTCCGGGGATGGGTTATGCTTGAGATGGGTGCGTGGGTGGCTCAGTGGGTGGGTGGCCAGGCTGCGGTGGTTTAGGGGTGAGTGGTGGCCATAGCCACTCATGTTGGCCAGCACGTGCCGCGGCTTTCGCAGTTTCGCTAAACCAAAACCATTAATCAAACAATTAGAGCTGCTGGAAGTTCGAAGCTACACCCGGAGACCTTTTCCCCACCCCCACTACTGGGTAACCCGAAGTCCCCCCTTTCATTTGCATAAATTATGGCTTCATAATAACCGCTATTTATAATTTTCGACGCGGCTGCAAATGCGTCTATGGGGTGTTTGTCAGACACGCCCACCGTCAACACCCCCGGCAAACACTTGAAGTGCTTGAAAAGGATTTACCTTAATGCTAGTTGTTTGGTCAATTGTGTCTGGTGGTGGGTACATCGATAGAACAGGTGGTGGACTAATTCTACATTTTAAGGGATTGCCCTCTTTCACTAAACCATTCACTAACACACATCTTCCAAAACCAATTTAATATTTTTAAAGTTTATGTACCATACCACGCCTGATAGAAAATTATTTGAAGCCCAATAAGCCCTTCTTTGATCCTTTTTCGAATCCAACCACAAAAGCCTCTTCGAACCTGTCATTTCACATCAATCTCCTTGCCAGGCCCGTTCGCAAATGTGTTCATATTTTTTATGCAAATTGTTGAGCCATTTCAAAGGCAGCATACTCGATTACCTTGCTGCACATTTACAAGCTGAATGAAATTAATTCATAAATAACAAGTCCTTACACAAATTTAGCCGAGCAGCAGACAGGCAGACAAACAAACAAATGTATGAGAATTATGCAAATGATATAAACGCTAAAATCAACTTGGAGCTTTTCAATGAAATTTCCACCGCGCACGCAGAAGGCCAAAAAGGATTTCCACATTCACATGGGCCGCGAGGGGCTAAGGACGTCGTGGCAAAGTGGCAGAAAAGACGGCCCGAAAGTCTTTCGAGCGGGAAAGCGAAAAACCCGCAAATGAAATGAAACGAAATGTTTGCATAAACGATTTAATCGAATTCCAATGCAAATTCAGTTAAATTTCATTTCCCGTACGGCGAGACACGCCGCTGGAATCGGATCGTTGCAGGAGGCTACGGGCCCGGGGCGGAAGCTGGCATTCCGGTTCCGGAAATTAGCATAACACTCGCGGTAATACAATAAAAAGAAAAGGATACAGATGCCTGAGATATCCAGGCCAGGCCAGGCCAGGCAAGGCAGGCGAACGAAACGAGCACGGCGCCAGGCCAAGTGTAAAGTTCATTTTCAAATTGCTGATATACGAAATTGAAATAGGAAGCTGGAATCGGAGTTTTCCCTCCACAGGAAGGATTGCTGGGGGTGCTGGGGGAGGGACCCAAATGAAAGGAGCTAATGTCAATAGTGGGCTGACTTTGCATTTAGTATAATTCTCACTTCAAGTTTAAGGGTATCCAGCAATCACTGTACCCTTTCCCTGATCCTTTCAAGCAAAAACACCATTTTCGGCAGAACCAAGAACCGTTTATATTTATGGGAATTCTTTTTGTTTGTTTGAATTTTTTAATTTTTGTTTGCTTCTCCACTGGTCGCTGGCTGCCTAATAGAGCGACTCAATTAATGAGGCAAACTTTTTCCGGTCTCCGGGCTCCGCTTCCACCCAGCTTGCCATTCCGACATGCATTGGCCGAGCTTTGCCGTCGGACAAGGACTTTAATGAAATCTTGACACGGACTCAAGGTACCACAGGTCCTTTCTCCTAAAAAGGCCCCCTTCCAGCCAATTGTCGCGCAATGAATTTTATTTTGCTCTTTACAAGTTGTAAAAAATTAAGCAAAGAATGGAGGCAAAAACTTGGCTTTTTCCTGACTTTTTTTTTTTTTTTAACAAGTTGTTGGCAAAAAGCCAAGAACTTTATATGGCATGCCCATAAAGGGAAAACTTCCCCTTGAGGAAAATCCGTTAGCCGAATGGAAAAAAAAGTCGGAAAAAGTTTATTTGCCCGCTCCGGTTGCATATTCAAAGCATTCGTTCTCTTTCTGCCCGTGTCCATGTCTGTCTTTTTTGGTCCTTTTGTGGTGGGGCAGCACCCCCATTTCCTCTCTCTTTGGTCTCTGGTCTCTGGTCGCGCATTTCCGTTACATGCCAAACACTTTTGGCCTTTGTCCCGGGACCACAAAAGTCACCGCCTGGCGCATACAAATTAATCATTCGGTCAAAAAGGTTTGAGTGCGAACGGAACGATTTCGCGAAGGACTTGCCTCCTCCCATACACTTATTTTTTGCTGAAGCCCCTGGCAATATTTTCGCCAGTTTTTGGCTCTCATCTGGCCTTGGGATTCCCATCACGTACGCGACGTTTTTATGATATACCAATTTTGACATAATCCACGTGGATTACGAGCCAATACTCATGCATATATTGGGCCCAGGGCGGAGGTGGGAGTGTGGCAGTTCGTTATTCGATTTGTTTTTTGGCACTCTCTTCATAAAAAGTGCCTGTATAAGTTGATTGAACTATTTCCGCTCTAGCACTTTGATCCACGCCCCCAAAGGAATTTTGGTCATGCTACACGATCACTCAAAATTTGAATACTTCCAATGTCCTGTTCCTGTCAGCATTTAACCCCATCGAGTTAACCTTTTGCGATTTCATTTAGTCTCATAATTTTATTCCACCACTTGCCCCCGGCAACGGCAGTGCCAAAGGTTAATGCACCATTTGACTGTGTCCCCCTATGCCCATTTCCAATGAACGTTTTCAAGTGCAAATGACCAGGGGTAGAAGCCCGGAAAATGGACAGTGGAGTGGGGTGGCAGGAAGGTGTAAAGCAATGCCAAAGCCGGCGACGACAACGTCATCATCCTCATCAACATCATCCTGAATCCCCTGAAACCCAACCCCCATGTGGCATATGACAAAGTTTAAGTGCTTGCTAAATCCATAGATTTCATGCTGGCAGTCGTGGCCAAACATGGCCACATATTGTGCGAGACAACCAACAGCAACAAAAGGCAATAGCAACATCGGCTTCAAACACCAAACATCGAGGTGTTGGGTAATGTGCCAGCAACAACAGGGCAACAATTGCTGCAACAATAGTATCGCATTTCAGTGTTTTTACTGTGGCATAAAAACAAAAGGCCAAAGCCGCAGTCAAACAGCGAACTAACACCGAACAGTAACAGCAACAGCAACATAAGTGCAACTGCAGCAGCAGCAACACGCAGGACTCGAAAGGCATCAGCAACAACTAGGTGTTACTCAGCAACTGTAGCGAATAAAAGTTACCTTTTAATTCCAAGATACTAAGGTTAATATTATTTGACAAAGATGTGTACAAAAAATAAAGAGTTTTTATCGGTTAAAATAATTTAGATCTTATTAAAACGTATACCTACAGATTGTAGATTGTAATATAGTCCATGTTGCAATTTCAATATTTTAAGGATCTTCGCAATCTCCTTGAAAAATAGTATGCCCTAGATTATCTTATTTACCAGGTAATATCAGAATCATTCTTGTTTTACTGTCTGGAAAAGTTTTCATACATTTTGCCCCTCGTTTTTGCCACTATTTTTGTTGGTTGATGGTTGCACGTAATTTTGTTTTTGTCGCGACGCAAATATGTTGCCCATAACAAGGTGGCTGCCACCCACTCGCCACCTTTCTCCTTCGCAGGCTTACAGCCACTTTCTCTGTCTTACCTCAACATTATGCAGGGCGCCACATCATCGCACTTGTCACTTTAACCTTGCAACGGCCTGTCAGTGGCACCCTGGTTCTGTCTCTGCCACCGTTCTCCCCTCCTCGCTGCGGCTCATGGGCTCTGTAAATTTTCGCAAAGCGGCGTAGAAAATGAAAAGAAAAGCCATAAAACCAAAGACGACGCGGCAAGCAAGCAAACAACGCCATGAGGAAAAAAACAATGACGGTGAGCGGAAAATGGCAAACAAAAAAATTGTAAAAAGAAAAACTTAAGCAACGACTATTGGATTATCTTTCAAATATTTTATACAATTTGTAGCAGAAGCAAAGATTTTATTATTAATGTCACACTTTTCAAAAAGGCCTGATTAATTGACAAAAATGTCCTTTAGAGGGTTCCTATTATAAAAGTACTCTTGAAATTTTAACCATTTTAATCGTAGCTCAGCTAGAATATTTTAAATATTTTAAAGGATATTTAATCCATGTTTCTGAATACTGTTATGAATATCCTTTTTATCCAAGAGTATCAAAAGTAAGCTCGAAACGAGCGTAAATATGCCTGTCATCATTTTGACATCAGCTTCCTGATGTCGGCAGGAGTACGGGTAGTTTCCAGTCAGGCCATTACCATAACTATAATGCATATTTCAGCATCGAAGTCAAACATAAGACTCGCTCCTCGTCCTTGTCCTCGTCGTCGTCCACCGCCCCCAGTATCCATCCCCGTCAGCCGAACCGAAAAGTCCCCGCATCGTGTCATCATCATCATCAGGCAGAGTGACGGGACCGATTCCCGCTGTCTACTTTGGGCCTTCTGCCACATCGTGTTGCCGCTCTGGAAAATCCCGGTATCACTTTCGCTTGCGCCCCTGTTGACAATCTCGGTTTCAATGTGTGTCCACACACTCCCCACCACCTCCTTGAGTGTCTGGAGGCATGCCTGGGCATATTTATACCCTCTTTTCTTGGTGTTCCACAGGCTCTGAATGAACGACAAGGTTTTAGCATAAAAGTTTATTGACCTAACGAAGAAATAGATGCCATCCCATTGGTTTCGAAGAGAGGAGCTTTGAAAAAAAAAATAAACAACAAGAAAGTATCGAACAGGTTGTATGGCATAGATTCTATGGGTAGAATTTAATGAAAGTCCCTTTAATTGAAAATTTCAAATGTTTCTTTTAAATAATTTAAAACTCAAATTTCATATTTGTTAACAAAGTTTACTACAAATTCAAAGTTTCAAAAAGTTGTAAACAATCTAAAATGAGTTAATATACTAAACCGACATTTGTATTTAGCTCCTAAGTGAATCCTTTC
Organism: Drosophila monieri; assembly: GCA_035047585.1. Lineage (NCBI taxonomy): Eukaryota > Metazoa > Arthropoda > Insecta > Diptera > Drosophilidae > Drosophila > Drosophila monieri. The sequence goes on along the minus strand of JAWNPJ010000079.1, from coordinate 4,863,538 downwards.
CTAAGTGAAAGTTTTAATATAATATTCCCAATCTAACTATCATTCTCAGTTAAAACCAAGCAACAAAATTGTTGATCCATTTTTGCCAAAAGTTGCCCCAATTTTTTTGCTTTCTTGTTTCAAAGATTTCAAATTACCTATACATTTTTCATGGGTTTGAATCCATTTACATTCATTTAAATAATGGACACGCTGCGATTGCAATAGTCAACTTGATCGCCATTTTTCTTTAACTGAATCTCTTTCCTGTAAATATAATTTTCATTAACACGAATAGCCGCAAAAATAATGCACTTTTTATTTTGATACCCTAGTGTTGTGGAAAAAATTAATAAAATTAATTAAACGTCAGCTTAAGCGACATATCAGTGCAGCATTAATAAATTAACAGCAAAAAAAAGGTTAAAACAAATATAAAAAAATCAAATTGCCACAAAAAACAACATTAAACAGGAAAAAGACAAAAACAAACAACTTTCATGGAAGCCATAAACAACAAACTAATTAAATATGCATGAAAAAAAATTATTTATTAAAATGAGCATAAAAATATCGAATAATGAATGCTCTGTGGGGAGTTTTTATGGGATTGAAACAAAGGAAATAAAAGCAGTTTAAACCGCTTGATTGATTAAATAGCTGGTGAACATTTTTTAATGTCATAAACTACAGTGATTTTTTATACAAATATTTTGTTTGCTTACTCATAGACTTTTATGAATTATGTTCTTAATCTCACTTCTTTTTATACCCTTGCAGAGGGTATTATAATTTTGGTCAAAAGTGTGCAACGCAGTGAAGGAGACATCTCCGACCCTATAAAGTATATATATTCTTGATCAGGATCACCTCCTGAGTCGATATAAGCATGTCCGTCTGTCCGTCTGTCTGTCTGTTTCTACGCAAACTAGTCTCTCAGTTTTAAAGCTATCGACTTCAAACTTTGCACACATCCTTCTTTCCTTTGCAGGCAGTATATAAGTCGGAACGGCCGGGATAGGTCAACTATATCCTATAGCTGCCATATAACTGATTGATCGGAAATGCCATAACTTTGTTGTTTTTAAAGTTAGAAGGATGAGACTTGCTGTGGACTCCTCTTTTAGCAGAATTATTCGATCTGCCAAATTTCATAAGGATCGGCCGACTATATCCTATAGCTGCTATATAACTGATTGATCCGAAATGCCATAACTTCGTTGTTTTTTAAGTTAGAAGGATGGGACTTGCTGTGGACTCCTCTTTTAGCAGACTTATTCGATCTGCCAAATTTCATAAGGATCGGCTGACTATATCCTATAGCTGCCATATAACTGATTGATCGGAAATGCCATATCTCTGTTGTTTTTTAAGTTAGAAGACTGGGACTTTGTATGGATTCTACTTTCGGCAAACTAATTTGATCTGCCGAGTTTAATAAGGATCGGCCGACTATATAAGATCCGATATATATCTAATAATATAAGCTGCCACATATCTGCAAGGGTATATCAACTTCGGCTCCGCCCGAAGTTAGCTTTCCATTCTTGTTTTTTTTAAAAAAAAAAAACAAAAAAAAGCTTAATTAGTAAGTGTATTTAATATTTCTTTATTTAATTAGGAAATACTTATTGCTTTGCCCTTGGCAAAGCCCAAACACTTTGTACAAATTAATTTGTCAATTATTGGCAAACAACCGGGCCACCGGACAACTACCAACGAAAGTCCTGTGACCTGGCCCATTAAGTAATACAGCTAACTTTCGATATGCCACGCCCACTGGACACTACCATACGCGCCCTAAGCCACAAAGCCCGGCATTTGTTTGTTTTTTGGTTGAATGAAAAATATGCAAGCTTCAACCGCAGCTTTAACCAGCTCCCGACGCATTTGTCATTCTTGGGGCCAGGACACCCGACCAGTGCAAACACAAACAAAAGTGCATCCGGGGCAGGGGGAAAAAGAGAGAAAGTCCTGCGCCAGGCACTCGCAACCGTTTGCCAATATTCAAATAGCAAAAAGTCAGACATATTCTCATTAACATAAAACATAAATATTTACCTATGCCACATTCACCCACAAGCCCACACACAAATACACCCACTCGGTTCTGGACATTTCTATTCGGTTTGGTCGAATGGGATTTTCCGCCTTCCTTTCCCGGCTAACGAAGTCGAGCAGACATTTCCTTGCCTTTTGCATTTTTACGCCATTACGTTCTGTCTGAGGGGTGCCGGGTGAGATGTGTGCTAAAATGCCATTTCCATAAATGCAAATCAGTTTGTTTACTCCTCCCACCCACCACGCCCCATATCAAATATATATATCTGTATATACCACCAATAGTTATAACTTTTAAGGCGTTGCAGCTCAGCGAATAAATTTCTTCCACTTCTCATTCATTTCTTTCGTTGTTGGCCAAGTTTATGGTGTTTTTATTCCTCTACGATGGGGCGTAGCTGGAGTGCAACATGCAACGAAATTGATAATCACTGGTTAGTTATGGGTGGCACGTAATTGAAGATGCTATGGATTGACTTTGGAAGATTTTAGGCTTCATTTAAATATTCTAGCTCCATGAATCTAGGATTACAGTCATAGCAGATTCATCTCATATATATGATATGAACCCAGGGAAATTATATAATCCAAACTATTCAAATTATATAGACTTTATTATTATAGATACATGTACACATATAAGTAATATAAACTTTTGGGGTCGTTCAAGTTCACAAAAAATACATTACTCGTTTTTTCGTCGCTTCGTCGCTTCTTCGAAGGGAGGGATCTCACATAACATACATATGACAAATCTGTTCCCCAATCTGTTTTAGTAAGCTTCTAATTTAAGCTTCTTCTAATTTAAGCTTCTTCTCATTTAAGCTTCTCCGCCCTACGCTTCTTTGTAGTGAGGGCGCTCACATAACATAACATAAATATGTTCCTCAATCCATTTTAGTTTTGATCTTCAGAAGCTACGGATCGTTTGTTGCTTTAAACAAATTCAATTTTTATTATTTTTAACAATTATATTATAATGGCCAAGTTGAATTCTTGCTTGAAATTCACCAAGGCTTGGATCCTATTATATTGTTTTGTGAATACTGTGAGTATTAGGCAAATAATTATACAAAATATAAAAAAAAATCAAGAAAATAATATAACAGAAATAGTACATTTCAATTAATCTTAATTCCTTTTTTATTTATTTATCATTTTAGTTTTTTGGCCTCATAGCATTATTTTTTGGTGATATGTATCGAGTTGTAACCGACTTTATTTTTAATAAAGCACAAATTGCACCACTCGGTTTTGGATGTCTAGTTCTTATCATGTCTATTATTTGTATTTATGGAATCGTTGGAGATAATGCAATAGCTATTGTTCTTGTGAGTTGATTTATTTACAAACCTTTTGATTTCTAATCCGAAATAATTATTTTCTTTTTCAGTTCGGACTATACGTTTTTTTTTACATGATATACTTCCTACTTATCGTTGACCTAGAATATACAAACCCCGAACATATTTTTGGAATATGCATGGCTTTTCTGGGAGGCATTATTCCTTCCTTTATTTTAGCTGGTAACATATAATGCTATAACAATGAATATAATTTGAGTGGTGGATTTTTCAGAAAAATTCACACAAAATACTTTGACGTCACATTCCGATTAGCCCATACATATTATAGGAAGTTCATTATGTTCTTATCAGCTTTAAAAAAATTATGTCGTAATAAAGTAAAATTTTTGTTTGTTTGAAATCTTTATTTTTTTTTCAAACTCTTTGGATTAATCATTTATGCACGGCCTAATCGCTGCGAGAGTAGAATTTATTATATAGTATATATTATATAGTATAGTAGTGTTGTATATGCAAAATATATTCAAAAAACAAGCTGAAACATAGAAATTAGAATAGAATTTTGTATTTTTGTTTGCGTTTGCGTTTTTATCGTAATGGCATCATGGGGCCCACCCTTTGTCTCGACGGGAACGGTTATGCTCGAGTAGCGTCTTTGGGAATTTATGGATTGGTCAAGCAATTTGTTTCCTTCATCAATTTCGTGAGTTTTTTTGGATCTATATATATATAAAATTGTATCTATATTTAGGCTCTCAAAATGATTATTTTTAGTACTCACTGATGCAGTCTATTTATCTAGTCGTGGAGTTTCTCCGATTCCTCGGGTGATACGGAAACAGCTTTTCCTTCAAGAAGTATTCTTATACTGTGATCCCCCTTTTGGTTATAGCCCTTTTCCAGGTAATGGCTGTGATTGATGCCAAGTCATCCTGTGCCCAAACTATTGATAACGCCAAAAAGTTGCAAGTATAGATTTTCAGAAATGTTTTTGTAAGAAGCCATTTAATCAATATAATAATATTTTTACAAAATTAGCTGAGAGCCCACATACATACAGTATCATCCAGTATCTGAAACGAAAGTAAGTTAATTGCTTAGTTCGAGGTAATCGTTTGTTTATCATCGAAAGCTATCGGAGGTACGCCCCGTACATTAACATTTCATTCGGCTTGTATCCCTCGGGGGCTCGCGAACACACAAACACACATTCCCTGTCACTCCGTACCATTATACGGAGCAATGTCTTCATATCCCCGGACCAACTAAAAACCATAAGGGCATTTCCACCACCGTCATTAAATCAGAAAGCAAACAAAATATTATAGACCAAAGTGAACAACTAACCGCACACTCAGACACACACATAAATAGTTATGTTGGCAAAAACCGAGACCAGACTGGGCCCAGACCAAGATTTTTGCAGCAACGCCCAAGTCATTAGAATTCCTTTTTTGAAAATTGTATGCACAAAACTTGGCAAAAGGGAGCGAGACCAAAAAGCAAAACGAATTTCATTAAATTAGACGTAACGGAAACAAAGTCGTTAAAACTTGGCAATCCCCAGCTCCAAAGCCCCTTTTCCAGGACCTCCTTCCTGCCACACACTCCACTCTCCATTTCAAATGCAATGCTAACGATCTACCAAACTAGCGTTTGTCATGGGCGGCGAAAGGACCCGAAAGGGGTCCTTCTCGGTGCGTGGCACAGTGCATTGTCCGTCCAACACCACTGGCCATCCAACCCATGCAATGGCATTTTAATAAAATCCTTGCGAAAATCCCTTAACTGAGGCACACTCACCCGTGCACACTTAAACAATTTTCCTGAGCGCATTTAAAACGATTGAGCGGGAAAAGTGAAATGAAAAGCCTTTTAGACTTTTTTTTTAAATTTAAAATTAAAAAAAGTAAAAATAAAAATAAATTAAATAGATTAAAGAATTAAACTCAAACAAATTGTGTAAGAAAACAATAATGAATGTAAAAAAAAAAATTAATTTAAAAAATATCAAAAGATTATATCTCAGATTGAGGTATTTATCTTCTAGTAGTAGCCTCGTAATACTGTAAAGGAATTTCCCCTTTGACCCCCATTCGACGATTGCCTTTGCTATCCTGTAACTAGAGCCCATAACTACCTTTTCCATATGTATTAGAAGACAGTTTTGTTGGCCACGTTAGAGAATCAAACCAGAGCCAGTTTCGTTGCGATGCCCTCTTCTGTGTTTCTGGAGCCCTCCAGAGCATTGTCTGCTAATAGAGACTTGACTGAAGTGGGATTTGGCTGCTGTGGGCGGGCTTCTAGCCGGGGAGGCCAGAAGGACACACCCTGTGCGGGCCACGCTCATTTCAGGCAATGGCAAATTGCCATTTTTAGTTGGCCATTCGATGTAACCGAAACTGGCGACCATTGCCATCCTACAAATTAGTATAATAAAACGTTTCATAAAGTGGAGCCACACAAAGGGGAATCGAGGGAGTTCTGTCCTTAGAGGGGTCACTGTGTTGGGACTCTGTCATTTGGCTGGGGTTACAGTTTCAGATTTGGATTCCCTTTCCATTTTATTCTTTTTAGTAATTTATTAGAGTATATCTGACAGTATATAATGTTATCTATAAATTAATTAATTTCATTTATATTTGTTTAATTTATTTACAAATTGTATGGCATAGGTCAAGTGGATAACAAAGGGTACTTCTACAGTCCATATCTTAATCTTTAATCTTTCTTTTTTTATGCTCATTTAATAGTTTTGTTTGAATTTTTGTGCTGGGAGCTCTGCTTTTCGACTGCCGCTAAGTATCCATTACATAACGAGGCGGGTTCAAGTGGGGTGGTGACCCCTCCCACTCTCCCTCGGAGCCCTGCCGCCCGTCTGCTAGATATTTATTACAATTCTGCTCCGAAAATGTCATTCGAAATTGTATTATCCCTTGGCAGCGAGTCCAGCGAGGGGCGTCAATGTCCTTAACTTCTTTGAAATTGTCGCCATATTTTGCAATTAGAATAGACGTAAAGTGAGTTGGCCAGGGGAGTGGGGAAGAGAGGAAAAAAGAGCGAAAGAGACAAAAATGACAACGTCGACGGCGACGTCTGACACATTCAAGAAATTACAACGCCAAAGGCCCGCGGCAAAGGACTCACAAAAGGCGTCCAAAATGTATTTTATGGCCTGTTGAAATGTCTCACGCTTTGTCTTCTCGTCCTTCTCGTCGGCCGCCATTCCCGTCGAGTGTCCAGGTTGTCATGTCGCCTGCGTCTAGGAGCTGAGATACTTTTCATCCTTTTCGCCAGGACAATGTAATGTGTTGATTGAATAAACGAAAAGTTGTGTCATAAAACCGTTTTATGTATTCGGAGAGATAAAGCTGTTTATTTGTTGCAGTTAAGTAAAGATAACTTCGTTATTGGATGCTTTGAATTCTGGATTATCCTCAGAATATCAGAAACAGAAACACATTTATTTTCCTTTTAAGCAGGTAGCTTCGCTTCAAGTAACTTTAATTTTTCCAGTCCTGCAAGCTCATTTATTTTAATGCATTTTACTAATTACTCACCAAAGTCAAAGGACGACGACGACGAGCTAAACAAGAAGAAGTAAAAGTGGAAATCGCTCCAGACGTATGGACAGGGAAAAATTAAACTTTTTGACTAACTCGACATGTAAGTTTAGCCATTTAAAGCCGAAGCCACGGCCAGAATTTCATTTACTGGCCGAAAGTTTCTGTTGGGGGCATTTAATTAGTGTGCGAGTGAGATGTTGGCCGAAACTTGAGGGGGCCAAAGTGAAAGAGAAATGTGTAATCAACCCTTGAGACTCCCCCAACTAAACAGGACTGACCATTTTCAATTAACTTGAATGTTTGTTTCTGTGGAAAATTCCGAGCGAAAAAGTCAAAAAATCAAAAATAACATAATGGACAAATTAAAATGTTATCCAGACTGGACTGGGCCTTTACAATAAACGAAAAATCCCCACTAGATTTCTTTTTTTCTTGTTGGTTTGTTATTTGGAAATTCCTGAAAAGTTTTTTCTATCTCGATCCTGTGTCTGCGGCACTTAAATTCCGATTTTTTGTTGTTTTCCATTGGGATTGCGCAGGCTGCAAAAGGCAATTTAGTAAATTTCTTTGCTTTGCATTCTGGGTGCGGAGGCAGAAACAATGGCAAAGGTCGCTCCTTTTAGTCAAAGGATATATGCAGCCATTGCAACCCTTTGGACGTGCCTTGGCTGCCATCCAAATTTGAACTTTGATTTCGGAACAATCGGAAGATAGGTTTAACACATCTAACGTATCTTCTTGTTAACTTTTATTCAACCATTAGAACGTCCTTTTTTTAAAATATTTTTTTCAAGCATCCAATTATGAGAAAATTCCACCACTAAATGCTCTTGGCTAATCGCATTAAATAGCTTCTGCTCCATTTTGTATCAACAATCAACCACTGTTTCCTCAATGCACCCATATTAGCCTTGTGTTATCCTGGTGCTTCGCCGGCGGAAAGGACACTCGAGTGGAGTCCAAGGAGCATTTTTATGGTCACTCAAATGCGCATAAAACTTTGTCTCCGCATGTGAGTCCGACGCTGTACTTTTACGACCATTTTTTGCGATTCTGCCAAAAGCTGCTGATTAAACTTTATGGCAAATTTGCTGAATCAGTGCCTGGCAGCACCAACCGACCCACTCCTCTACACACTCGACTGCCTAAATACAATCGAATCAAAAATTCCAGTCCTCACTTCCCCGCCCAAATGCTTTTATGATCCACAAAGCATTGGGGACACTAATTTGGCGCAAATATGGCTAATAGAGAGGATATTCATATTCACGAGCAGCGCAAATTGGGGGTTTTAGAGCCTGGACTGTCACATTTAAAACATCCTTTGCCAAAAATTACGATACCAAACATATGCTTTCCTTTCAATAACAAAATCAATACAAAATTATTTACCAAACGCATTTAAATTTTATTTGTCACATGTGTTACATCGATAAAGAAGGATAGAGAAAACTTTTTAGTTGGGGAAATGGGAGAAAGCATTTTGCAGCATTATCCTGTATCATTGTCCGGTTCGCTCGGTCCTCAGCTCGGATCGGATCGGGCAGCAGCTGGCTAAACAAATTGAGAATTGATTCTTTATAGACCATTAGTTTTGATTATACAATAGTTGGTGGGTGTTTTGGGTCTGTGGGCGTTGAGGACGACGAACGGAAGGTCTTCGGCTAGACGACATTCAATTGAACGCTTCAACGCCTATCGAACAATTTTGTGCCAAAAATTATGAGCCTGCCATGGCTATTATAGTGCCACGATATATGGGCCAGTGTCCGAAGCCCAAGCCTCCAATGCCAGTGGGTGTGGGTGACTGTGTTCATGTTCATGATAAATTTGGGCTTATTTATCGGACTGGCCAGTGGCAATTGGTAGCGGCCAGGGCCAACACGCACTGCCAGCGAGTGTTTCGGACACTGGGGCTATTTGTAGTTTCGGTTTGGCTGGCTAAGCTCTACATATATACAATATGCGGGGGCTGTCCATTTGGGGGTGTTGGAGCTAATGGCTGGGGCCCGGTCACTGATACATTAGACGGGGCGGCACTGACTGCAGCTGGTGTTGTTCGAGCGGCAAAAGCTTAAAGTTCATCCAAGGGTAATAAGCCGGCACTGCAGTTAAAGCCATCATCCGTGAAAATGCCAAATAAAATTTAAATTTCGGTTTAAACAAGAACTATCCCAAAAACACAAAGCTATTTATGCTCTGAGCCTGTCAAAGATATTACAACTAATTACTGGAATATCATCATAATACCAACTGCATTATTAAACCAAACAACTGAAATTAAGGGGGGTTCTCTCCATGATATCACGCTCCATTTAATCAAATATATATAGATTTTAATTTCAATAGCCTTTATTTTTCATATATTCGATGCATAAACTGTCAGTAACAATTTGCCAAATTGTTTCGCCTTCCCAAAAGGAGTAAAAAATCAATAGAAAGCAAAAATAGGCAGGAAACTGAAATCATTCGTGTTTATCATGAATTTGCAATTGCAGCTTTTTGCAATCTGCATTTGGCGGGGGAGGGAATGTGGAAATGCGGGGGAATGATGGCCAAAACAATGCCTCAATTGGATCTCTACATTAATGATTTTGTAGGAGAAATTGGACTTTTGGGCGGGGTGACTACAAAGTGCATAATTAATTAGCTGGTCGGGCTGGAATATTCCGCCGCTCGCCGGAAATCAGTTGAAAGTTTTGTGGCCCTGCCGCAAAATAGTTGGGTTTACCTGGTATGCTCCCTTGGAACGGGGGCCTCAAATCACAAAATCCATGGAATTGTCGAGGACCATATAGGCAGAACTGTGTCGACGCCAAATGGTTCTGGCCGCTGAAATGGAAAATTTCCGCACAAATTAGAGCCAGTTTGTCCGCAAATATTCGGCCATTTGGGCAAGGAGACTACCAGCTAGGGGTTTCTATTAAACACTATTGAAAGGGAATTTTTAACCAGATCTTTAAACCAATATATGGCCAATTAAATTAGCCTTATTATACCCAAAAACAACACTCCACACTATGCACCTTTTGCGGTCAGATATTTTTTCCATTTAGTATTTTGTTTTTATTTTTTGTCTCATTGCATAATTTATCAATTAATTGATTAATTTAATTTATTTTACCTTTTTTCAGCTATACGCATAGTGGTTGTAATCCTTTTACTTCCGTTTATTCGATTTTTTTTAGCTATTCAAACTAATTCTAGTGTCAGTAAATTACATTTTAATGCTTTAATTACACGGTTTAAATGTAGGTTTAGTCGCTTGGTATTGAATCATTTATGATATTTTACATTTAACAGCCTTATTATTAGCATTTAATTACCTCTTTCGCGGCGGTGACCTTCTGTTACCTTCTCTCAACTAATTATGCATCGTGCCTCGTATAAGTTAGGGTTTTGTTCGTTAGGGTTCGGTATTCATGTTTGGCTTTAACATTTTTCTCATTTTTTATTATTTGTGGTAACACACATAGCAAAAACTTTCAAGTTTCCTCTAAAACTATGCAAGATTTCGGTTGGGGGCTCTAGCTGTACTTACTTTAACTACTTCTGTGCTATTTTGACTCGGTTTCGGTTCTCGTGTAAATTAATAATAAGGTTTTGCTTGCTCGAAATGCAATATATTAAATGCTTTAAGGGGGCTACGATTATATATAGAGTTATTATGGGAACTGTATTTACAAGCCAATATTTTCATGTATCTCTTTACATACATTTCGTTGTTGCTTTTCCGTATGGGGGTTTTCATTGCACTTTCCGGGGAAGAGGTTTATGGAGATATAGCTGGGAGTCTATAGCTAAAGTGGAGGATGGAGTCTGTGAGGGGTTCTATGGGGGCTATAGAAGCTATATCTCCACTCTTCGTGCCACTGGGAAAATGTCACAACTGCGTCGTTAATTTATTGAGCAACTCTCTGGTTTTAGTCAAGCTTTTGTCAATGGGTTTCAAACTGGGGCCTAGACGTTGGAGCTAGAGCCGAAGCTACTCAGGAATTTGCTGTCGCCAGCTAAGCTGTTGACACTAGCTAAGGACTTGTTGTTGTCACCTGAGCCGGCCAGGAATTGGTGGTGTGGCTGGTGCTGCTGCTGCTGGTGCTTGAAGGATTGGTACGCATCCGAGCTGACTGCCGACCAAGTGCCATCCTTGGCCTTCACGTACAAGTGCTGCTTGTTCGGCTGCTTGCTGCCGAAATGGTAATCCCCCGGAGCCGCGATCGAGGCACTCGAGGCCCAGTCGTTCAACAGCTGATTGGTGGAGTTGCACAGACCCAAGCCGGAGAAGTCTCCACCCTCCGACGGAGGACCGCCGGTCAGGAAGTCCATGGTCGCATTCGCATTAGTGTTCAGTGCGTTTTGCCTCAAACCGGATTTTCCCAAAATGTTGTTCTCACTTTTGTAGAGCGTTTTCGGTTGCCGTTGCCGTCGCAGAGTTCCGGCCCCGCCGCCGTTCGCAATTTGGGCCGCCAGTGTGGTATTGGCATAGGCGCCCAGACCCTGTTTCAATGCGTTGCTGGCCAAAAGCAGTTGCTGCTGCTGGTTGAACGGATTGGTTCGCTCCGTTTTCACGTCCATCTGATCCATTTTGTTCTCGGTTATGTTGATCTTTTTCAGCTTGGCAGGTGAGGCCGTCAGAATGGCCGTGGATGCCGTGGAGGTGGTCATCACATTTGGCAACTGCTGCTGCTGTTTTTGTTCCAGGCACCCGTAATGAGCGCTCGGTGGGGCCGAATACATCCCAGTCGATTGGTAATCATTGCCCTGCTGGTTGTTGTTGTTGCTGCTCTGGGTCGGTTTTGTCGCATAGCGGTTCTGGTATAGCTTCACATTGGCTACCACATTGGTGGTGGCGTAGGCCCCACAGCTATCGTAGAGGGAGGCCCCACCACCCACTGATGCCTGTGGTGCCCCATGGGTGGGACTTTTGAATGTCGAGCAGGCGACTTCCGCATAATCGGGCATGTTCAGGGGCGACAGTCTGCAATGGGAGAGAGGTGGCATAATACCGGTTAAAAATTGATTCAATGGAGAGATCAGTGTTGTGTGTGGGTTGATTCTCATTATTTGGATACACTGGGAAATATTAAAAGCGAATCCATACCATAAAAAAAATTCAATAAAGAATAAACATGGAAAATGGTTGATTAATCTTAAAGCTTTTACTTCTCAAGTATGATATTCAACAAACCAACTAATTCTTTTCTCAAAGTGTAAATAATTTACCGTTCATTTATGCCTGTCTGGGACTCCCATCACTCATTTCATAAATCATTCCATGTTGTTGCTGATGATGGGAGGAAATTGCTTTTGTTAGGCTTGTGAATGCAACTCCGGAAATTGTTCCATCTCACACCTACTCATTAAAAATTTTGCTGCAATTTCCCTTTGCGATAGCAATTGCAATTTGGTTAAATACACCAAATACAATACAAAAATTTCGCCATTAGCATTTCAACTTTCTAATTAGAGGAGCCGGGTGGGGGGATTTGTTTCAGCGGAAAAGCAGTTAAATGAGGAGCCACAAGAAGAAAATCAGAGTGGTTTGGGGGGAAAACAACCGGACTCTGAATTCGAATCAAACTTTTCTACATGCGAGTTTCTGGGCAAACCAAAAAACTTTTTATTGCGCAAATTTTTGCACACTAATTAGCTAATGAGATAATGCTTATCTATGGAACTGTTTTTTTTTCCAATGAGTTCTCGTAAAAATTTACGAGAATGTTTGTGGGTGGGTGGTGGAAATTACTCGAATAGTTCTGTCAGTTTGGCTTAAATTAGGAACTTTACTTATTAAATCTTTAAAATTTATTTCTTAGATACACCCACAATATGTTTAATTTAAAAAAAAAATCGTCACCAAGGCAATTAAATGGCGCTTTTGATAAAGACGCTCATAAGTATGCTACGGAATTTGAAAAGTTTCCAGCCATTAAGCTGTGGCCTTAAGGACATCAGGGGAATATGAAAAATATGCAGATCTGAGGAGTCTGTTTCATCCCCGAGGACTATCAATTTTTAATTGTTAATTTAGCGGTGAAAATTGCGTTTTGGAGGAGGGCTGGGCTAAGAACTCACGCATCCGACAACAACCGGCGAAAGAAATTAAATATTTTAATTGGAAATTTTTGGTAATGACGCCGCCTGCACGTGTTCCAAGTGGACGAAGGGCGGGGAGGGCTGTGGGGAGTGTTTATGTAAACAAGGAAAATAAAAGAAGATTCTGTTTTTGTATTTCTATCTGCTTATGTTATACTTTTTACGACTTTACAAGGTTGTTAAAAGTGAGCAACTGAGGAAAAAGTTCGCTTCCCAGGAATACAACGGAAAAATTGAAACGGAAATAATGAAAATCGCGTAACGGAAGTGGCAACGGCATTGGGTGCCGCTGCGAGGGGGTGGGCAGGAAGTGTTCCGAATTGTAAGTGAAGTGGAAGAGAGGGCGGGGGTTAAAGGTGGCGGATATTTCATCCAAACAGCTATTGTGGGAGGGAAGTCTAAACAAATAAATGCGTAAAATGCCGCAAATAAATACGCGAAAGTTTTCCGGGCGGTGATGCTGAGAGGCTGTGAGGTGGGAGTGGGAGTGGGACAGGTGCACCGAGAGCAGGATAGCAATATGTCGCCAGCAGTTGCCACTTTTTATTGCGTCTTGTTTGGATTTTGGTTTCATTTTTGTTTTATTTTTTTGTAGTCTTTTTTTGCTGCGCGTTACTGTTTCTGTTTTATTATTGTTGCCGCAACGGTACATTAAGCTTTAAGGCAAGAAAGGACCAAAAAAACAAAAGGAATGTTTTTTCTTTACATTTCTGAGTAGAAAGTATAAGGAAAATAATAAATAAGGCGAGGGAGAAATGGCCAGTTTGAACATGGAACTGGGATTAGGCTCAATGGAATTAAGGCGATTAAGGAAAAACATTTTAAAGTTTGAAGAAACTTTGTTGAAATTTTCCAGCAATCATTTGACAAGCCGAGGAAGATTTCTTTTTCGCTGAAAGTCAGAATCGGGATTGAAAAGTTCCTAAGAATTCACTGACAATTTAAGCCTCCTCAAAGCCGAGGATGTCAACAGTGTTTCTGGGCCATGTTCGAATTTGTTAAGTAAATAAGATCTTTTTAAGTTGAATATGCTTTCTTATGATTTGTGCTTTTAAACTTAATCCTCCGGAAGGGAAAACTCCTCTGGGGTCTCTTTAAGAGAAACCCACAAACCCAAAGAACAACAAAGTAAATTCCGGATAAAACAGCCCCAAGAAATTTCGAGGGAAATGCGTATATGGAAATTAAATAACGGTACCGCTGAATGCAAAAGAGTGCAGCCCCCTCTCCCGCCACGCCCATAACCATCGACCGCCCCTCAAATAACGTAAACAGTTCCAGCCGGCGGTAAGTTACCATGGCCCAAAGTAAAACCCGTTCAAGTGTAACAATTTAATGGCGTTTGTTGTTGTTGCGGTGCTCTTGGAGGGGGCTGGGGATGGGGGATGACGTACCAAAGAGGGTGCTCCTGTCCGGGGGTGGTTCACCATTGGAGGGGGAGTGGGAAGTTATTTTTATGGAGGCAGCGGTTGCAGCTCCACAAAATATATTTTACGAGCCGGCTCGTAAATAGTGCCATGGATCTGTTTCTCGTGTGGCAGGGAAGCCAACCCCCTGCCACTATCACCCCCAGCTTTTGACCAATTGAAGCCTTCTGCCTGCCAATTTTTATTGTAATTAAACAGCCACCGAAGCGTAGACAGGATATTAAGGCAACCAACCAACTTCCCGAGCAGATAAACAAACCGAAGGCGCAGCTCACCTCTCGTAATCGGGGAGCAGGGTGGGCGGGTGCTGTCCCTGCTGGGCGGTGGCCTGTGCGTATCCCGGAAGTTGCTCCTTTGTCGAACATGTGCCGCCACCACTGCCGGCTCCAGTGCCCCGGTCGCCCTGTCGCCAAACGCCACCGGTGGGATCGATCCAGAGCCCATTGGGGCCAGTTGCGGCTGTCGAATTTGAGCCAACGGCACCGACAGCTCCGCCTCCATTTAGCGGCAATGTTGGAAACTTTCGCACGGTTCCGATTGCGTGATTGCCTGAAATAAAAAAATATGTGTTATATACCTTATACCAGACAGAATATATCGAAATGGCAATGGTGCTGGGCCGGTGCTGGGCTGGCAATGATTACGGCTCGTTAAAACTAAAACCAGACCAGAGTGTAGTCCGGGCCAGACCAGACCAGACCAGTTCATAGGGTAACGTGCAAATAATAAAAGACGGAAATTACTTTTTATATTCAATTGGCAAAAGCTTTTTCCCGCCCTTTTCCAACGAGATTGTAAATGCCCTGGAGTTGTTAGACGGGCTGGGTATTCCCCCTGAATGGGCGGCTTAACCAAGTTTGTGTGAAAAACTGATGAGAACTCCTCCAAATTCAGACAAATTGAAGAATCAAATACGATGTCAGTTACAGGATACCCACTAGCCCCTCCAGTATTTTTTTTCTTTATTTAGAGTACTCCCAGCCAGACAATTGATGTGATTTTCACGTGAGCATTTGTCGTTTTTATGCTCCTCGCTACAAAGTTCCCATTCCGCCCAGTTCCCAAGTTTTTAGGGCCCCCCAACTGGTGCTCTAGTTATCGTGACTTGTTTATCTTTTTATAGTCGGTTTAACCTTGGCGCTGTGGCTTACTGCCAAAGATTATTACCCTCTCGGCTTGGGTTCCCCGAGTCTTTACAATGTTATGAGTGCGTGTCCTGATGGCTGCAGTTATTGTGGCTTACAAAATGGCAACCTAATTGAGACCGACCATAAATGCTCAAGTCATAAATCATAGATTACGCAGAGGAGGAGCTAAGGGAGCTGAAGCCAAATGCTTGCATGTCCCGGACCGGAATAAAGATTGTCCTATCAAAGTAGGGGGAAAATAATTCATGATATAGTAGTTGAACAAAGCAAGTACCATCTTTATTCCTCAAAACCCTGTAGTCTCTTTAACAATTCATTCAAAATTTAAAGAATATCCCCCCATTTTCAACCAAATTAAACCTCAATGCACACATAAATCCCCACACAAAAAGAACAAGCAATTACCAGACAACCCTCCAACCAAAAAATCAAAAAAAAAAAGGCAAATAAGTATAAATTTAAATTAAAGTTCACTCACCATGTAAACTGCCCAGCGAAGTCTGCTTGATAAATTGATAGCGCTTGAATAGAACCAATGCGCCCAATAGAAACACAATTATGGCAATGATGGAGCCCAGCAGGACGATAAACCAGGTCTGTGTTAAAAAGTCATCGGCAATATCACGACTGATGGGATATCTGCAATAGACAACACAATAAAGTGACCGGAATGGAGAACGGCTATCGGAGGATGGAGCTGGGGCTATAGCTGGAGCTGGAGCTGGAGCATTGTACGTGCCCGGGCAGAGGCTTAGTTTAATGGTCGTTGGTCGCAAAAGTCGTTGGCCATTGTCGTTGGCCGTTAATGGATTGATGTGGACCTCGCTGCGACACTTGGCAGTCAAATGAGCAGCATCACAATGCCCCAGCTCCGCCCACTAACACAAAAGGACAATGCACTCGAAAAAAATATATTAAAATATTAAACATAGTTTTTGGAGAAAAACTTTTAAGGATATTGCAATAGAAGCTAAAAAAGGTAGAAAACATTTATCTTTTGGATGAGATATCCAACCCACTTTTCTCCCAGTGCTTTCAACTCACCTCGTATAGCCCGTGTCCAGGGACTGGGTGCGTGCATCGATGCGAAGGACGGCGGGCTTGCTGAAGGGTCCGACTCCCACCCGGGTGGCCGCCGCCACGGCAATGTAATAGGTGACTCCCGTGGTGAGGTTCGCCAGGAGCAGTGTGGGGGTGGCCGCATCTATGGTCATATTTTTGAATATCCGCGTCGTATTGTGCACGTCCAGACCTTTGACGACCACATTGTAGCTGGTGAGGATTCCTGTTGAATGGAGGGTTGGAAGAACGGAGTCAGAGACGGAGACACACGCAAATGAAATTAAATGTAAACAAAGAAGGAAAGGAGATTCATCCGCATCGCGTTGGTTTACTGGCGGTATTTTTACAATCAAATTGTTTGAGGTGGTGAGTGCGATAAATCAGTGGGTCCTGCAGGACGTTTCAGTCTAGCGATTTTCGGCGCAAAGTTATCAGGGGCTTAGGTAATCGTTTTTTAAATGAAAGGCATAGCTCAATATGTTTAGTTAAGGGATTTGAAACAAAATATTTTTCCTCAAAACCTAATCCTCGCCCTAATCATAGCATTAATAATCTTAAGCTTTCCCATAAAAGGACTCTTACTTACCATTGCGTGTCCGATTCGGTTGCGGTGGCAGCCACTTCAGGAACACTGAGGTGCGATTGAATTGAATGGCCTCCATGCCATAAGGAGGCGCCTCGGGGACTGTTAACGAAAATGGAGAACAATGAATCGCAATTAGTGGGCTGAACCCGAATAAGAAGAACGCAAAGAAGTGGCTTAGGAGAGTAACTACAAAATAAACCTTACCATCTTCCAGGGTGCGGACACGTCGGGAGTTGGAGGGCTTTCCTACGATGCTCTTGTAAAATGGCACAAGAAAAAACTCGTAGGTGGAGGCTTTTGCCAAACCGGGAACCGTACAGGAACTGAGTCCTTGGCCCTTGTTCAGCAGAGTGAGCATCTTGTACTCGGTGGAGTGCAGTTCCCTGGCGTACAGGTAGAAGCCCTCGATGTATTGGCCACTGTCGATGTCCCAGGAGAGTCGCACGGTGGTGGAGTCACTGGCATTGGCCTCCAGGATCTCCACAATATCGTTGGCCTGCAGCAGGGTTTCCACGTCGCTCAGAAGCAGCTGCGAGGTGCCAGAGTTGTCGCTGCCGTCTCGGACCCCAACCAGTTTTCCGGCAGTTATCGGCTCGGAAATGGGAGAGGGCGGGGAGAAGCCCAGTGAGTTCTCCGCCCGAACTATGAACATGTAGGCCGCTCCCTGGGTCAAACTCTCCACCGTGAAGATGGGCTCACTTAGCCGGGAGGCAATCGGTATCCAGGTCTTGCTCTGGTTCGTGCAGTACATTTCCACACTGTACCCGAGGAAGGACGAAGCTCCTGCTTTGTCGCTCGTCGGCCAGACAATTGTCAGGGCCGAGGATGTGGCATTCAGAATCTTGGGCTGCCCGGGGGCCGTTGGGCACTTACTCTGTTCCGGGGCTCGGTAGAACTTTATGTTTGGATTGGTGGGTAGCTCGATCCGGAGGAAGCCACTCCAAGTGGACTTTCCCGCCCTCGAGCTGGCCACACAAGTGTATAGCCCCTGGTCCTGCTGCCGATCTAGGTCCGATATAATCAGGTCCCCGGCCGTAGTGATATTCAGCTTCGAACTGGGCTGCACGGGAATTCCATCGCGGTACCAGGAAATCGTGGGATTCGGAAGGCCTATGGCCTTGCACTGCAGCGTAGCCAAGGACTTGATGGGCAGGGTCTGGTTCACAGGACCAGCTATGATGATGGGTGGGGGGCGATCCTCCTGGGAGTCCAAGCTCAATTGCACCCGGGACGTTATGCTGGCCACCTCGTTCATGGCATTGCACAGGATCACCAGATCCTTGTCCGTTCTTTGGAAGCGAGTCAGGGTCAGAATGGAGTGTCCTTCTTCGGTGTTGAGACTGTGAAACCGATCCAGCGGTGGGGCTCCGGGAAAGATCAAAGTACTATTGTTCTTGATGGTCCAGAAGATGGTCGGCTTCGGATTTCCAGTGGCACGGCACTCAAACGAGGTATCGGCGCCGAGCTCCACAGACTTGCTCGCAGGACGTTGGATGAATTTCGGGGGGGCTGTAGTGTCAGTGCGGGGAGTAGGAGGAGCATGGGTAGACTAATTAGCTAACAGTGCTCGACTAGCGGTTCTCTAAAACAGAATTCAAGGATACTGGCATTTACGACTTACCGTAAACCGTGAGGGTTCCCATGGCGGTGATGGCTCCCACAACATTATCAGCCTCGCAACTGTACTCGCCCTCATCGGCGATGGTAACTCGCTCCAGTCTAAGACTTCGATCCTCCAAAACACTAACGCGATCTAGGATGCGTATTGTATTTTAAGGACATTCAAAGGTATAATTTTTCCTTTAAACTTACCCAATGGCATGTTGCCACCAGAGGCGGTTCTCAGCCAGAGAACATCGGGCATGGGGTCGCCGCCTACCCGGCAGGGAAAGGTCACCGAGGCCCCCTCCAAGACCGTTTGATCATGTGGCCCTCGGATGATGTACGGCTTGACTGCAATGGACATACGCAAACATGGCAATGATAAGCGGCAATTTAATCAAACCAATAAGGCCCCACCAATAAGGGTGCCGCAAAGCAAAGCCCAACCCAAGTCACATTCCAGCAAATTGGACATGACACATTGATTGGAGGTGCCTGGTTTGGGTGGCGTCCCTTTTTCTAACCTTTAACCCTAGAAATTATTCAGAGCTTAGAAATAAAACTCTACCAACTGGTATTCCACATTTATGCCAAGTTTCATTTCGTTCCAAATATTTTAAGTTTTTGAAAAATAAAAAAAAAATTTTAAATAAAAACCATCCCCTTCTTGTGCCTTTTTATGCCACAGTGGCTGAAAAGGGTTAAGGACTCACCGTGCACTTTGAGCGTGGCCAGCGAGGACTCGCGCACGCCGACAGGATTCTTGGCTATGCACTGGTATTGACCCTCGTCAGTCTGCCGGGCATCCTGGATGGCCAAATTGCCGCCGTCAACGATGCGTATACGCTTCGAGCCCTCCAAATCCAATTTCTGGCCGCCCTTCTTCCAGGTGACCGTCGGCTCGGGAATGCCTCGGGGCGGGGCGCACTCCAGCAGGGCGGTATCGCCCTGGGCGATCCGTGTATTCTGCGGCTCCAGGCGGAACTCATCACGGAGCACTGAAATGGTGGCAAGGACATGGGTGAAAGGGCATGTGAGTGGAAGAAAGATGAGCAAATGATTATTACGAAGAGTGTGTGTGTGTGTGCTGGAGTGTGTGGCTTGGCCCCTGTCCATTTGTTGGTGGTTATAAATTATCCGGGGGTTTTTGCATGATAAATGCCCCACGTCGGTGTCGGTGTCCTTGTCCCCCTGGTCCTCTGTCCCTGTCCCTCGCCCTACTAGCTA
The DNA here is from genome assembly GCA_035047585.1 of Drosophila monieri. Lineage (NCBI taxonomy): Eukaryota > Metazoa > Arthropoda > Insecta > Diptera > Drosophilidae > Drosophila > Drosophila monieri. Next base: position 4,843,477 of record JAWNPJ010000079.1, on the reverse strand, counting down.
CTCCCTACCCTGCGGCTTTCTCTTTCCACTTTCTCCGCTGTGGGTATGAGCGCGTGTTTGCGGCCTGACAGCAAAGATAAATTGTTGGTAAATGGCATAAATGTGATTTTTATACGAGGAGCCAGTGCAGGAGAAGTACAGGGGGCAGCTCCCAAGAAAGATGGCCTTCTAATTTGTAAAAAATTCCAGAGGAGACACCATTTTCTACGCAGCTTTTAAGCTAATTTAATTCCATTTGTTATTGATTGTAGGGACAAAAAATAAGTGAGTATATTAATTTGATAAATGCTGTCAGGAGCGATGCCGTTCAAACGCTGATGAAGTGGAAAAATAAATGACAGCTGCTATCCATGTCATTACACAAATGTTTGCATTAGCATTGCCTGAATAAATGCTATTTTTTACAAAAATAAGTTTTAAGAAAACAAATGAAAATTATGAGTTTTTTAGACTTTAATGAATAATTTATTAAATAAACACGCGGTATGTATTTTTACAATGAAATGGAGTTTTGATTGCGAAATAATATCTATTAAAAAAAACTTTGAATTAGATTGCTGGACTTAAGAATCTTTCTAAAGGACTTCTGATTCTACTTTTCTATCATTACTTTCAGCCACTTTCCTGTCACAATCCGGTTGACTGCATTTATTCCTGGAACGGAGAGTCCTTTGGCATAGTAAATCAGAGTATTATCAACATTTTGCTTTAGCATTCGCAGATTTGGAGCGACTAGGGCGGAGAGCAGTAATTCAGCCGGCTCCTCCTTTTATCGTCCTTTGTAAATGTGTGGTCAGAGGGGAATGCCGTAATTTGCACACACCTCAGAGCTCTATTTGTCCTGTGTGCATATCACAGAAAGAAGTTTTCTTTTCCATTCACTTTTTTTTTTGGCTAAAAGAGAAGTAGAGGTAGAGGACAGGCAGCTCAACTCCAGTGTAATAAATCAAGCAACTTTCAAGCACTTGAAAAGCGTAGCCAAGTAAATTCTCTGCTTTTTTCGACTCTGCTCCTTTGGCCTCAAAAGCAACCTTTTGTGCAGCGAAAAAAAAATATAGTATATATATTACATATATATGCATGGATATTCATCGTAAAAATCCATAGCGAAAGCAGCTTTTACGTAAATTAAATTTCGCTTTTCCTTTATTTCGCTGCTTTTCTCTTTTTTTTTAATCTATAAAGTGAATAAGCGAATTCTTTTACATTTTAGGGTGTTTTTTGTTGTCGGTCGAGATTTCTTTTTGCTCTGGCTTAGTTTTTGCCTTAGTGGTTATGCAAAAATGTGCTGAAACCATGACTTTTATTAAATTTAAAGTTGAAGCGTAATAAATCAGCATGAATCAAAGAACTCACGGAGCAGCCAACCCTCCCGGGCAACGCCATTAAAGTCGGGGCGGGGGCCAAACTTTTAATAGAAGTCCGGGCCGAGCTGGAAGTCCCGATCCGAAAAACACACACAGCAGGAAACACGCCAACCATCAATAAATTAATCAAAGTCATAATCAGTGTCAGGTTCAGTGCCATTGGGCGAAAGTTGTGTAGGCCTCGGCGTCGTCCTTGCTGGTTCGCCTGTGCGGACACGGACATGGACTCGGCGAGCAAAAAAAAAGTAAATAAATAGCTGCCCAGGAAAAGGTGCAAAACGCTCTCAGGCGAACCGATTCGGACAGCTCCCGATAATGAGTTAATAAATGACCGTTTATCTATATTTATCACGGCCGGTATTATGTGTGAGATTTATGATAGGAGGATGCCGGATATGGCAACTGCTTCAAGTCTGCGACGTGATCAATTAAGGCTAATGAACAAACTGTTCTCGGATAATTGCGAGCCACTAAGAGAAAGTTATGCGATGATTACAATTAATTGGATAATTAAAGGTGCGGCGAGGGGAGAATGGTTTCCCTTAAAAGGATGTAAGGTGCAACCGTTTTTCAAGGCTCTTCGAAGCCATAATAACCATAATCCGAGCTAGCAAAGCCTTTAGAAAATTATATATATGGCTGCTAAAGCGTCGAAGATAATTCCCCACAATTTTTCAACGCCTACTCTGCATATGTTTCCTGCGAGGGAGTCCTTTAATGTAGGGTCAGAAGTCTGCGTGTGCGTTGACAGCGCTCTAAGCGAAATTGCGCTGACAACATCAAATATATATACTTAAACACACACAATGTGCAACTTATGTTTACTATTGACAAACCCCCAATAAAACCACAAAAAAAAATGGAATAAAAAGCACGTGAACAAGTGTGCCCGCCTACGAGCAGAGGTCCTGTTCCTTCAGCCTGCTGCCTTCTGCCGTTTGCTGTTCGCTCTTTTATTGCCTAACCCAATCAATGTGAACGCCTTTTGCCTTCACCAACTTCCCCGTATACTTGCTTTTTTTGTATCCACCGCAAGCCGCAATAACGACGTTTTAACCAAGCAAACAAATTTGACGTGCTTTTCGTGATTTACATGCAAATATTGAAAAATATTCCCCAAGGATATACCGCAAAAAGCAAGCCCCACTCGGTCTCTGGCTAAACAAGACTCGAAAAGGAGCCGAGCGGGAGAAAAATACAATCCTAACATGAAGGCAAAATAAACTCCACGGAGCAATATCGATTTTCGTGTGGGAGGAGATTCAGGACATGACAGCCAGGAGGACAAACAGACAGGAATGAAAAGGCAGCGGCAAATAAAAGAAATATTAGCCAACAAAAGACAAAGTGGCGGTCTCTATCGACAGGAGCGGAGAACACGTTGGGGGAGGGTTATATTCGAGGTATCCTGCTTCTTGATCCCAAAATGTAATTGCAACTGTTGAGAGGACTTATCCTTAAAACCTTCGGAGTGAAAAAGGCTAAAAAATATAATAATTCTTTCAATGTTAGGATTATTTTATTTGTAAATCCATCCCCGTAGGATAGGCCTTAATTGCCAAAATATTGTCAAAAATTTGCCTCTGACACAGGCCATCAAAATTCCGGCCAGACCTATCCTAACTAACAATTTTTTATTTCGGCCATATGCCCCAATAAATCCCACACATCCACAAAAATACGGCCCAACCTCACTCTTGAGAGAAAAAAATGGCTAAGGCTATCCGAGTAAGCCTTTTTGGCTTCAAAAACCAAAAAAATGCCAAAAAAAAAAAAATTGGGGAAACTGACACGAAAACGGGTTAATGGAGGCGGCAATAGAGCGTGCAGAGAGCGATAGAGATGGCCAGAGAATGGGGGAGGGGGAGGGCACGAGTCCTCTGACAAGACAAGTGGGTGCGTTCGAGCGTAAAACTTGTAAACGCAGCAGCTCCACAGCTAGTTAGTTAAGTGGGCGGGTGCTGGGCGGTCGGCTTCTGCTGCTGGTTGGCAAAAAGGGCAAAGCTGGTAAGACCCCTTTCCCCCACCGCTCGGGACAACAACAACATGAACAGCAGCAAAAATCAACATCAATTTAGAATATTAAAAACGCACACCACACATTTCAAGGATGGAGTGTAAGTACACTTGAAAAATATTTTATTAAAAAGGATTTATAAAAATATGAAGATAAATCCAAAAAATATCTTCTCTAATCTTATTATTTTAAGAGAAATGTCTTTATTTTTCTTTGTGTATTTTGGACTGTGGGTACTAAGGATTTAAGCTGACTTACCCGCTACTTGCAGCGTGGCATTCCGACTCCTTGCCACGCCCAGTTCGTTCTTGGCCTCACACCAATAGACGCCGGCATCTGTTTCGCGACGAGAATTGACAACCTGGAAAAAATATGGTGGCATAAGAATGAGTTTTGAGCTGCCACGACAAGATGGCTAAGAGGCAGTAATGGCAAGTGGGGGAGGAGGCTTGAGAAATGAGTTAGAGTCAAGGGCCAAATGCGAGTAATTTTAATTGAAATGAGCAAGTCGTATTCCTAAAAGGATGAGATGGAGTATACTTATGTTTAGATACACTTAATTAAAAACAGAGCTTAAAAGTAAGTGATTAAGAATTTTATATATTTTAAATGTGAAAATAATATTCAGTGTAAAGTGTACTTTTTATTCGTTTGGAAATATTCTTATGAAACTCTTTCCTATTTGTAATTTCACAAATGGAACTGAAAAAGAACTCAAAACTACATCCAGATGGAAGCTTTCTAAGACGTTGATTTGCTGGCTGCTGCGTCGGATGTTGCCTCTCCTTGGAGGACCTCCCACTTTTGGCTTTTTCTGGCCATAAAACAGCCAGCAATCTGTTGTCTGTTGCGCGTCTGCTGCCTTCAAGTGCTCAAATCATAAAATGTCTCTGGAGCAACTTTATAGTTACTACATGTCCTGCCATCCCTTCTGCTCCTTGGAGTTCGCTTTTTCCGAGGGCCCTTCCCCTTTTGTGTTTGTTGTCTACACTGTTTGTTTATTTGTTTTTCGGAACACAAAAGAATTCCCCAACATGCGCTTAAAATTAAATGTCAAACTGAGTGTGTTTGTGTGTGTGTTGTGCTGTGCCATATTTATCTGGTCCTTGCAGCAGGAGAAAATGAAAGAGAAGCAGTCGAGGCAGCAGCAACAAAGTTCGCACAATTTACACAACTTCTGCTCTGCGCTGAGCCTCATCCAAGTGAAATTAAGTGTTGCGCTAAGTGAAGATGACAAAAGGGTTCTTCATCTGTATTATTCTTTCATTTAATCTTCCTTCCTCAGCTGAATATACACATGTGTGTTCGAGCCGCGGGTGCGCTTTATAAAACAAATAAGTTGAAGCGCCTCGGGCCTCTCGATTGTCGTACTTCATATGTGCGGGTTACTAAGGAAAGGCGAACACAACAACCAGCCTGGCAAGAAGAGCAGAAATTACAGCTCAAAGGCAAGAAGATTACGTGGCACAAAGTAATAGTAATGCGGATTGTGGAGCATGTATATGCGGGAAAGTTCATTAAAGATGCTAGAAATTTCCAAGTTATCAGCAACTATGCTATCTGAATAGAAACTAAGTTATTAAATCAAAGCAGGTTATCTGAAACATCTAGGATTTATTTAAGCTTTAATCCTTTTCCTATTTAAGGAATCCGCAGCCTCCCACCTTTCCCTGAAATGTAGGCAACTTTTTTTTGTTTCGCCTTTAAAAGTCAGATTAAAGTTTTTCATTCCAACTTTCCATTTAATTCTGCTCAGATAACTTTGAAACGTAAGCTAGACTCCTTTAATAAACTCAATCCAACCACTGACCCATTTTGCAAAGTCATCAACTGTTGAGCAGAATATTACGCATACGCCACGTTGGCCCGGAAAAGGTAATCCTGACCTAAGCTTATTAGCTAGGCACAGGGCGGACTGCTATTAAAAATTAAAATGAATTACGAAGAGAATAGTAGATAAGGCTTCTACCTAGAAGCACTTTTCCTTTTGCCAGATTTTCCCGAAAAATTTAAGGAAACTCACTTCTCTGGGATAATAAAATTAATCCGTACTTTGTTCACAATTCCAAAAATGTAAAAGATAAAAATAACTCCTCTGTATTTTCTCCCTGTTGCTGCAAATTTAATTTAGATTTTGCAAAATGTCTGACATGGCTGGCGGAAAAACGAGCAAAAGGCGAAGGAGAAAACATGGCCAAAAGTCACATAAATTTATTTATATCTTTAATGACTTGAGCCGGGCGATTCGCTGCGAATTGGTTGCGCTCAGCGGATTTGTTGTTGCCTTATATTTATTGTTGTTATTATAGCATCCTATGTTTTTGTTGCTGTTTTTGTTGTTGTGCGTGCAAACATTGGAACTGATTTGACACCAAAGAGCAGTAGAAACAGCAGCAGTAGCAGCAAAAAATAAAAAACCCCAGCCGAGGCAGCAGGGGAAAAATATTTGCCGTGTGCTACGTGCAACTTTATGGTGGGGAATCAGTTCTGAGGGTGGGCGAAAGACTTTTCCAGCGGCAACAAGGGGGGGAAGCTATAAAATATATTGGCTGTATCTGTGTGACTGGGACTGCTGGTGGATTTGCGGGTGTGTGAGTGTGCGAGTCTGCAGGAGGAGCGCGCTGAAAACACGCTTCCGTTTTAATTTAAAATACCCATAAATTTTCAAACATTTCATTTGGGAGCCATTCCCGTTTTCATGTTGTAACATTTTGTAATTGTCTGGTGCGTGTGCCAGAGGGAGACAGCCTGCCACTCTGCCATCTCTTTTCCGCCACTTGCCCCAAACTCTTGAGTGTTTTATAATTTGGTTTAAATTTTAAAGCTCGTGGAGAATGTGACGTGTAAATGGTTTTAATTGAGCCTGAAAACGAGTCTGGAACGAAATGGAATTAGGAAAATCTACAAAATGGGCTCTGGGCCTTGATGGGAGTTTGGTTTGAACACTTTTACTTTCTACTACAGGTGGCAGAGCAACAGGCTTCATAGGAATGTTAGATTCCAGCTATAGAATTCAAACTATTGGGCGAGGGGGCTCGATAAACTCTATTAATGGAATTCAATTTCTCAAGCTTAAGCCCATAAACTTCAAATCCTTGCTACAAAAATACAAAATTAATTACTTTTCCTTTCCTCTCGGAAAACAAAAAATAAATCTCTGTTTATTCCTTTTAATAAGAAACACTCCCTTCTTTTTTTTGTTAATCTCCTCATTAAAAATCCTCTTTCCTTCCTCATATTTTAACCTCTGCTCTTCTCTCCCTTAACTAATTCAATCATCCAGGGGGATTTCTTAAGCCCTGCTTGCCACGCCCCCGGCTTCCTTCCGCCCATTCATTAAACGCGGCTCAAAAGCATGCCTCACTCACACCTCCAGTTAATAAACCGCCCCGAGGAAGCTGGCGGAAAAAAAAATAACGACGCGAAAATCGTCGCCTCGTTCATAAAAACATAACTCATACGCCGCGTTGGCCCGCCACTCACTCCACTCCACTCCGAGCATCCACTCAGCAAGGCTTAAGTCCCTGTATTTATTTATTTATGCATGCATATATAAAGAGAACGATTTTTTATGGAGCCGCGAATGTGTCGAGCGTTTGTAAACTCATTAAAATGTGTTCATTGTACAGGGCAGTGCACAAAGTTATTTTTCCCCCGACGGGGAAGCTGGGGGAAGGAAATCGGCATTAACTTTTGAGCCTCGACTGCTTTTTAATTAAGACGCTCCCGGATAGCACCTCGAAAATGCACCCAGCCCGGGCGCAGAGTCACACTTTGATTTATTTAGCCACCCCCGGTTGATTGCCTTTTTAAAGTTACCGCTTCCGCAGGATAAACGATCCTGGGGAAACAACTATTGCCAAATGTGGCAGACATTTAAATAAACGTTAGGGCGTTCAAGGGGGGTTAGCATCTCGGAAATAGGGGAAAAAGCATTGCGAGCAAACACTCGAAAGTCAGACATGGCAAATATAGAGCTGGGCTTTAGTCAAGGACGGGCAAAAGGATGCTGTTGATTGCCATTGGAGATGCGAAACGTTAAGCGATATTTAAAAACAAAAAAATTTCCAGGATAATGATTTTTTGATTTAGTTACTTTATTGGGGGGGAAGTATACATTATTCACACTTTCTCTTTAATTTATCTTGCCCAAAAGTAGATCACTTCTATGTAGGTGGAATCCTTCCACTTCGTGACTCGGAAAAAAGTGCGTTTATCAAGAGTTCAACGCCAGCTTTAAGGACTTCCCCACCACACGATGGGTGGCAGGCGAGCCAAAGTGCTGCTCACGACTACAAACACACTTAGACGCACACGCAGACATTTCCCGCAGACGTGTGTGTAAGTGTGTCTGCCTTGGCTTCATTTCTTTCAGCTCCAGCCCCTCCCCAGCCCCGAATCTTGCTGTCGTGCAGTTACGTAAATTATTGTCTGTCTTCCCATCGCTCGCTCCTCCATGTCACTTTTCACTACGTTCCCAGCGTTGGCGCTCCTTTTTCGTCCACTTTTTTTCTGGCCCAAAACTCCTACACACTCGTCCTTTCTATGTACATGTATACATTGTACATGCTTTTGTATTTTATTGCATATTCCCTATTCGCTTGTACATTTTTCTCCGCTCTTCTCCCTTCAGCACTTGAAGTACCCCGAAAAAAAGGAAAACTTTCTTAAAGGGGAATTTTGTTTTCAGCTCCCCTCTCTGCTCGCCTTCTCGCTCTCTGCGAGGGAGCAGCATTTGATAGTGTTGCACACTTTTAGGGACACCGCCTTTTTGGCAGGACTCGTTGGTGTAGTAATAATGTCTGGTTGAAGTTGCCTTCGAAGTGGTCTGGCACTTATAAGTAAGATGAATTGTCCTTGGTGGCGGGGTGGGAAAGCGGCCGGAATTAGAATTTAAATTATGCCTCCGGGGAGCAATGAAATGATGTGAAATATATTTTTGTTTGAGTTGGAGGAACGTTTTCGGAGAGTTGTACATACATGGAGTAAATAATGAAAAATACAAGATAGGTCAGGGACCTCGCAACGAGAGTTGAATATTAAACACAGGACTGTCTTTTTTCAGGAGACTTTAGAAAGGAAATAGGTCCTGACCTTTAATGTGATTACCCTCAAAAGCTGTACTATTTCTCTAAAATGTCTTCTTGACAAAAAACATAAAATCCTTCTTGCAGTTTCTTTTCGCCACTAATTCCATCAAATACCATGCAACCAAGCCAAAGGACACATTAGGAGCCAGGATGTGGAGTCTGAAGAGCCGTGGAATTAATTCATTTAAAAGTCGTTAGAGGGCGCAACAAAAAAAAATAGACGGAATGGCAACATTTCGCAGACAGGCAGCGGAAACTGAAGTCGGAAAATGCCCGAGGCAGCAGCGGAGGAAAATGCTGAAATCCCTTTTTGCACTTAAGTGATAAACAAATACAGTGGCATGCGGCAAATGTGCAAATACAAATGCATAAGCGCAGACACCAAACACAAGGCATGCCAGCAGATCGAGTGTGAAAAGTGGCAAGCTCAGAGTGCCCCCGGGCCCCGCATCTGGTGCTCCACGGCGCCCTGGGTCCTTCGCAGTTTCCACCAGCTACCCGCAATTGAGACTGCGATTTCAACTGCATCATCAGCATAATCAACGCGGCTCCCGTTGGCTTTTTGCGTCGTAAATTTGCTGAGTGCTTTTGCTCGGCTCGGGCGAGAGTCAGTGCCGGTCCAGGGAGTCACTCATAGCAGTCACTCATACTTAATGCACTGTTAGAAATAATGTCTGATCTTTGAAGGATTTAAAATTGAGATTTTATAACTCGGCAAATTAATATTTAAAGCAGGATTAAGCACAAATATTAAATAAATATATTTTCTGGACACTTCCCCTTTTTCTCTCAGTGCTCTACTATCTCTCACTCTCCTTATCAGAGCTCATCAGACTGCAGCTGACTTTTGCCAGATCCGCCTCTGCCAACTTCCGTTACGTCTTTATTTGTCTGTCAGTCTGTCGTTTTTTCTTTCCGCTTCCGCCTGTCTCTCTCTCTCTCTCTGATGGTTACTTTCTCTCGCGTTTATTTTCTCTCCATTTCTCCCTGCCCCCCGCTTAATGTTTGTTTACCTTGCGTTAATGAAGTTGTTGCCCCGCCGCCATCCCCCCCGCGAATTTTTGCTGCAAAAATATTTTTTGCTCCCGAATGATACGAACAGAGACATAAAGGCCAAATGGGTGAAGCGGGGAGGTGGGTGGACGAGAGTTAAAATAAAAGCAATTAGTTTGTTCATCACTCAACAGATGGCCTGGCAAAATGAATATTTTTTTAAGCCCCAACTTCACGGTCTTCTCTTACTCTCTCTCTCTCTCTGAGTTTTCACATCCTTCCGGCCGCTGTCTCCTCCATTATGAATGGAAGCATGGAGCAGAAATAATAATTATGCATGCAAATAATAAAAGAAGAGGAGGAACTGTTAAAGAAAACGCAAGCCAGGGAAAATAATGTAAAACACCGCAGGAAATTCGGATAGGAAAGGATTAATTGTAGGATCCTAGGGGAGATGAGATTTGATTCTAACATTTCATATTTCAAGCTTTAATATTATAACTATTATAATGATAACTTTTTATATTCTTTGTAACTTTAAGGACTATAAGTAACTTAAAGGACCTTATCAATATCTGTAATTTATGGAAAATATGATACACCAACTTGCAGCAGGTTGCTGAAACTTTTCAATTTCCAATTTTTCAATTCCCCGCCGCTTACCTTGAGGAAAAACAATCCGCCAGCTGGCAGGGTTATGCGATGCGAACCCGGCAGGATCTTCAGGGGGACCCCGTCCTTGTACCACTGGATGGTGGGCGTGGGACTGCCCTCAGCTTTGCAATTAAGCGTGGCTGGCTCGTGGCGCGGCACCGTCGTATCTATGGGATGCTCCACTATTCGCGGCGGATGGGAACCTGCCGAAGAGAAATGGGTGGAGACAATGTTGAGAGAAATGTGAAATACAAAAATTTTAGGGGGGCAGTGTGATGGGGAGCTGCAGGTCCTTCCGTTCTCAGTTTTCCGCTGCGTCAGTCGACATCATCATCGTCAGCGGTTTGTTGAAATGAACAAAAAGAAACGAAAAAATTTAAATACAAAAAAGGGCGGGAAGAAATGGAGGCAAACGAGAAACGCTCGTTTGCAAATGAAAACAATGTTAATGCGCATTGCCGTTGACGTTGCAAATGAAGTTGCAGTTGCAACTGCAGCAGGCGGCGACAGCGTGGCTGTGGGCGGGGGAGGAGTAACTACTGCCGGCTCAAAGGATTCAGCTTGGAATTAATTTGTTTAGATTTGCATATGCGGCAAAGGACAGTGCAGCCATGCAGCCAGGCAGCTTAGCTGCTAAGTAGTTTTTTTCTCTGTATAATTTAGCTCTTTTTGTTATGTTTAGCATAATGCAACGTTGGAAAATTAACTGGGTTGCAAAGGTAGGAAAGGGCTGCCACGATGGTTTAGATAAGCCAGGGATTAGCATAGTCCTTTGTTTCAGCTTCTCTGCTCAGGACTTGCCATTTTAAATGAAAACTTAAGCATCGAGATAGCATTCTTAGAGTTATATTAGAGCATTTTGCTTTTCAATTGTTATCCTTTCCGGGTGACTGAATCTCGGTTAATCTACAAATGGAAAGCTATTGCCACGCCATTTACCAATCTCAATTGGTCAAATCGATCTGAGCTTGTTTCCTGTTCCTGTTCCCACTCCCACCCACAAACAGCCGAAAATCCATTCCGGCCCGGCAAGTTGCGTTCACAGCTTAACACCCCATCGAGGAACACTCGCCATATCGCACAATCTTTATTTGCTAACCGCAAACCGACTCCAATGTTAGCTGCAAGCCATCTGTCAATGGCAAGGAGATAAATTTCAATTTTCATGCCATATCTAAACAATTTTCTGTCACCCGCACACTTTCAAACTGAAGTAGTGGGGAAATTCAAAAGGAACAAGATTCAAAACTTTATTCATATCGCAGCTGGAATCTATAAATATACAAATACACTGAAATAAACTTGCTTGCAGCAAGTTTCCAACATATCCCCATTTTTCTTCTATACAATGATCCTACTTTCTATGACTTTTTTCAGTGTAATCCTTTCTATATCTATGCTGGCCATGCCGCGTGAAAATTGATATGTCAGAAAATGTTGGAATATTGAAACGTTATTTAATAAAAGGCAGTCGAGGCAACATTTGTTGCTCTTCGACTTTGTTGTTGTCGCTTGCAACACGACAGCAACGACAGCAACAAACAGCTCGGGGCAAAAGTTGCATGTCATCCAGCCAGAAAAACAATACCAACAACATCGACAGACGTGGCTGCAACCCAGTCGCAAGCTGGAAATCGAATTTCGGATCGGAGTTCGGAGAAAATAGTTAAGGAGGTGGAGCGGCAGACGTGTTGCATGTCCTGCTGCCAGGGGTGGCGAAAGTGTCGGGAAGTTGGGGGTGGCAGGGTGTCGAGCCGGGGGCAGGGGTCAGGGGTCAACCAGCAAGACGGCATGTCAATGTTATTTCAACAAGAAAAATGAAAATAAAACATCAAAGTGGACAGGGGGAATGGAATCGGAGTTATGGCAGTCGAAAAATCAACATGCAACATGGAAAAAAGCGAAAACAAATAACAAACCAACACGGGGGTGAAAGTAAGGCTTTTAAGAATCGAAACTTTAATACCTCTTAGTTAATGAAAAGTTAATTAATTCTTTTAACCAAAAACTTAGTGAGGAGCGTCAAAAAACTAAACTTTAATATTAAAGTCCCTAAAACCGATTCTGCCTATGTTTCCCGTATTTTTGTTTGGTCTCATAAATTTTTAATATTTTTACAACAAATCCCCACCAAAGGGATAACAATTCCTGAGCAAGTGTAGAAATTCAATGTGTCCTGCGAGCACAATTCGAGGGTTAAATGTCGCATGTGGGGTTGTCCAAGCACCAAAAAAAAAAAAACCAAAAAAGGATCCGGGGGTGTAGAGGGTGTTTTCACAACTGAAAGTTGCTCAACCATGGACACAAATTTTTTTCCAGCTCCTGTTTGTGCATATCTTTGCTGACCAGGCACAAGGACCACGACCTGAAACAGGACCAAAGTTGGCTTGTGCGGTTTGGACCCTGCGGTGATGTTCAACACCTAAAAAAAAAGGGTTTCGAATCCGGAGAGGCTGTGGGCGGGGCATTGTTTTGATTACGCTTCATTTTCCAGTTTGTTTGAGAACATCCTCCGCCTCGAATAAGAACGAAAAGTGGAAACTTTGGCGACTTGCAGCTGAATAATTCAATTAGTAAACAGGGCCCGAACATCACCGATTGTTGCCGGGGCAGATGTGGCCCAGAGGCCTACTAATTTAGTTTTAATTGCATGCCAACGAAAGTTGCATACACACACGCACATGCAGACATTACAGGGCTAACACAATCACACAGACGTGCATGTATGCATTTATGGGCAAAACTAAAACACGACCAAGAATGTAACGACATGGAAAATGCAAGAAATTTGCATAAAAGCAGCAAAGGCATTTGCCCAGCGCTTATGCAAAATGCATCAAATAGTGCAGGGGGCGTGGGCCAGCGGGGCCACGAGGACGTGAGTGAGCGCTGGAGTAAGAAACTAAAATCCAGTCATGGGGTACTAGACCAGAGCCAGGACCAAGGACCCAAGACGTAGTCCAAATGCCTCAAGAAATTGCTGGGGAAACGTTTCGCCAAACTGGGTTTCACTTAACAAGCAAAATATTTGCTGCAATTTCCTTAAACATTTTCTTTTCCTTTTAGCCAGGCAGAGGGGGATGGCAAGGGGTTAAGGAGTAGTGGATGTGTATGTGTGTGTAAGGATAATAACACACATTTGCTTGGCTAGCTTTTGGGCAGCTCTAGCTGAAGTGGAGATATTTAGAAGTTCAAGTGATCAAATATTGGAGATTAAGGTCTGTCTTTCAGGAGAGTATTACTATGGAAATTATAATTTCAACCTGTTCCTTAATGAATTCTTCTATTAAATTTATTAAATATTAATGTATTCCATTTTTTATGAATATTTTTCTTAGTAAGCAAAGAGTATTAAAACTTCCCATAGCTGTCTAAACTTTTCCCGCCGATTCCTTTTGTTATTTCTTGTGGCACTGCATAGTTTGTTGCTGTCGTAGCCCCTGCCGGCGGGTCAAAAAGAAAACAAAGACCCATAGGCAGTGCACCACCCCCTCGCCCTTCACCTACCACCGACCACCGACTGTGTGCCTTTGTGTGTGTGTTGCTTTAGCGCCTTTGCAGCGGGCTTATGTGTTGCATACTTCAAGGAGCCGACTTTAGCCTTAGCTGCTTTTGCATCATCAATCAAAGGCAGCCCCATAAGAAGGAAGTTCCCCCATCTCGCCCCAGCCATTGTTGTTTTAATTATAGCCCCGCTCCGAGACTTGCTAATTGTTTTAGTAGCATACTTTCGACACACAACTTTTGTTGTTATCCTTGTTCCTTGTTCCAGCTGCCTCTGGCCAAGGAACTATGTTAGTCGGTCCCTCCACTCTCCGCTCCTCTTTCCAACTTCAAGCAAAGTAGAACGGCCAATGGTATAATTAAATTTTAGCTATAATTTACGTGAAAAGCAGCACAAATGGCAACAGCTGCTACTACGAAATTTGTCTACTTGGAAAATAGCAACTACATATAATGGATAAAAGTCAGTAGGGCAATTTCTAATGGACGAGCTCCAAACAGACACACAAATTCGTTTTATGAAAACTTTAATTTTCCAAAACTTAGATCTAACTGTCTAAATTGAATTTAAATTGTTTAAAGAAACTACAAATAAAAATGATATTCATAAATTAAAGTGATGCCATGTTGATTGCCATATTTAAATTTCAAAAGGAGACAAAAAAAGGTGTTTTTTGAATATTTTTTGTTATGTTTTTTTTCCAACCACATCATCCACAAAAAGTGAGTAAAATTAAACTTTTGTAAACGCCTCGTGTTCGTGTGCCACAAATTGTTTCCGGGGATGTTGTCGAGAAGTTCTTTCGTTGGTCTTGTTTAGTTATGAATCATAACGACGCACACCCAACAACTGCTATAACAACAGGAGAAACAACCCGAAACAACCCATAAATTGTACCATTTTATTCTCCTCTATCCCAGACTGAGGGTGTTCGGCAATGACTCACTTATATTTTTTTGTTATCCTGTTGTTTTTTTACATTTTCGAGGGTGTGTGTTGAAGTGACACTCTTTCTAATTGCTGCCAACACCCCACCATCCGAGGATTTTGACCAGAGAAATGTTCAAGAGTCATGATGAATTCAAACATTCCTGGAAAACTTGCGTTTTTTTAGCTTCCATTTTATTTTTGGACTTTATTTTTGCTTAGACAACTTTGACTTGTGCATATAGAGTGAAAATGTAATAAATAATTCAGGGCGCACGGGAGAGTGCACACATTTGCATCGAGAGCCGGGCAGAAAGTTTTGTGCCCCATGGTAAATGCATTACAATACTACTACTAGAGTGGGGGAGTCACAAAAAAGAGTGAAAATATATAGTCCTCAAGGAGTAGATGTATGTTACAAGAAAAAAAGACTATCAAAGAAACGGATAATAATAATAATAATGTAACTAAAAAAATCTTCCCAAAATAATGTATCTTGTTTTATGAAACCTAAGAGACAGTCTTCCTTAAAATCAATTTTAAAATTTAATGCAAAGATTACCTAATAAAATAATTTACAGTGTAAGGATGTGCATATCTATTTCTGTTCCCACATGTGGGTTAGTTTGCCTAAAAAGAATCATTGCCAACTATTGCTCCACATTCGGCAGGCAGTCACTTCTACTCCCACTCCCGCTACTCCCGTTTCCCTTTCGAGAACTTGCAGAAGGCCAAAGCATGTGTCCAATGGCTAAAATACATATGTATGTATGTACGAATCAATGTCGATGCAACTGCACTTGGCTCAGGCTCTAGTTGGAGCCTTAACGGAAGCTTAGTCTCCAGCCAGCCATACCTGACACTGTGCCACCTGCCCCAAAACAAGCACACTTTCGAGCAGCACACATGGAAAATGCAAAGTTTTCACATTGAATTTTCCGGCGCATCGCATCCGGTGACAAATCCTTGGATGGGCTTATATGCCAGGATGTATGTGCCCGTATACCCGAGTGTGCGTGGGTGGAAGGATAAAAGTGTCAGTTTTCTCAGTTACAATTCCCATTTGGATCCTCCCAGTGAATTGATGCCGGAATTGCAGCTAGAAGATTTTAATTTTTAAAAGCATTTTCGAGTCAATATACGGAGTCTAAGCAAATGAAAATTTCATTGAAAGCTTTCGAAAAATAATATTTACTTAGTAATTTGTTATAGTAGGTAGTTTGAGAAATAAATAAATCTAAATTGGACACAATTTGTTAAGAGTATTTTACTTTAAAACCAGATTAATTTTCAAAAGATGAGTTCGCACAAGGCTTTTTCATATATTTTCACAATACACATAGGAAAATTATCAATCGGAAATTTGGTTGTGAGGTT
Source organism: Drosophila monieri (assembly GCA_035047585.1). Lineage (NCBI taxonomy): Eukaryota > Metazoa > Arthropoda > Insecta > Diptera > Drosophilidae > Drosophila > Drosophila monieri. Next base: position 4,827,547 of record JAWNPJ010000079.1, on the reverse strand, counting down.
TTGATTTATTAGGAATCGAAATACAAAACTTTTAAGGTATTCCTCTCAAGAATCGGACGCAAATTGGCGAAGTTATAGACTTGGCTTGGGGCCATATATGAATATCCTGGATGTTGAAGGGGTTCCATCAGAAAAACTTGAAAAATATGGATCGAAAATTTTGTTCTCATGTTTTGATGCAGAATTATTGGGAATCGAAATACAAATCTTTTAAGGTCTTCCGCTCAAGAATCGGATGCAAATTGGCGAAGTTATAGACTTGGCTTGGGGCGATACATGAATATCCTGGATGTTGCAAGGGGTTCCATCAGAAAAACTTGAAAAATATGGATCGAAAATTTTGTTCTCATGTTTTGATTCAGATTTATTAGGAATCGAAATACAAAACTTTTAAGGTATTCCTCTCAAGAATTGGATGCAAATTGGCGAAGATATATACATATTTTAGGCCATATTTGAGTAATCAGGGTTTTTTGAATATTATTTAAAGACTAAAGAAACAGTTGCCTAGTTTTTGAAATTAGTTGATTATCCTGGATCTTTAAAATGCACACATTTCTCAAAGGATTCAATGGCGGGTATTCTTAACTTTTCCCTAGTTTAAGTTTAAGAAAAAAATGTTCTAGTTGGAAAAACTTTAGCTTTCATGGCACCAAACTTTGTCGAGCGTAAAATGTTACGAGGTATCTCTTTTCTTGTTTTCTTGTTTGCTCGGGACTTGCCACAAGGATATTTTTATTTGCACACGGGGACATTTGCAATTCGAGTTGTGTGATGGCTCATTAAGCAGGAGCAGTATCAGCGTCAACATCAGGAGCTGGAAAAGGAGCCAGGGTGCTTTAGCAGGAGTCAAGGATCTGGCAGTTGTCAAGCTGCTGTGTCAAATGCTAATTAAAATCAAGCGCCATTCGCTTGTTCAAACACAAATCCCATCCGGGGACAGGTAAACCTGTGAGCTGAAATCAGGAGACAGGCAGGACACCCTGACCAGGCGCCATCATCATCATTATCCCTGTCATCGTCAACAGCAATCAAGATAAAAGATAAGTTAAATGCTACGGGGGTGGCGGGGGTGAGTAGTTGGGATGCCGGGATTCTGGGAGTTGTGGCTCCTGCCACACTTTGTTGCTTGTTTGTTTTGTAATAAAGTCCTGCAGGGTAACCACGCCCCCACAACGCCTCCTCGCAGTTCGCCCCTTTTTCATCAACCGCTGCCACGCAGCATCAAAGAAAACTTGGGCTTTTTGGGGCTAGTGATTTGAACGCTTGATTGCTTTCAGTCAGGAACAGGACCAGGACCGGGACAGGGACCGAGACGAGAACGAGGACGAGGACGAGTACGTGCCAAGCACCCACGATGGATCCTGCCCATCCGTCCATGGCCGTCGCTCCACCATAACAGTGTGTTCATGTTAATTTCTATCTGCCTGATTGCCGGGCCCTGTCCTCAGCCTCTTTCCCAACACGTTCGTCTCATAATTTCGGAGTGAAAATTTTCAATTAAACTTAATTGCATTAAAAGCGAAGGGTTCAATCTGTCGTTACAGTCGTTGTCCCGCATCCTGTCCCCCAGTTATCCCTGTTTTCGTGATAAGGAGTCCCCCTTTCATTAGTTTGTCCCCGGCTTTTGTTGTCGCTTTTTATGGTCTTGGAAAGTTTTTATGCTGCAATGCGTTTTATTTTTCGGGATCGTGTTTTTTGGAGCGAGTGGCTTTCCCATTTATGGGGGTTGGTGGCTGCCGGGGCGTTGTGTGGGCGTGACATGGGCCTCTTCAAAATATGGGATAATTTAGTTTCGGGGCGCTCATAAGTCATTAAGTTTTTGTCCGCACGAATATTATTTTGAATTGTTCGGCTTGGATGGGAATTTTTGATTAAACTTTATCGCATAATATGTTTCGGGCTTAATGGACGCATTAAAAAATATTTACCAATAAAAGTTTAAAGCTTCGGCGGCGAGGTGATATGAATATATGAGATTGTGGGATGAATTTAGTTTCACAAATGGGATTTTTATAACTTTTGGTTTAATTACTCGAATAAAATTAATTTATTAGCTTTAAATTTGAAGAATAATTCTTGCAGTTACTCAACTCAACACTCTGATGAATAAATATCAGGAGTGATATTCATACTAGAGGAGGACTCATACTAGAGCTGGTTGGCACTTGAAAAGGATAGACCTGGGAGTGAAAGAGAGGAGTCCTGAATCCTCTCCAGTATTGGAATCCGTTTCAACACCTACACAGTGCCCACAAAAGCAACTTCCACTCAATCTAAGCGTCGGGCAAACAACCAGCCGCACTTTTTTATGATTCCCCCGCCCCAGCACACACTTTTTGTTTCTGTGTAAATTGCAACGCATAAATCTTTGTGACAAACAGACAGGGAGGGAGCGACCAGACCAGAAAGAGATAGAAATGAAGAGGACGAAGGACAAACACTCAAAAACACAATAGAAGTGACGCGACAGCCATTTTTCAAAAACAAAACATGCATCACAAAACAATCCAGAACCGAAAACAAAAAAATAAAGTGTCCTGCCGAAAGTGGAAGAAGGAGAAGTGCGAGTGGAAGCATTCCGAAAAAACACTTGGTTTCACAAAAAAGAGATGGGGCCAGCCGGGGGAGAGAGAGTACACATGATTGTCTTAATGGCTTCGACATGTTTGCAAAACGACTGTCAAAAGCAGGCAATGGCAGTGGCATTGGGCTTAGGCATCCATCTGCACGGTCACAGCCATGGAGAAGGATATGGAAATGGAAATGGCAAGGAGCTGAAGCTGAAGCTGAATCAGAATCTGAATCTGTATCTGAAGCCGTAGCTGCATCTGGATCTGGGGCTTCTCTCCCAAACGAAGTAGGAAAGCCCGGCAAAGGCGACACCACGCCTCCCTCCATCACTGGGCGTCAAATCACGGATTCTGGCATTCACAGTTTCGCTCCAGTCACTCAAAGTCTTGTCCTCGCTTCGATTCCGGGTCCGGGTCCGGGTGTGTCTTTTCGATTTCTCGCTTCATCTTTCTCGCTTCTCCTGGGGAGGATTAGAGATGGCCACAATAATGGTTCTTTCCTAATTCATATCCTTTTAAGAGCTTTGCTTTTAAACAAATAAAACTGGGCTAGCTAGGATATCCTTTTTAGGCCTTAACAATTAAAATACATAGAAATATCCCCCTGATTCGTGACTCGAAATCAACGCCAATAGCACCACACTTGAGCCTGTCATATGTCTCGCAGCCATCTGAACTCCTTTGTTTCCCCTTTTCGGTTGCTCTTGCATCACAAATATATGTCCTGACAGCAAAGTCACTCAGTCATGCAGCCACACACTTGATATTTCCCATTCCCCGAGCCACGCACGTCCCCCTCCAATAAATCTTCGCCAAAATGGAGAAAAAGAAACCAAAGGAATCCTGCCCGGGCGAAACCCAATCACACACTTAGACATGTTCTGCCTGGCGGGCCTATATAGACGTTGCAAATTGAATTTTTCACCTGAATGCGTTTCGCAGGAGCAAGGAAGGCAGGGAACAGAGGGACTTGGCCTGTCTGCATGTGTAATTATCGTTATCGATATCGCTCATACGCCCAGTTGGCTTCTGTTGCTCCCGCCACTGCCACTGTTACTGCTGCTGCTGACAAACTCTGACAAGTTGAGTTAAGTTGTTGGAGCGAGGCGAGCGTTTAACCCTCGTTAAGCAAAATCGAAATTAACGCCGCCACATTCGTCCTGGCCATGTGAAAAAGGACACTTTTAATGCTTGCCCGCCTACCCTTTTTTTGAGCTCACTCTCTCTGCCAATGCCTATGAAGTTATTAAAAGTAAATTAGGGTTGCTAACCAGCAGAGACCGAAACCGAAACCAGTTTTCCTCCACCTCACGAGTGGGTGGATGTCCCAGCCCCCGCACCCATTCCACATCCTTGTTTTATCCTGTTTGGTTAGGGTTGCGTGCCTTTGACGCATTTCAGTTGCCTTTGCTTTTGTTATGTCTGTGTCTGGTTTTGTTGTTGTGCTTTCTGCTTAACTTAATTGTCAACAAGGGAATTTTAAAAACTATGCCATAGTTCCATAGTTTTTGCTTCCAGCCAGACGGCTCTGCTTGTTTGTCGGATTTATTCAGCAAAGTTTCAATTATTTTCAGATTTGTTTAATTAGAGCCCACTCTTTAAATTGATTTCCAAGTGGGGAGCTCCAAATAGTCTAAAGTGATGCGTCAATCAGTGTCTCATTTAACATGCAACTGGGTTACGGAAATGGTTTATGAATAATTCAAGGGATAAGGTTGAATGCCTTAAATTGGGTTACTCAGAGGTTATTTGAATAAAAAGGGGTTTAACAATTCAGAGGGATGGTTTGCATATCTTCAAGGAAAGTATAATTGTAACTATTTAGAACCAGTTTCCATATCATATTCAAACATCTTTTTGCATGGGTATCCTGGAATCTAGCTTTGTTTCTTTGTAACTTTTGCATTCATTTCTTTCCAATCAGCCGCAAAAACGCATCTTACACACCTTTGAGTGCAAATAAGTTTTGTCCTGACAAAGCCGCAAATGGAGGCGGAAAGGCGTGGCAATCACACACACACAGCCTCCAAAAAGAGTCATAGAGTTTCTGGCAAGACAGAAACCCAGAGACAGTGAGATAGACAGGCACACCTTTGAAGTGCAACGCAGAGCCCCGAGCCAAAGTTGAAAAGTGCGCTTGTTAACATTCCTTAATTGCTGTTGTTGTCACTGCCGCAAGGGGCGAATAACTGCGAGGTGAGAAGGACGGGCAGATAGATGTGCGAAAGAGGCAGCAGCACCAAGTGACACGGGCGAAGGGCAAAGGGGCGAACTGGATCCCCCCCTGACAGCGATGTCGACGGCGACAATGACGAGTGCAATTATACAAAAACTACTTAGGCGCACATCCTGCCTGCCAGGAAAAGAAAGACGGCGGAGTGGCGAGGGTGGAGCGACAGAGGCGACACTAGGCGGCAGGACGAAGACGGGAAGGAGACGCGATGGGTATGCTGGCGTTGCAACAAAATTGAAAGAAAATTCACTTTCGCGTTTATAAATTTGTCAACATCCTTGAGAAAAGCAGTTGGCAAAGAAGAAAATAGCTGGGGGCTGGCGGTGACAAGTGCAGGATGCAGGCCACAATGCAATTTCAGTTAAGTCCCTTATAATAGGAAACTCGAGCACTTTGGCTCACAAACAGAATAGGAGGAGTCTGTAGAGCAGGTTTAAGGAACAGGAAAGCGAACAGGATAGACACGTTAACAAATTAAGGGGTTTAACAGGATTATTTGTATATTATTTTAATAAAATAAAAGATTACTGATTTTTAAAAGCAAATTTACTGTAAGTGAATCATGATTTATATTAAAATAAGATAAGAACATTAAAGGTACATTTTCTCCCAGTGCATTGGCACTCATTGTGCTACCTAACTATATCTGTCATTAAGTCAATAAGCGCATTGTGCTTAAATGCACATAAAATAAAGCCTACAATGGAGAGAGCCGAGCAAGGCCATAAAACGACCAGAACCTGAGAACCTAACGGAAAATTAACAAGGACGGTCCTGCCTGGCAAGGATCCATCTCATGTGCCGGCGACAAAGCCGATTTATGCCCAATTGGATTTGCTGCTAAGAGCCACAATTCATGTTTTTATGACCGGATGCCTATTACCCCAAAAAACCCCGAAACGAAACGAAACGAAATATCTTTGTGTTGTTGTTGCTGCTACTGTTCTTGTTGTTGTTGTTTCTTCTTTTTTAATAAATATAAAATGTCCTTCCAGACTGTCCATACAAAAGGTAAGTCAACAAAAGCGACGGGGCCTGAAATGGAATGGAATGCTTAGCTTAGACCATTGATAAGCAGCTTGGACTCGGGTCAGCAGGCAAGTCCTTTTCTTTTCATTTCATTTCTTTTCTTTTCTCATGGTATATATAAATATATATATTTTCTTTTTTTTGGCTCATATCAGGAATATCCCTGTCGTCGTCCTTTCATTCGATTTGCTTGTTAAAAAGCTCAAATTTTATGGCCTTTTCCCATCTCCTTGTTGGCTTTTCTTTTTCGGTGTTTCGGGGCAACAAGTAAGTTTATCGATTCTCCGAGTAAGGACAATAAAATGGGCTTAGCCGGGGGAAAGGTTACAATCTGCTGTCCTGGCCATTTTCGAGCGTTCATCATCGGGCCAGCTTTGACATTGATAAATTATGCAGACTACTGGCAGGATATTTTCCAGCGCAACAAATGGCCGACTCGGAAAAGTGTTGCCCGCTTTCTGGCGCGCGCACTGTGATTTGCTTTCCCTCGAACTCAAAGCCAATGAGTTGGCAAAAATTATAAGTCATAAAACGACGGCAAAAGGGTTAACAAAAATGGCATTTAAAATTTAAGTGCCCTAGAGATGAAGCCGCTTAAGGATTGCCATTGGGACTGCGTCTTGGAGGTTGGGATTCGGGATTGGGTAGATAAGAGTTTTCAAGTTAAAGTTTTATGGAGCTGCGTGGACAGCACAGCTTGAATGGGATCTAAAAAACCAGAGGGGGAATATTCAAGTTGATTAAAGCTGTAGTTAAATTTAAGAGGAGACTTGGTTTCGGCAAGGATATACATTGAGGAGGTCAGCCATTCAGTGAGCCCTTTTAAATTTCAATTTGTCAGCTGCATCCCTTTTATTTCCCAGCTGCACTCTAAATTATAACCTACATTTAACATTTCCTCCACCCAAGTATAAAATGGGAAAAAAGAGCTCTATAGAAAAGCAGCTTACGCTAACGCCCTGAAATTTTGTTCCTGAATTGACAACTTTGACATAATTGACTGCAAGAGCACTAAAGGACCTACATAAATAAAAGAGGAAAGCTGAAACAGAAAAATAAATAAAATTGCAACAACCCATAAACACCGCAAGTCCTTGAGTAGAAAAGTATGAAAAAAGCACCCGCAATGCAATGACGATAATGATGGGGAAAATGGTATAAAAAAAAATATTACAAAGTGGAGCAGGGACGACGGAGGTCCTAGCCTGTCAAGCTGGTCAGTGGCCACCGCCGACTATTTTTATAACAATTTGATTATATTATGAACTTAAGCATTTTTCTTCCGCTTTTTGGGGTCGTCATCTTCATTAGCACATTAAAATGTCAATGACACTTGGTCCGCGGGTCCGTGGGTCCGCAGGACCTGCTACCCTTTTCGCCAGATGCCTTTGCCTTTCGCGCAAAAGGGTAAGTATTTGAAAAATGCGCGAGAATTGTGAACAAGATGGATGGTCTGGGGGCGGGCAAGGAGCCATGGAGGTGGAAGTGCCAGACATCATCACTGACCGCATGGCATTCTTGTTTTTTTTTTTTTTACCACACTTTTCCCGCCGCCTTTACAGTGCTTTATGATTCCACGGCGGCGCCACCAAATTGGGGGCGGAAAGGTCTGGAAAATATCAAAGTTGTCATAAAAAATATGCTCGACACTTGTTTACGTCGCCATGTTCGGACACTCTGCTCTAGAAAGGATACAGTGGTCTGGCTAAGATTAGGGACAAGGATTTTTAAAATTAGAAATAATAAATATTTATATCTTAAAGGGGCTACTAGAAGTGGAATATAAAATAATAAAGCTTTAAATCCTGAATCCCAGAATGGTATTTCTGCTGTAGAGTATTATAACCAATTTCCTATTATAATTTTTTCAAAAACTAAATCTCATTTTTTGTTGAAAAGTTTTATGAAAATAACCGTGCCTTTTGTTGATGCTTTTGTTTCTGGGTTTGGTGGCAGTGTTAATTTTTTCACTTCTTGCATTTTTAATGGCAAACTCGAGCACTTTAAAGTTTTGATGGCCGCCCAGCGCCTTGGCAGCTGCTTCAGCCACGTTTACTATGGCAATTCATTAGGCTCAATTGCCTCGCTTGAAGCTGGTTGCTCCTTGTTGGCAGCTCTTAGCTGTTGTTATTTTTATTGCAGTTTTTTGTTAGTGTTCTGCCCGCTGTGCGCTATTGTTGTTGCTGGCCTAGTTTGGGCCATAATGAAATGAATTATGTTTTCACATGGTAAACACTCGGAGCTCAGCGGGTAATCGCTGGGTGGATGGGTCGGATGAATTTGTACAGAGAGGATTAGCTTTTATAAGCATTGTTCGTCCGTTCGACATCGACGGCGAGCAATCGCTTAATTAACTTAATCAAAATACGGCGATTATGAGTGGCCAGGGAAGCGCCTACGCACACCAGGACATGTCCTTTTGTGTCCATTGTGTGCTTAGAGCGTTTGCCCCACAAACAAATAAACAAACGCACTTGTATCTGCGTGTGTTTTCGGACACATCTCTTTTATTTGTATTATGACAGCCGTTCAATTGATGCAGAAATTAATTAAAATTTACCCATCGCCAGAATGCGTCTGTTTGTGTGTGTAATAGGAATATCTGGCTGCATTGTCCTTTGGCCCAAGGCTAAGATAAATTACAATTTGCCAGGATCAACGTTGTGAATACAAGTGGAAACTGGTAATTGCTTTCCATGGATATTGTGTATGCGAATGCAGTAAAAATTCGCTACAAATAGCTGAAGGCATTCAGCACAGAAAACTATATCTATTTCCTTTGTTACATTTCAAACTGGGAGCTACAAAATAAACATTTTACTTCTATTTCAACAATTTGCCCTTTCTGGCTCATTTTTCCTTTGTCAATTACTACTGTGCCGAGTAAATATTTCAGCCTTTCCAGTGGCTGTCAATTTGCAAATATTTCTATATTTAATAGACTCGAAATTAATTCCATATTACTTTATTATTTGCCGGTCCAGTCCCTTTACCTTTGGATGCCTTTTCAATTAACTTGAGGCTGGCCAAATAATACCTCTTCTCTTGAGAAGCCCGGCAAAGTCTTAAAGGCAAAGAAAAGGACCTTCTCCTCACTGGCTCGTCTAAAATAATTCAACCCTTTTCCCTTTCTTTTAAAGTAATTTAATGCCTGAGCTGGAAAGGAGGGAAACCCTTTCCCTGCCACACACACATTCCGCAGAGATGTGGAAAGTTCGACTGTCTGCCATTGATGCCGCAGGGCCAAGAAAGCAGAAATAGATTCGGAACCAGCAACATGGGGAATATTTCATGGCACTTATCAAAGGCAGCAACAATTTAGGTTAAATACTCATTAATATTCCGGTCTGCAAAACTTTTTTTGCCCAACTCGGCTCGGCACAGGGCTCTCGGCTCTCCTGTGTTTTTGCCAAATAAATTTATGCCCTTTGCTTTTGGCCGCCGCCAGGCACGAGCCCGAAATAAAAGACTATAGAGAGTTGAGTCCCTTTCGTTGCTTTTCCCAGCCAAATAAATAAGCACACGCACATGCTGAAGAAACAAACACACAAACTGAGGCATAGGAGGGCCCACACAGATACACCGCTATATGTAGAAATTAATTTGGCTTAGCCCACTTTCTTGGGCCCCGACCAAAAATGAGCGAGAGCCGCCCAACAACTTGCCATGAAAATGATAATTGCCTGGTAACGGAGGCTACGAAATGCATAATTTATAAATTAAGCAAAGTTAAAGAAAGTTGAAACGAAAGTATGGCAAGCAACTGGGAGCCGTTATGGGGATATGGCAGCAAATTGGGCTAAAGGATGTAACAGATATGGCCAACGAATGAGGCTAAAAGGAAAGAAAGGAAAATTATAAAACCATATTTAATAAACTTCTTGTTTTCAGCATATTCTGCTAAAGAATATTACATTTTTTAAAAAGAAGCAAAACAAATACTTTAAAAATCCTGAAACCTCTGACAAGAACTCCAACACGATTCAATTTACTCAAAGAGGAATCTTTCCTGAAAAAGTATTTAATTTTCTTTTATTGGATATATCACACAAACACACGCAAAAACGTTCAGTACACGCTCGCAGGAGCAGCAGCCAAGCCACTAAAATGCCAATATATTTTTTGCTCCAAATTTATTGCATACTTTTGGGCGATCCTGACGAACGGAGCGAGTGTCCTGGACGAGGGAAAGAGACACGGGGACACGAGAGCAGAGACACGCGTGTTGTCGGGATTTATTTATTTACTCCTCCATATCCTTCATCCTGCATTGGCGGATTTTGTGCGCTGATAAAAATTTGGACAAGCCAAACGAGCGGTGGGGATAATGGGTAGCCCGGAGAGGATGTAACAACAAAATGACAGGATATTATTCAATTGAATTCGTTTACATGCATGAACTACATAATAAAAATGCCCTTAACCAAAAAAGCAGAGTCGAGCGTAAAGAACGCAAATTGAACGGCGGCAAAAGGGAAATGTTTACAAATACATATCCTACAGATACGCCAGGATATACACACACTGTTCACTGCTCACTGTACTGCGGTACATGTATATGGGGAATATGAAATATTTTATCTTTTGTATCATTTGTGGCCGGGGCCGAAACGTTTTTTGTTGGCCACCATTTACATATTCATTTTGTTCGCTCATGGGCTGTGGGTACTCCCTTATTAAATGCGCATATTTTATGCAACAAAAGCGGCATGGCCGACTCCTGAATCCTGGCCCTGAGTGCTGAGCACTCACTAGTATTCAGGCTCACGACTCGTATTCGTACTCAGACTTATTTCGGTTAGTTAGCCAGCCCGGGGGGACTGATTCAGCCTGTTTCTTGCCAACATTTTCCACTAATTTGTTTGCCCGAATATGGGAGAAGGGATCTGGGGCGGGACCGGAGACAGGGTTCTGCGGAAATTGTTTTGCGTCTGGCGTAAAAGTTTTCCTCATACGGATTCCCATTTGATGGCAACAACTTAATGGTGAGATAAGCAAGAGTTATGAATTATTGTTGGCGAAAGTTTTTCGGTTTGCCGGAGCGGGCCTGACGGGAAAGACAGGAAGTAATCAATGGATCGGGTGTGTAAGTGTGTTCCCCACAAGGATGAAATGCCTTTTAGTTATTTGGAAGTTTTAGCCAATAAATGAAAATCAGGAAATATTAAGTTGCCTAAATCTGAGATGAGCCAGAAAACTTGTCAGACTTATTAAATAGTTGGAAATATTGATAGACTATCTTTTAACCCAAATTTCTACACCTTTATTTCAATTCCCCAGTAGATTCCCAGACACATCCCGAGTATCAATAATCCTGCATTGAAGTGCATCCAAGCATAACATCTCTGGGATGCTTTGGGAGCAAGTTCCAGGCTCTTGGCCCATTCAACACCTTCCGGCCATCATCATAAACTCAGGACTACCGAAACAACTCGGCCAAGTGAATCATCCTACTGGCTGAGTTAAATGCAACTCATTACGAGATCGCATTGCCACACAAATGTCCCATACATTCGCCAGCGAGCACTTCTCTCTGCTGAGCAATTTTCTATGGAATGGAATATTTGCAATTGCAGGCCGAGTGAATTGCACTTGAGGGAAGCCGCCTCCCCGAATGCCAGCTTGTGGCAGCTGCACAAACAGAGAATGCCGGGCAACACACACACACACAAACACACCCAGAAAGGAAGGATGGCAAGCGGAGATGGGAAATCCCTGGCCAGGATGGGTTTTTATTCAGTTGGAGCTTGTATTTTTTTGCGCTTACCTTGTGCATGGGTCCACTTGAGCAGGAAAACGATGAATACGAAACGTAAATCCATTTTACAATTTTTTACAGTATTTCGCCTTAAGATAAACTGGCTAAAAAAGCGTTGCAGGAGCATTTATTTGCCCTGTCCTGTCGGCACACACACAATCACACTTTGGCCAACACACTCGCTCGCCCACTCGCTCTGGTAGGGAGGCGAGCGACTCCCGCAGGGATATAGAAATATATATAAATTCTATTCTCGCACACAATCGCCACACAGTTGCAGTTTGTACTTCATTGTGCGGCTTAATCGCTTCCGCTTCCTTTCGGCCAGGCCAGGCCCTTCTGGCCAGAGTCTAGCTGCCACATGTTCGTATATCAATTAGCAGGCCTCGAAAAATCGCACTTCGTTTGTTTATGTTTTCAGCCAATCGCCCACGAAGTTGGCCAGGCCAACACACCAGAGCCCTCTGTAAGCTCGGCACGCGCTCACTTTCGACTTGTTAACCGTTGGCGGCAGAAACCAAAACTCAACTGAACGGAGTCCAGCGCCCACAAGACTGGCCGTGCGGGGTCCTTAACAGTCCACAGCAATGTTCGCAAGGGTGGTGAGTACAAGGACTTCGGCGGCACTCGGCTCTTCAAGTTTGTCTGGGGAAATCGCTGCTTTTTCGGAGTAAATTCCTGCAGGGAAAACAGCTGTTTTGTGCGGGGAAACTTTTGGGGAAAGCTAAAGAGAGAGAGTCTTGCCTTTGCCGGAAATAACTGATAAGGAATTAAAGGATATCAGTATGATTTTCTATAGGGAATAAAATTAAACTATGATTATTATATATATTTAAAATTTTAATAAACAAAAATAAGTTTTGACTTCTAAAAGAAATGGATTAGGAGCCTAGAAATCCTGCAATACCAAAGTAACTTTTTGAATCTTATTACATATTTTATAAAATAAATTTTAAAATGTTTCCAACTCTTTTTTCCCTTGTTTTCTAATCCCGGCTAAGTTGTTTATCATCAGGGTCCTGAACATAAACATTTGTTGCTGAATCCAGCCGGCAAAAGTGTTGAGTCTGCGCACTGAATGGAAAGTAATATTTTTCGGAGTTACAACCGGAATTCCTTCGCTCTCTATTTGCTTACAAAAATTTTAGGAGAGTAAGGATAGGAGTTTCTTAAGAGAATCCATATATGAGAGTTACTGAAAGTAACGAGTAGGTTTTGAATTTTAATGCAAAACCGTTAAGATTCCGATGCAGTTTAAAAAAATATTATTTTTTGAAGAGCGTACAAAATAATGTTTATGAAAGTTAAATTCTTACTGAAGATATAGCTTAAATATTTTCAAGAAAAGACTCTCTATATTTCCTCTTCCCTTTAAAATAAAATATGGAATATATAGCCTGTCTGTTTCTATTATTTCTCATTTGATTTGCATGACTCCTGGCGTGTATTTTCCCCGCAGTCATTAACCATTTAAGCTTCCTACTAACCCGCATTTGAGGCCAATCTGTCGATTCGAGCCAAACATCAGTGGCATAGTTAATTAGCAGATGAGCTCGTCGCTCACCTGCTCCTTCACCTGCACCTGCAGAAACCGTTCGCATGCACCGCAATCAAAATTAGCTCGGTGGCTTGCGGCGGTAGTTGGCTTCTTCTTGGAGCCAATCAGCCCACCCACCCGAGGATCCCATAAACAACAATTAAAATGTTACAAATTGCACATACAAACAAATAGCTTGAAAGGGATGTGTCCTCCTGGTTTCTTTATTCTTCCCTGATAAGTATTCTCCTGCTGCGGCAGCAAGGTCCTTTCTTACTTTCTTCATTTATTTCCGATTATTACCAGGAGGATAAAAGGGAACCAGGGGCTGAGGAACCTGGCTCTAAGGTGGATGCTTCAAAATCCATGTTAATTGCTATTTTGCTCCCATTGGCTTTAAAAATCCTTGCAAGAAAACTAACAACCTGGGGGTCAGATTTTCCTGATTTTCCATTCAATCTTCAGTTGCAGCAGCCAGGACAATAACAACTCTGAGGGAATATCCTTGTTGTTCCCCTAATATACTTTCCTTTTGCTTTTACTCGTGGGAGTATCAGGGCAGCGTGAAAGCAAAACCGAAAGAGACGGGCGGACAGATTAAAAAGAGAGGCGGCTAGATGGGGAGAGTGAGATAGAAATTACAGTGTCGACCCAGTAAAGTAAGTTCCGAAGATAAACTGCAATCGAAGGACGTTGACTGAATGATAAATTACACTTGACAATGGCCGCACACCCCACACGGAGGACTCGCTCAGGACGACAGCACAGCACGTGTGTCTGTCGGTGTCTGTGTGTGGGTGTTATTCCGAGTCCTGTCCAGGATTTCATTTTTTCCTGCTACTGCTGCTTGTGATGTTTTTCCTTTGCTCGTTTGTCATAAGTTTACTTTTAATATAAAAGTTTCCTCGCTCTGGAAATGTTGGAAAGTGATCATCTGATAATTACATGGCCTTAACGATAGGGCTGATGTACAGTGGGATGGAAACAGATGAAATGGGGATAGTTTTTTATTAAAAATAAGCTTTAAGGATAAAATTACTATTAAAAGAGAAGGAAGAACATGCTCAACTTTCCATATTATTTGTCATTTATAAAATATATTTTAATATCTAACTTTTTAGTTTCCATTTCCAACACATTTTTCATTAAAAGTTTAATAAGTTTTCACACTCGGTGACACCTTTCCAACCACTGTGGTTGCAGGCGGCGTCCATCAGGAGTGCCACAGCCACCGCCACCGTCCCCGAAGATTTATGTGCTCATGTGGTCAGAGATAAGGAAAGGCAGCGGAACCCCCCGCCAGGAATTCGCAACTGTTCGTCCTGCTCCTGCTCGCCCCAGTCTCAGTTTCTTGAGGGCCAGGACCTCGAGTGTGTTTGTCAGCTGGGTGGGAGGAAGTGCGTGGGTGGGAGTGAGGCTCATGATCCAGGGGGTGGGGTAATTATGATGGTTTGCTGCTCTTGTGGGTGGCAGCTGCTGTTGCTTTCGTGGGCGGCAGGACCAAGACGAAAACGAAGAAGCAGTGGCAAACAGAAATAGAAGCGGTAGCCCAGTTTCACTCATTAAGGATATCCGTGCAGGAAAACAATGCCAAGCCCAGCACTCACCCACAAAAGCCGTTACACAGTAGCCGCAGAGGGAGAGAGCACCCACTCTCTAGACTCCACACCACTCCACTCCACTCCCTCACGTAATGCATTTAGTGGCTGCGGTTTTTGAGCTCTGCCAGCTCCCAGGCATTGTTTGCTCTTTGGCCTCGCCGCTCGCCCCCAGACAAAACAATACAAATTTATTTTGCTGCCACGCCCCCACACCTAACACCCGCCCAGACAGGAGCCGGGCAGGGAGGAGCAGGACGCAGATTCCTTTCAACCGAAGCCAAAGCGGCGGCCCAGAACTTGAGCAGTGCACGGAAGTTCCGGTGGAACTCGGGTCTTTCCCCTTTTTTCTCTCTCTGGAGAAACTTTTCAGCCGGGAATTATATCAAAAAGTTGGGGTAGTGGTGAGGGGGCGAAGGGAAGGATGCTGGGGCCGGCAGGGGGATCACCGAGCACCGAGGAATGTATACCCAAAAGTGTTAATTCATTTGCCTTGGCATAATTTTATTCATTCGGGTTTTGCTGTAGAATTAAAAGTTTGGCCAGCAACTGGCATAACAAATTATAAGAAAATTGCTCCGGATAACTGCCGAAATCCATTGAGAATTATTAAGGTAAGTCCCAAAATAAATGCATAAATATGGATAATCCTTAAGAAGCAATTATACATTTTAATAAACTTTCAGGGAAGGACTTGGTCCTTATTTCTTATTCATTCCATTGTGACATATTTGATATTTAAAGTCTCGGAGAATAAAATCAAAAGTTCATTTAAATGTTCAATACTTCAGACGAATGATCAATGGGAAAATCACTTAGCACAGCCGAGGGGGGGAAATGGAAAATGTTTTTCCACTTTCTGGCTCCTAAAGGATGTGGAGAAGAGCTGCTACAACTTTGAGTTTGATTGATTGCTAGGGAATCGTAATTGAAATGCCGGCGAGCCCTAGACGGGACTAGAGGAATCAGAATAGACAGTGACAAAAAGGGAAAGTTTCCAGTCTGCTTTCTCCCCAGTGCCCGGCGGAAGTTGCGCCACCAGACCGGGCTAGACAGCCGCCAGACATCGCCTGTCATTGTGCATCCACAAGATGCATATCTTTGTATCTCTGGCTGGGCGTAAAATCATAAATAAAAGGTAGTAGGTAGAAATCAATCCAAGACTTGGCATTAAAAATGCAACAGCCTGGGCACAATGAAAGCGAAATCCACACTGAGACAAATCATAAAAATCCGGACTGGGGGCAATAAAATTGCTAGACATAAAATACATCCATATACGAGTGTCCTGGCAACCGGGGGAAGGCAGGACCCGTCCGTTGATGTTGCCACTTAGCTGCAACAAATCGTCAAATAAGTGGAAAATATTGCTGGCCACAAAAATTGCTACATCTTATCTCAAGTCCTGCACAGGCAGGAACGGAGAAACCAATTCCGATGACCTCTTTAAATATTAATACGCTCTCCGTGATTGCACTGGGAATTGTGATTGACTTTTTAGACCTACCCAGCCACCCCCATGCAGTTGTCCTCCTTCCGTATCCTTGACATTTGAGCTTCCCCCTCGCTGTTTGAGCGGCTAAATGCACAACCCCCAAAGAAAACATCATAGACAGGAAGGAAGACTCCACTCAGGCGATACCAGTGGTCCCAGGAGATCCAAGGACTCAACTTTGCACTTCACAGTGTCTGGGGGAGACTCGCAGCTCAGAGTTCAGAGTTCGCCAAAAAGGTGGCAAAGTTTTTATTTCCGATTGATGGGGGAGAGGCATTCCGATAGCAGGGGAGAGTCCCGGCCAGATTCCTCGATCTATCCAATTAAAAACTTGGCTCATTGCACATGCAATATCCGTCCGAACCTGTTGGCCACGTTTTTCGGTTTTGTCAATTAGCGCAAACACGAGTGCAACCAATTAAATGCAAATTTATTGAAATCAATGCCAAATTAGTTGGCAATAAATGCTCAATAAATGTTTGTTTATTTAAGCAATCCAGGCATGAATTAAAAGTGTGCTAAATGATGTTGAAATTGTTGTTACCTTCAACCATAGTCCAGTAATACCATTTTCTTAAACCTGACTTCTCAGAGTTAAGCTCTGAAATATTCAGCTTCAGGACCTCACTCAGGGCCATTAAACGAACACAAGCATTCCCCTAAATGCTGGATCTATGGGATTTATTAAGCCTCTTCTCCTGGTTTATATCTACAAGGAATGTTTTTGCATATTCCATTAGTCCGAGGGTCGTCCGACAGTAACAACAAACATCAACTGTCCCCGCACTCCTGCCCGAGTCATGCAACTATTGGGGCCGAAATTCCCATAGACCGTAGCCAGTTTTATGCCCACTTAATAGTTTTGTTTTTGTGCTCCAAGTGTGTGGTGTAGAGTGTGTGGTATAGATATTTGTGTGCTCGTCATGGGGGCAGGCAAATGACTAACCAGAAATGTGAAGATGGCCTCGGTGTACGGGCCGGGCCCTGCCAAGTGTCTGGTAATTTATGGGACTGAGCGTCAAATGGCAGACGCGGCGGCTACTTGACAAACCCCAAACTCAGCAGCAGAAGCGAGACAAATACCTCTTGATATACTATATAAATGTGTGTCTGAGCTGGTATGTGTTTAGGTTTAAATTATATTAAACTGCCAGCGTGGCATGTGTCCCATTTCAAATGGAGGAGACCCCCAAGTACTTCAAATCCGGACTCAAAATGGCAGCAGCAGACCAGGACGATTTTAGAAATTGTTTCCATAACTCTGGCAAGGACACTTAAAAAAAACAAGGTTTTAAAAAATATATAAATTAAACAAATAAATATATCATTTTTTAGAGTCCTGTGAATATACAGTTGACCTTCAAAGGTGTATTAGAATCAAAAAAATTAAAACATCATACATTATATATCTGCTCCTGGATAATGTCTTGTTTATATTATTTTTGTAATTTATAATTAATTTTGTTTGATTTATTTTTTCTTTCCTGTTATCCCCAAGAAACATTTATCATTGCTTCGTTTTCCATTTGAACATTTTTCCTAATCCTGGCCAGAATTTCCATTTAGTGGAAAGCAAATGTCAAAAGTTGATGCCCAAAGTTTTCAACACTCTGTACCCCAAAAGCCCCCAAACGAAAAACTGGTTTCGGGTGGATCTTCTGCCCCCGCCCCCGCTGGGGGGTGAGAGGGCAGTCTAATTTAAATTGGTTTGTTTTTGTCTGCTGGCATTGCGCTTTTTCCCGGTCTATCTCCCGCTCGCTTTTCCCCCAGCAGGTTCCCAGCAATTACGACTGTCGCCCCTTTACTTACCTTCCATTGCGTTTTCTATGTTTTTTTTTTATTCGTCCTGTGACTCGCTTCACTTGGAAAACTTTTTAACGCTCTGGGGATTTTTTTGAAAATATTTTTTTTGTTTGCAGGAGCTTGCGGGAGTCAGCGGTAAATGGTAGCGTTTACTACCTTTTCGTATATGCTGTCGCACATTTCATTTTTGCTACGTCGAGTGAAATTAAAATGCTTGTTTTCACTTTATGCAAATTCTTTCTTAAAAACGACCAGAAAAAAAGTAAAGACAGGATAATAAAAAAAATATAATGGTTCGACTAGTGGAGTACCTTAGAGAAAAAAATATAAATAGCTAAGACTACTTAGTAGAGAGATAGAATCATAAACAACCTTATCTTAAAATATATATTTTTTTTAAACAGTTACTCTACTAATAATACTATTACTAAGTAATATTTTAATGGAGAATTTTATGTTAGACTTTTGATTAATCCTGTGAAATCCTTTCAACTCAATACCCTTGATAATGAGTCAACCTTAGACCTCATTATATTTTATTCAATTACAGGGTGAATACAAAAACACAGCAAAGTTACATTGAGTGCCCAAATATACATTGAAACAAAAAAACAAGAAGGATAAAAATAAAAAGCTCGTGCTGCAAATAAAAATGGCGCGTATTTACGTTTGGGAATATGTAAATAAGCGTCCGTTGTATTTATTTTCTTTAGCTTGACGTGGCATCCGGACAAAGGAGAGTCCTGGCCCAGGTCCTGGTACTGGCTGGGTGGAAGGTGTTTGGTTTGCTCAGCTTGCAGGGGGAAGTTTTTGGTGCTGGTGTACTCGTGGGGCTTACAAGCTATTAAAATGTCGCTGCAAGTACTTAACTGCTTGATGTTGTCAATTTAAATTAAAACCACTGCCGCAAAAGTTACGCAACCCGACGGCAGGGCAGACTTATAGACAGCATAGCCCCCCAACCGATACCCGAAAGCGGAGAAGAGTTTGGGGCCAAATGGATATTGCACAGGGGCATGCGTGGATTGACAATAAAGGAGCGTTTTTGGAAGGGGCAGCGAAACTTTTCTTTATGACTGCACTCTCCCAGGACGAGTGCCGCCAGGATGGAGTCGGCTTTTCCGCCTTCCAGTCTATATGCTAATGGAGGCCGGATGGGCAAACTGGGAAATTAAAAAGTTGCCGGCTAAGGATCTGAAAATGTCTTGTCATTAGGGAAAGTGGCTTATTACGAAGCCACTCCCCCCACCCACTCAGCCCTCTTACCCGTTTCGAAGGAGTTGGAAATGAAAATTTCTAACACTTGACGTAATTGTTTCCGAAAAAGTTTCGACTTCCCACGCATTATCTAATTGAAAGTTTTCCTTCAAGGATGACAGTACATTTTGTACAAAACTTTTCCCATTGTTATGGGAGTTATGATTCTTGGTCGCTTTTCATTCAAGGCATGTGGATTTCCAATTAAATCCCACAACAAATGGCTTATAAAAATCTTAGGCTATCGCCAAATATAAATACATTTTTATGCCGAAAGCAATGTCTAAGAAAAATGAAAATTTCTTCAGATAACCTTACCTTGGCTAAGAGAAAGCTGCCATGCTGTCAACAACTGTCTACCCGCCTCTTTCTTACTGGCCAAGTCTATGGGACATTCGTTCTCTTTCTGTGGCGTAATAAGCGATTCGGTTGAAGGCATTTTAGTGCACACTCACACACATTCAAACACTCACAAACACACACGTAATCACATAAAAGCAGAGCTCGAACGTGCTCTGATTTTGTAAATAATTGCAGTGACGATGTCTCCGCCCCAGGATTTTGTTCGTATTCCGCAAAAACAAGCTCCGGGCGCCAAGTCAACGCCAAGCCGACGACCAGGCACATGATAATATTAATAATAGTGGTAATAATCATACGCACTGTATGACGGCGCACACATCCATAAAAAAGGAACAAAAGAAGTGCGGAAGGTCCCCAGCCTCTTCCTGTTTAATATGATTAATGCTCCGAGCCGAGCAGACTTGGCAAAATATTTACACGTATTCGCGTTTGCCAGGATTGTTGGGGAGACGGAGCGAAACCTGTGAGGTTCAGGCCCCTTTTCAGCAGTGAGCTTAGCGGGGCTTAGACCTGACAATGTTCAAAGTAGTTCTGAAATGCATTTTCAACGAAATTTCAAAGGGAACTGAGCCAGAGGGTGGCCCGAGGGGAAAGCTTAGCTCATAATAAAAAGGTGCAGTTAAATTTTAAGAACCTTTGCCCTCAGTGCCTCGCACTACACTTCGGGATGTATTCATCCATATCCTATTCAGCCGATAAAAAAACCATCCATGAGCAGACACCCCAGTATCCTTACAAAGTTTCCTGCGAACTCAATGAAGCAAGCAAAATTTGCCTGACAATTAAACAGCTTGAGATGCCAGAAAAGCCAAAGAAGTAAGAAAGTGGAATATTTCATTCATTCCACGGCTCGCAAAGCAAAAGTTTATGCATCAAACTTGGCTGTGGGGCGCCCCAAACTTGTGCAACGGTTTCTGTAAGCGATGCGATCCTCAAATATAAAACTCCACAAAAAATGCAAAGGAGTAGAAACCAATTGGAAACTTTTCGCTCCAAAGGGAGATGAGATAGAGCTCTGAAAAAGGTAAATCTGTCTCCATTTTTGGCCCAAACCCTCGTTTGCTCCCAACTCTTTCTGAATTTATGCCTTTTGGCAGCGAAACGGCTGCATCGGGAAAAGTTGAAAGGAAATAGTAAATGGTAGCAAAGGTAGTCGCTGCAAATGCAATAGCCCAGAAATTAAAGAATAATATTTTCTTAGGTCCGCCAACGAAATGCAAGCGAGCGTTAACTGAAGCAAGAAAAAAGTAAAAGATAAACAGAAATTGGCAAGAGCGGTCTAGGAAAAAAGGGGGCGGCTACTGCCATCCGGAAGGACTCTTTAAAAACGCATAAATTGTCATTGGAATTGGATATGCCGAGGGGTGGCAACTCACCCACTTCCAGCCACATCTTTAAGTGTTATTCTTTGACAACTAACCCCTGTGAGTGGCATCGGGGTTGGAGCCGTAATACGATATGTTTACTTAAGAAGAAAATACGGTTGCTCGAGACAGGTAAAAAGCTTTTGTCAATCAAAACACGGTCTGACAGTTGACAGAGTTTCTGTTTTTAAAGGCTGCATAAATAAGCCATAAACGGGATGATCAGAAGCATTAACAACAGCTACAAAAAGCGGCATAAAACAAAGCAATATTTAAATAACTTGGCTGGAACATAAATCTGCATGCAAACTAAATGACAACATGCGTGGCCCGAACAACAATTGCATCATCAAGTCGTGACGTTTGACAAATGAGCCTTAACCTCCCCCATTTGGCAGAGTAAAATATTGCAAGTACCCCGACTCCGACCCACACTTGTCCAGGACTCCCATTAGCAGACACTCGAGCACTCACACAGATACTCACTGAGTATTCAAGGTACATCGAATGGGTGTAACAAAAGCAAAAAGTCATCAGAGCAGTCAGACATTTGTATTTCGGGGATTCAAGAGCTGAAAAAATTAATAGGAGTCTCTAAAAATATATTTTTTTGAATAAAATATAAAATAAATCAATAAAATTAAGTAGAAATTAATATCTCAATTTCATAAACTTTTATTAAAAGTGAAATGAGTAATAAAATATTTATTTATTCAACCTCAACACTGAATCCCATAAAAGTGATTCACGCAGCCAACACCAGTTGGAATATTTTTGGTGGCGATGAGGAGGAGCCAGCTCACCTCCATGCACCAACATCCTTAGCCAGGACTCATGGCAGAGTCAGCACAAAATTCAGACAGAATCCTCTGCTCTACAGTCCTGGGTTGCTGTCGCTTTTTATGGCAAATTGTCAGCGCTGTCGTAATTTTTAAGTTAAAAAATTGTTAAAAAATTTTCGTAGCATTCATTACCATGCCACCGACTGCTACGCCTGCCACTCACTCACTCGGTTCAGTTCTGGTTGAGTTTCGGTTTGGGAGTCGGACTCGGGCCCCACTGTGATGTCTGCGTGTTGCACAATAATTTATTGCCGCACAATTGCAGCTGCCACACATTCCAATGCACTTGGCGCCCTGGCAGCCGCCCAGAGTTGGGGCCTTGGGGGGCAGCGACAGCCTTTGGATTCCCATCCATTTGCCAGTGGCGTGGTGAAGGGGAGGCGCCCCCAGTCCGCTCCTTGTCAGGGCACCCGCGGCGCTTGTAAAAGCAACTCACATTTGGCGTTGATTTCCAGCGGAGGATGCCGGCTTGTCGTGCTGTCATGGTACCGTATCACCACCTCCCACCCAGGACCTCCCGGAAAATACCCATTCCTATTACACAAACGTAATGTAATTTTAAATTTATATTCCCGACTAGATTAAGGCACTGCTCTGGCAACGTGCACGGATGCAGGAAAAATGTATATTCTAATGAACTCTTTTTCGAGAGGGACTCGAAGGGATAAGTACTTTCTGGAATTCCTTTTAGAGCAAATAAATGACTAACAATTAAGTTAATCTATGGAGTATATGGAGTAAAATTCTAAAAATTTCTTGCCTAATAGTTCCTCGAAAAATATCCTTTTAAAAGGACAAACATGACGGCAATTTATAGAATTACATTGTATTGTCAAATTGATTTAATACAATTTATATTTTTGTCCATCTCGATCCGTATGAGTCGGCATTACATTTAGCAATAATCAAATGCAAATGTAATTGGATATTTTGCAAACATTGCGCACTCGTACGTCTACGACTAGAAACTGCTGTCATTTACTGCACAGCCATTAGGGTTGGATTCGACTTGATAGGGGGTTACTCCATCCCTTTATGATGGATGGATGGTGGGGGAATGGATATCCTTTTGATAGAGATTGCGGTCTGACAGTGGCTTTTGCGGTCTGGTGTTCGGCGTCTTTGTCCATTAGAGAGCTTGCGAAAAGTGTCAATTACAACAGATGTCAGAAACAATCAGCCGCGTAAATAAGTCATAAGGCGGCTCCGGCCACACACGTGACATCGGATCAGAGGCTCCTTAGCTCCATAGCTTACCCGTAGAAGGTAATCGATATCCACGAAGAAACCCAATTGCGTGCGGCTAATTAATGGTTGGATGGGTGACGCGGGAAAGGTGTCAGATACAAAACAAAGACATCGCGGGTCAAAACTGTTAACAGCCAAATGGTCGGAGGCCGTGGCGTGGTCAGTGTGCGTGTGGGAGGCCAATCAATAGCCAAATTATGGTAATCAATTTTAATTAGAGAGTGGGTCTGTAAAAACGCACAGCCCT
The DNA here is from genome assembly GCA_035047585.1 of Drosophila monieri. Taxonomy (NCBI): domain Eukaryota; kingdom Metazoa; phylum Arthropoda; class Insecta; order Diptera; family Drosophilidae; genus Drosophila; species Drosophila monieri. The sequence continues at coordinate 4,804,200 of JAWNPJ010000079.1, read as the reverse complement.
CTCGCACACACAACGCACAACCCTTCAGGCTCGAGGCTCACTCGCTCCTGTCCAAACTCAACTGAACTGAAGTGGATCGGAGCTGAATGGACTTCTGAATCTGAATGGACTCGACTGCAATTGACGTAGCCGAAGCGCAGCTCATAATCCCATCATCATTTTGGAGCAACACTGAACGAAAGGGGGCTGAAAAGGGCTCCCTAATTAGGTGAGCCAGAAAGGACCTTTTTCCCAGTGCATGCAGCACAACTGGCATTGAGTATTGAGCTAGGATTTTTGCTTATGTCAAAATTCCAACAATGACCAAGTGGAATGCCCGAAATTGAGGCTGACAGCCCTCCTGAACACGGGTCTTACCCTCGAACATAAATCTGACGGACAGTCCTGCATGCATGAGGGGGAGGTTTGGTGGGGCGGGGTACGCAGAAGCCAATTGAAGCTGAACAATTGCCAGAGGCGGTGGCTTCAAATTCCATTATTTAGATTAGACCAATTGTTGCTTTGAATTCGAAGCTCTATGAAATATGAAAGAAATTTCGCAAATTTTCCATTCCAGCATTTGAATTGGGCTTTCGAATGAGGCCTAAATGATCATAGATGGCTTAAACAATAAGGCCTAAATATGAATAAACAAACTGATTGATTTTGGGAATTATGATTTTGGAAATAGTTTTCACATTCCTGCCTGAAGTTTATCTCTCAAGTTGATTACTCTTACTCCTCTTTCGGGGCCTTTAAATATTATTACTGGTAATACAGCTCTTCTTGGCCATTTCAATTGGCAAAAATTACAAAATCCGGGGTCTGTCTTGGTTGCCAATCTGCTCAGGTCAGAGTTGGCAGTGCAAAGCAATTTGAAAAGTACACAACATCGGGCAACTGGAGCAGCTGCTGCTGCCAACTGCTATTAACAGTAAATGACTGGCCTAATTTATGCACCTTGGTCTAATCCACACACACACTAGTACAGACATACACCTACCTAGAGGGAGAGGGGGAAATTACAATTGTATTGCAGTCAACATTTCCATTGCCATTTTCCATTTTGGCGGCAAGGGGAGGACATGCCGCAATGCCGTAACTTGATGGAATAGCTGAGCCAAAAACCAGCCACAGACAGGGCTAGAACTCAACTGAAACTAGTGCCCTCTTCTCCCCATTCATCACAGACACTGAGAGAAAATTCCATAAAAAATAATATGATTAAGTTGTAAGATTCAAAAAAATTAAAGGCTAGAAGTTGAGTCATAGATCGACATAGACATGCTTTTTTTTATAACTTATATCACTTTAAATACTTTTTTTCCTTTTAAGGATAACCTTTTATCCTCAGTGTCGGGTCAGGCAGCAGCCACAGCTATCACTAATATACAACTAATACAACAATTATAGTTTCTCAGTTATATTTGTCCTATTTATCTGATCGCTATTGTTGGTCGCAAGCCGACTCTTCTCGGCCGCTTTATCTTTAGCATTAAGTTAATGAGCTTTCGCTCTGCCTATGTTCTAAGGCGGGCTCACTCATACTTTTTATATCAGTGCATACGCATCATTATAATCGGAGCTTTCTCACTCCCTGCCATACATATGCGAATAAACAAAATCTTATAACGTTGTGAAAATAAACAATTTCCCCCTTTTGTATTATTTTGAAAAAAAGGGGAAAAGTCATTAAAAAGGCTTAATGACCAAACATTGGTGACCCCGACGTGATCTAATTAATAAAATTATAAAATTAATATATATATAATATATAATATATAATTAACAAAATTAACAATTCCACGATCATAAACAGAACCAGTGCGAACATACATGATTCAGTTTTGTGCGGTGTATTAACATATGTATGTGCATTTGAACATAAACGGCATACAGTGCATCAGTGAAACAATTATTTTGTATTTATACACAAATCATATAAAATACATAATCGCATAAAATACAATTGTTATCCGGTCCGCCAACATACATACATACATACATACATATATACGTTCCACTTGCAAGTGCATTCGCCTCACACAAGCGTTCATATATATATACATTCCACAACTCAGCGTACGGTTCTGAGCGCACAGTGGGATAAATCGTGTTCGCTGCGCTCAAATAAAATTAAATATAATAAAATAATCAAGAGCCATAATTTGGCGCCAAAATTAATTTGTGCGTGTTTTTACTTAAAGTGAGCGAATTTCAATCATAGTGGCGATGAACTCCAGCGGCGCCGTCACAGGAGAACCCACTCCATCTCGGAGTGCGATCTTAAAATGCAAGGCAAAGGGTATCCTCCAGGATTTGAAGAGGATCCAAGGCGTCCTGCAGCCAATGTCAAAGGTGGAAGACGCCATGCTCCATGTGCGTCACGGCCAGTTGGTCGCCATGTACGATGATTTTAAAGCCATCCACGGGGAGCTTGAAGAGTTAGATATTTCTGAGATAAGCAGCGACTTGCGATGGACAGTGTCTGAGCTTGTAGCTACGATGCATGCTGAAATCGAGCACGAGACGTCGTTGCGCTCTGCTCGAATTGCTGCCCATTCCACCCTGGCCAGCGGAGTTTCCAGTATTCAGGTGGACTCAGCGCTCAGTCGGAGTTTTCAAGCCTTGCCTCCTCTTCCTCTTCCTACTTTTAGCGGAGGATATTCGGAGTGGGCTGAGTTTCACTCGGCTTTCTCAACGATCGTGGGCTGCAATCCTCACATAAGTAAGGTGGAAAAGCTGCAGAGGTTGCGATCTTGTCTTCGGGACTCAGCCTTAGAAGCAGTTCGCTCCTTGGAAATCTCCGAGGAGAATTATGATGTTGCGTTGCGTGTTCTGGAAAGACGATTTAATAACCGCCGGTTAATATTTCAGGCTCATGTGAACGGGATTCTGGGCCTCAGCCTATTGGAAGGTGGCTCAGTGGCATCGCTTCGAGGGCTTTCCGATAAATTCAATGCCCACATGCGAGCCTTGCAAAATTTGGGGACGACCATGCAGATCGCTAGCAGTATCATTGTCCAAGTGCTCCTTCAACGGTTGGACCCAGCTACCCAGGTCAAGTGGGAGGAATGTCAAAATGCGTCGAACTTGGACCTCATCCCTACCTGGGAGTCGATGGCAGAATTTTTGGAGCAGCGGTGCAGGACTCTGGAGGCTATGGATGTGGCCATGACCGCCTACGTGCCAGGCACTCAGATGGGAAGACGTAGAGTCTCGAACAATAATAATAGATCGTCCTTTATCGTCACTAATTCACCTTCCCCCGCTTGTAGATTATGTGGTGGGTGGTCCCACGTAGTGTCTGAATGCCCCAGATTTTTGTTAATGGCCCCTGAGAGCCGCCTTGGTGAGGCTAGGCGACTCGGTCTGTGTCGGAAATGTCTCCAACCTGGTCATCACCTGCGTGAGTGCCTCGCTGCTAATTGTCGCAGTTGTGGGAGGAGGCATCACAGCCTGCTGCATTTTTTGGAAGTACAGTCATCCAGTAGCCAGCCTTCTGTTGTATCATCTACGTCAGCCACAACCGAGGGCGCCGAGCCAATAAGCGCTTCACCATCCGCGGCTAATGCACTAGTTGCCCAAGGTCGCAGCAGTGAGGTAGCCTTATTGGCTACAGCGAACATTCTCGTTCGGAGTCGCACTGGAGTTTTTGTTCCATGCCGAGCTCTTTTGGATTCAGGATCGCAAGTGCACGTGATAACTTCCCGACTGGCTAGTCAGCTGCAGCTTCCTAGACGCAAATCTTACATGGCAGTGTCTGGAATTGGCAACACTGGTTTCGCGACAGATGAATTATCCGTCGATGTGCTCCTTCGGTCCTGTTGCTCCGAATATTCGGCCTTTGTCAACGCTGTCATCGCCCCCAGCATCACGGATCTCCAGCCTAGTCTCAGCTTGGACGTCTCCAGCTGGAATATTCCGGCCAACCTCACTTTAGCCGATCCAAAGTTTTTCCGGCCACAACGTATCGATTTGCTTATCGGAGCCAGTCTATTTTATGAACTATTGTGTGCTGCGCAAATCCAGCTTTCAGCTGGCCTACCGTTGTTGCAGAAAACAAGGCTTGGATGGGTTGTATGTGGAGGCGGTTCACACGTGGAGAGAATGTCAATCGCGCCCACAGCTCATATTATGAAGTGGCCGTTGGGGAGAAGTATGGATCTAGCCCCCGGCCTGGATGGAGTGTCTCAAATGGCCGATAATAGAACCGAATCT